>CM065599.1:19120276-19720276 GCA_033119425.1 Bufotes viridis
CGCTCCAGACTACACATCCAGACTGCTGTTATAGGGGGCGCTCCAGACTGCTTTATAGGGGGCGCTCCAGACTACACATCCAGACTGCTGTTATAGGGGGCGCTCCAGACTACACATCCTGACTGCTGTTATAGGGGCGCTCCAGACTACACATCCAGACTGCTGTTATAGGGGTCGCTCCAGACTACACAGCCAGATTGCTGTCATAGGGGGCGCTCCAGACTACACATCCAGACTGCTGTCATAGGGGGCGCTCCAGACTACTCATCCAGACTGCTGTCATAGGGGGCGCTCCAGACTACACATCCAGAGTGCTGTTATAGGGATTGCTCCAGACTACACATGCAGACTGCTGTTATAGGGGCGCTCCAGACTACACAGCCAGACTGCTGTTATAGGGGGCGTTCCAGACTATAGATCCAGACTGCTGTTATAGGTGGCGCTCCAGACTGCTGTTATAGGGGGCGCTCCAGACTACACATCCAGGCTGCTGTTATAGGGGGAGCTCCAGACTACAAATCCAGACTGATGTTATAGGGGGGCTCCAGACTACACATCCAGACTGCTGTTATAGGGGGCGCTCCAGACCACACAGCCAGACTGCTGTTATAGGGGGCGCTCCAGACTATACATCCAGACTGCTGTTATAGGGGGCGCTCCAGACTACACATCCAGACTGCTTTATAGGGGGCGCTCCAGACTATACATCCAGACTGCTGTTATAGGGGGCGCTCAGACTACACATCCAGACTGCTTTATAGGGGGCGCTCCAGACTGCTGTTAAAAATACAAGTAGTGGCGCAGTGTGCTTTATCTTATGTTACCTTTTTGAACTGTGTAGTAAACCACTCATGATCATTGCGCATTGCATCCCATTCACAGCTCATTTATTCATGATATAAGTGATATAAATATGCAGAGTTAAAGTTATATTAATAATCCGACACACGGGTTTAAAGCCATCTGTGTTTGAAGCAAGATCTGATTACTATAGTGAAGCAAGGTGAACATATGGCCGGAGAAGTCAGGTAACAGATGCGGCTGGATTTTCTTCTTGCAGAGGTTCCGAGAAGTGAGTTCTGCACAATGCGTAAAAACAACAACAACAACCTATGGATGAGGTGATGTTATCTCTGATGTGCAGAGTACGGCGTAGACCTAAAGGCTATGGACACCCTTCGGGGCAATTTTTTATTATTGCATTCTACTTCTTTTAGGATAAAAATAATTTATGAAAAATGTTCAACAGTTTATCCTTTATCACTTTTGGTTACACTGCTTTCTGCAGAATGTTTCTGCTCTTTAGGCTCGTTCACACAAATGTTTCTTGCTCTCCGTATACAGGCAGTTTTTTGCGTTCCGTATACTGTCCATATACGGAACCATTCATTTCAATGGTTCCGCAAAAAACGGAATGTACTCCGTATGCATTCCGTTTTTCCGTTCCGCAACATTTTGAGTCAGGT
Organism: Bufotes viridis; assembly: GCA_033119425.1. NCBI lineage: Eukaryota > Metazoa > Chordata > Amphibia > Anura > Bufonidae > Bufotes > Bufotes viridis. The sequence goes on from CM065599.1 coordinate 19,121,743, forward strand.
CCTATGACTGTCCGCAAATCACGTTCAGTGGCTCCATTCAAGTCAATGGGTCCGTATAAAAAATGGAATGTATACGGAACACATGTCCGTATGTCAGCCGTTTTTAGCGGATCCATGCTGTAGAAATGCTATGCCCAGCCCATTTTGCACGTGTTTGGTGTTTGCAATGATTGCAAAGTTCCTGTTTTTGCGGAAAAACGGAACTGGAAACACAACGGATCCAAAAAATGGAACAACGGATGCGTGAAAAACGGACTGCAAAACCATACGGTCGTGTGAACAAGCCCTTTCTCTGTGAATCTGTCAGAGAGCTGCTCTGAGGCCTCATCTGTAGCCCCATAGGCCTCATCTGTAGCCCCATAGACATTCATAGTTCAAGACCGAGCCACTCCCCCCCCCCCCCAAACCTACAGACCATTTCTTGTTAATAGCACAACGTACAACTAAACAATTTTTTAATGTTCCCTTTCGATAAAGGTCTGTTTGATATATGGGATGTATGGCAGTGTGGCATACGGTGGCAGATTTTATTATTTTTTCACTTACCGTATTTTTTTTCCCCCCAAAAGTGAGGGGAAAAGGGCAGTGCGTCTTATAGACCGAATGCTAATGACTGCTTCCATTATGGAAGTGCTCATCAGCATGCACGAGGTGCGAGGGCCGGCACTGGCTCTACTCACCATCCCTGGTCTTCTTTCAGGTCCTGACTGCATATAGCGTCAGTACGTAGTGAACGTAAGTGCACACTAGGGATGAGCGAATTGACTTTGGATGTTTCATCCGAAGTCGATTCACATAATATTTATTTGAGTACTGTACGGAGCGAGCGTTCCGTACAGTATTGGAATGTATTGGCTCCTATGAGCCGAAGTTAATACTTTGCGAAGTCTCGCGAGACTTTGCATAATAACTTCATAAATCTAGTTCTACTGTAAAAAAAACATTTCCCGAACACGGGTTCGGTTCCAAGGTACCACAAAAGGTGTAAAATGTCCTATTCTTGGCTTCATATCTGGACCATGGACCCAAGGACCTAAAGTCAAAGGGTCTGCAAAAAAAAAAAACGGACGCCACACCGACGTCATCCATATTTTGCAGATCCGCGTTTTGCGGAATGCAATCTACATATAGACTTAAAGAGGGCACTAAGAGAACAGCGATGTTATCTCCACGCGCTGTGTGCTCCATGTTGAGAGGACGACTGCAGGGTTCTTCAGGAAGATTAGAGGCAGGGAGTCCAGAAAACCTCCTTGTCTCACGTATCTCCAGTTCTGAGATCCTCCAGATACATTACATACACACGTCAATGATACTAGTACGCCGCCGGCTTTAGGTCTAGTGTCCCTTTAAGGCTCTTGTATGTAATGCAGGGTAATGATATACAGCTCCCGCAGCTCAGCCTGCGCCTAGACCAGAAAGCGAAAGTCTTACGGAGAGGCCAACATTTCCCACCCTGACTGAGGGATTCAATAGGAGGAGGAATGTGGAGCATGCTCAGCAGGAGATGGTGCTGTAGCCAGGCACAGCAGAGACGAGAAGGTGAGGACAATTGTGTCTGTGTGTCTTACTGGACGCAGGGACGGCTCCTGCCATATTCTGGTCCGAGCTGGGGATGCAGGAAGTGGGGACAGCCGTCATGTGTATCCTCACGTCATACTTTCCATGTTGCCTTGCTGGCATAGGGAGTGATGGAAGTGAGGTTACGTTTCACAAGGAGATCTCCTGGCAATCTCTGGCGCTGGCTGCGCAAGGGACACATCCCAAAGTAGTTAAAGGGCATTTGTCAGCAGATTTGTACCTATGACACTGTCTGACCTGTTACATGTGCGCTTGGCAGCTAAAGATATCTGTGTTGGTCCCATGTTCATATGTGCCCGCATTGCTGAGAAAAATGATGTTTTAATATATGCAAATGAGCTTCTAGGAGCAATGGGGGAGTTGTCATTACACCTAGAGGATCAGCTCTTTCTCCACCTGCCGCGCCTTCTGCACTTTGATTGCCAAGCGTGGTGACGGTTTCACTGCCTGGTCCTGTCAGTCAAAGTGCAGAGAGCCCGCAGTTGCAGAGAGAGCAGAGCCTCTAGGTGTAATGGCAAGCCCCCGTTGCTCCTAGAAGCTCATTTGCATATATTAAAACATTATTTTTCTCAGCAATGAGGGCACATATGAACGGACGGAGGACAGGGAGCCAGAAAACTGGACTGTCCAGCCTAAAACTGGACGTCTGGCCACCCTAGTCACAGGTCACCTTTTAAGGCAGGGGTGCACAACCTGCGGCCCGGGGGCCACATGCGGCCCTCGATACCATTCTGTGCGGCCCCCAAACATCTGGTAAAAGACATGTAGGTCTATATCTTACGGCTTATTACATGTATCTTTCATGTATTCTTCTATTAGATGGGAGTCTTAGAACTGTAATTAGACATTTATGGTATATACTGTATGTTCAATATACCAAAAATACAGTATTTCAGTTGGTAATGCCTCTTTAAGTTTTATTTTCGGCCCTTGGAATTGGTTCAGGCTGACAATGTGGCCCCCAACCAGAAAAGGTTGTGCACCCCTGTTTTAAGGTATAGGAGCATCAGGACCCTCTTCTAGAGGCCAGAATTCTGTAAAAGCTGATCACTTCGGTGGCTCCACTCAGTGACCACCTTAGGGCTGTGAGACCTGTGCAACCCCGGACTCCTGAAGTTGGATGACCATACGTTCTCTTTTTCCAGCCGGGATTTAAAAATTACCCAAAACTGTTCATGATTCTTAATGGGTAGGTGAGGGGCATCGCTGGGGGGCACTATAATCTGCTACAGTCAGTGTCGGACTGGGGTACCTAGTGCCCGCCAGTAAAATTTATTTTGGGGGCCCACCATACAGAGGATACATTTAAAAATATAATAAATAACCTAACAAGGTTTTTAAATGAACATAAGCTGGTTGAGGTGCTGTACATTGAATATGTGTATGTAGTGCAGTAAATCTGATGTGTTATGTGCAGGGGGTGGGAGACTAGGGGCCCACCTTGCTCAGGGGCCACCGGGAGATTCCCCTGTACCCCTGTGGGCCAGTCCGAGCCTGGCTACAGTGCAAGAACTGAAGGACCTGTGATAATTTTAGTGTTATGTGATCAGTGAAGGCAGGGCCAGAGCTCAGCAGCGGAGAGGAGAAGTGGGAAGGACCTGTGATAATGTCACTCACTGACACTGTCATGTGATCAGTGGAGAGGAGAGTGGTAAGGACCTGTGATGATGTCACTCAATGTCACTGTCATGTGATCAGTGGAGAGGAGAAGTGGGAAGGACCTGTGATGTCACTCACTGACACTGTCATGTGATCTGTGAAGAAGAGAGTGGTAAGGACCTATGATGTCACTGTCATGTGATCAGTGCAAGCAGGGACAGAATTTAGCAGTGGAGAAGTGGTGAGCCTGAGAAACCTTGGAAGTTATAGTCCTCTCCTCTTATACACTCTCTCTGAAATGTCCTCTGATACCCCCTAAAAATAGCCTGGACATGCTGGGAGTTGTAGTCCTCTCCTCTTATACTCCTTCTCTGAAATATCCTCTGATATTCCATTATAATGGCCTAGACATGCTGGGAGTTGTATTCCTCTCCTCTTGTACCCGCTCCGTGTAATGTCCTTTGATATCACATATTATAGCAACCTGGACATGCTGGGAGTTGTAATCCTCTCTTTTTATACCCCCTCCCTGAAATATCTTTTGACATCTCATAATAACAACCTGGACATACTAGGAGTTGTAGTCTTCATACCTCCTCCTTGTGATGTCATCATCATATGACCAGAGCAGGAAGAGAGAACCTAGCAGTGCAGAAAAGTGGTGAAGGACCTGTGGGGGGCGGGGCTTCTGTGCTGTGTGTGGAGGGCAAATACTAGGAGTTGTAGTTCTTTCCTTATACTCACTCTTTGTAATGCCCTCTTATAGCCCATAATAACATCCATCAAGTTCCCACCTGCTGGGACTCGCACGTATCTACAGAACGGGGACCCCAAAAGTGAAGGAGAGCATGCTGTCATGTGCGGCATGCTCTCCATTTATTTCTATTGGCGTTCCGAAAATGGCAGATGTTGACAGTCTGGTTCCCCAGCGAGGCAGTCGAGGGCAGAGAACGGAGAACCCGGAACCCAGCGGCGGAAATAATCTCATTGTATTTGTCTGCTTGATTTTCTAATTCTGGTCACATTAAATCCCATTTCTGTGCCGGATTACCAGACTTTCTGGATTATCAATTGCTGGATTAAGGGCATTTCTGGAAATAGAAACTGTTTACACTGATATACGAACTTTTTTTTATAATGATGACCTGTCGGGGTGGGTCTTCGGTATGTGATCGGCGGGGGTCCAGGGTATTAGCCTGATTGATGCTTACCAAACACAGCGCCATACATTGCATAGTGGCTGTGCTTGGTATTGCAGTTCAGGCCCATTCACTTCAATGAGACTGAGCTGTGCCAATACCATGTGACCGAACGTGATAAGGTAAACTGTGAGAAAGCTGTGGCGCTCACAGGCCCACGCAGCCCACCCAAACATCTGATCAGTGGGGGTCCCGGGTGTTGTTGGAAAACCCCTTTAATATTACATTTTTTTTATATCCTGCTTGGAAAGTCTGAGAGTCAGGGAGTTCTTTCATTAAATGTAGAGACTGCTGCACTAAAGGCTTACATTTTCGATTTAGGGTACACCCTCAATGTATGATGGTTGGGCGACTACTCAGCCCTGTTCACTTAAAGGGGTCCTGCCAAGTTTTGACGTTATTCTCTACCCACAGAACAGGAGATAACTAACTGATCAGCAGGGGTCTGACCGCTGGGACTCCCACCAATCCTGAGAACGGGGGTCATGTTACCTCGTTCTGATGGAGCTGCAGGCCGAGTATTTGCCCTGCTGCATCCATTCATTCTTTATGGGACTGTTGGGGTTAGGCTCCGCTGTACTCATAGAAAATTAATGGAGCAAGGCCTGCCGTTCCATCAGATAGGGGAAAGGGACCCACGTTCTAAGGATTGGTGGGGTTCCCAGCAGTCAGACCCCCACAATCAGTTAGTTATTCCCTATCCTTTTCATCGGGCTGAGCTTCAGTACCAGAAAGAGACCCAGTCAGGGGCGTAACTATAGGGGAAGCAGGGGAAGCGGCTGCTTTGGGGCCCTGACCCAGAAGGGGCCCATCCAAGAGGAGGAGAAGTACCCCAAGATTTTGTCAGGGCCCTTCAACATTATTACACAATGAAATTATATACAGTGGCAGTATAGACAGTGTAGAAAACGGATGGAACAGCTGCCGGGCCTGGTCTGAGAGAGCCATCTTTACTAGCCACAGGAAAGGGGGCGGCATGAAAGGAAGGGGTTGTGAAAAAATTACTGGGGGAGGGGGCCCCATTCAAAAATTTGCTGTGGGGCCCAGTCATTTCTAGTTACGCCACTGGACCCAGTAGTAAAAAAAACGCTGTTGGTGGGTCGCAAGGGTCGGACCCCCCGCTAATCATACACTGATAGCATATTCGTGTACACAGTATGGAGCTGTATAAAGCGCTGGGGGTCAAAAACGCAAAGGAATAGATGAATTGCATGCTGTGGGTCACGTCTCCCTTTTCTACTCTGGATATCACATTAGAGCGTTATGTGTCCAGTAACGTTATCAAAATACGATTGTTCCACTTTGTTTATTGTACTCGGATTGTGGAAGTCGTCCTCTGTGCTTTATTTCCTTACTAATGATACACCCATGGGAGCTGGTGACGTCGGATGCTGCAGTGTGTGGGATCCAGGGTTTCTAGCCATCAGTTATCAATATCTGCCTACGATCCGTGAATACGTATTACTAATTTGGCTGCTGTCACCGCTTTTTCGGAAAATTACCTAGCCGTCCCAAACTGCTGAATGGCAAACCTGCTTCGACACGCAGTCGCCCCTCCCTTAGATAAGTCTCATTGAGCCTTAGGGTAGGTTCAGATGGGACGGATGTTGCTGCAGAAGGCTCGCCGCAGCAAAGTCTATGCTCTGGCCTCTGATTTTGACATGGACTCCTCTGCAGATTTGCCGCAGGGTCCACCCTAGGTATTGCAAGGGGTAAAATCTGACGCATAGATTAACATGAAAGGGGTTGTCACACCTCAAACATTGGTGGCATATGGCTGGGATATGCCACGAATGTTAGATAGGCGCAGGCTCCACCTCTGAGACAAGCACCTTTCTCTAGAGCAGAGCTCCCAAAGTGAACAAGAGTGCACTGCGCATGCGTGGCCGCCCTCCATTCAGTTCTATGGGGGTAGAGAAAATAGTCGAGCACTGGCTCTTCCATGGAAGTAAACAGAGAGGTGGTTGCGGATGCGGAGTGGAGAAAATAGCATTTCCATAGAAGTGAACGGAGCAGTGGTCGCGCTTGCACGGTGTGCGCTCTCCATTAAAGAGGTTCTGCAGTTCTTTTAAACTGATGATCTACCCTATGGATAGATCATCAGCATCTGATCGGCAGGGGTCTGACACCCGGGACCCCGCCAATCAGCTGTTTGAGAAGGCAGCGCGCTGGCAGTAGCGCCACGGCCTTCTCTCAGTTTCCCTCAGGCCCAGTGATGTCACGACTAGGATCACTGGCCTGGGCGAGGCTAAGCTCTGTTCACTCGGATGGCGCGTAGCTGCGCCCAGGCCAGTGATACTAGTCATGACGTCACTGGGCCTGCAGTAAACAGCGAGAAGGCCGCGGGGCTACTGCCAGTGCCGCTGCCTTCTCAAACAGCTGATCGGCGGGGGTCCCGGGTGTCGGATCCCTGCTCATCAGATGCTGATGATCCATCCAGAGGATAGATCATCAGTTTAAAAGAACTACAGAACCCCTTTCATTTCAGTGGGCATTCCAATAGAAACGAATAGAGGGACTTCGCTTTGGGCGCTCTGTTCTAGAGATAGATACTGGTCCCACTGGAGGGAGGCGAAATTCTACCGGCAGCCGCGTGGCGCCTGCCTTCCATCGTTTTCAGTGGGAGGCAGCGCTGCAGCTTCCAGGCTGCTGGTTTAATGCCACGACCACGCCAAGAAGGGACAAGTCGCTTCTTGGCACAGTGTATGGACAGCCACCATCTGAAGCCGCAGCAGATGTCTGCTCCCGGATTAGCTGATTGAATGGAGCTAAGCCACACGCGGGTCCGCCACATGTAAAGTGAGCAACCGCAGCAGAATCCGTGGAAAATTCTGCCACCGAGTATACAGCAGACTTTTTAAGAAAATCATCCCTCTGAACGGACAATTACGCTGGGTTCAGACCTGAGCGTTTCTGAGACGCGCGTTTTCTGTGCGTTTTTGTCGTGCGTTTTAGGCAATAGTAAACGCGCGTTTTACGCGCGTTTGTGTGATTGACTGCAGTGTTGGCTTCTCTCCAAACTGTGCCTAGCACCTGGGGTTTAGCCTTTCCAGCATGTTGCAAATTCATAAACGCTGCAGCTCGAACGCTGCTTTCAGTGTCAAAAACGCGCAAAATACAAGCGCGCTGCTCCCATTGAAGTCTATGGGCCAAAACGCTGCGACAAACGCCCCAAAAAAAGCTCAAGTACTTGTTTATGCGTCGGGCGTTTTTCAGCGCGTTCGAACACGCTGTAGAACGCGAAAATGTGAACCAGTCCCATAGGGAAGCATTGGTTTGCATCGGTTATGCGTTTTACATCGCGTTCGAACGCGCTGTAAAACGCGCAAGTTTGAACTGAGGGTAAAAGCATCAGGACTGGAGCAGGGTTTAAAGGGCAGCACCAGTGGCAGACGAGGGAACATTTATGACTTTTGACCTCTGCGGGAGCCTGTGTAAGCTGAGCAAATCAGTCAATAACCTAAGTACATAGCCATTGTAATTTACAGGCTTCCTCCAGAGCGGTGGCATCCATATTTTATTTCATCCTCTTGTGAGTCACCGTCTCGTTCCTTTCATCTGTCAGCATTGTGGAAATAATGGAATTATGGAAATGTAGTGCCGCATGCATCACACAGTGAGCATGATTCCCAATATAACATGATAGCGGGGGATTGCTCATAGTGCAATCCCCTAATAACATAGAGATTAAAGGGGTATTCCGGTTACAGAAAGTTACCCCTGTGGATAGGGCATAACTATTAGATCTGTGGGGGTCCCAGCTGTAGGTTCACGAGAACGGGAGCCCCCCTGCAATGGATGGAGTGGCTGGTTGGAAATGCACACCGCCACTCCATTCGTTTCTATGGGAGCACAGTAGATAGTCGAGCGCTGTACTCCGACACTTCCATATAAATAAATGTAGTGGCGGTGTGCATTTCCGATAAGCCGCTCCACGGGGTTCCGGTTCTTGTGATCGGTGGGCTTCCCAGTGGTCTTATAATAACTTTCTCTAACCAGAATATCCCTTTAAGAAAACATGGCATCTTTCTTCCTAAACAGCACCACACCTTTTCCTCAGGTTGTGTGTGGTATTGCAGCTCAGCCCCATTCACTTCAAAAAAGCTGAGATGCAATACCGGACACAATCGACGTAGAGGAGTGGCGCTGCGTTTGGTAGAAAGACGCCCGATTCTGATAATCCCTTTAAAGATGTTTCCGTAACACCGTGGCCTAGATTTACTATTCTGTTTGGGACTTGATTTTGGTTCAAAATGTGGCGCAGTTTGGATGATTACAGTGAAAGGTAGTGTGGCCTAAAATGCGTCTCTTTGCGCCAAAATGTGGAAAAATTTTAAGCTTAAAAGCCTGAAAAACTTTAAGACACCTTTTTTTTTTTATAGATTTATAGATTTATAATACAATCTGGCACATTTATAGACTCCCTGTCCAGCCTGTCTAAGGCCTTATGCTAAAAGCATTTTTGCAGCTCGCACACTGACCCAATAATTTCTATGGGTCTGTAACAAAAAACGGATATTACACAGATGTCGTCCGTGTGCTGTCCACATCCGTGCAATTGGGCCGTAAATTATAGAACCCATCGTATGACGGACAAGAATAATTTTTTTTTTACAGTGAGTCCCATGAAAAGTGTGGGATGCTCACGAACCACATCCGTATTTTGAATATCCGCGATTTCCAGGCCACAAAACGACCATACAGACAATACAGTCGTGTGCATAAGGCCTAACTAATAGTAAATCTGGGCCTGTGGGTTTCAGTGGAGTGTCATCTTCACTATTCATCGCCAGGACCAACCCCTTCTAATGAGACCCCACATGACTTTTCACATTGTCCCACTTGCCCAAAAAGCAACAACTGTATTAAGATTTCAGCTCTGTCAGACCCCCACTGATAATTCATTTATGGTCTGTTCTAAGGAGAAGCCATCAGGTGGAAAATGCCAAAAAACACTTCTTCAAAGGGGCATTTCCACCTTAGAATTAAAAAATCTGGGCAGAACTGTCCTTTTGTCGTCCTGTTCTGTGAAGCTGACCAAGGCACACTGCGCGTGTGCAGCCGCCCTTTATTCACTCCCATGGGAGCGCCAAAAATAGTCGAAGTCTGGCTTGGCGGTGCATTTCCCATTTATTTCAATGGGTCTTCCGAAAATAGCCACGCACGCTGCTCCGCGATTTTCGGCTCTCCCATAGGAATGATTGAAGGGGGGCCGCGCACTCTGGGACTCTGGATAGATCATCAGCATCTGATCAGTGGGAGTCTGACACCTGAGACCCCCGCCGATCAGATGTTTGAGAAGGCAGCGGCACTCCTGGAGCGCCACGGCTTTCTCGCTGTTTACCTCAGGCCAGTGACGTCACGACTTGTATCAACCGGCCTGGGCGCGGCCAAACTCTGTTCTCTGTTCTCTGTACTTAAATGGAGCTTAGCCGCGCCCAGGCCAGTTATTACAAGTCGTGACGTCACTGGGCCTGAGGTAAACAGTGAGAAGGCCGTGGCGCTCCAGGAGCGCCGCTGCCTTCTCAACCAGCTAATCGGCGAGGGTCCCAGGTGTCAGACTCCCGCAGATCAGATGCTGATAATCTATCCAGAGGATAGATCATCAGTTTAAACAAACTGCAGAACCCCTTTAACTTTCTCTACATGATAAATGCCATTTTCTGAAGCGAGACAACCCCTTTAACAGGTCCCGCTGGCTGTTGGAGATTAAAAAAAAAACATTTTTTGATCAACCCCTTTAATGGAGTTGTATGACATGGGAAAAACATGGGGTGCCACTATTGAGAAATGGCGCCATTCTTATCGTAGGGCTGGGTCTGGTATTGAAGCTCACTTGAACGCTGCCGTTTCAGACCCAGCTCATAGACATAGGGGGATCAAAGAGTTATCAAAACTGGTGTAAAGCAACCAATCAGATTCTTCCTTTCAATTTTCAGAGCTACTTTGCAAAATGAAAATTTGGAATCTGATTGGTTTCTATGGGCAACTAAGCCTGTGGGAGACAGCGGCCATGTTTTTTCCTGTCACATACATTCCCTGTGAATGAAAGGGTCATTTCCACAGTGAAAACTTCCCTCCTCTCCACAGGGGTGTTTATATGACAGTACGCAGGGACTAGGTGTGGCGGTTTTCTGTAGTCACAAGTGTCGGTCACAGAGTTGTCAGTCTGTCAGTGGCTATTTATAAAATGGCAGTGGGACTGGTAAGGAAGTCATGGTCTTGCTCATCCTACTTAATGAAACGTCTCATTTATTAAATGACATCCGTGTATGACTGTGAATACATTATAATTAGCCGGGATTGTTTCTGAGACCTGTACTGTAATATTTGTCATGGTAATTTTCATGGATGAATTGCCTCTCCCCTTGATTTAGTGACACAACAGGGGGAGATTTATCATAACTGGTATAAAAGGAAAAGTGGCTTAGTTGCCCATAGCAACCAATCAGATTACTCCTTTCATTTTTCAGAGCTCCTTTGGTAAATGTAAGGTGGAATCTGATTGGTTGCTATTGGCAACTAGGCCAGTTCTACTTTATACCACTTTTGATAAATCTCCCCCGTTAACATCTTCAGGGTACTTTCACTCTACATAATTTTTTATATTTTTTTTAAATGGAGCTTTTCATCTTTAAATAAACAACACGGGCAGATATTACACCCTGGCCAACGACAAAATGCCCTACAATGACTGCTCTTTTAGTGGTGGTGTTTTAAGACGGTTTCCTGGGGTTTTTTGAACTCGCATCATGCTGTGGGTGTGGTATTTTTTTCAGCCGTTTTCCCATAAACTTATCTATATTGAAAAAATAAGACTGAAAATGCTCAATAAAGATCAGCACACTAAAAAAAAAAAAAAAAAACACTTGTAAAAAATGTATGACCGGTGGTCGGGCTGAGGCCGTAGTCCCCAACAAATTTACAATTTTTTACGCCTGGAAACAGCCAGGGGCTGGATTATGTTATACCCCAGGCGCACAGACTGCTGTGGATATGCCTAATTTATGACGAGGCGCATAAATTAGCGGAATCCTCCGACAGCACAGAGGGGAAACAAAGACCGGCGTAAACCTCCCGTCTTTGTAAATGACCCCCAATGTGCGCTGAAATTGCACCTGAATTTGGCACTAAATTTTTGTGCAAAGTAAGCCAAATAAGGTGACGTTCGCATCTGCGGCAGCACATCCAGCGTTGCCGGATCCTACAATTCAACTTTGGAACCCATGTTGAGTGAAATGAGGTCCGGCGGTGATCTGACCACTTTCTGGCATAAATGGCAGGTTTCGATCGGAAAAAAACATTGCATGCAGCGGTTTTTTGTCCGGTGCCGGATCAGGCATGCCGGAGATGCAAACGTACCCTAATATATGGTATACACTTATGGGGTTACTTATCAAACTGGTGTAAAGTAGTACTGGCTTAGTTACCCATAGCAACCAATCAGATTCCACCTTTCATTTTCCAAAGGAGCTATCAAAAATGAAAGGTGGAATCTGATTGGTTGCTATGGACAACTAAGCCAGTTCTATACTTTACACCAGTTTGATAAATGACTTTAGACTACCTAGTGTAAAGAGGCACCAAATTTATCAAAGTTTATGCTGTCGGTATATATGTATCAGTAAATGTACCCCATAGTGCTGATATAATACCGCCATATAGTGCCTGAATAATAGCGCTCGGATAATTTTGTCTAATAGTGACTCGAAAAAATACTACAGTCTGCACCATAAGGTAAGTACTTGACAAGCTACGAGGGAGGCTGCAGTTGGTCTGGATGGGGGTTATCGAATTGCCCATTTTGCCCATACTATATCATCTAGGCCAGGCATGGCCAACCTGCAGCTCTCCAGCTGTTGTAAAACTACAACTCTCAACATGCCCTGCTGTAGGCTGATAGCTTTAGGTAGTCTGGGCATGCTGGGAGTTGTAGTTTTACAACAGCTGGAGGGCCTCAGGTTGGCCATCCCTGATCTAGGCCTTTCTATCATAAGCAGAAACTGATAACCTCGAAGCCCAAGTGCGCACACAGCCATACTAATGGTAAAGCAGGTCCCACCCTCGGTACAGGTACACCGTCAGCAATTCCAGATAATTTAGGAGGCCCGGCCCTCCTGTGGTTTCAGTGTGTAGGAATTTCACCCCAGCTTAGTCAGCACGTTAACTGTTTCGTATTGATAAAGGCCAGAGGAAAACCCACAGGGATGACAAAGATGTCAAAATGTCACTTCCCGACCAAGAATTTCAATCAGTATGGATTAAAAATATTGGCAGATATCTCCCTACAATCTGATTCATGGCTTCTTGGTCCTATTAGAACCACATACTAGGACCATAGACATCCGTCCAGACAATCCAGCCGGTCATGATGGCTCTAGGGCAGGGATCAGCAACCTTCGGAACTCCAGCTGCTGTGAAACTACAACTCCCAGCATGTACACTTTCTTGGCTGTTCTTGTAACACCTATAGAAGTGAAAGGAGGATTCTGGGAGTTGTAGTTTCAGAACAGCTGGAACACTGCAGGTTGCTTATCCCTGACCTAGGGTCTATGGCCAACTAAGAGGGCCTGTCCACTTTGGTCATTCCTTAAGCTGATGACATGTCGTACAGGCCGACCCCAGTAAACCAATGGGGAGCCTGACAGCAACATGTTGTTCCCTGCCCAATAGATAGGGGATCACTGCTAGATCAGAGAGGTCCAAACTCTGGGACCTACACCGATCAAAGAATAGGCATCCTGTGTCCTTCTTTTTGAATGGAGTGGTGCCCGAGCATGCACACTGCTGCTTCATTCTATAGGAGTGCCAGAGATAGCCATTCATATACAGCGAATGGATTGGCAGTGCGCATGCTCGACTGTTGCTCAGTTCAAATGCGGAACACAAGACTTCTGATCTCATGATCAGTGGGGGTCCCAGTGGTCAGATCCTCTGATCTTCCAGTGGTGAGATCTTCTGATCTTCCAGTGGTCAGATCCTCTGATCTTCCAGAGGTCAGATCCTCTGATCTCCCAGTGGTCAGATCTTCTGATCGCTCAGTGGTCAGATCCCCTGATCTCCCAGTATTCAAAATCTCTGATCTCAGTGCGGTCAGATCCTCTGATCTCCCAGCGGTCAGATCCTCTGATCTCCCAGCGGTCAGATCCTCTGATTTTCCAACGGTCAGATCCTCTGATTTTCCAACGGTCAGATCCTCTGATTTTCCAGCGGTCAGATCCTCTGATTTTCCAGCGGTCAGATCCTCTGATCTCCCAGCGGTCAGACCCTCTGATCTCCCAGCGGTCAGACCCTCTGATCTCCCAGCGGTCAGATCCTCTGATCTCCCAGCGGTCAGACTCTCTGATCTCCCAGCGGTCAGACCCTCTGATCTCCCAGCGGTCAGATCCTCTGATCTCCCAGCGGTCAGACCCTCTGATCTCCCAGCGGTCAGACCCTCTGATCTCCCGGCGGTCAGACCCTCTGATCTCCCGGCGGTCAGACCCTCTGATCTCCCGGCGGTCAGACCCTCTGATCTCCCGGCGGTCAGACCCTCTGATCTCCCGGCGGTCAGACCCTCTGATCTCCCGGCGGTCAGACCCTCTGATCTCCCGGCGGTCAGACCCCCTGATCTCCCGGCGGTCAGACCCTCTGATGTCCCGGCGGTCAGACCCTCTGATCTCCCGGCGGTCAGACCCTCTGATCTTCCAGGGGTCAGATCCTCTGATCTCCCAGCGGTCAGACCCTCTGATCTCCCAGCGGTCAGACCCTCTGATCTCCCAGTGGTCAGACCCTCTGATCTCCCAGCGGTCAGACCCTCTGATCTCCCAGCGGTCAGACCCTCTGATCTTCCAGGGGTCAGATCCTCTGATCTCCCAGCGGTCAGACCCTCTGATCTCCCAGCGGTCAGACCCTCTGATCTCCTAGCGGTCAGACCCTCTGATCTCCCAGCGGTCAGACCCTCTGATCTCCCAGCGGTCAGACCCTCTGATCTCCCAGCGGTCAGACCCTCTGATCTCCCGGCGGTCAGACCCTCTGATCTCCCGGCGGTCAGACCCCCTGATCTCCCGGCGGTCAGACCCTCTGATGTCCCGGCGGTCAGACCCTCTGATCTCCCGGCGGTCAGACCCTCTGATCTTCCAGGGGTCAGATCCTCTGATCTCCCAGCGGTCAGACCCTCTGATCTCCCAGCGGTCAGACCCTCTGATCTCCCAGCGGTCAGACCCTCTGATCTCCCAGCGGTCAGACCCTCTGATCTCCCAGCGGTCAGACCCTCTGATCTCCCAGCGGTCAGACCCTCTGATCTTCCAGGGGTCAGATCCTCTGATCTCCCAGCGGTCAGACCCTCTGATCTCCCAGCGGTCAGACCCTCTGATCTCCCAGCGGTCAGACCCTCTGATCTCCCAGCGGTCAGACCCTCTGATCTCCCAGCGGTCAGACCCTCTGATCTCCCAGCGGTCAGACCCTCTGATCTCCCAGCGGTCAGACCCTCTGATCTAGCAGCTACTTTTCAGTGCTAGCCCAGTTTAAAAAAAAATCTGAAACATGCAAAAAAAAAAACTAAAAAGCTATGTGGTATAAAAATAATATCATTTAGAAAAAAATAATTATTGCTGTTAGTCATGTAGGGGGTGTGCTAACATGAGCTGGCGTCCATATAACCCTTTCCATTCCATACGTTATCTTGTCATTTTATTTATTACCAATAGGACCCTTTAATTTTTAAAAGGGGGAAAAAAAAAAAGAAGGCCAGCTCCCATAGGCTTCAGGTGCAGGGTGACAGCTTTATGCAACAGCCCAGCAGATGGCGTCTGCAGTCTCCATTACAGAAGGGAAAAAAAATGTCACCTATCCTGGATTTTCAAGCTAGAGGAGGAGGGAGGTTTTTGCTGGTGATGTCATGAACCTGTCGTGCAAGTGCAGGCGGAGAAGGGTGTCTTAGCAGGAGGAAAGAGGGTGTGTAGCTTGTGTGTATCCATTACCTGCCTCTCTACACCTTCAGATCTGCAGCAGAGGAAGGGCAAGCATTTTCTCCCTGATTCCCAAGACTCCTCGGAAGGATTCCAGGCTGTGGCAGACATTGAGCCCAGGACAGGTAGGTGCCAAGCCATAATGTATGGCATTGCCTTGGGAACAGGAAACAGCTGATCACCCATGTTCTGGCCTGCAGCCTCAATCACATACCTGGCTACAATGTTGCCATCTATAACACTGGCCATAGATGGGATACATTGTATCGCAGCATTCCCTAGGTTTGATTTTTCCTAGCCCCTGCCTGTGGTCTTCCTAAGGATGGAGGGTGGGGATGACATATACATGCCGGGGCTGTGTAAATATTAACCCTTGCAAATCTGGGAATGCTGCTGTATTGGTAATCGGCCTCCCCTCCCCCTCTACTTTCCCATTGCTCTTCAGCAGAAAAAAAAAAAAGAGGGATTAATGATTACATTCTGACAAGGAGAAACCCTGGAGGGGAGCGGTTTTTCCTTTTTATTTTTTTAAAGGGATAAAAATTGCAGCTGCAATACAACTGGAGGATGGTCCATGCTGTGTGCCCGGATGAGACAGAACTCGTCTATATCTGCTAGCACGCCACATTGTGTCTGTCGCACTGAATAATAGATGATAAAGCTGGGTTTGGTCACTGCAGGGCCCTGGGCTCTCTGGGGCAGATGAACCGCTTTGATTTGTCTGTTTGGCAGCTGCTTCTTACCAAGCTCAGTCTTGCATTTCCCACCCACAAGAAGGGGGGGTAAAAAAACGCTGTTTTTTACTGGTGCCAGGTCCTGCATTTGTGTTTCCATCACACTTGCTCTGTTGTCACTTTTTTTTTTTCGAGTAGATTCACCCTTGGTGAGCCGGAGATGAATCTACGCGTGCGTATTAGGGAATTTGCATGTACGGCACGGCCCTAGGACGAAGCTTCTTGGTGACTTGAATATTTAGTGTAAAATATTTTGTAATATTTTTGCCTTTATTTTTGTAAGCATTATGTATTTTACAGATGGGAATATTGTGTGGTCTCATAAAGGGTGATGGTCCCTGATTTTTTTTTTTTTATATTTTAGAAGCTGGAACCTCACTGGTTCTGTAAATGACCCAGGTAAGGCCTCATTCACACGTCTGTGATCAGTGGCGTAACTAGAACTGAATGGGCCCTACAGCAAATTTTTGAATGAGCCCCCCAGCAACTTCTTTGAACCACCCCCCCAACTCCTGCGGTAGTCAGTATCGTTCTTGCGGATTAGGCCCGACAGCTGCACCATCCGTTTCCCACATGTATATCATGTCATTGTATAATACTGTTGTGGGGGCCCTGACAATAAAATCTTTTAGGCCTTATTCACACGTCCGTAGTGTTTTGCGGATCCGCAAAGCACCTTGCCACCAGCCCTATAGAGATGCCTATACTTGTTCCCAATTGTGGGCAAGAATAGGACATGCTCTATATTATTGGGGATCCGCCAGCCGGAAGATCGGCGGCGCGCTCCGCAAATGCGAATGCGGAGAGCACATTGTGTGCTTTCCGCATCTATCACGTCCCCATTCAAAATGAATGGGTCCGCACCCGTTCTGCAAATTTGCGGAACTGGTGTGGACGTAGATTGCGGACGTGTGAATTAGGCCTTAGTCTGCCTCCTCGGTGGGTCCCGTAGCAGCCGCTTCCACTTATAGCTAGGCTCCTGTCCGTGATGACATCTGTGACAAGATGGTCAGTGGTTCTGTGTGTCATTCATATTCAAGGGCGATTTGGCCATAGACCTTACAGGGAAATTTCCCGGTGGGCCGATGCCCAGGGGGGCGCCTGAGTCTTCCTCACGGCCGGCCAGTGGAAGTTTTTGGGGATGTATTTTGTGCTGCTGGTGGCAGTATTTTGTGATGCACTGTGGTATTTGGCTCTGTTGGGGAGGTATAATGTGCCACAATATGGTATTGGTGCCCCTGCCTTCCATCAGTTCGGACCCAACTACAAAACGGAGCCACTTTTAGTATTTTTTCCAGGGCCACTTTAGGTTCCCAGTCCGCCCCTGTCCGTATTCCACTGACCCTGTTAGGCTGAAAATTAGTTTCAAGAGAATCTCCTAGCAGTGATCTGTGAAACACGGATGCCACGTTTTTTCACAAACCATAGACTTAAATGGGCATGATGTATCTTTAAACTCAGACAAAAATAAGGCATGCGTGCGTGGTGTAATCCCCAGAGCATGGTAAATCACGGATGTGTGAATACACACATGAAAATCATTGGGTATGGAGCACACGGACAGCACAAGTCCATGATCCACTGGAGTCTGAATAAGGCCTCATGCACACGAACGTATTTTATTTCCGTGTCTGTTCCATTTTTTTTGCGGATAGGATGTGGATCCATTCATTTCAATGGGTCCACAAAAAATGCTGACAGCACACTGTGTACTATCCGCATCCGTATCTTCGTTCCGTAGCCTCGCAAAAAAAAAATAGAGCATGTCTTATTCTTGTTTATTTTGCGGACAAATATAGACATTATTACAATGGATGCCATAAGGAACGTCATCCGTTTTTTTTGCAGACCGCAAAACACATACGGTCGTGTGCATGTAGCCTAAGGCCTTACGGCATAGTTGCGGCCCTTTCAGGTGGATGCTGTTTTCATCTGGGTGCTGTCCAAATTTAGCTCCTGGACTGAAAACTGACCCATTAAATGTAATGAATATTTGATCTCAAGCGATTTTTCTGCACGGACCATGGGTCCATGCCGAAAAAATGACAGCATGCGCCATCCAGCTCTGACTTGTTTTTGTTTTTTTCCCCACGAATCCTTTTACTCAAGTGAACGGATCTGTGAGAAAAATGGACTGCGCACAGGTCCCATCCTCGTGAAGTCCGTGTGTCCAGGGATTCGTTTCCAATGGTTACAAATGGCCCTTGGAAGACTACAGGTCCCTCTAGTGATCCAGCTCATAGATCCCTTCCGATAAAAAGAAACGTTACTCCTCTTACAAAAACCTGAGATTCACTTTAGGAAGACGTTTTCCACGTCCCTGCAATGGCAGGAAAGGGGTTAAAAGCAGCCCCCGATATCTAATCTTCAGGGTCCTCTGTAGTGCATTATCCTACATGGCAGACCTCTCGGTGGCTGTGCCCAGTGACTGCCTCAGGAATTCCAGCACTTGCTTTGTGTGTCGTGGTTGTTAGGAAGATTTCGGTTTGTTTATTCCTAGAGACTTAGCAGCCGTTTCCAAAATGGTCGCAGGCCGCGGCCTGTTATATTTGGAATGAGATATGCAGTGAGGATTTAAAAAGGGGCAGTGGCAGAGTAACATGTGAGATCTGCATCGTGCTGTATGTGGTACTTCCATGTGTGTGGTTGTATAGTTAGGCAGATATGAATACAGTCAGGATTCTCCTAGGAGCCAATACATTTTAATGCTGTACGGAAACTGCATTAAAAACGAAGGTTTTGAACGAATCAACTTCGAATATATGATCCGAAAGTCGATTCGCTCAAGCCTAGCTGCATGCACCAGTTTTTCTCTGTATGAAACCTGGCACTCATGCTGGAAACCTACTGGATTCCATTATAGTCAATGGAGTAGGCAAGACCCGGTTAACTTCGGCAGGGTTTTCCTCTGCCGGAACAGCTAAATACAAATGTGAAACCAGCCTAAGGCCTCTTTCTCACGAGCGTGTCCGGATTAGGTCCGGATGCGTTCAGTGAAAACTGTGCGATTTCGCAGGCAGAGCCATTCAGTTTTTCCTGTGATTGCGTTCAGTTTTTTTCCACGCGGGTGCAATGCGTTTTGATGCGTTTTTCACGCGCGTGATAAAAAACTGAAGGTTTACAAACAACATCTCCTAGCAACCATCAGTAAAAAACGCATCGCACCCGCACTTGCTTGCGGATACAATGCGTTTTTCACGCAGTCCCATTCACTTCTATGGGGCCAGAGCTGCATGAAAAACGCAGAATATAGAACAAGCTGCGCGCAGAACTGATGCGTGGAAAAAAACGCTCATGTACACAGACCTATTAAAATGAATGGGTCATGATTTAGTGCGGGTGCTATGCGTTCACGTCACGCATTGCACCCGCGCGGAAAACTTGCTCGTGTGAAAGGGGCCTAAGGCTTCTATAGGGTCATGTTGCACCTTTGTGTGTCTCCAATTTTAATATACAGTTTTTTTTTTGTCAGGTAAAGAGTATGTACCGTTACTGTACATCACTGCAACACTATCTTAGGCCTCACGCACACGAACGTATTTTCTTTCCGTGTCCGTTCCGTTTTTTTTGCGGACCCATTCATTTCAATGGGTCCGCAAAAAAAAATGGAAGGTACATTTTGTTTCCATATGTCCGTTTTTCCGTTCTGCAAAAAAATTGAGCATGTCCAATTTTTTTCTAGTTTGCGGACAAGAATAGGCATTATTACAATGGATCCGCAAAAATAACGGATCCGCGAAAAAAAGGGATGCCATACAGAACGTCATCTGTTTTTTTTGCGGATCCGCAATTTGCAGGCTGAAAAACACATACGATCGTGTGCATGAGGCCTTACAGACGATATGGCATCTATGGCCTGAAGTCTCAGATATTGGCTGAATACTCGTCTAGCCAACCACTAAAGCCTCCAATTCCCCATTAAACGTACGTGCTTAATGAATATTTGCCGCAAGATAACAAACAAAAGACTGGGCAGAATAAGGGCTCGTGCACACTGCCGTCGTCCGGCCGTTCCGTGCACTGCCGCAGACGGATCCAGGCCCATTCAACTTGAATGGGTCCGTGATCCGTCCGCACCACAAAAAAATAGAATATATTCTATTTTTTGGCGGTGTGGAGGGACGGAGAGAAACCCCACGGAAGCACTCTGTAGTGAATGGGTCAGCATCCATCATGTGGCGCAAAAACGTATACAGTATTGCAGACCCACTGTTTGCGGGCCGCAATATAAGACTGGCCAGCACACCTTCGTGTGGCTGCGCCATAAGGCTCAGTGGTCATTGCCTTATATCCATGGGATTCCAGTCACCTGATGGAGGACAAAAGGGAGTCCACTTTGTATAGCTTTCCTCTACAGACGATCACTGCAAAAAACATATACTGTGCCATATAAATTTTTTTTATAGCAGGACCCTATGGCCAACATATTTGCTATATGCCTAAAATGGCCTATGTTCAGAAGCATATACTTCCGACGGCTGTGTGCGCAGAGCCTAGAATCCAACATGCCCGATAATTGCTTTCCCTGACCCCAGTAGTCAATCTTTCCCCTGTGCTCAAAAGATGGTTGATGGATGTTGTCAGGCCAATTAACCATCAGTAGGTAGGAAAACATGGGGGCTCAGACGTGGAGAGAATATAAACTCTACACAGGGATTTGAACCCATGTCGACTCCAGTGCTAGCTGAATCTCTCCGTAACCACGGACTGTTCCAGGTAGCACTGTCATGTTATTGCAGGTGTGGTGTCCTATATCCCTAGTACTAATGCTTGTTTGGCCTAATAATCTTTTCATACACGTCATGTAAAATGTGAATATATGCTTTATAAGCATCTTTTATATTGTTACACCTTATAAAGGTCATCAGCATCTGATTGGTGGGGGTTCATATTCCTGGGATCTTCGCCAATCAGCTGTTTGAGAAGGCCCCGCTGCTCAGAGGAGCCCCGTGGGGTTCTCGCTGCTTACCCTAGGCAAGTGACGCCACGCCCTTTGGTCACATGACCTAGGCGCAGCTCAGCCATATTCCCTCCCGACACCACTGCCGATCAGCTGCTTGAAGAGGTAGTGGTGCTCTTGTGAGCTCTGCTTCCGCTTCAAAATTATCTGTCTGTCGTCTCACTTGTACAGGCAGCTCAGTATAATTACAAATGCTTGTCCCATGCAAGTGAGCAAGCGCCACTACTCCTTCAAACAGCTGATCGGCAGGGGTCAGACCTACACCTGAAGCTAGGTCATCAATACATGTGCACGGCACAACCCCTTTAAAATATTAACACCCCTTTTAGGTCCCTTGCAGACGAGCATGTGTCACGCTGCAAGTCCGCAGCACAGCTCCCGGCCTGACCTCCCAGCACTGACGGGGGTCACATAGCATTATATTGGCCTTAAAGGGGTTGTACGGGTTCAGCGCTGAACCCAGACATACCCAGAATTTCACCCAGGCAGCCCCCCTGACAAGCGCATCGGAGCATTTGATGTTCCGATGCTCTCCTTTGCCCTGTGCTGAATCGCGCAGAGTAAAGGCATTTTCTGGAGTTCCGGTGACGTACCAGGCTCTACTTCGGGCTGCCAGGTGGAGGCTTCCATCCAGAATAGAGCCCGGTGATGTCACTGGCACTGATGGGCGGTCTTTAGCACTGCCCTAGCCTGTAAAACGGCTAGGGCAGCGCTAAAGCCCACCCATCAGAGTTGGTGATGTCACCGAACACCCCGAAGCCTCTGCCCGGCAGTGTATTATAGTAAATAAAAGAGCCCTTGCCCTGCGCGGTCCTACGTAGGGCAAGGGAGAACATCGGAACATGAACTGCTCCGATGTTCAAGTCAGGGAGGCTGTCTGGGTGAAATTATGAGTATGTCCAGGACAACCTCTTTAAGGTTTAATGGGGTCGTATGATGGATGTTCAGGCCTATGATTGCTGTCAGGGAATATTTTTTTTTGGGGTGAAAGGGCCGTGGTATCTAAGCTATTGGTTCTGAAGAAGAGTGGTATCCATGACTTCCTTTCTGGAGTATCTTCTCCCTGCTTTCTAAACTTATTTAATTTTCGATTCAGTGAAGCTGTGGCCGCCCTCAAGTCAACCATCAAAGATATTCTCCCTCAATCTGTGTTTGCATTTATTCCTTTATGTTGGTCACTTACTATTCAAGCTTGAAGGTATCATTGTATGCAGTCTAATAATCCCAGCCTCCTATGGCTGCGTTCAGAGCGAAGACATCATTTGAAGCTCCTGGTCCCCAATAGAATATCCATAAAGTTCTTACTTGTGTATTATGGCAGAGGAACCTTTGGGGTGCTTCAAGTGCCAAACCCTGCCTGTAACTGCATCATCTGAACCCCTGTATCTATGGTCCTGGTTTTTTACTGTCACTGCTTTTGCATTAAAGAAGTTCCTCCATGCTGATGGTGAAACACTTGATACAGTCCGGGGTATGCCCTAGAGCCTTTCTGCAAACTGAAACTTCATATTTTTTGGAGCATCATTTGCTCAAATTATGCCAAACACGATGGGGCCTGTAGTCCACAGGACCACAACAAATTCATAGTGATGAATTATAATGCCAGATCTTACCTGCTTTATTTACTCAGCGTGGGAGATTTGCCTGGGAAGAACTGGTGCTGTTTTTGTTTTTTGAACAATTACCCGTTCTCCACCCTTGTTTGACGGATAACAATGAAGCTTTACATAGAGCTTACCATTAGAAACAGAGGATGTAGCACCTTCTCGTACAGAATAAAGAGGCCAGCACACTACATCAGCTCTCAGGTTTTTGCATATACGAGTGGGGCTTTCATAATGCTATCCACTTCATATTCAGTACATGTACATATGATCTAATGGTTTTGTAGATTTTTATTTTGGGTATTGAAGATGGAGACTAGTGACCAAAGGGTAAGGGGTGGATGTCAAATAGGTAATCAGAATATGCTTACGAGCATGTGCCTTCAGGTGGCAGAGGTCATGAAATTGAATCAGGTTTGGTACTTGTTAGGGGGAGATGGGTTGGAAACAAAGACAGGAGGGAAAGGTAATGGAACAAGAAGGGTACAAGGTATACACATGTAAGTTGGAGAGATGGCAAGTTTCATAGGTTTATGGAGGGGGAAGTGATCAAACAAGACCTAGTCTTCTGGGTTAACTGGTGATGTCCCCTAGAGTTCTCATTGTACCAAGTTGTAAACCCAAAGCATTTTTGGTTTTCCATTATATTAAGGTAGTAAAGGTAGCAGGGCTCCACTTTCCTTGCGTAGAGTAGCCTCCACCCAATCCATCTGAAATAGGTTTGTCTAAGAAAGTATGCAATGAGGGTGGAGAGTAGTCCATGAGGTATAGAATTAGTAACCTTTCCAAGATGTCCAAACTCCTTACACCAGCAATGGAAGGACAGAAAAAAATATTCTTTTTGCTTAACAATGATTGGATCAGAGGACAAGTCCAAAGGCAGCGTTGATGATCTGGGAGGAGGCACATGAGTGGTCTGATGTGTCACCTCCCTCGTGTGGGAAGATATAAGCTCTAATAACTATTTTGAGAGCCATTACTACAGCGAGTTTGGCAGAGTGGTGAACAGAATAGGATGCTTCATTCATGTACCAACATGGATCATGTAGTAATTTGGAAGGATTTGTTTTCTTCATAGTTGGTGAGTAGGTGTTAGACAGAAAGGGGTCTTCAGTGCAATCCTACTCTTTCAGACTATGCCTACACGTTCAACAGATGTTAGCAAAATACTCAGCTGAGAGCTATTCCTCTTGACTTCCCCATGCATGTGTTTTCAATGGCAAGAAAGAGGAAAAAAGCCACCGCCAGATATTTTAACTTGCCTAATTCTAATATCCCCAACATCATTGGTCAGGGGGATAGTCAGGAGGCCCCCATGCACATTAGATTACAGTCAGCTGGTCCCTGCCGGGGTTGGCCGATAATAATCTCCAGGCTTGAAGATGGTAAAACAGGCAGTTGACATGGTGAATGCTGACAAGACACTGGAGCTGGTGATTGTTGCCATCTCCATGATCCTTGGGACCAAATCCTTACGCCATTGCTTGCTAATAGTGTCGTTCCTGCACAGTAACAAAAGACAAGAGAATAACCAGAGATGACCCCTTTCTCTCCAAGTGCCACATAGTCTGTCTCTTTCCTTTTCTTTAGTGCCATGCTTCTATCTTTAACATATTAAGATATCTTTTAGATATCCCTAAATGTCTGATCGATGGCGGTTAAGGCTACTTTCACACTTGCGTTGGTGCGGATCCGTCTGTTTATTTGCACAGACGGAACCGCACCTACAATGCAAACGTTTGTATCCGTTCAAAACGGATCTGTTTGCATTAGGTTTAAAGAAAAATGACAAAGTCCAAAACGGATCCGTTTTGAATTACATTAAAAGTCAATGGGGAACGGATCCGTTTTCAAATGCACCATATTGTCATTGAAAACGGATCCGTCCCCATTGACTTACATTGTAATTGAAAACAGATCTGTTAGGCTCCGCCTCTTCAGACGGACACCAAAATGCTGCATGCTGTGTTTTAGTGTCCGCCTCCAAAACAGAATAGAAGCGGAACGGAGCCGAACTGATGCATTCTGAACGGATCCTTATCCATTCAGAATGCATTGGGGCTGAACTGATCCGTTTTGGACCGTTTGTGAGAGCCCTGAAACGGATCTCACAAACGGAATCCAAAACACTAGTGTGAAAGTACCCTTAACCACTGGGTTCCCTGTTCCTAGCAAAGGGGCAGCCGCATACTGTAATCGCTGTTTATTATAGTGAATGGGAGTTAGTTTCAATTTCTCCCATAGAGTTTAATACAGAGTGATGATGGACCTGCGTCCACTTCTCTTCTCTGCCTGCTTTGGTGAGCTAGGCATCCCTATCCTTGCGAATGGTGGCGGTCCAAGATTTCAAATACCCACCAATCTTTATGGCTTAAAGGGGTTATCCTCTTTGTAGGTCATCAGCATCTGATTGGTGGAGGTCTGACACCCGGCGATCAGCTGTTTGAGAAGGTCCCGGCATTCCTGTAGGTACCACGGCCTTCTTGCTGCTTACCCTAGGCCAGTGACATTTAGACCATCGGTCATGTGGCCTAGGCACAGCTCAGCCCTATTCAAGTGGTGTCAGACCCCCACCGATCAGATGCTGATGACCTATCAAGAGTCTAAGTAATCAGTTAGAAAGAGTCGGATAGCCCCTTTAAACAAATGATGTGCCATAAATATTTCAGTCAAATTGATAAAGACTTCAAGTAAGTCGAAACGTCGCTTTTCTGAGGTGGCATAAAGAAGTTTCTATTATAAGACGTTGGAGTGCTGCGATTTTCTTAATTTGACTGGAATACGCTGGGGGTTCAAAGGCCGGGACCTGACATCGCACTGCACTGCCACTAAACGGACTTTTGGTCTAATGACCTTTGATGGTGCTGTCTCAATCTACTCTGTCTAGTGCCATAAATATTTGTGATGGACCATCTTTTATATCTATCCCCTTGTAGACAAAATAGAGTTGACATAGTTCGTGACCTAACCTTCTGCTGGATGGTTCATTCAGTAATGGGATAACTTGCTTGGCTTGGGTCATATAGCATTTTTGACATGAAAACTATACTGGAATGTTTCTATCATCATATCATAGATCAGGAGTCAGCAACCTGCAGTACTCGGGCATGCTTCATTCACTTCCATGGGGTTTACCAGAGCAGCCGAGCAGGTGTGCATGCTCGGAGGTGCAATTTGACAACAGGTAGAGTACTAGAGGTTGCTGTCTCCGTAATATACGCTGTTGTGTTTTAGAGGGCATCTGTCAGCAGATTTGCACCTATGACGCAGGCTGATCTGTTACATGTGCGCTTGGCAGCTGAAGGCATCTGTGTTGGTCCCATGTTCATAGACTTTAGGAGAAGTCAAGGCCAGATGTGATCACATTTACTCTTCCTGGCTCTGTCAATCAAAGTGCAGCAGTTGCACAGAGAGCAGAGCCTCTAGGTGCAACGGCAACACCTCCGTTGCTCCTAGAGGCTCATTTGCGTGTACTAAAGCTTCATATTTCTCAGTAATGCTAGCATGTATGAACATGGGACCAACACAGATGCCTTCAGCTGCCAAGCGCACATGTAACAGGTCAGCCAGTGTCATAGGTACAAACCTGCTGACAGATGCCCTGTAAGGGGTTTTACAGAATTACAAAACATGTCTGCTTTCTTTCAAAAACATCGCTCCACCTGCCCATCAGTTGTATCTGATATTGAAGCTCACTGAAGTGACCTGCAATACCTCACACAACCTGTGGACAGGTATGTAGAAGACAAAAGCCATGTTTTAGAATCCCATACAACCCCTTCAATTTTATGTTTGAATTTTAGAAATAGAAAAGTCCCCATTGCTTTGATGATTCGAATGAAAGTACCTCCTGCCAAGAGCCATCGTATAGCCAAGTGTATAAATTATTTAAGACGCACATGTCCCTTTGACTGGACTGGTTCCTGTATTGATCCTGAATACAACATGTGTTTGCTGTTGGCTCGCTGCTGCCTCGTGTTTGTTGTTATTTAATTATCAGGACATTTCTTTATTGGCATGTATAATTTATGTTTTTCCTCTCTTTAATGACCAATGGGGAGTGAACAGAGCCTGGCATGGATCTCCACGGAGAGACTCTGCCAATGCATTGCGACCACTCTTGTGAAGTTCATTATTTAACCCACAGCTTTTAAAAAATTTATGGCCAGCTCCCAAGGTCCACATAAGTTCATCTGGAACTTGTTGGGTTCATCGTGGCCACCACCACATGAATGTAGGCAGCAAGTTATGGTCCCATTTACTTGAGTGTATCTTAGCCAAAACTTGGAATGGGTCCCACCTAAGGGTCCTGGAAAAACCTTCTCAATGGAAAGATTTGGAGATGTTCTTCTTGCTTTTGTAGATACCATTGATATCTTTTTACAGCATTTCAGCTTCCAGTGTCACAATGACACATAGTGGGTTAGTTTACTATATTTCAGCCACTAAACACTGAGTAACGTGAAAATCCTAAAAGCTCTTACATCACCACTTCACATTCAACGGAAAATAAGATTCCTTCTTGGATCAGAGCACTTCAGACAGCTTAAGCAGGCACAACGCTTGACATTTTGGTTCGCTATTGGTTCACTTAGGGGCAAGGGCCAGATGTTACTGCTACCTGTGCACCCTCTGTGTTTCCTGCTTAGTCTGCCCACCAGGACTACCACAGATGGCCCTCACTTTACTCCACCCTTAGAAGGCCTCACTCTGGACTTTTTGTTAACCCAACAGAGTCGCCAGTTTGGGCTTAACCCGAGACGGCCCCCATCTTGGGCTTTTTCTCCAACTTTAGTAAGTGGTTGAGAACCCCATGATATGGTTGGCATTGACACAAAAATGTTCTCCTGATCAGATTTTTCAGGGTTTTTCTGCTAGGTAGACTGCTTAGACTACTTTCACATGTTCCCTTTTTAATACCGGCAGGCTGTTCCGGCATTGTGCTTTTTTTCTCCAAAAGTAAAAAAAGAAAAGGAAAAGCATGAACACGTCCCAGTAGAAGTGTACTGTTGCAATGGTCTATTGCAAGATTCCAAATTGAGAAAGGACCTCCAAATACCTTGAGTCCGCAAGGGTGAAGAACCAGTACATACTTCTACTTGCTGAAATTTAGAGAGCCTCTCTATGTCCTGGGGTAAGCCTGACTGCATCCAAATTTTTCCCAGTGTTCAATACTTGGGACTGGAAGTTGCAGGTCGTGTCTGACGGCCACTGCCAGTTCCTTATACCCCCACCTCGCAAGATCAGGACACACTCTTTTAAGATTTTATCCTGGTGATAAAAAGAGATGCGAAAAAGTGAATTAGCCAAGCGTTGGACCGACCAAATTACTTTCAAGTCTATGGGCCCAAATACTTTTGTATGACACCACCCTCAATGTACAAATACTTTCCCGATGAATTGTGTGGAAAGCCTCTTCTTTCTACATATAAGCATTTACATTGCAATGAACAGGTCGAGTTTCAGGTGACGTTGACCATGGGAATGTTGGTAGAGCAGGTGTGACGTGTGGATTAGCATATGAAAGAGGCTTAGTAAATTCATGTTCTGTCTGAAAGAAGCCTGTATGGCTGTGGTGCCACACGTTTTCAGATACCTCTCCACTGTTGGACAGAGGCGTAAATTTCCTTGCCCCAAGGTAAAATCTAAGTCAGGGCCTCAAGCTAATGAGCCAGTTATAATACTGGCAACTTATATGGCTGAGGTGCCTTGTGCCCCCTAATGCCACAGGGTGCTGGTACAACTCGGGTAGCGTGTGTGCTGCACTACATAAGAATTACGTTGTAGAACTCTGGCCTAAGGGCAGGCATTAAACTGAAGTTGGATATAATATCCTGTCTTATACCTAAAAAATACTCTACAGAATAGGGCCGTGCATGCCGATCTTACTGCAAAATCGTGTTACCACTGGCTGCCCTGGGTGGCCATGGCCACCATCTGATCTCACCCAAGTGAGAAAACCGATTAAAAATGTGTCTGCCACCTGACTACATTGACCTAGTTTTCCAGTTCTGCATAGTAATCCTGACATATATATTTGCTTGTTCCGTCACTAGGCAGAGGTTGAATAAGAATTTTATTCACCCGTTTTTCCACCCATGGACTGTGAGGTCCATCTGTCTTATAGTACGTCACCTCTCAGGACCTGCACTACGCATGACACAGTATTTTAACTTTACACTGAGTTTTCCTTCAAAAGGGTTCTCCGGCTTCTAGATACTGATGACCTACCCTCAGGATAGGTCAAGACTGGTGGGTCGTACAATACCCAGTACCCCCACCGATCAACTGTTTTCGAATAAAAGAGTGGATGGAGCCAGAAGCAGAAGGCTCCATCTGCTTTGTATTGGCCGTCAAGTGAACGTTATGCGGACCAGACCGCTGCAACCAAAGAAGTCACTGGCTGCAGCCCGAGGAAAATGACCAAGCAGCCGCGCTGGACTGGTGTGGACGCAGGAAGGGAATTGTTTTATTATTCTGCATGGCTCACAGCACTTTAGTAAAAAAAAAAAAACTCAGCCAACCTGTTTTAGTACAAATACTACTTCACTTTTTTTTGAATCCACACCTGCTTTTGGCTGTTGGCACCTGAACATAAGGCAGCGCCCTCATAGGGTTCTCTGGTATTAATAATTGGCACAAACGTAAGCTAAAAGTGCAGAAATGTTACTCAGCTTCTTGTCGTAATAATTCAGTCGAGATTGGTAAAATTACATTAATTACATACGTGCCGACCTCTAGCGCAACTAGTTGTGTATACTTGGATCATTATACTTACATGGTGCTTGTTTTGTCTCTGTGCAGGATGTTCACATGGTAGGTGCTTAGCCAAGAAACAAGATGAGCGCCACATCGTGGTTCCTGGTGAGCAGCTCAGGCACTCGCCACCGGCTGCCTCGGGAGATGATCTTCGTTGGCCGAGAGGATTGCGAGCTCATGCTCCAGGTAAATGCATATTACAGTCTATTTTGGTATTGTACGTGTAATGTTGTTATTGTAACAACACTGCACTGGACACTGCATTCATTTTAAGGTGAGATAAAAATAGACCCGATTTGCACTTGGCATCGTGGCTCTAACAGGTCCAAGAGACACTGACAGACTCCATTGACTTTGATGGGGTCCTTCAAGGTTCTAGTTTTTTTCCCCCCAGAATCCGAGAATAGCTGACAGGTTAATGCTCCCAATGCAAGTATGAATGGAGCCTAAAAGATCTGTGTGGTATGGATCCGTAGCTGTGGTATGAACCCAAAACGCGTTGGATGTTAATAAGAGAATCCACTGTCAAAGTTGTGTGGTGTTCATCCTATCAGTTGACAATGTATGACATCTTGGGTGACACTGACGCAAAGTCAGGGGCACCGTCTTTGAGAGTCCCCCTCTCGGGTGGAGTACATGGGTCTAGTGCTTCTGCTCTATATTTATGTTTTGCTATGAATCTGTAATAGACTGCAGTGAGCCCCAGATTCTATGCAAGGATACACAGAGATTTTGTAGCACGTTCCATCACAGCTTAGGCACCATATGCCGACATGCACACAGTGCCTATGATTCCATAGTACGTGCCTTTGTTACAGGCTCTGTGTATGCAGCTTTGCCATCTACATAGGCCTTTAAAGCAAGACTCAAGTAGAGGTCTTGGTCATGTACTGTAGCTTAACTGCACTGCTTATTGAAGACTGAGGTAGTCTTAAACCCATTTTCTTTCTCACTGGAGGCTCAGGCAGTTCCTCTACACCAGAGTTTAGTCTGGTCAGACAAAGGAGCCTCAATTAGTGGTAAAACTTGATTTCCACCTTTTAAATGGGTTGTGTCACAAAAAATAAAAATCTATTTATCGACAGGGTACGACTGACTTATCCAGCCATTTCCATCAGTCCTATAGACATTGCATGGACAGGGAACATTTAAACGCCTGTGTGCAGTAAGAAGAAACAGGCCTCCATTACAGTAATCCGGGAGGCCCCCAGCAATCAGACATTTATCATCTATCCTGTCTACGTTGGGTAAAACATACAATGCAACAGCACTCTGCAAACCAAATATAGTACATGAAAGTATTCTAATGCTAATACTATGCTTATTTTGTAAATGAGATGCTTGGCAAATACATTTTGTACAAAATTATTTGGGCTGTCTGCCACACGTCAAGGCGATCTCTGTAAGACGGGAACCTAACACTAAATTCTACCTGTTATGTGCCATGACGGCTACCAAAAAATTCAGGGAGTGTAGGTTCCACATGCATGCTGGGCCCACCTTTATTTTTGTCATTTTTGGTGCCAAAATGGCCTCCATTGAATCCAGAGAATGCAGGTACCAACATGCACGCCAAGCCCACTCCACACCCTCCCCTGGTGCCTGATGGCTACCAACGAATGCAATAAGAGTCCGCCCTATACCTCTCCTGGTGCCACAGGCTTCCAGTGAGTGAGGGGGGGGGCATCCTGTCTATGTTGTAGAATAGATAGGTTGAGATAGCATTGTGCAAAAGCTGGAGGGTACTGAAGCTGAGGGGCCAAAACCTGTCAAGTAGGCGGGTTGCTTAAACCACTTGGCTTAGGCCCCATGCACACAACTGTTTCCGGTTTGCGGTCCGCGTGTGCATTCTCATTTTCCCCTTCTGCATGTCCCGCCATATGTTAAAAAATCATATTCTTACCAGCAAATCGGAAAAGAGTAGGACAAGTTCTATCTTTTTTGTGGGACAGCGGAACGGACCTACGGATGTGGGCCAAAAATACAGTCTTGTATATGGGGCCTTAAAGGGCTTCTGTCACCCCCACTGACGAATTTTCACTAGCTGACATTAGCTACTTGCTAATGTCAGCTGAGTTCAAACATATGTTTAATATCTTTTTTTCTGTTTGCAATCTTCTTAAAAACTTACTTTTGTCATATGTAAATTAGCTTCGCTACCAGCAAGTTGGGCGGGTACTTGCTGGTAGCCGCCGCATCTTCATGGCCTTGGAACGCCCCCTCTTCTTTTGATAGACAGGGCCAGCGCGCTCTCCTCCTCTCGCTGGCCCTGTCTGCAGCTGCAATCCCGCGCCTGCGCCGTCTCGGTCTTTAGTCGGCGCAGGCGCTCTGAGTGAAGGACGCTCGCTTAGGTGCTCCGTCCTCAGTGTGCCTGCGCCGATGACGTCAGCGCTACACCCGGAAGAGAAGACGCCGGCATCCCTGGTAAAGAGCAGCTGCAGACAGGGCCAGCGAGAGGAGGAGAGCGCGCTGGCCCTGTCTATCAAAAGAAGAGGGGGCGTTCAAGGCCATGAAGATGCGGCGGCTACCAGCAAGTACCCGCCCAACTTGCTGGTAGCGAAGCTAATTTACATATGACAAAAGTAAGTTTTTAAGAAGATTGCAAACAGAAAAAAAGATATTAAACATATGTTTGAACTCAGCTGACATTAGCAAGTAGCTAATGTCAGCTAGTGAAAATTCGTCAGTGGGGGTGACAGAAGCCCTTTAAAATGTTGTTGCACCCAAGCCATTTATATCCATGTAAAGTTGATGAACATGGACAATTTCAACCAAATCATCATTTGTCCGGCGAAATTAAATAAGGAACAATTGCTGACTAGGGATGAGCGAACCCGAACTTCACCGGGTTCGGTGTTCGGGTGGGTTAGGAATTCCGTTATAGGTTCCGTTATAACGGAATATAATGGAATTCGTAGACGGAAGAGGCTTTCCATTTAAGAGGCTTTCCATTTTGATCCATCATAATAGAAGTCTGTGGCCAAGAATAATGGACCAGTCTGGTTTCAGTTATGCAGGACTTTGTTTTCTGTCCTGCATAATGGAAACCAGATTGATCCGTTATGCTTGACCATAGACTTCTTTTTTGCATTCTACGAATCGCATTATATTCCGTTATAACAGAACATATAACGGACTTCCTAACCCAACCGAACCTGAACCTAGTGAAGTTCTGGTTCGCTCATCCCTATTGCTGACCAATGACAGAGCGTTATCGCCTGGAAAGTCGGCCATGTTTAAAATTTACATCCGTTAGTTACTAGTCCACAAGTGATTTTTCCGATGTTTATTGAGCATGTGCGACCAAGTAAGAACCGCTGTAACAGCCAATATGGACTAATTTGTGTATGGCTGCATCGGCATAAGGATCATTCACTAGACAATAGTACGATATGCTCCAGGCTAAGCAAGTCTGTGCTATTGGATTTATTTTAGTGTTCTCCCATTGTGTTTCATAGATAATGTTTATTTGTTTGGTAGGGTGGAGTGGAGATGACTCACGCTGATCCTCATGGTACCTTTTTATAACCCCTATGATGCCAGCCATTGAGTGATATGTCACTGCATGTGTTCTGCCCCTGGCACTTTACTTGTTTTAACACATATATAATTATTCTCATTAATATTTGCAAAATGGGGGCAAAAGTCGTTGAGGGTAAAATGAGAAATTAGCTTGGTGCCTCTTTAAGTGGCTCCTCGGGGGCAGATACAATCTGTGCGATTTAAATATCCCAGCATGCTCCGTGTTAATAAGTCTGCTCGGCAGGGGTGCAACTATAGGGCAAGTAGTGAATGTATTAGCCCTTGTACTCCTGACCTCAGAGGGTCAGATGCCCTTTCTGTCATAGAAAGGGACAGTATGAAAAGAAACAGACCATTTGCATTGGGGGCCCAGGGGCTTCAAGTTACACCTTTTGATTCTGGGTCTGTGAAAGTCAAATGGGGGACCAGGTTCCAAGGGTTATCGAATAAAAAGTATTTCTCATCAGTGCAAATCGTAAGTGATAAAGGTTGCATCACTGGGGGTCTGACCCCTGGACCTCAGAACAGAGGGTCCCCAAGTCCCCTCGATGGATGGAGCCGGTGCATCGTTCCATTCGCTTTTATGGGACAGTTACTTAGAAGCCAGCAGAATACACGTTAAGTATTATTGTGATAGCGTATTTTGCGGTTTGGGTTGCTGGAAGACATGACTCGTGTGGTGGGAATTGACTGCTCTATTTTTTGTCGATTTCCATGTATTAATTAACCGTCCCTTGTGACAAAGGCCAGTGAGGTTATTCATTAACCACGGCTAGAGTGTGCACTGTGCAAAAAGGGAAGGTGACAACCCACAGCAATAACCTTACTTATCCTGTCTGCTTGCTATGGATTCTTATACTGTGCAAACCATTTTGACCTACATCTTCTCATGTTATGTTTAAGATGGTTGTACTTATCATTACATCGGAAGACCCTGAGCCCTTCATGGTTCCTTTGAATCCTATGGTGTTCTAGATTCATTTCAGCAGAACCATGTAGGATCCTGGTGCTCTAGCCATAGTATGGGCATTAAAATGTGCCCGCATTGCAACTGAACCGGACCTTAGGGTGGTCATACACATTAGATGCAGGACCAGAAGACTTTCTGATGTGTTTGGCTGGTCCTTCCAGTCTCGTGAGACAGAGAAAGGAAGGGAGAGAAAGTTCCTGTTCTGATAGTGAGGGAGTGTGGAAGCACATGTCAGAGCTCCCACTCCCAGGAACCATTTCTTATTCCCCGTGAGACCAATAGTCCAGAGGGAAACTCAGGAACCAAATATTCATCTCCTGTGAGAACAACTTAATCCTGCCTCATGAAAACACTTGAGGGACAAGACAGGAGATTATCAGCGAAATACAGCGTTTCAGAAACTGCTGCAAGGTGAGGGACCACAGCTCAGACACCACCACCTACCTAAACCATCGCTAGGCCAGACTAACATTAGGACAGTGGACAACTATATCCACAAGTGCCTGCTAGTGCCAACCTGTTTCCATCCAACCCGCCACCATACCTCCTCATCTGCTGCCAGAAGCTGCACTTTGTGTTTATTGCTGCTGGATGTGCCACATGTTATACTTTTATTTGTGGCCTGATTCCTCAAACTACTTTTTCACTGCACCGAACTCCAAGGAGTGACTGCCTGTGGGAGTACATCATGACACAACATGTCATCAGGGCTACTACCACTCCCATCCTCTGGAGCTCGCTGCACCGGATCTCGATGGGATCCCATTATAGTCGAAAGGGGATCTGGCGGTGTCGGACTATGCCAGATACTGTAACTCCGGTAGTCCGTTCCTCTGCTGGCACAGACTACCTGATTTATCTGCCGGAGAAGTGACCGTAGCCTGAGATCTCCATCCAGGGACCTTATCATGACTGTAAATGATGAAGTGTCTTATCTTTTAGTGCTCCTTTAGTGAGATCATCTTAATAACAGAGTTATTGTACCAGCCTGCCGTTCCCCTGCAGGCGATATTGCAGCAATCTGTGGGATAAATGACATCACCTCAGCTAGTGTACCCTGCCCTTTGTATACGTTCCAGTACGTTACAGCCATCACAGCTCTGACAAGGCCAGTGATGTCATCAGAAAGAGTCTATATATAGAGTAAACAGGAACGTGAGGCCAAGATTAACCATTAATAAATGCGACAGGTCAGGGAATTCCTGGTAACCAATCTGCTAATAAAAAAAAAACGATTAAAAGTCACTATTAAAATTAAAATTCAGAGTGGATTTCTGTCAATATGAACAAAGGTAAATTCTGGGTCCTTGAAATATCCCGCTACCTTGATTAAAATGAAAATTGAGGTGGATAAGGTTAAACGGCATAGTATAACTACATGTTTCTGGAAACACATTAAAGGGGTTATCCCATGATTAATGTAAAAAATCTTATAGTACATGACACAAAGTTAGAATGAGCCCTGTACTTTATGTGGATCTAGAGATCTCCCCATTCATTGCTCAAATTAGTGTGCTATATCAAGCTGGCAGCTCAGAGGGTGTGTCCTTTTTGCTGCAGGATAACCCTTTAAGGAGTTTTATCAACTTCCATACAATCTTGAGTTCAAGATTTTAAATCTGGTCTCTAAAACCCTCTTTTACTGGTTGTTCCATGTTTCTGAGAATCAGGATGTAAGGGAGACATGCGTCTCCACTCCTTAGGACAGTTTTACACAAGTGTATTCAGTCCTGTATTTGCCAGCTGTTTCTGTGTTCCGTCCTGACCTCGGCTGTACTGAACTGTACTGACGGCAATATGTGAGTACAATTCAGTAAAGCCAAGGTCAGACGGGAACATACAGCATTATAAATCCTTATAATGCCTTGAGTTCGTGTCACAGGAGCAGCGTTCAGTCCACAAAATAATGCTGTCGCATGGAGCGTATTTCACAGTTGCCCCCCCTCTTGTCATGCTAGGTCGGGTTTGCAGAATGTGGATAAGCACCTTTTATTGGGTCTACATTCATTCTTGAAATAATGGGATTAAAGTGCTTATTCTTTAACAGAATTAATTTTTCCTGGTGGCAAGATTCCCGAGATGTGATGTTGTAGAAGTCCTCGGTTTGCAGAACGTACATATTCATTGTCTGCAGGGCTCTGACAACAAAGAATAAATTATAGATCTGTGTGTTCTTAGTCCCGCAGTGTGGATAAACAGCACGCCGTCATCAACTATGACAACGAAAAGGACGAGCATCGCGTGAAGGACCTCGGGAGCCTGAATGGAGTAAGTCCACGAGCAATGTAACTTAACATAGAATTACAATGCATTAAAGAGGACCTGTCCCCTCTCCTGACATGGCTGTTTTAGTAACAATCCTGAAGTATCTATTCTTGTGACTGTATAATGTACTATTCCTTTATTATTCCTGCTAGAAGTTATGAATGAATTGCTAGAAGTCTGCAAGTCTCCAACTGGATGTTACCAGTTGGGGGGGTGTCGCCGCACACTCTGACTGTCACGTAGGGCAGGGAACAGTGCAGCCCTATACTCCACCCTTCCCACTGTCCCTACTTGCTTGCATGATCCACCCTAAATGGCGCCCTACAACTTGGCGACAGTCCCTAAGTACAGGGTTCTAAACCGAGTCAGACAGAAGGAGGTTAAAACCAGACAGGCACAACCAGGACCGGATCACAACTCAAAAGCTGAGTTAAAATCAAACCAGGCTCCAAACCAGAGATACGTCAGAACCAAGACAAGATACAAACGCAGAGTGAAATACCAGATGGGGTCAGTGCCAGGGGATTACTTCAGAGGAATAATCGGCAGTCAGGAGCAAGGTCAGGGACAATCCAAAAGTCAGAATACCAGGAATCCAAACAATAGTACAATAAACGCTGGTGAGACTCTATGACTCTGGCTGCATCCCAACAGAGAAGCCGGCTCGCCACTGGAGCATGGACAGGTAAGTATGTGACACTAACACTATCTAATTAATGCTTCCAGTGTCAGGGACACACCTTCAACTGGTAACACCCATCTGGACCTTCATTTCAAACAGCTTCTAGCAGGAATAATAAAGGAATGGCACAACATAGAGTAATAAGAATAGATGCTCCAGAATTGTTATTACACCAGGAATGCAAGTAGTTACTAAAGAGGGGACAGGTCTTCTTTTTAAAGCCTAGCTCCACTCTAATCCTGAAAATTCAGTTTTGAGCATCTCATTCCCCTCAACCCCATTCTCAAGGAGATCCGACACAGTTGTAAGCTGCTTGGGAGGACCTAGGCTGGAAGGCCATGGCGGACAGGAGACTTTTTCCTTCATTGATGGCATAGTTGCAAAGAATTAGAAAAACATGGCTGTTTTCTTAGACCCACATGTATCCATAGGTTGTGTCTTTGCAAAGCATCTCGGCTCCATTGAAGTGAGCTACAATACCATATACAACCTGTGGGCATGTGTGGTGCTGTTTGGTAAGCAAGCAGTTATGTTTTTCCTAATGATGGACATCCCCTTTAGGGTCCATTCACACGTCCGCAAGTGTTTTGTGGTCCGCAAAACACAGACACCGGCCATGTGCGTTCTGCATTTTGATGACCGAACGTGGCCGGCACTTTCATAGAAATGCCTTTTCTTGTCTGTGTCTGCGGACAAGAATAGGACATGTTCTATTTTTTTGCGGAACGGAAGTGCAGATGTGGACAGCGCACTGTGTGCTGTCCGCATCTTTTGCAGCCCCATTGAAAATAAATGGGTCTGTGCCCGTTCCGCAAAATTGCGGAATGGATGCGGACCCATTTTGCGGACGTGTGAATGGACCCTTAACCACCACTACTGATGGAGCTCTAGGGTAGCACAGACAGCTAAAATGAACTGGTTTACCATTCAATAGTTCAAAGTTCAAACACCAGTTCATCCATTCCGTGCACGGTGGCCTTGGCGTAGTAGAAAATGATCCCTGTTCTTTGCGTGCTCTCTAGGCTTGGAAATCGGGTATACATATACAAATCTAAGATTTTGTACATGAAAATAGTAGCCTTAATCTGCATCTTTTAATAGAAAAGTCCCTGCCGCCGCGTTAGTGTCTGGGTATGCCTAAACAGCTGCAAGTGATATTCATTAGTACTGAAGTGAGCTGTACTGTGTTATTTTTTAAAGGAGCACTCCAAGCAGAACTGATCACACTCATGTGCTATATCTAGTGTAGAGGCTGGGGGGCGGAGCATGACACAGAAATTCAAATACCGCCATGTAGAATCTGCCGGGAGTTGATCGGCCAGGGTCCCAGGGGTCGGAGCCCAGCCAATTTGATATTGAAGACCTATCCTGAGGATAGACTATCAATATCAAATTCCTGGATTGTCTGTGTAATGCAGGACAGGTCAGGTCCTTCGGAGTGAGACCCAAAAAAAAAATCATACTTCCCTAATGGTCTATATGAAAGTGTGTTTTCTGAACTAGACAATCCCTTTAACAGGGGAAGACTGGCCATATACCCTACAGGGAAATTTCCCAGTGGGCCGATGCCCAGGGGGCCACCCAAGGCCTCCTCCTGGCCGCTGGTCAGGTACATAGAGATCTGATGCTCTCAGCATTAATTAATGTAGGAGCATTAGGCACTTATGCTCTTGGCCAGCGGCCGCTGGTGCCCTCCTGAATTCTACTGTATTGCCGTCCAGTTTCACACCGTGGGACAGGCAGCAGTAGTCTGTGCTGCACTGTGGTATTGGGTTCTGCAGGGGCGGTATTATGTTCTGCACTACAGTATTGCAGGCCCTGTCTATTTGTATTCCACTGCTTTCTGTAAGTTTGGATCCACCTGCAACATCGGGCCACTTTTTTTTTTTTTTTTCTGTATGTTCCCAGTCCACCCCTGTCCTTTAATTTCTGGCAGAGGCTGCCATTTTGGTGAAAATTAATACAAATTAGATCATTGGTATATGAGCTTCTCCATTACATAGGGCCTAGCTTCTCACCCTGTGGTACGGGTATTTGAACTGTGCTTACGTCATGCTGTCCTTTCAATGGGCAGTATATATGACTTTATTTTGAATCATTTCTAATTCTTCATTAATTAAGGCATTCCTCCTCCTTCTCTCCACAGACATTTGTGAATGACGTGAGGATACCAGACCAGAAATACATAACCCTTAAACTCAATGATGTCATCCGCTTTGGCTACGATATCCTTTTGTAATTCTGGTATCGGCGGCTGGGTTTACGGCTCAGTTCTTTCTGTTGGCAGACGGTTTGTGTAAAGGCACGCTAAGGTCAGAGGAAAGCAGATTAGAGACTTCAGCCACGTGAGTCAGGAGAATTTCTGAGAGCATTGATGACTTCTGTAGGGCCTCTAAAGGAACGCATTAAGGTCAACAGCTAGACTACTGGTGACATCTAAGAAGGATTTTAGTGTAAAATACCGAAGGCAACAACCTTTGGCCATTGTACCAGGCTACATGAATTACAGCAGTATTCTTCCCTGGAAGCATTGCTTCTAGGGAAGAATACAGAGCCATATAGAGGCACGATATGAAGGTGCATAGACTGCCTGTGGATCCATCATCGAGATCTGTAGGGGGACTTCATGTACCAACATATCAGTTTTGTGCACATGGCTTTTCCTGGTGCATAAAGCTTTAAAAGCTATGGACACCTTTGGGGTATTTTTGTATAATTGCATTCAGTAGGTCTTCCTTAAAATCGTTCATCTGTTTCTGAGATACAGGGTTAATAATCAGTCTGTTTGCAGGCTGTCAGTTTGTTTTCTTTTAATCCTGTCATCTGACAGCTCATGTGCGGCTTAAATAAATGTTTATGGGGTCAGAAGATCGGAGCTAAGAGCTACACATGAGACATCAGATGACGGGATACAAAGAAAACAGAAACTAACAGCCTGCAAACAGACTGATTATTAACCCTGTATCTCAGAAACAGGCGAACATTGGTAATATATCCCTACTGAAAAAAAAGATTTTTAGCCCAAAATGAGTAAAATATCCCAAAGGTGCCCATAGCCTTTAAAGCTTTATGCAATCATTAAAAAAATGCCCCCGCTGGTGTCCATAGCCTTTAAAATGGAGATAAGCGAATTTCTTGAAATTTGTTTCCTGTCCGATTTTAGCAAATTTTTCAAAAAACTTGATTCTGGTCCAGAATGATTCTACCCGAATGCTCCAAATCCCTGAAAATGGGTAAATAGCAGTCTGTGGTCTCCTAGGAGTTTGATTTTTTTTCTAAAAAGAATCAGAGAATAAATGTAAGTTGTTGATGG
The DNA here is from genome assembly GCA_033119425.1 of Bufotes viridis. NCBI lineage: Eukaryota > Metazoa > Chordata > Amphibia > Anura > Bufonidae > Bufotes > Bufotes viridis. The sequence goes on from CM065599.1 coordinate 19,161,877, forward strand.
AGAGAGAGACTCCCTTGTAGTCAGTAAAGAGTGGGAGGGCCCGATCATTTATTCTTGTAGTGCTTCTCGCAATTTCCTGCCCAACTGCATATGTTGGAGATGGAGTAGTCTATGCAGTATATCTCGAAGATGATGTAACCGGGAGGACTCGCTGAGAACAGGAGCTTGGTCCAGTCTTCCAGTGCCTTCAGACATACATACATAGTTCATGCAGTTTGTGTCTATGTTGCTGGGGGTTGGCATTTCCTCATTAATGAGTCCTGGGTGTTGATAACTTTTCCTTATCTACATGTATACATTTTAATATGTACGTGTTGGAACAGATTCAGCATAAGGTCCCAGAGGAGGCATTAAAGGTCAGTAATTACATCAGTAACCTTAGTATGAAAGAGCATGTGTCTGAAAACGAATTGACACCAATGCATACTGTTTGGGTGAAGAACTGATCATCATCCTCAAGTCACCCGACATCTCTTTCAATAGTTTTTATTGAGTTTTCCATTTCAAACGGTTAAAGAAAGTACATTACAGTTTGATTAGACTGCCTGTTCCCAAGAAAAGAAACATTTCCTTGGGTCTACCTTCCATAGGAGCATCAGAAGATCCCTTGGTCTTCTAGTGGGCCAGCCTAACCGAGCAAAGTTTGTGTTCACACTTTAAAGGGATTGTCTTGGTGTTTAATACTGATGATCTATCCTTAGTATACTGTAGGTCAGCAGTATGAAATCAGTGGGGGCCCAACGCCACCACCCACCGCCAATTGTTTACCAAGCACAGCACCGTCCATTGTATTTTGGCTGTGCTTGGTATTGCAGCTCAGCTCCATTCACTTCAATGGTACTTGGCTGCGCCGAGGCCACGCGACCAATAAACATGATGTCCGTGGCCTAGAAAGAGGCCGCGGTACTCTGAGCGCCTTAATCTCTCCACACTGCTGATCATTGGGGGTGGTGGGAGTCAGACCTCCACTGATCAGATAGTGATGACCTATCCTGAGGACAAACGAGTTGCTGAAGATTGCAGCTCCTTCTTTCTTTTGATTGGAGCCTGTCCCAGGTTTCAGTTTTGCTCCTAAGGAAAGGCCCCTATCAACATTTTACGACCCTTTATCCTTAATATGTATGGTAATTCTGATATCCAAATGATATAACAAACTTACCACTTGGTTGTGCCGAATGCAGTTTTCCAAATAACGATTAAAAAAAGCATTCACCTTCAGTGTATTATCTTTTTATCTCCAGCATGAGAAATACACCAGCCAACTTCAAATGAGTTTAAAGACACCAATAACATCAAGGCCGGAGCAAACCAAGGAACCACCACCCCAAATGGACTCCATGTCAGGAAAACAGGATAAGGCTGACAAGAAAGCGCCCAGTGGTGGTAGGTCCACTTGTCTTTACTTATATGATTGTCCTTTATTCTAGGTGTTCGAAGCACCTAACAAATAGGCACATAATAATAATAATAATAATAATAATCTTTATTTATATAGCGCCACCATATTCCACAGCGTTTTACAATTCAGAGGGTTCATGTACAAAACAAATGACGTAACTAGCTAATATACAACTGAAACACTAGGAGTCAGGGCCCTGCTCACAAGAGCTTACAATCTATGAGAAAGTGGGGGGGTGACACAAAAGGAAAAGTTGATTGTTGTCTAAAGTGGTCCAGCCATCTCTGTACTAAAAGGAGTGGAGCAGGCTGAGCTGCATGAGCTAGTACTTAGGGGCCCCTGATCGCCTCTGTATAATACATTGTTGGCCCCCTGATCTTCTCTATATAATACACAGGTGCCCTGCTCTGATTTCCTCTATGTACAACAATGCCCTATGACACTTGATCTCCTCTATATATTACAAAGGGGCCCCTGTTCTCCTCTATATATTACGGTGGGGCCCCTAAGCTAAACATATAACACTGTAAGCCCAGTCTTTTTATCTGACCTTTCACCTTTGCAGAGGTAGGGGAATCACACATTTCTTAATATCGGTGACTGTCGGTACAAGTGAGAGGAGCTTCTTGTGCAATGTGCTTATACAGGAGAGCTAGGGAAGACAGCAGCATCCTGGACACATCCATCATGTACTATAGGGAGGGCCAACCTCGTGAGAAAAGTCTGAAACTAGGAGCAGGTTACAAATCGAACAGCAGGGGGTCTGAAAATTAATGAAGGCATGAAGGTTGCATACTGAGACTTAGTTCAGTTAATGAGGTTGAATCCCATGCACCAGCCAATGGACAGGTATGTTTTTGAGAGAAACCAGACATTTTGTTCTAATCCCAGACAGTCCATTTAAGAAATGACACGACTTCCAGAGGTGTTATTTCAGACACCTTTATTTTTCTCTGTGTTCTGCAAACTTGCATATAACACACTGAACTATGACGTTTTAGGAAATCTTTTGCATTCCTAAGCAAGTTTGATACATGTGTCTTCTGAAGGAATTTTACTGAATAGTATATAGCCAGGGAGGTCACACTGTATCAAGCCTTGTTTGTGCCGTATCAAACAAGTGAACTGGCGTTAAGTTTTGGCCTGCACTGTATGGATACTGTATAGTGGAAGCTGCAAGGTGACACCACTGTCTAGAGATCAGATGTGACCTATGTTCAGGGACATTATTATATGCACTGGAATTGGTGTGTCTCGAGATTGTCTTGAGATTACCATCAGAGGTGTATCCAGAAGACTTTGTGTTGGAATGAAGGTTGTTTTTTCAGATGGACATCCCAATCTTCCATGATTAAATTGTGGGTAGAAACATTTGGGGGGAAAAATGTGGGTTCTACGGCATATTTGGTCACACCAACATGTTTTTTGTTTGGGTTGCACATCAACAGTTCATGTGTATAGTGGTCATGGGTTGTCCGAAGATTTTAAATTGACGCCTTATCCAAAGGATAGGGAATAAGTGTCTGACCATCGTGGACCCCCAGTGATCATGGGAATGGGGGCCCTGTGTCATGATATATGAATGGACCTATAGCTCTGTTCATCTCTGTGGGACTGCTGGAGGGGAGAAGTTTAAAACTTGGGACAACCCCTTTAGCATATGTGTCTACTGTAGGTATTGCAACGTATGTGTATGCAGGTGAATACCTTGATGTATTTCTGTCCTTTAGAACCTTCGATATATCGCACACCACTATATGGTCAGCCATCTTGGTGGGGAGATGATGACGCTAATAACAAGCATGAGAAATCTGAAGGTAAGAGGCCAGAAGATCACTATCCAGTTAACCATGATATCCATTCATACGGAAGGCTTATTTGTAGGTGGAGCCCTTATTATCTATGGAAACCAGTAACCTCACCGAGGTGCTGCATGCCTCATGACTCAGCAGCTCTTCTACAGCATTGATATACGGAAGTATAATACATGTCACGGGCTCTTATCCCTTCCATTTCCGGCTTTGTTTCTAGTCTTGATCTCATAATCCCTTATGCCTGAATGACTGCATAGCTTGTTATCTTGGGTTATTATAGGCTTTATATTTTATGCATTGGGCCCGTGCCAAGAGGTAGCTGGGTGCTCTCCATATCCCCATTCATCAGGCTGAGCGTGTTCAAGGGGATTTCCATTTTGTTTTTTTTGTTGTGTGATAAGATGACATCAGTCCATCAAGGAGAATGTGTGGGCATCAGATGCTCTTCATGATCAGAGATTCCAACGAAGATGTCCATCTGTGCAAGGATCTGTAGTGGAGATCCTCGCTGGCCGACCGTACAGATGTATGCATTGTAATAACTCACTGAATTGTATGAGACGAGGAAGAAAGAAGTATGCTGTTACCTGATACCACAACTCGGAGTACTTTCACACTTGCGTTATTCTTTTCCGGCATAGAGTTCCGTCAGAAGGGCTCTATCTTGGAAAAGAACTGATCAGGCATATCCCCATGCAATCTGACTGGATAGAAATCCGTTCAGTTTGCATAAGTATGCCTTCCGTTCAGTCACTGTCAGGCGTTTTGGCCGGACATAATACCGCAGCATGCTGCGGTATTATGTCTGTCCAAAATGCCTGATCAGTCGCCGGATCCGGCATTAATTTACATTGACATAATTTACATTTCTTTTATCCCCCATGCTTGAATCCTACTTCCTGGTATGTGAGATGTGTCCTGACATCAGCATGACATGTGATTCTAGTTGCACCCCTAGTTCTTACCAGTGAGGCTTCCTACGTCCTACATCATAAGTGTCCATTTACACGTCTGTACCTGCGCAAATTACAGATGCGCAAAACACAGACACCGGCTCTGTGCGTTGCGCACATGGCCGGCACTATGATAGAAATGCCTGTCCGTGGCTGCGTACAAGAATAGGACATGTTCTATCTTTTTGTGGGGCCGCGGAGCGGAAGTGCGAATGCGGACAGCACGCAGTGCGCTGTCTGCATCTTTTACGGCCCCATTGAAAATGAATGGGTCCGCACCCGTTCAGCAAAATTGCGTAACGGATTGCGGACCTGTTATGCGGACGTGTGAATGGACCCTAAGTCTGTGCCTGTTAACAGAAACATCATAGATGAATGCTGGATTCTGCCAATAGATATATATATATTTTTTTTCCCAGCACTCCTTAAAAATCAGTCCTTTATTGCAAACGCATTAAAACGTCTTGTACAAAAGGATAAAAAAAAAAAAGAAAAACCTGCGCGTTTCGGAGACAGTAACCCTGGGTTCACACCTGAGCGTTTTACAGCGTGTTCAAACGCGCTGTAAAACGCTCAACAGATTAAAACCAATGCATCCCTATGGGAGTGGTTCACACTTGAGCGTTTTACAGCGCGTTTGAACGCGCTGTAAAACGCCCAACGCATAAACAAGTACTTGAGCTTCTTTTGGGGCGTTTGACGCGCGTTTTGTGATTGACACCACAGTAGTCAATCACAAGAACGTGCGTTTTACTCGCGTTTCCTATTTGCAAAAACGCGCTGAAATACGCGCGACAAAAACGCGCGTAAAACGCGCGTTTTTAGAACGCTCAGGTCTGAACCCAGGGTAAGACTTGTCCTTACCTATGACATCTCCACTACATTGGTATACATTCTAATGTACTCTAAGCCTTGTGTAGAGTTGCCAGACAGTATCTTCTTTGTTCTGTTATATTTGCAATGTAAAGTCCGGTTTATCTTTCTCCAATTTTCTGCTGGTGACTAGGAAGCAAATCCTATAAACAAAATCTTCATAGTCGGCAACGTGATCACTCATTTATTCATCTAGGTATTTGATTTGTTTGGAGGATTACTGCTGTTTGTTCCTACAGGACATAATTGAGCCGATGATGTCTTGTAATGAACCTCTTAGACAAGTGTGTTAATCGTGTAACCCGGGATAAGAAAAACACGACTGCTTTCTTCTTAAAACAGCGCCACACCTGCCCACTGGTCGTGTGTGGTATTGCACCATTCACAGAGGCAGACTAGGAACTTAAAGTGGCCCTGGAAAAAATACTTAAAGTGGCCCCGTTTTGTAGTCGGGTCTAAATTGATGGAAGGCAGGGCCAACATAAATAGGCGAGGCCAGCAATACCATATTGTGGCACATTATACCACCCCAACAGAGTTAAATACCACAGTGCATCACAAAATACTGCTGCACAAAGCACAAAATACATCCCCAAAAACTTCCACTGGCTGGCCATTAGAAGGGCTCATTTCCCGGTGGGCCCCTGGGCATAGGCCCACCGGGAAATTTCCCTGTAAGGTCTATGGATAATCCGACTCCAATAAACCTAAGCTGCAGACACAATCCATGAACAGCTGTTGGAAGAAAGCAGCCAGGTTTAATTCTGGACAACCCCTTTACTGTTATCATAAAAAGCAGGTCTAGAGTATTGGACACACCAATGATTCTTTTTATAAAAGGTTTAAGGTGAAGCTCCGAGGGCCACAATGCAAATTTTTTAATCTAGACTCCCTCCTATAACACCTCATTTATAGCGCTGGAGCAGAGGAACCTCTTGAGCCCCTTCAGGCTCCAAGACCCAGGTACATCCCGGGTAGCAGACAGCTGATAGGACAGGGTTTGGCTAATGTGTGGGCCAGGAGCCATAGGAGTTACAGAGGCAGCAGTCTCCGGTTAGGCCCCAGTGCCTGAGGGGACCCAAAGGCTCTTCCACCACATAGAGGTGGATGAGTCTTCTAATGTACCTATTTAAGCCTCACATTCCATATGAAGGCATATGGAGCTCCGTTGGACTCCATATGTCCAGTGGTATTTTTTTATTCGAAGGCTGTATGTCTCCATAGTACTAAAGAGCTGCCCGGTCTTCATTCACTGATCCATTGCATTAGCCATAGACCTACAGCACATTTCGATTTTTATTATTTTTTTTTTTTGCACTCTAGCAGTATGATCATCCAAGCTCTATAAGGACATGGTGTCAGTAGTCCTTTTGATTAAGTCCATTAAGCTATAGAATTAATATTTCATTACACACTATCCCTTTTCTATTATGTTTTAGATCAGCAGAAAGAAATGTCTCAACATGACGAAGAAATGAACGGTAACTTAGGATACAAAGATTCTGCTGACCAATCGCTTTACTCATTCCGAAGAGAACCAAGCTACTTCGAAATTCCTACGAAAGACTTTCAGCAACCAGCCAAATCTCCAGAGACTCAAGTCCATGAAATCCCTACTAAAGACACAGATACCACTACTCCCCCCGTGGTGCAGAGCCATGCCTCTTTCACCATTGAGTTTGATGACTGTCGACCCGGGAGAATAAAGATTAAGGACCACGTCACAAAGTTCTCAATGAGACAGAAGAGGCCAGGGGTGAAAGAAACCGGCCCAAATGAAATGATGTCTGTTGAAAATAAAGTAGCCGACTGGTTGGTTCAGAATGACCCAAGTTTAATTCGAAGGACAGCTCCTGAAGATGATGTCTACAGTACGAAGAGTGACCTTGCCATCCACATTAGCAATCTCAAAGGTAAGTTGGTAAAATTAGAATGACATCGTTTGTAAAGGTGTCTATATATTAGATGAAACTTGGTCGAACCCCCCCCCCCCCCCCAATTTTAGAGACATTGTCCGATTGATCTAATATGTTTTGAGTGTGTTTAGTTAAGTCATTTTTCTAAAGTGTATGGATGGCTTAAAAGGCATCTGTCAGCAGATTTGTCCCTATGACACTGTCTGACCTGTTACATGTGCTCTTGGCAGCTGAAGACATCTGTGTTGGTCCCATGTTCATATGTGCCCGCATTGCTGAGAAAATTGAAGTTTTAAATGAGTCTCTAAGAGCAATGGGGGCGTTGCGGTTACACCTAGAGGCTCTGCTGTCTTTGCAGCTGCCACGCACTCTGCACTTTGACAGGGTAAATGTGATCATGCCTACCCTTGACTTCTCCTAAAGTCAAAGTGCAGAGGGAGCAGCAGTTGCAGAGAGAGCAGAGCCTCTTGGTGTAACGACAACGCCCCTGCTGCTCCTAGAGGCTCATTTGTATGTATTAAAACTTCATTTTTCTCAGCAATGAGGGCACATATGAACATGTAACCAATAGTGTTCAAGGTTCGGGTTATCTAAGAATTCCATATGAATTCCGCATAACTTAGGTCCGTGGTAGCAGAATCCATAATGGAATTCTTAGATAACCCCAACTTGAACCTTGTACGCTGAACTTAAAACAAAATTTTACTAATCCTTGGTATCCAACACAGATGCCTTCAGCTGCCAAGCCAGGTCAGCCAGTTTCATGGGTACAAATCTGCCGACAGATGCCCTTTAAGGGTAGGGTTCTTTTCCCGATTCATTGGGTTCTCTATGTATTTTGATGGTGTATCTATCAGAGTCATAGGTAGGTCTTTATTCACCAGGAGACAAAGATTCAGTTCACTTTGTTAACCCTATATCTAAATACGCTGAGTGGCTTATTGCCATCCACTCTCTAGCTAAACATGTATTGACATTTCCATTACACTGCCAGTGGATAATACTTCCATTTAACATAAGAGCAAATTTTGTAAACTCATGGCTTGACAGTTCATCTATCTCTGTCTTGCTGGTATATGGTTTTGAACCATTAAAACTCCACATTGCAACCTACAAAAGGAAATGCATTATTACTCTAAGGCTTCTTTCACACTAGCGTTTTAGCTTTCTGTCCTAGAGATCCGTCCTCGGGTCTCTAGGACGGAAAGCTACTGATCAGGATTATCCCCATGCATCCTGAATGGAGAGAAATCCGTTCAGGATGCATCAGGATGTCTTCCGTTCAGTATGTTAATGTTTTTTGGACGTTGACAAAAGCGCAGCATGCTGCGGATTTGTCTCCGTCCAAAAATCCGCAAGACATGCCGTAACGCCGGATCCGAAATTAATGCCCATTGAAGTGCATTAATCCGGATCCGGCCTTAAGCTAAATGTCGTTTCGGCGCATCGCCGGATCCGACGTTTAGCTTTTTGTCAATAGTTACTATGGCAGCCAGGACGCTAAAGTCCTGGTTGCCATAGTAAAGAGTAGGGGGAGCGGCATACTTACATTCCGTGCGGCTCCCGGGACGCTCCAGGATGACGTCAGGGCGCCCCAGTGCATAGATCACGTGATCCATGCGCGCGGGGCGCTCTGACGTCATTCAGGAGCGCCCCGGGAGCCGCACGGAATGTAAGTATGCCGCTCCCCCGCTCCCCACTGCTACTATGGCAACCAGGACGCTAGTAGCGTCCTGGCTGCCATAGTAACACTGAAAGCATTTTGAAGACTGATCAGTCTTCAAATGCTTTCAGTTCACTTGCGGAAGTGCACGCCGGATCTTCACAACGCAAGTGTGAAAGAGGCCTAAGTAGAAAATAATAAAGCAGAATATCTGCAAAGTTTTTATGTAGATTTCACCTAAAATGTTGAACAGGTTGACAACCCCTGTCCATACACCCTACAGGGGCATGTGAGGATCCCCCCTCTATGAACCAGAATGGAGAACTACCCTGTAAGAGCACCTCTTGTTCTGCTCTTACAGAGTTGATGTCCATATATTACATGGTTGGCCAATCATTTGAATGACCACCATGTAATAATATTGCTATTGCAAGGGAAATTCCTGGCTGGTTGTAAATTCCGTGGCAAAGGAAATGTTTGCCAGGTGATCAGACCCTTTGTGAAATGCATCTCCATTATGAAACCAGTTGCTTCCGAAGGAGCCAATCCTTTTTACATGTGTTCAATATATTATGCATTCTGTCCACTGCTTCAGGTAACCGACATGAAGATGGCACTCAGAGCGATTCAGAAGATCAAGCAGGACCTGTTCCAGAAAAGGAGAATGCACAGACTGATCAGGCCAAGCTTCAACGGCAAATAAAGCGGGAGCCTGAAGAACTGCTGCACAATCAGCAAGCATTCGTGATAGAATTCTTCGATGACGATGCACCTCGAAAAAAGAGGTCTCAGTCCTTCACACATAGTGCCAATGCCTCTCAAACTGAGGCTGAACTTGCCAACAAAGGCAAAAATGACAAAAAGAAAGCCGTGCTAACTGCAGAAAAGCTGACCACTAATGGGACAACCACAGCCCCTGTAGTTCCAAAACCACTGGTAAACTCTCCTTTTCCTCAAAGGTCCAATTCTTTTCGGAAAGAAAAGGGTGAGGATCGAGTAAATAGTACTGGCCCGGTAACGGCAAAGCCTCCAGTGAAGAATTTTGGTAGCATTGGGAAGAAATCCAAGCTTGCTCAGGAATTTGTGGCCGAGTATTTGCGGGAACAAGCGGAGGTCTTAAAAGATTTGGTGGAGAAACCTATGATGTTGCCGTTGTCGACAATCATCACACCACCAGTCAGCCATCAAGTACAGTCTTCCTTAATGGGGCCATCAGCTCCACCATCTGCCACAGAACCGTCTGAATGTAGACCAGTGAGGGTAAAGAAAACAGAAGAGGAGGACAGCCTGAGTGATGCTGGGACGTATACTATCGAAACAGAGAATCAAGATAAAGAAGTTGAAGAAGCTAGGAAGATGATAGACAAGGTAACAGTAAAGGTTGACTTTGTTTTTTTCGTTAGTTGATCACAGGAAGACTATGTTGATCTTAAGATTCTGTATAGATTTAGTTTTTTCCTATTACAGTTCCTTATATTTTTTTTAAGGAAGCAAAGACAAGGCTGAATAGATAGATTGAGCACTGGCGTCCCCTTTCCAGTAGGATCCAAATAATAATCTTGGGTATAGTCGTGGCAGAATTGACACAGGGGAACGGGGGTAAAGGAGTTTTCTGCAACGTATTTACTGAAGGCACCATCAGTATGTGATTGGTGGGGGACTGACACCCGGGGTACCTGCCGATCAGCCATTTGAGAAGGCACTGACATTCACAGTAGTGACATGGCCTTATCCAGCTTTGCCTAGGCCAGTGATGGGCAACGTGCGGCTCTCCAGCTGTTGCTAAACTACAACTCCCACCATGCCCTGCAGTAGGCTGATAGTTATAGACAGGCTTTGCATGCTGGGAGTTGTAGTTCTGCAACAGCTGGAGAGCCGCACGTTGCCCATCACTGGCCTAGGCCATATGACATCACGTTCATCGGTGAACCTGAGTCTTTTTTTTATTTTAACCGACCAGATTATCCACTTTATAGGGGGGACTGAATAGTGACTTTAATTCTGCAATCTGTATGTTATTCCTAAGACTATAATATGTCCAGTTAGAAAAAAACACTTTCATACTCCCTATTAGGGAAACTGCTATAACTCTATGTGGTGCCATTCCTTAACTAACTTATGACTGAACTGCCTGCAGTCAGCAGTAAAGGTCCAGCTGGGTGTTACCGGTTGATAGTGTGTCTTTGCACAGTCTGACACTATCCAATCACTGCTGCCAATGAAAGACACTCCTCCAGCTGGACCTTTATTGCGGACTTCTGGCCGTCATAAATTTTAGTCTAAACAAAAAATAAATGGCACAAAATAGAGTCATAAGAATAGATATTTCAGAATTATTATTATTACATGCGGAATGCAAGTAAGCGCTCGATCAGACATGTCAGGAGAGGCGACAGGTCCACCTTAATATAGATTCTAAGCTCTGTGTGGTCAACGATAATGAAGATAATGTTACATAATTATCCTATTTTTTCACTTGTAGGTGTTTGGAGTCTTTGAACCTGAGGAGTATTCCAAAATTTCTTCTGTGATTTACAGACCAGTCATCAAACTAGAGAAGGAAGAAGCCTCCCTTAATGAAAACAGTATGATTCACAAACCTGCAAGTCTGCCAACAAGTCACTCTGTCATGAATAGTGATCTTCAACCTGATGTCCAGGTAAGTTCATAAGCCATCCTTGACCGGTTGTTGTAGTTGTGTATGAACCTTGTAGGTAAAACTTGAATTGTAATTTTCTGCAGACTGGAAAATCATCTGGCTCCAGTAGAAGTGGACAAAAATGGGTTTCTAGGTGGGCAAGTCTTGCTGACAGCTATCCGGATGCCTCACCGACGTCTCCATTAGATGGCCAGAAGATTGGATTACTGGCAAATGAGGGTAATGAGCTCAAGCATTCATAGTAATGGACTGATGTCTAAAAGAATGCCTACATTATGACTTGTTAACATTACATACCATTTACCAGTAGTTAAAGGGCGTCTGTCAGCAGATTTGTACCTATGACACTGGCTGAGGGTACTTTCACACTAGCGTTAAAGTTTTCCGTCATTGAGTTCTGTCACAGGGGCTCAATACCGGAAAAAAGCGCTTCAATTTTACCCTAATGCATTCTGAATGGAAAGCGTTCCGTTCAGTATGCATCAGTATGTCTTCAGTTAAGTCCCTTTACGGTATTTGGCCGGAGAAAATACCACAGCTTGCAAATTTCATGCAAAACTCTGGAACACTTGCCGGTTTCCCAATCTGCGCATGTGCAGACCTTTAAAAATGTGAAAAAAATAAATACTGGATCCGTTTTTCCAGATGACACCGGAGAGACGGATTCGGTGTTTCAATGCATTTGTTTGCATACGGATTTCCGGATCCGGCAGAAACTGCCTGCTGGAATCCAACAACGCAAGTTTGAAAGTAGCCTGACCTGTTACATGTGCGCTTGGCAGCTGAAGGCATCTGTGTTGGCCCCATGTTCATGTGTTCTTGTGTTGCTGAGAAAAATGATATTTTAATATATGCAAATAACGCTCTAGGAGCAATGGGGGCGTTGCTGTTACACCTAGAGGCTCTGCTCTCTCTGCCACTGCTGCGCGCTCTGCACTTTGATGGACAGGACCAGACAGTGAAAATGTCAATATGCAAATCTGCTGACAGATGCCCTTTAATAAAATCAGAATATACAGGTAAAACTCGAAAAATTTGACTATCGTGCAAAAGTTCATTTATTTCAGTAATGCAATTTAAAAGGTGAAACTAATATATGAGACTCATTACATGCAAAGCGAGATATTTCAAGCCTTTATTTGTTATAATTTGGATGATTATGGTTTACAGCTTATGAAAACCCCAAAGTCACAATCTCAGAAAATTAGAATATGACATGAAATCAATAAAAAAAGGATGTTAAATAGAAAAATGTAGGACGTCTGAAAAGTATAGGCATGCATATGTACTTAGTACTTGGTTTGGGCCCCTCAGTGCGGCGTGGCATGGATGCTATCGGCCTATGGCACTGCTGAGGTGTTATGGAAGACCAGGATGCTTCAATAGCAGCCTTCATCTCTTCTGCATTGTTCGGTCTCACGTCTCTCGTCTTTTTCTTGGCAATGCCCCATAGATTCTCTATGGGGTTCAGGTCAGGCCAGTTTGCTGGCCAATCAAGTACAGTGATGCCGTGGTCATGGAACCAGGTTTTGGTACTTTCGGCAGTGTGGGCAGGTGCCAAGTCCTGCTGGAAAATTAAGTCACCATTAGAGATGAGCGAATTTCCGCTTATGAAATTCGTTCACACTTCGTTTGTTGGTAAAAGGTAAATTGCGTTATGGATTCCGTTACTACAGACCATAACTCAATTCTATGACAGAATGCATACCGGAATGCCTTTAGAGGACTCCTCTGCATAACGGAAACAGGACGGATCCGTTATGCAGCCCATAGACTTCTATTATGATGGAATGCCTCTAAAGGCATTCCTTTATGCATTCCGTCATAGAATTACGTTCTGGTTCATGGTAACGGAATCCATAGCGCAATTCACCTTTTACCAACATCTCTAGTCACCATCTCCATAAAGCTCGTCTGTGGAAGGAAGCATGAAGTTCTCGAAAATCTCCTGGTAGACAGCGGCGTTGACTCTGGACCTAATGAAGCACAGTGGACGAACACCAGCAGATGACATGGCTCCCCAAATCAACACAGACTGCGGAAACTTCACACTGGACTTCAAGCATCTTGCATTGTGTTCCTCTCCATTCTTCCTCCAGACTCTGGTTCCTTGGTTTCCAAATGAGATGCAAAAGTTGCTCTCATCAGAAAAGAGGACTTTGAAGCACTGAGCAACAGAGCAGTTCTTTTTTTTCTTTAGCCCAGGTAAGACGCTTCTGACTTTTGTTGTTCAGGAGAGGCTTGACAAGAGGAATAAGACATTTGAAGCCCATGTCCAGGATCCGTCTTTGTGTGGTGGCCCTAGATGCACTAACTCCAGCCTCGGCCTACTCCTTGTGAAAGTCCCCAACACTTTTGAATGGCCTTTTCCTGACAATCCTCTCCAGCGGCGGTCATCCCTGCTGTTTGTGCACCTTTTTCTTCCACACTTGTCCCTTGCACATAACTTTCTATTAATCTGCTTTGATACAGCACTTTGGGAACAACCAACTTCTTTTGCAATTACCTTTTGAGGCTTTCCCTCCTTATGGAGGGTGTCAATGATGGTTTTCTGCACGACTATCAGGTCAGCAGTCTTTCCCATGATTGCGATTCCTACTGAACCAGACTGAGAGACACTTTAAAGGCTCAGGAACCCTTTGCAGGTGTTATGGATTAATTAGCTGACCAGAGTGTGACACTTTGAGCCTAGAATATTGAACCTTTTCACAATATTCTAATTTTCTGAGATTGTGAATTTGGGTTTTTCATAAGCTGTAAACCATAATCATCTAAATTATACCAAATAAAGGCATGAAATATCTCGCTTTGCATGTAATGGGTTTCCTATATTAGTTTCACCTTTCAGGTTTGCATTACTGAAATAAATGAACTTTTTCACAATATTCAAATTTTTTGAGTTTCACCTGTATATAATAATATAAAAAAATGTAAAATAGATTTTTTATTTTATTTATTTGTTTAAATAATTATAGAGCACTGGATAGTTCTGTTCACTCAGACCTTCATGGGAGTAGTGTTAGGAGGTGTAGATGCAGCAGTTGGACCTGGTGACTGTGGAGGTCTAAAGGTCCATTTGCCACCTAAGAAGACATCAGTATTATAAATGACACATGATAGGTTAGGGCCATGTGACCATTTTTCCAATAGGGCTTAGGTATTTTAGGTTATTCCTACGCTTCAGGAATGCCTACAGGAGAAACCAGTATAGAGTTCGGTCAGAATTTTGGACAATGCTGGTTATGAGAGTCACTAAATTGTCTTTAGCTATCATGAGTAGTCTGTTCTTTTTGTGAAATTGTCCAGCAGCAACCCTGGAAATTCAATTTGGGAAGGTTAGAGAAGGTTCATATAACAAATGTTACCACCTTCACCTACTTTTGGAAATGATATCATCAACGTATTGACTTCCTTCTGTTTTTAGATATTGACCATTCCGAAAATAGCGAAGGAGATCCTGCATTCCCTTTAAGGACAAGGCGGCTTCTTCCTCAACTACCACTAAATGACAAATCTGAAAGTCCAACACCAGCTATTTTGCTCTGTACGGAGTCTTACTCGGAAGTTGCTCACAAAACATTGATTGAAAATGAAATGAAAACTGTCTCCTCAGGTCCAAACAGTCTGCTCTTTATACAAGAAGATTTGGATCCGGACAGCCTTAGCGACACAAGCAAGTCTGATGATGGTGTCCTATCTAGCAGAAAATCTAACCAACTTTCAACTGTTTCTACAACTAAGTGGAGGAGAGAGGACCCCAGAAGTCAAGAACAAAGTGTCCAAAGAACAAATAAACTTTCTAATGAACCAAAGTCTACTAGCTTTTATGTTGGAAATGAAATCGAGGTTGAAAGTTTATCCCATGCCAATTCCATGTTATCCAATGTAGAGATGCACAAACCATATAAAGCTCATGATATGCACGTAAAGCCAAAAGGAAACCAACAAACCGTGCAAGAAGCCTCAATTATTACAAAAATAGACAACCAGTTGTTGAAAAAAGAAAATGGACAAGCCAGAGATTTGTTTGTTAGGCAAGAAAGTTTTACCAAAGACAAATCCAGCTGCAACATATCTCCCAACAAACTTCCCAACATCTCAACCCACCCATTGCTTAAAGATATGAATGTTACAAAGCCGAGCAACGACTACAGTCGAGAGACGCAGCTGATTCTTAAAGAAACTGAAAATGCCTTGGCTGCTCTTGAAGCGAAGCTCTTCTCTCAGAATCATTTAGATGATGATATAGAAAATACGCCTTGTCCGCCAGATGATTCCTTGTCCGGAGATTCAGATGTGGATACGGCAAGCACAGTCAGTTTGGTTAGTGACAAGAATGTACCAAGTCATCCTCAAAAGAGCAGGGTTGTGGGTCTTCACAAAGAAAAGTCTTCTTCTACATCTTCCATACAAGATCAATACGGCCAGCCCACTGCCAGAGACAGACTCTCAGAAAAAAGGAGAATGGGTCCTGCAGATGGAGGTAGCCGGAAAGACGTAACCAAAAGGTTTGAAATGAAGCGCAGTGCTGGAACGCGTGGTTCCTTGGATTTCACAGATGAAGAAAGGAGTACTAGTCTTCCTTACATATCGGTTCCAGACACCGTATCTTCCGATTATGAAAATTCCTCCTCAAGAAATCTGTCAAGAAGGAGACCTTTTGCTCAATCAACCAAAGAGGATACAAGTCGAACATTTTCAAATGCACAGAAAATCCAGCAAGCTCTTACCCGTTCAAATAGCCTTTCAACACCCAGGCCGACCAGGGCATCTAAGTTACGTCGTGCTCGTCTTGGAGAAGCATCTGACAATGAAAGTGCAGATGCAGAAAGACTGAATGTTAGTTCTGAAGCTTCTTCGTCAGCTAAAAGCAGCAGCGAGTCAAAAAAGCTCTCCCGGCTTGATATTCTGGCAATGCCGAGAAAGAGGACTGGCTCATTCAATGTTCCGAGTGACTCTGAGACTTACACTCCGCGTACTGGGTTTTCAGGCCGCAGTGTTGACCACAGCTATACAAATCGAAAGCCAGCAATGGCAGAAGCTAAACAGCCTGTTAAAAAACCAGTGGTGCCTACACCCAAACAACCACTAACTAGGGCACGATCTGGTAGTGTGAAGTACTCTTCTTCTTCCTGTAAGTTTCTGTTTTTCTTTACCTACATATATACGGTAGTTCCCATCAGACTTGTGTTAATTGTTTGATAATTTTACTATATTAAGGTCTACGGTCCAAATTGATGAAAACTGGCAAAGTGGAGAAGTTGATCACCACACCCAGTGCTTTCTTTGTTTTTAAGGGTTTTTTCTAGAATTTTAATATTAATGGCCTATCTTCAGGATAGGCCATCACTATATGATCGGCGGGGTCTGACTTCTGCAGTAGCTCCGGTGCCAGATCTACACCGTTCTGTTGCGCTGTTCCCATTCACTTCAAAGCCGCTGCAGATCTCATGCAATTTGCTGATACTGTAAATCTGCGGCAGCAAATCCACAATGTTTCAGTCCCATGTACCCTAAAGAGGTTTTTCCATCTCATAAAGTGATGTCGTATTGATAAGGTATGCCATCTTTCTCCGATTTAGGAGGGGTCCATCTGCCAAAATTCCTACTAATTGTGAAATTGAAAGGGTGCAGTGCTGTTCTAGCCCTGCATCCCGTACAAAGTTTTTCAGTGCCCAGCTGTGGCTACTTCATTTTTTAAATCGGTGTTGGTCCTAACGCCTTAGAGACCACCTCTTTAGTAGGCATCAAAGAAAGAATATCTGTAACTTGACTGACTGCTATGGACATCACCAGCATAATATAGTTTTGTTTTTTTTTGTTTAACAAATAAAGCCCTATATGCCGTAATCGTAGGCTTGAAATACATTACAAAGAGTCGGTCCCAACTGGACATCTTCTGTTTAGGCTATCAGATATTGGATAGGTAACTCCGGTAGACTATCCGAGGGGCAGACTACCAGAGTTACCATATCCAGTGTAGCTGGACACCACTGCACACCGTTGTACGGCGTCAGATCCACGTTGACTTTAATGGGATCCGGTGGAATGCTGCCATTCGTCCGGACAAATACCGTTGCATGCACCGCCACCTCTCCACTATGAGACTGATGGAAATAGCTCAGCCAATGCTCAACTATTTTTAGAACTCCCATAACATTAAATAAAGGGTGGCCACACATGCATGGCTGCTGTCCCATTACTTCGGGGGGCCCGATCTGGAGATTGAAGTGGGTACCAGAGGTGGGACCGACACCTATTTGACGCTGATGGCATCTATGTCTGATGGGAATACCAGTGTTGACAGTGTCAGTGTGTGTACCTCTTTGACAAGGAGAAAGGTAATGCCCAGTTGTTAACTTGTTAATGCACTTTCTGGAGGAATAGCAGACGAACAGAGCAACAAAGAGTTCTAAGAAGATGCTATATCATAGGGAATACAAGTATTTTCTTATTTAGAAATGTCAGGAGAGGTGACAGGTCCTCTATCAATGGTGGGGTCTCTGCAAGATCACTTTGAACTGTATTTCTCGGTATGTTATACAGTATAAACTCATTTATGTTCCCTTTGAGAATACTTTAAGCAGATCTGCTGTTTCTAGTTGTGGAAAATTTTGGCTCTGTCTGGATGAAAACTGGATGAAAACAAGAAGTTCTATGAATACAGAAAAAAAAATACATGTATTCAAATGAATTGGTTTTCCCTTCCCTCTGGGTAGCGCACTAACTGATTTAATTCCAAAGTCTGTGACTGTAGCACTGATTTTAATACCTTTCCTATCAGAACCTTGTCAACTTCTACATTTTAAAGGGGAACTACCAAGAGATGTAATATAGTCCCATGTGGGTTTAAGTCTTTACCCTGTCCTATCAGAGAAGAGCTTCTTACTTGTGCCTCTATGACATTTGCCAAAGTCAAGGCAGATATTATTTTGAATTAAAGGGACTTTACTATACATCTTTTGGTACATCTCCTTAAAGAAAAGATTCAATATAATAATCTCCCAGGGTAGCTATGTAGTCATGAGTGAGATACTGCAAATCAATTTGCTTTGAGGGTAATCTAGCTACAAACTATCCACCTAACTAAATCACCTACCCGCTGGATAACTGGTAGACCGGTGGGGGACTGACCGCTCGCCTACCCTCCCACTGGTGGCTAGAACTGGAGGAGGAATTTGAATGGAGTGGCAGCTGAGGTGTGTGCCGTCCCCATGGCCGGACCACAGTGGAGTGAAGTCCCGTGGGTCCTATCCAGTAGATAGGTGATAAGTGTTTGTGGTTGGAATATCCCTTTTAACAGCTTACTAGGGTATATTACATTAATTGCCAGAATTTGCTTATTTTTTGTGTTTCATAATTTCATTATTGCAGTTTCTCCACTCTGCTACATAGTTACTCTATTGTCTTTTGCAGACCTATAACTGTTTCTATTGTTGTCTGAGAATTTTAAAGGCTATAAACACTTTTTTGCTCATTTTAGGCTAAAATCCTTATTATTTTTTTCCAATTTGGCCCTTCACGTTCAGTGTATCTGCAGACTATCTTGCTTTTTGTTTTATACTAAATCCGTCAGACGGCTGGATGTGGAGCCCTTATCTCTGAACTCCTGACAGATTATAAACACCCATTTAAAGGTCCCTTTACACCATACAATTTGCTAGGCGATTGTCGGGAAGGAAGTGCTCTTTCCTGGCAATCACCTGCTTGTTCACATTTACACAGTATGGGGAGGAGTTATCACAAATACTATTGCTCGTCCCAATACAGAATCATTGTTTGCTGGCAGCAGAAGCTCTTTAAGTGGCATGATCTGCTGCCGGCAAACTGTGATTTAGGTGTCTGCACAAACAATCGCATTACCCAATGAACGAGCATTTTGCTCATACATCGGGTAATCGGCGGCACCTGCAGATAATTGCTCATGAACACTTGTTAGCAATTATCTAGCCAATTCTCGGCCTGTGTAAACGGACCTTAAGCCATATTCTTATCAGAATTTAGCTATTATGAGTGTTTATGAGCTGCCAGGAGTTCAGAATGAATGGCAACACATCCAGTTGTCAGATGGATTCCGCAACAGAAAGCAAGATATTCTGCACATACACTAAAAGTGAAGTACTTAAAAATGGTAAAAATGTTGAATAAAGTCCAATAGGAAAAAAAACTTCAAAGGGGTAAAATGCAATGAGAAATTGCAGAAGGTTTTCCTAGCCTTTAAGCTGTGCAGAGAACCTATCCATATCCAGATCCTCTAAATCCATGCATACCCAGTGCGGGTGACCCATGCCAGAATATACTGCTCGGCAAAATCCTGAATTGAGGATGACGTGGTTGTTCACTTTGCATTGGCATCTTCAAAAAATACTACATACGCTCAAGGTGTAAGTTGAAGCTCGCCAATGCAAAATCAGTAACGCGACCCCCGGCTACCATTTATAATACTGGCGTGTTCCTATGTTGCAGTGAGACTTCCGGGCCCAGTGGTGACTGCCGCCTCTGCGCGCCCAATACCTGTGCCCCTGCAAACAATGCAAATAACACAATAGAAACATATATATGGTCTGCAGATTGCTACAATGAAATCCATAATTAAGTTTTCTGCTTAAGGGCTAGATTTATCAATGCTTTACATTAGTCATTTCATCAGTATTACAGAATTTGTGACCCCTTTTAACTGCTTCTCGATCTTGTAGATTTTACAAGTTCCCCGATTGTGAATCTAGCCCTAAGGTCTATGATTTTCTATGTTTATCAGTTATCTGTTGACTTCTTGCCAAAATACAAGTTGCAGTACAAGTTTAGACATCCATCTACCAAGACCTGTCTCACTGCATATGTCAAAAAATATTTCAGCCACTTCGGAGTATATACCTTTAAAGAGCATCTGTCAGCAGATCTGTACCTATGACACCAGCTGACCCGTTACACGAGAGCTTGGCAGCTGAAGACATCTGTGTTGTCCCATGTTCAGAAAAATGATGAGAAAGCAGAGCCTCTAGGTGTAACGCCAACGTCCCCGTAGCACCTAGAGGCTCATTTGCATATAATAAAACATAATTTTTCTCAGTAATGCGGGCACATATGAACATGGGACCAACACAGATGCCTTCAGCTGCCAAGTGCACATGTAACAGGTCAGCCAGTGTCATAGGTACAAAACTGCTGACAGATGCCCTTTAAAATATATATTTTTTTATTTCTCCTAAAATTTTGTGTCTTCTATGTTGATCTATGCAACTCCATGGTTACAAGCTACAAACTGTATGGTCAGCATCCAGGTCAGTTCTTTGTGTGGATTTTTGTAGAGGAAATCTATGGCAAAATCCCACAGAACTGCAGTGAAATCCACAATGGATTTTTTTCAGGCCCATAAGTGAGTAGCCCAGCTGGAGGGTATGTTAACAAATGACAGTTTTGTGGCGTTCTTTGGTAAAAATAAGAAATTATATTCATCATTCCAACAACAAAAGACACCCAAGCATTCGCAGAAAACTGGAGCTTGATCAGACTACACAAGGTTTGTAGTCTGTTACCATGGAGACTCATAGACCTACATAGAATCTGTAGACACATAATGGTAAAATATAAAATTTTTCAGTGCAATCTCAATAGATTTAAAGGGGTTGTCTCACTTCTGCAAGTGGCATTTATGATGTAGAGAAAGTTAATACAAGGCACTAATGTATTGTAATTGTCCATATTGCCTCCTTTGCTGGCTGCATTCATTTTTCCATCATATTATACACTGCCAGTTTTTATGGTTAGGACCACCTAACCATAGGTCCATCAGTGGTGGTCGTGCTTCCACACTATAGGAAAAAGTGCCAGCCTCTCTGGTGGCCGGTAGCGTAGCATCGCGCATAGGCTGGTGCTTTTTCTTATAGTGTGCAAGCACGACCACCACTGCTGGATTGTAGGGTGGTTGTAACCATGCAGTGTATAATGTGATGGAAAAATGAATCAACCTTACAATACTGTACATTAGTACGTTCCTGGTATTAACTTTCTCTACATAATAAATGCTATTTGCTGAAGTGACAAAATCCCCTTAAGGGTCCATTCACACGTCCGTTTGTGTTTTGCGGATCCACGGATCCGCGGATCCGCAAAACACGGACATCGGCGATGTGCGTTCCGCAATTTGCGGACCGCACATCGCCGGCACTCTCATAGAAAATGCCTTTTCTTGTCCGCAATTGCGGACAAGAATAGGACATGTTCTATTTTTTTTGGGAACGCAATTGCGGACCCGGAAGTGCGGATCCGCAATTGCGGACCCGGCCGGGACATCGTCTGTCCCCATTGAAATGAATGGGTCCGCAATTCCGTTCCGCAAATGCGGAACAGAATTGCGGACGTGTGAATGGACCCTTAAGGTGCAAAACATACAGTGAGAATGAAAAAAACGAGCGTCATTGCTGTCATAACTATTCCTACCATCAAGCAACTTGTATGTTGGCCATCCTAAATCCATCCACAGTGTTCCTACCTATCTATCCCGCTGGTGTTAGGAAAGTATTGATCTTTTTTGACTTACTCTTTTTCTAAAACCAATTCATTTTATAAGCTTCAAGACGGAGACAGCAGGGTTCAGATTATATTTCCACATCTGAGGAGGAATACGGCTCTAATCACAGTACTCCTAAACACAAACGATCCCATACTTCAACAGCCACACAGACTCCCAGGACACATAATGTGCCGGTCCGCCCCCGGCAGAGCACCCTTCAGGATGATGATGACGAGGACCAAGAGGCCTACAATAACTTCGTAGCCCAGTCAGAAGAAATAGCTGAAATTGCCAGGTGAGTGCCCACAGCGTAGACTTGGGGAACCCAATGTTCTTCACGTATGGCATGTATAACATAGCACTACTGTCACATCATTCGATCCAGGTTTATGTGAATGGCTACCGGTATGTAACTTGCCTCTACATCCCTGGTCAAATTATCTTGAAATCTTAGTAGCAGTTAAGGTGACCAATAGTCATATACTGTACGCTAGATGTAAGTGGTCCGAATGTGCTGATTTGAGGGGGACTGGCCAAGTATCTAATCGATTCTGGATGTTGGGGGAAAGAAGGGTCGTCATGTAGTCTCCTTTGTTCCCGTGGGTGATAAGCTTCTGAAGAGCTCTTTCACCTTCTTCAACGTTTGGCCAAGAGTATGGACAACTTTTTAGATGTGAAGAAATTATTTTTAAATTAGGTTGGGTTTACACAGCAACGTCCATCATCGGAAAGGAAATCTGCACAGTGATGGACCCCTCTAAAGACAAAGCCAAGACGTAGAAGAGGCCAGACGATCCCGGTCGGCCAGTCGCTCGAGAAGGCAGCACTATCTTCATCTAGAGTGGGCTATCTTGAAGAGTCTCAAATCAGTGTAATAATGTAAAGGGAAATATCTGAGTGATAGATTGTCCTTGGCTTTCATGGATGTTCCTTTGTAATCTCAACCTTATAGTGGATTTATTGTGTCGCTCAGATTTCAAGGTGTCTTCCAGAACTGAGAACAAGGGTTTTGAGGAGAGATGTATTTGGAATTTTTCTATCTTTAACCATCTACATGTGCTAATGATGAAAAACTAGTAAAGAAGGTTCTCGTCATCAAGACATTTAATAGATTCCCCAATTTATAGGAGCTTTTCGACATGACAAATTTCATTGAAGTTCTGCTGGTAGCATTGATGCTGGCATGGTCTAGTCCAGGCATCCTCAAACTGTAGCCCTCCAGCTGTTGTAAAACTACAACTCCCACAATGCCCTGCTGTAGGCTTATACCTGTAGGCTGTTCGGGCATGCTGGGAGTTGTAGTTTTGCAACAGCTCTAGGGCCGCAGTTTGAGGATGCCTGCTCTAGTCAATATGGGATGCAGCTGGAGAGCCAGGATGTTTGACTTGTTTTGCCCTTAGTTTAACCAGTCCTAATTAACAGTCCTTGGCCATCACAATGTTGTATCCATTTAGTCGACAGGTGTCATATAGTTGGTAGTGGGTAGTGTTGAGCGAACTTGTGTTTTCAGTTCTGCGTCCAAAGTTCGGGTTATCGAAGAATCCCATTATGGATTCCGCTACCACGGACCATAACAGAATTTGGAATCCATAACTGAATTCTTTGATAACCCGAACTTTGGACACAGAACTTTAAAAAAAGTTCGCTCAACACTAGTAGCGGGACATGATGGCTTAAACCAGGCATGTCCAAACTCCGGCCCTCCAGATGTTGCAAAACTACAACTCCCATCATTCCTGGACAACCTACAGCTATCAACCTACAGAAGAGCATGATGGGAGTTGTAGTTCTGCAACACCTGGAGGGCCAGAGTTTGGACATGCCTGGCTTAAACCATATGCCTATACTCAAATTGACATGTCGTACGAGTGGTATCCTCAACCAACCAGTCCCAGTACTAATTTTAATGGACCATGCATGACCCCCATGTAGACAGACCTTCTCCTTTTATCTCTGCCTCTTCTCATTTATCATGACCTGCTTAGAAAGAGCCAGAAAACTTTTTCTGATGTTTTTGATTTGATACCGCAGATTGAGTCAAACCCTGGTAAATGATGTGGCCAGTTTAGCTAAAGAGATACATGATGTGGCCGGAGATGGGGATTCTCAGAGCTCTTCAGGAACAGGACACAGTACCTCTATAAGTTCTATACCAAACACACCAGGGCCAATCATATCTGCAAGAGAAGAGGTGAGTATTTTCATATTCAGTATTTTTGACTGCTGTCCCGCATAGTGTTAATTCATCATGTGTATAAAGGTAAAGGTATGGAATCTGAGGAATGCACTCAAGGTTTCCATGTAAGATTTTCTTGTTTTAAGAGCTACAGTGTCTCATTTGACGTGTATCTGTGCTGTCCATTATAAAATACAGAATTGGGTACAATTATGACAAATCCTATACCCCTATAGCTCTACTCCTAGTGCTAGAATGAGGGGACACTTTGTATCCATGTGTGTGTTTATTTTGCATTTTTTTGTGTTTTATTTTGCCTTTTTGGTTCATCATATTGAGGCTTTTTGTGAAATTGGGCTTTAAAATGACTACAGCCATGACAAATGACAGACAGTTTCCACAGCATCTGTGATTTTAAAGATCCTTCTGACAAAAAGGAATTGACAACCTATTTATGATGGTCAGGGCCAGAATAGACAAAGTATGGTGCTGGGAAAAAATTAAAACAAGGGCCCCATGTGCTGAAATATTGTACCTTCTAGCGGCATTGCTGGAGTCTTACTAATTTAGGCCTAAGTACAGTTCTTAAATAATACCACGATACTGGAACCAATTCTACCGCCATACAGTTAATAGGCAAAGGGACTAATATTACCAATAATACGACTTTCACTGTCACTGTGCCGCCTAGAAAATATTAAAGGAGGGCAGATTTAGAGGGATGTTACTGCTTTGGGGCAGAAAAAGATATTAATAGCCCTTCTACCCCCAAACCCTAATAAAAACCTGCTTTTTTGTCCATACACAATACAAATGCCCACCTATATGCCCCCATGTCTTATAGAGTACGGCAGGGTATAGACCCCAAGGCTCCATAGATTTCAACTATATCCACAGCCTGAGGATGTGAGTACAGGACTGGTATATCACTAGCACCCCACTCAATTAAAGAGGTTAAATATTCATGACCCATCCCCATGATAGTTCATCAATGTCAGATCAGTAGGGGATTCCGACTCCTTACACCTCTACGATCAGCTGTTTGAAGAGGCGGCGGCACTCTTTTGAGCGCTGTGCCCTCTTTCTAGGCCAGGGACATTGGTCACAAGGCCTATGGGCAGCTCAGTCCCATTCAAGTGAATAGCCTGAGATGCAATACCAAGCACAGCCACTGTCGAATGTACGGCGCTGCGCTTGATATGCTGTGAGGAAGTCAAGCGCTGTGGCCCTTTCAAACAGCTGATCGGCAGGGGTGCGGAGAGTCTGACCCCCAACAATGTGATATTGATGACCTGTTCTGTGGATAGGTGATCAGTATTGTACCCCCTTTAAATGCAAGTTGTTCATACAGCCTTCTTGCACAAGGGCCCCTCTGCTGTCAACCCCTGGTGACTAATTTTATGCCGCCAGCTTTTGTGGGGCCCTAGATTTTTTCCAAAAGGAGCAGCACAATGAGGCATCAGTACCCACCAAAGAAAGGTTGGCTCATTACCGACTATAGACATAGCTGAAATTCCTGTGTAATAAGAGTGCAGGCTTGGGCTGGGAAAATCTAGCGGACGCGTTTTGCTAGAAGTTCTCCTGCTTTATACCGTCACACCTTGGATGGTTAGGAGAAGATTACTGGGAAATAAAATGTTAAAATGCTTTCCCATAGTAAAATGCCACTTGCCGGGAGAATGAGTCACGGGCACCGTGCTATGCCATGTACCCTAGAATTACAGCCTGCCGATCCTGTGTGCCGACAACACCCTGCATGTAATGGCTATTTTTATTTTGTGTTTTGTCTAGTGAAACCACAGTTATCACGTGTCTTGCGAGGCTTCCAGTGGCAGAAAGGGCTGCAAATCATAAATCGTATTTAAAGGGCCCGGAAAACAAATGCAGCATCGCTTAGACAAGCAATGGCTTTCATTAACCTGCAATTACTTGCAGTACTTGGGCATGATGAGTATAGTGCGCTCGCATTTATTTACAGGTTTATACCCTCATTGATTTTCCGCCTCGATGTTTGATGCTGCCTGTACCTCTCAGCCCGTCATGTGCCGGCAAACAATGAATCTTTTTGATGCCTCATGGCTTTTCCTTGCTTGTAAATGGCTCCTTTTAAAAAAAAAAAAAAAAGGGGAACTCTTTACATTGAAAATGCAGGTGGCATGTTACAGAGCAGGATGAGCTGAGAAGATAGATATATAGTTTGGTGGGAGAAGATTCAGTATAATTTGTCATTTTATTCATTTAAAGGGGTTATCTAGTAATTAATATTGATGACCTATCCTCAGGATCAGTGGAGGTCCAACACCTGGGACCCCCACGACCAGCTGTTAGAAGAGGCTGGCGCTCCATGAGCGCTTAGTCCTCTTCCTATGCCATGTGACATCACCGAACATCAGTCACTTGGCCTAGTTGCAGCTCAGCCCCGTTCAAGTCCATGGCACAGAACCATACACTGTATAGCTACCAGGAGTCGGCTGGGCTCACCAGACATCTGGTGAGTATGGCGGCTCCCTGAAACAGCTGATCGGCGGGGTGCCAGGATTGGACACGCCCCCATGTGATACTGATGACCTATCCTGAGGATAGGTCATCATTATCAATTCCTGGATCAGCTCTTGCTGATTCTGGGCTTTGATGTAAAGGAGGTGGTCCTATCAGTGCCTCCTTGCTTGAGTAGCCAAGTTGGTTATGGACACCATATTGTAGCTTCGTAGAACACTGTTCAGTAATATGGCAGTGTGCATTAGATGTAGGCCACTTTCATCTGCCCAAAAATTCCAGGACTCTACTAAAAGTGACTGTCCAGGTTTTTGATCTTGATGGCCTATCCTCAGGATAAGTCCTCAGTATCTGATCGTGGGGATCTAACACCTGGCACCCCCCCAACAATCATCTGGTGAGCACTGTGGCCTCTTCCTAGGCCAGTGACATCACGTTCATTGGTCACGTGGCCTAGGCGCAGCTCAGTCACATTCAAGTGAATAGGGCTAAGCTGCAATACTAAGCATAGCCGCTATCCAGTGAGCACCGCGCGGCCTCCTCAAACAGACGATCTCCGGGGGTGCTAGCTGTCAGACCCCCACCGATGTGATATCGATTACCTACTCTGAGGATAGCTCCTCAGTATTAAATACCCAGAAAACTTAGATGACCACAGGATGATTTAAGTGCAGTTCAGTATAGCCGTGGGAGGTCTGGTTATTGCTGCCATAATATGAATGCTAAGATACGCCTATATTATAGCGGAGTAAAATGTTCTTATACTGTACATAATGTATACGTCAAGGAGCATTCCCTGGCAATATAGTCCATTAAGAAAGAAGTGAACTCTATTGGCATAACTTTTTCCCCATGGCTCGAAAAGGGGGTGTGCTTATCAGAAAGGGGTGTGAGGGGGTGTGCCTATCAGAAAGGAGTGTGAGTTTTCAGAAAGGGACGTTACCTAAAATGCACCAGTTGGTGCCAAAATGGTGCCATAATTCTGGCATAAAATGATGTGTCAAAGTAAGCCAACCAGTAGTTGATATAGCATTAGACCAAACTGCCTATCCCTGCACCAGATTTCTTATCCAGCCTGAGCCCGTGATAAATCTTGTGCAGGTCTACACAGTCTGTCTAAGCTCACCCCATGTGTAGGATCAGACCGTCAATATGGCCATATTGTTTTGCATTCTGTCTTAAGAATGCCATTATTTTCCGATATAACCATGTTATAATAAAGTGAAGTTTGGGTCCTCATTGACTTCAATGGGGTTAGGGTTCGGGGTCAAGTTCAGGTCCCAAACCCAAACTTTGACCTAAAGTTCGGGTGAACCCGAACTTCCAGGGGTTCGCTCATCCCTATTCTTGAGATATGCCCCCACAGGGTAATCAGAACTTCCTAGGTAGCAATACAAAGTCTGTAGCTGTAACCCCTGACTAGTGTGCCTCATTTCTAGTACTTGTGTCCTTATATGGGACTGATGCACCTTCTTGCCCCCACATGCTCCAAGACCACAATGTAACGGCAAACTTTTCAACCCCTACAGCTATACATCTATATGCCCCTACCAATGCTACCATCATTATGCACTGCAGTACCAACAGATGGGCACAAGGAGATCCCGGGCGGTCACGCTGAGGCAGTAGCGGAATAAGAAGGGGGGAAATAGCTTCTTATTTTGCATTGAATTATTCGTTGACCATTTTCATTGCCTTCTATTTATTTTTACATCCTTGATTTTATCTTATTTTCTTTTTTCTTTCTTAACACAGATTCTTAAAAGAACCTCACAAAGGCCATTCCCATCACAGGTGCATGACTGATTTTATTTCTTTTTTTCTTTATTCCTTTTTAGAATACTTTTTTCCCTCCATAATTATTGTAATGCTTAAAAGGGTCATTTTATGATTTGAGGTTTTTTTTTTTTTGTTTTTTGCTCAAGTTCAAAACTCACACTGCCAAACAACATGGTACTGTATATTCTGGCAAGTGTGGAGTTAAAGGGGTTCTCTGGGAGTACAATATTGATAACCTATCCTTACGATGGGTCATCAATATCTTATCGGTGGGGGTCCAACTCCCAGCACAGGTCACCCATCAGGCCACGTAAATTGTATAGTGGCTGTTCTTGGTTTTGCAGACCAGGTCCATTCACTTGAATGGGACTAAGCTGCACATAGTCCATGCGACCGATGAACGCAAGGTCACAGCATTCACCACAGAGCCGCAGAGTGCCAGGAGTCGGACCCCACCGATCTGTTATTGATGACCTATCCTGAGAAAGGGTCATCAGTATTGTACTCCTGGAAAATACACTTTAATAGACCCTCTCTTCCATGGGCTGCGCCACATCATGATGACTTTCAGTCAACTGTTTGTAGTAGGTTTATCTATAGTCCTTTAGAAAGTCTTAATACAAGCGTATCGCTAAACTTGGATCTATTCCCTTTACAAAAAATTATCAATCTTCATAACAAATATAAAGAGCATCTGTCAGCAGGATCAATCCTATTAAACCAGTGTCTCAGTGCACTGAGGGACGGGGACAGGACGGAAAAGCTCAAGTGCACTGAGGAGCTAGACCAGTCCCTTCAGTGCACCGAAGCCCTCATTTGCTCCATAACCAATTTTTCACAAGACTGGTCTCATTTTACACAGCAGGATTGACCCTACCCAGAAGTATGCCTGGTTTATTCGGGTTGATCCTGCTAATAGGTGCTTTTTTAAGGTATATCCCTTTCTGTAGGTATTAACATTACAATTTACATTGTTTTTTCCCTTCCACTGACGTTCTGCATATAAGGTGGGGGCTACTTGGTATTAAAATATCTTTTTATATAAGTATACAAAAATGTATATATATATATATATATATATATATTCACAAAAAGTTGGGAGACTGTATTATGTAAATAAAAACACAAAGCTCATAGACCCATATTTTATTCTCAATAGATCATAGAACACGTATCGGGTGTTGAAAGTGAAAAGCATTAGCTAAATTAGAACCTAATGGCAGCAACACATCTCAAAAAAGTTCGGATGGGGCAACAAAGGCTATGTGCACACGATGCAGATTATGTGCAGTTTTTCCACACAGATTTTCGTGAGGAAAAGCTCTTGAACTTGTGCAACAGGTAAATTTATATTTAGTAGGGACTCTGTCTTTTTAAGAAGATATGTTGATAGCAGGGAGGGTGTAGCTACAGTCTCTGAGAAATAAGTTTAACTTTATACAGTTTCTCAGGGGCGGCACCTACTGATCCTGCTAGTGGGCGACGGACCCTTTTGGTGCTCGTTCTCTATCTCTCCACGGTAGAAACTCTGTCTTTGTTGCAGTGGATAATCTGGCAGGACACTTCTGAGGCCTTGCTTGTCTGACACATATGCTCCACACTTTGCACTGGTCCGTGTGGCACTCTTCCTTCAGTGCCATACAATGCTCTGCCTGCTGCAGCCTTTCTACCTGCCTGGGCTGCACTGCTTCACTTGGGTGGCTGCATCACACCACCCCTGAGCTCTGGTAACGGGCCCTGCTCTGGATCTCTGGCCCTGCACTCCTCTTCTTCCCCAGGCCCTGGCTGAACTCCTCCTCCTGTGCAGCAGGCTTTGTCTTCCCCTGTTATCTCTAGCTGGGAACTGGCTCCCTCTGCTGGACCTAAATGATGACAGCAAGTCTCTATGTTCCAGCACCTGCAACAGCTCCTCCAGACACTACACCTCCGCACCGCAAAGTACGTTGCGGAACGCTGACCCATTCAAGTCAATGGGTCCGGAGTTGAAACTGCTGTTGCTCGTGGTTTGCAAACTGACTCTTTGCGGTCCGCAACACGGGCACAGCGACCATGCAGTCGTCTGAATGGGGCCTAACACTTACTTTTCCATTCTTTTGTTGCCTTCTCATCAACTTAATGTGCATTGCTGCCATCAACTTCTAAATTAACTAATATTTTTTGTGTTCTATGACCTATTGTGAATAAAATATGGGTCTATGAGATTGGCAGATCATTGTGTTCTGTGTTTATTTACACGGCGTCCCAAATTTTATGGAATTGGGGTTGTACATATATGTATATTACTGTATACACTAAGAGACAGAAGGACATTTACAGGATAGTTTTGGATCTGCAGTGTGAATTGATTGCATATTATTGTACGGTTCTTCATATTTTGCTCCCTTTCCAGCTAGTTCATCATATACCAGAGGCAAGTCTAAATTATCAAAAAGTCCCACCAGGCTCCACTGGATTGAAAGACTTTGATCAAAGCGTGAACGACAATCGCCATGAGGATCCCATGAAGAGAAGGGCTAGAAACCGAGAAGAGGTAGACACGACACATTCTACATATGTGTCCTCTTTATAGCAGAGTCACACCCCTCCCCATTATCCATGCGCAGTCATCCATTCCACAGGATCCCGGCTTTTGGCTGAGATGCCTCTATGCTGCGAAACAGACCATTGCACACAGACAATAGAGACTAAATCAAGGGAAGAACAATATAAAAATTAAGTATGTTTAAAAAAACAAAAACATACCATCACAATTTTTTTCTCGCATATTAACAGCTTATATTTGCAAAGAGTTATCTCCCAAGAAAGAGAACCATCTCGACAGCGCCACCTATTGATGTGGCTCCTGAGTCCTTATAAGTCAAGATTAAACTTTCCTAGAAGTCTTGGGATTTCACAAAGGAATATAGCCAAGACAGATATCTTGTCAGATCCCAAGGCTTGCTGGATCTTGACTCACAGGGCGCCACTTCCCATAGGTGGCGCTGGCGAGATGGTTTTCTTTCTTGAGAGATATATCCTTGCATATTATTTTCCTATGGAGCATTGCCAATAAGTCTCCATACAGAACTGGTCTCATTAAAGAGATTCAGCACCCTAGCGGCCTATATTTGAATATTCTATATATTTTTCATTTTTTTTATGTGTGGATGGTTTTCTGGATATATTTTTGAAGTCACTCATGCATTCTACTTCCTGCCCCGGATCTTAGCTTCCTCTCCTTCTCCCCCTCTAGTGACTCAATTAAAGCATCACATATTACTCTAAGTGCATTCTATGAGCATCCAGGCCTGTCAAGAGAACAATACAGCTGTCAACTGTTATCCCAATCTACTATTATAGTAACAGATAACCTCTTTTCATCACAGCAGCAGTAAAATAGCAAGAAGTTATTACTCTATATAGGAGTTTTTTTCTCTCTGTGCCGACTGCCACAGAAGGACAGGAACACGGAAAAATCTGGTGGTGACAGCACGTCCTCAAGTGAAGAAACTTCACCAGATTTTTCCATGTTCCAGATCTTCTGATCCTTGTGGGGGAACTCGCCACTCCCCCCGGAGACGCGCACCCACTACTAATCGGACTAGGCGTGCTGTCCTGTCTCTTCTTTTGCCACAGAAGGATTTTGTATTTAATTTTCAATGGCATAGTACAGCCAAAATGAAAAAGAAAAATGGGCAAAAATTGAGTTTAAAATGATGGACATGTCAATTTATTCCCAAGGGTTTAAAAAACAAGTTTTCATAATTTATCTAATTGTTAGTTATATGTCATTTGTCATCATTATCATATTTTCCGGTTGTATAAATGTTTATGTAAATGTGTTTTTTTATATAGTATGAACATAAAATAGGGGCCACCTTACATAAAAATCAATATATTTTGCTGTGAACAACCAATATACAGATGTGGTTCGAAGGAAACCTCCTCTTCAGCACGGTGGCTCAGTGGGTAGCCCTGGTGTCTTGGGGTCCTGGGTTAGAATCCTACCAGGGACAACATCTGTATGAAGCTTGTATGTTCTCTCCGTGTTTGCGTGGGTTTCCTCTGAGTACTCAGACTTCCTCCAAAAAATATACAAATAGCTAAACTGCCTTCCTACAAAATTGATCAAATCGTGCTTTTTGTGTGTTGGTCGAGCACCTATATGGCAGCCACCGACTTCCCAGGGAGTCGCCCCAGGAACACAACTATCCGTGTGCTTTGAGTCCCTGTGAGAAGTAATTCTGGTCCCAAAATGGTCCCTCTAATAACCAGTGGCAAAATCCACATGTAATGTGAGGATTTGATGCAAATTTTGCTGCAGGTTTGCCATGGACTCTATTTTGCAAATGGTGAAATCCATGTTATCTTAAAGGGCATCTGTCAGCAGATTTGTACCTATGACACTGGCTGACCTGTTACATGTGCGCTTGGCAGCTGAAGGCATCTGTGTTCGCCCCAAGTTCATATGTGCCCGCATTGCTGGAAAAAAATGAATTTTTATTATATGCAAATTAGTCTGTAGGAGCAATGGGGGCGTTGCCGTTACACCTAGAGGCTCTCTCTCTGCAACTGCAACATCCTCTTCACTCGGATTGACAGGGATCACGTTCTCACTACCTGGCTCTGTCAATCAAAGTGGAGAGGGCGCGGCAGTTGCAGAGAGAGCAGAGCCTCTAGGTGTAATGGTAACGCCCCCATTGCTCCTAGAGGCTCATTTGCATATATTATAACCATTTCATTTTTCTAAATTATTTTTCTCAGCAATGCGGGCACATATGAACATGGGACCAACACATACGCCTTCAGCTGCCAAGCGCACATATAACAGGTCAGCTAGTGTCCTAGGTGCAAATCTGCTGACTGATGCCCTTAAGGGTCCATTCACACGTCCGCAAAATGGGTCCGGATCCGTTCCACAACATTGTGGAACAGATCCGGACCCATTCATTTTCAATGGGGCCGGAAAAGATGCGGACAGCACACTTCCATTCCACATCCGCTGTTCCATTCCGCAAAAAGAACATGTCCTATCCTTGTCCGCAGACTCGGACAAGAAAAGGCATTTCTATTTAAAGTGACGGCCATCTGCGGTCCGCGAAATGCGGAACGCACATGGGCGCTGTCCGTGTTTTGAGGATCCGCAATTTGAGGACCACAAAACACTTGCGGACGTGTTAATGTACCCAAGGGCGTAGCTAACGGTTAATGGGCCCTGGTGCAAGAATTCAGCTTAGGCCCCCCTTCCCTCAGTGCTTTGTGTGTCTTCTTATGCAGCACAAGGGTCCTTGGGCCCCCTCAGGCTCCTGGGCCCGGTAGCGACTGCTACCTCTGCACCCCCTGTAGCTACACCCATGAATGGACCCTTCATCTCATTCACAGAGGATGTACCCGAACTCCCCCTCTTCATTCCTCCTACTAAATGCACATGAGAAATATGCGCCATTTAAAGGCATTCTCTTTAGATATTTGATATATGGAATTTTTAATTCCATGAAAGTAGAAGAAACTTTGGCATGACGACAGAAGATTACACGGCCACAATGATGTCGCCTTATTAAATCTCCAAAACTCTTCTCTTCTTATGTTGCAGGTGATATTTGACAACCTCATGCTGAATCCCGTGTCACAGCTATCACATACAGTATGTTCCAATACCGAAATACTCACTGAAAAAATGAAGTAGGTTAATTTATTTATTTTTTCACCACGACCGTCTAGACAGGACATATTTTTTTCAAAAATGTATTAAAATTTTTCAATTTTTTCCCCCCCAGAGTTCTATTTTTGAACAAAGAAAAAAGTTGGGAAGAAATCGAAGCAAAAATTAACTCTGAAAATGAAGTGCCAATACTGAAAACGTCTAACAAGGTAAACATCCATCTCTTAAAGGGAGTTTCCTGCTGTTCCAAGTGATAGCGTATTGCTAGGATATGCTGTCTAGCATTAATTGGTGGGGGGCTGACTGCCGGTACCTCCACCGTTCCGCAATATGGCAACTTCAAGCAGACGGGGCGAGAGTTGGATTCAAAACCAGGATTCCTGTATTGCTAGGCAACACCTCCTCCATTGCATTGCGGAATGGAAAAACGGATCCGCAAAAAACAGTAAAGAGTGCATGGCCCCTTAAAAATGAAGGGGTCAGAGTGCTCTCTGCAAAAAATTGCACATGTGGGTGAAAAATATGGTCATCTGCATCAAACCTAAGGCCCCATTCACACGTCCGCATCTATTCCGCAATTCTGCGGAATAGATGTGGACCCATTCATTGTAAATGGGGCCCGACGTGATGCGGAGAGCACACTATCTTCGGATCCGCAACACACCACAGACGTGTGAATGGGGCCTAAATCCCTAGCTTACTGGCATCTCCTGCAAGTCCAAATGTTATGTTTTTTACTCCACCTGTGTGGTTGCTTTTGCTGCCATTCATTTATCAGACAGGCCCATGATAGCAGTACGTCCTGTACCGCCATTATCCAGCCTTATATGAGGCTCATGTTTGGTGCACTCAGTGGTTAGAGCTGGGGTTGGTTCAGATCCGACCAAGGGTAATCTCTATATGTCGTTGGTATCTACTCCCCATGTTTCCATGGGTTTCCTCCCAACCTCCGGAAACATAGTTCATTTGGAATATACAGTGGAGGAAATAATTATTTGACCCCTCACTGATTTTGTAAGTTTGTCCAATGACAAAGAAATGAAAAGTCTCAGAACAGTATCATTTCAATGGTAGGTTTATTGTAACAGTGGCAGATAGCACATCAAAAGGAAAATCGAAAAAATAACTTTAAATAAAAGATAGCAACTGATTTGCATTTCATTGAGTGAAATAAGTATTTGAACCCCTACCAACCATTAAGAGTTCTGGCTCCCACAGAGTGGTTAGACACTTCTACTCAATTAGTCACCCTCATTAAGGACACCTGTCTTAACTAGTCACCTGTATAAAAGACACCTGTCCACAGAATCAATCAATCAAGCAGACTCCAAACTCTCCAACATGGGAAAGACCAAAGAGCTGTCCAAGGATGTCAGAGACAAAATTGTAGACCTGCACAAGGCTGGAATGGGCTACAAAACCATTAGCAAGAAGCTGGGAGAGAAGGTGACAACTGTTGGTGCGATTGTTCGAAAATGGAAGGAGCACAAAATGACCATCAATCGACCTCGCTCTGGGGCTCCACGCAAGATCTCACCTCGTAGGGTGTCAATGGTTCTGAGAAAGGTGAAAAAGCATCCTAGAACTACACGGGAGGAGTTAGTTAATGACCTCAAATTAGCAGGGACCACAGTCACCAAGAAAACCATTGGAAACACATTACACCGCAATGGATTAAAATCCTGCAGGGCTCGCAAGGTCCCCCTGCTCAGGAAGGCACATGTGCAGGCCCGTCTGAAGTTTGCCAATGAACACCTGAATGATTCAGAGAGTGACTGGGAGAA
Source organism: Bufotes viridis (assembly GCA_033119425.1). Classification (NCBI taxonomy): domain Eukaryota; kingdom Metazoa; phylum Chordata; class Amphibia; order Anura; family Bufonidae; genus Bufotes; species Bufotes viridis. The sequence goes on from CM065599.1 coordinate 19,197,543, forward strand.
GGTGCTGTGGTCTGATGAGACCAAAATAGAGCTCTTTGGCATTAACTCAACTCGCTGTGTTTGGAGGAAGAAAAATGCTGCCTATGACCCCCAAAACACCGTCCCCACCGTCAAGCATGGGGGTGGAAACATTTTGCTTTGGGGGTGTTTTTCTGCTAAGGGCACAGGACAACTTATTCGCATTAACGGGAAAATGGACGGAGCCATGTATCGTGAAATCCTGAGCGACAACCTCCTTCCCTCTGCCAGGAAACTGAAAATGGGTGTTCCAGCACGACAATGACCCAAAACATACAGCAAAGGCAACAAAGGAGTGGCTCAAGAAGAAGCACATTAAGGTCATGGAGTGGCCTAGTCAGTCTCCGGACCTTAATCCAATCGAAAACCTATGGAGGGAGCTCAAGCTCAGAGTTGCACAGAGACAGCCTCGAAACCTTAGGGATTTAGAGATGATCTGCAAAGAGGAGTGGACCAACATTCCTCCTAAAATGTGCGCAAACTTGGTCATCAATTACAAGAAACGTTTGACCTCTGTGCTTGCAAACAAGGGTTTTTCCACCAAGTATTAAGTCTTTTTTTGTTAGAGGGTTCAAATACGTATTTCACTCAATGAAATGCAAATCAGTTGCTATCTTTTATTTAAAGTTATTTTTTCGATTTTTCTTTTGATGTGCTATCTGCCACTGTTACAATAAACCTACCATTGAAATGATACTGTTCTGAGACTTTTCATTTCTTTGTCATTGGACAAACTTACAAAATCAGTGAGGGGTCAAATAATTATTTCCTCCACTGTACATTGTAAGTCCCAGTGAAATATTGTGGTGCCATATAAATGAATACAATAAAAGATAATGAGAGGACTGCTTAAATGTTAGGTTAAAACAATCCCAGATAAGGGCAAAATATGCAGGACCGCAAAGGATTCTATGTGATGCATGGAAAGGCAGGCTATAAGTAAGGCTTCATGCACACGGCCATTGTTGTGGTCCGCGTCCGAGCCGCATATTTTGCGGCTCAGGCGCGGACCCATTCACTTCAATGGGGCCGCAAAAGATGTGGACAGCACTCCGTGTGCTGTCCGCATCCGTTGATCCGTTCCGTGTCCCCGCAAAAAAATAGAGCATGTCCTATTCTAGTCCGTTTTGCGGACAAGAATAGGCATTTCTATAATGGGCCGCGTTCCGTTCCGCAAATTACAAAACGTGGAGCAGCTTCCGTGTTTTGCGGATCCGCGGTTCGCGGACCGCAAAACACCAACGGTCCTGTGCATATAGCCTAAATATTATATTCATTGTATAGATCATAAAAAAGTTAAAATTTGGTTAGGAAATTTTCCTAAATGGTATGGCAGCTCTTGGTGTTCAAAGTGTATAGCAAGGTGCACGTCCATTTACTGTGTCGAGTGCTGTTGGTCACACCTGACCGGTCACCCCCCCCCCCACAGAAAGGTACCTGCATAGTACCGCAGCCCTGGTTGTCAGACAAGGACCAGGTCCTCTGCAGTAGCATTACAGTGTAGCTGAGAAGACTACGGCTAGTTTCACACCAGCGTTAAAATTATCTGCAGAGGAACAGCCCGCCGGGGTTTATCGTATCCAGTAATGATGCTACATCCGAAGTCGCTTTGTTTAAAACTTCGGATTAATACTCTACGGAGATCTGTCTCCGTGCAGTATTAGAATGAATGGCTGTGATTACCCAAAGTCAGTTATTCAAAGTTATAATTAGTGTTGAGCGCGAATATTTGAAAAGCTAATATTTATTGCGATTTCGCGAATATTTCGAATATCTCTCTATATATTCGTAATCACGAATATTCGGTTTTTACACAGTACACATCACAATGCACATTACAGTGAAGTGCCGATAATCACATCACAATAAAAAATCGCGTTACGAATATTCGCGCAAATAATCGTAATGCAATTTATTTATTTTTATTGCGATGCGAATATTAGCACTTCACTGACCCCTCCCTTCTTAGTTTGAAAACCGCACGGCGCCCCTTTCTCGCATGCGATTTTTTACATTGCGATTAACGCAATGAATGTTACTAATCGAATATAGCAAATTCGCGAATATTTGACGACTATTCGTCAAATATCGCAAAATCAAATATAGCCGATGCTGCTCATCACTAGTTATAATGAAGTCATGCGAGACTTCATTGAATAACTTCGGTAGTTGATTTTTAAAGTGGGAAACCACTATAAAACTTGGAACCGAACTCTGCTTCGGTTTCCTACTGGTATTAATCCGATGTTCTGAACGAAGCACTTCGGGTGTAGCATCCGAAGCTCGCATCGCTCATCACTAGTATCCGGCATAGCCAGAAAGGACCGGAGCACCGCCAGAATCAGTTGACTATAATGGGATCCAGCCTGTTTCCAGCACTAGTGCCGGGCTTGCTACGGTTTCTGTCCTGCTGAATCCTGGCACTCGTGCTGGGAACCCTCCAGATCGCAGCCAGGGCCCATCATAGTCAAGGAGCCCCGGCAGGAAAGGCAGTATCCGGCTATGCCAGATACAATGATAGTTTTAACGCTTGTGTGAAACTAGCCTAAGCAGGATGGGATTATATTGTCAGCTGCCAGAGGAGGAAGGAGACTGATTCTGCCCAAAACTCAGCGCAGAACAAGTTAGCAGCAGCCCTGAGGGGGATTTATGGAATAAACCCTTTTTTATTATTATTATTATTATTATTATTATTATTATTATTATTATCTTACTTAGATTATTTTATATCTTTTATCTTTAAGGAAATCAGTTCTATTCTGAAAGTTTTGAGAAGAGTTCAGAAACAACTGGAAGGTATGTCTTCTATAGCCATATACATTTATGTCTCCTGTTTGAATTGGGATCGGTGATGGTTTTGGGATCGGTGGTGCCCGTACGCTAATAATTTAGGATGTTGTAAGTTAATCAGTGCCCCCCTCATTTGTATATAGGAACATGATGCAACAAAAATTACTAGGATGTTTTTAGTCCTTGCAAAGCAATTTTGATGGGGACCTGAAGGGTTCATCATGGAGTCTCATCTGCAGGCAGCATATTATAGATCAGGAAGAGTATCTTAGGGTACTTTCACACTAGCGTTTTGGATTCCGTTTGTGAGATCCGTTTCAGGGCTCTCACAAACGGTCCAAAACGGATCAGTTAAGCTCCAATGCATTCTGATGGATAAGGATCCGTTCAGAATGCATCAGTTCGGCTCCGTTCCGCCTCTATTCTGTTTTGGAGGCGGACACCAAAACGCAGCATGCAGCATTTTGGTGTCCGTCTGAAGAGGCGGAGCCTAACGGATCCGTTTTTAATTACAATGTAAGTCAATGGGGGACAGATCCGTTTTCAATGACACAATATGGTGCATTTGAAAACGGATCCGTTCCCAATTGACTTTCAATGTAATTCAAAACAGATCCGTTTTGGACTTTGTCATTTTTCTTTAAACCTAATGCAAACGGATCCGTTCTGAACGGATACTAACGTTTGCATTATAGGTGCGGATCCGTCTGTGCAAATAAACGCCAACATCCGCACCAACGCAAGTGTGAAAGTACCCTTAACAGTGTTGCAGGAAAAGATGAAGGTCCAGATGGGTGTTACCAGTTGGGGAGTGTCTCTGCACAGTCTTACACTAACAGCGCTGATTGATTGTTGTCTGACTGTGTGAGGGCACACCTCCAACTGGTAATGCCCATTCACTGCAAACTGCTAGTAATTAATTTATAATTTCTAGAAGGAATAATAAAGGAATGGCACAACATAGAGCCATAAGAATAGATGCTCTGGAATTGTTATTACATGGGGGATGCAAGTAGTTACCAAAACAGACATGTCAGGAGAGGGGACGGGTCCTCTTTAAAAGGAACACTCTGGGGAAAAAACTAATACAGGGGGGGATTTATCAAAACTAGTGCAACCAATCAAATTATTCCTTTTATTTTCAAAAGGAGCTCTAAAAAATGAAAGGTGGACTCTGGGCAACTAAGCCAGTTTTCCTTTGCACCAGTTTTGATAAATCTCCCCCATTGTGTTATAGTGCAGGGGATAAGGGGGTGGAGCATAACACAGGGATTCTCCATGGTGGTGTTTGAATTTCTGTGTCATGCTCCGCCCCCTAGGCCCTACACTTACTGCTAGTGCTAGCAATTCATTCATAAATTCTAGCAGGAATAATGAAGGAATGGCAAACCATAGAGTCATAAGAATAGATGGTCCAGAATTGATATTACATGGGGAATGCAAGTAGTTACTAAAACAGACATGTCAGGAGAGGTGACGGGTCTCCTTTAATTTTTATAGGTATCTGTTCTTCTTGGTATTTGTTGAGAGGTCTAATTTTTATTATATAATGGATTAATGGTGTGTTTATCTCCTCCCACAGTTATAAATGCAGTTATTGACCCAGCCGGACACCTAGAGGTTATCCCTACTAACAAGAAAATCCCACCTGTCACTCAAACTTCAGCACCTCAGGCTAGGACTAATAGCACTGTTTCAAAAATAGAGTCGCATCAACCGGTCCGCCTACGAAATTACATACAAAAGTCCAGCTCGGGCTCTTCACGATCACCGGAATCCAGCTTTGGTAGAGATGAAGAAGATGCTTATGTTTGATTATTTGTTTTTTTTATATTTATTTCATTTTTTAATTTTTTTTTTTTTAAATATATAAATAGCTCCTTATTGTAACAGTTTATGTGGCTTCTGGTTATGGTATTCTAAGTCCGCGTGCTTGTCTTCAGGACTTTCTGTTCTTACAAATGCACAAAGTCTGTGTTTTTTGCAATTGAATGTTAACATTTTCTCCGAAACTTGCACCGTTGACCAGCTCATGCTCCTCGCAGAAGCAAATTTACTTGAAGATTATTTTTTAGCGTAGAATTCGATTTTGCTTTTCAAAAAAAAAAAAAGAAAGTGCCATAAATTCAAGACCTGCATATTGTAAATTGTTCACGCTGACGTATATATTTCTTGTACGTAGATTGCACTTAACGACAAAAAAAAAAAATGTTTTCCTGGTTATGTCTGTAATTTAAAAACTATATTAGAGTTAGGTCAAACTAGTACCAAGACGCTCATGTGACTGGTCTTTTGCCAAAACGCATTACCATATTACATTTTTGTAATGTACGAGGCCCAACATTGTGTTCCAGTATTTTTATTTTATTTTTAGTAGATTTTTTTTTTACTCATTGTGATTCTCAGATACATTTTAGACATTCCCATTGCATCAGTGGTGCTGTCTGTATTTTGTCTGCCATTTACCCAATCACAGGACCTGTTAGGCGGAATGCTTAAGATTTTAAGTCTTCCAGATAAGGTTTGTTCCTATCTGCTGGAACACCCTAATATATTGTAAATGGCATAGACTGTACTCATCCTTTTTTTTTTTTTTTTTTCTTTGCCATTCATTTAAATTGCATATTTGATCTTAGAACAGTTATCCAGTTCTGTAAAAAAATAAAATAAATAAATGTCCATTGTCACCACAGTATCAGGATTGGGATAATGAAGAACACTAACTGAAAGGGTTTGAAAAACCGTTAATTATTTAAGGAGTCCGGTATCAAAAAATGAAACAAAAAAACAGGTCAAAGAGGGATATTGCATAAAATTCGAAAAATAAATAAATAATAAAATTACTTACCTGTTAAATCCCAGAAAGGGACATGGTACCATGTTCATGTGTAAAATGTGATAAAGATTTTTCAGTTTTTTTTTTTAAAAGCTTAAAAAATTCACATAAACTTCATCCAATACATGAGGATCAAGTTTCGGTCACAGGAGGATCTTTTTCAAAGCCTTTCTGGAGCGAGGTTGTATCGGGAGCTGGTGGAAGGCACCGCAGTAGGATGAAGGGTGTCATGGCTTTCATTTCTGGCATTTGATGGATTAAGACAGAGAAGACACGTTGTGCGGTACCATTCTTTACCAACTACTTAGGCCGGGTTCACGCCACCAATAAACTTTCAGTTTTTATGATCCGTCAGAACAGAAATTAAAAAAAAATAAAACGGATCTGTTATTTTGTGTCACTTCTGTCACAGATCGGTTATTCTTGACAGAAGAAAAAGATCTGCAAAAAGTACTTTTTTTCTCCGTCAAAAATAACCGATCTTTGACGGAAGTGACGCAAACTGATCATAACTGATGCTCTGAAAAACAGATGTATTTTTTTTTATTTTTCTATTCTTCTGATTGATCAGAAGAACAGAAAGCTAAATGGTGATGTGAACCTGGCCTAAGGCTAGGTTTACATCTCCATTTCCTTTTCCGTTTGTTTTTCCATTATGTAAATTTTGCATCCGTTTTAGCCATTTCCGTCTGAGAGCCGTAATTTTGATGTTTGAATAATTTTTATTTGGTTTTTAAATAATAATTTTAGACTGGGGAAAAGGTCCTCCACCAAGGACTTTTACTTCCTTCTAAAATAACAGATCTCAGGCGGAAATGGCTGAAACAGATGCAAAATGAACATAGCAGATGCTGAAAATAAAGGATCCTTTTTTTTGTTGTGTTTTTTGTTCTTCTGGCGGATCAGAAGAACAGAAAGATAAATGTGATGTGAACCCGGCCTTACCTGTTAAATTCCCTCACCACTCCAATATTGGCTTTTTGAAGCCTGCTTCAGTTTACTAGGTTGTAGTGAAGACGGCACATGTGACGGTCACTGAGGCGGCAGGGAATTTGACCGATAAAGAATGGTACTTTTATTATTATTATTAATAATATTATTATTATGCAATTTTCACCCCTTGGACCATATTTTTGTTGATCCCCGATAACCCTTTAGTGAAACCATTTTAAATTAGATTTGTAAAAAAGCCATCTATATGTAAGATAGTTATACAAAATTCTTATTGGAAAAATATAATTTTGTAGAGTTTTTTTTTTTTTTTTTTTTTAAACACCATTTCAATATCTGAAAGGGCAGTTTATATAATTATATATAATTGGAGTAGATCCTTTGAAACTATTCAGAACCTATTAGGACATATGGACATCATAAAGGGGGCCATGCCCCTTGCTTGGAACCCCCAAAGCTGACTTTTCAGCCTGCCGGAAGAATTTACCTCTAGTGTGAATCTAGGCTAAGAATGGCTCCTCCAATGATGGAATTGGCCCATTCATGTATTGCATGGTTGGCCAATCATTTGAATGTGATACTATGATGGGTGCAGGGAAGTGTATAGAGGAACAAAACCAATCTAGTTGATTACAGCTGAGGTCCTAAGAGCCAGAGAAGCCGTAGTCTTCATGACATAACCCCTTTAGAATATTGAAAATTCACCTAATTTTTGTGAGATATATAATAATTTTATGAGATTATGGAACCCATTGAAGGTTCTACGTAACTTATATCGTTTAGCAAATCATAGTATTTTTCTAACATATTAAGCAGGGTCATCAAGAGTCTTGTCAAAATTTCTATAATGTCTGTTTTATCATTTAACATGATATCCTCCATGCTGGAAAATGAATGCTGAATTGCCAGGCTGTGAAAATGTATTTTTGCCAACCTCACTATATAAGATTATTATTATTATTATTATTATTTGTACAGTATCTGCTGCTGTTTTAGGGTATGGGGATATTCTTCTGGTCAAATTATTTGTAAATGCATGGGCCTGCAAATTTTATTTTTTTTCCAAAGAATTATTAGTGTTGTGTTTTTAGGTTGATTATGTGCACTAAATCTTCAGAATTTTTTTTTTTTTATTCTCTTGGGTTTCTTTTATGTATATTTTGTATTTATTTTGCACATAGCTGTAAAATGAGATCTTTAATTTAAGTGAGAATTAAAATCGAGATTCTGTTTCAGTTTAGAATAATTTTTTTTAATGGTTCCGATATTTCTCAAAATAGCCGATAACACATTTGCATTTTGTCGCCGGTTGCAGGCATCCTTATATAAATAAGGCACTAGTGACTACACCTCAACTAAAAAGGTCCAATGGGCTGTTAACCAGTGAATACAAATAACCGTATAGATCAAAGTAAGGCTTCGTTCACATCACCGCTCAGCCTTTCCGTTCTCCTCCTCCGTTTAGGACGGTTTAGAACGGTGTTGTGAACGAAGCCTAAGGGTCAGTTCCAGGGTATAGTTAAATATATATTATTTATGTCTTATTTATGTCTGTTAAATTGTTGCAAGATTTTGGCACTCTGCATTTTAAGGCAACAATTTGCAACTTTTTGTGATTTTTATGCTGCTCTTTCCACTAGCTAAGCAAGCAAATTTAAGGTTGCAACAATGTGACCATTTCACTCCTGTAGGGAGGTAGCGTAAAAACTAGGATATCTCCAGACATATTTGATGTGAAAAATGCACAAAAATGTATCAAACCTCTTGGATACATTTGGTACAAAGTTAGGCAATGTAGACTCAAACAAAGCTGACTTCAAAAGCTCCCTTCATAATATTTCTTCCCCCTTATGGGTCATGCTCAAGCCCTTTGAATACACAACTGCAGGGAAAACGGTAAGGGTACGACCACATGGGATGGTTGGAACGCGGCCGCGCTGCAGTTAAGCACCGCATGGCCATACAGCCGCAGAGGGCTCTAAATAAACCAATGAGGACTGCAGTATTTAGTCGGGCCGCATTGTTAACGTGGTTTTGAAGGTATCAGTTGGCCATTAACAATAGAGACCAACTGTTAGCGGCCATGCTTTTCCAGGCCACAAGGAACTCTTAGTAAATTCTGTACCACTTAAGGGCTCATCCGTTGACCGGCCATTCCGTGCATTGGGGACTGCAATTTGCGGTCCCCAATGCACGGGCAACATCCGTGTGGATTCCGCAGACTGCTCCAGACCCATTTAACTTGAATAAGTCCGTGATCTGTCTGCACCACTACTTTTTTGCGGTGCGAAACCCGACAGAAGCACTACGAAGTTCTGGGCCTCCGTTCCACACCGAACCATCACGGATTGGGGACCCATTAAAGTGAATGGGTCCGCATCCGTGATGCGGGGTGCACATGGCCAGTGCCCGTATATTGCGGACCTGCTGTTTGTGGTCAGCAATACAGGTAAGGCCAGGCAACAGCCGGCAGATGCAGTTGGTATGATATTCCCAGCAATGGTTCCTCAAATACAGGTTGATGTCCAGTAGCCCAAAACTCAATTGGACCAACATCATGTAAGTGCCAGCCGTCCATTGTTTTTGCAGAACTGTACAGCTCTGTCAAAAATATATATTATATTTAGATAGATATATGTTTTTTGGATAGTATGTCTTATTCTTATCCTAAGAAGGGAAGCAAACTAAACTGCAGGGCATTCACAAGATGCCCAGCATACCTAGCTATGGCACACTTGGCCCCTACCCCTTGCCTATAACAGATTGGGCCTTCCCTTCCAACTTTTTGTCGACTTCTTGATCACTCTTCCCTGGCCGTCCTTCAGCACCGCACATTTGCAGAGCTGTCCCTGAATCACGTTTAGATCTTTCCTCATGGCTCTTCGCCAAAATACAATGTCCAATAAACTTCTAGATAAGTTTTAAAAATCTCTTTAAAAAAATTCAAAAACATTTACAGTATTCAAGTTGTGTATTTTATTTCAAGTGCCATTCTTCTATTTTACCTTGTCAGGTTATGGGTGCCATGCAGCTTTTGAGAAACGTGGCTGCTTCTTCCAGGTTGCGTCTGGTAGTGCAGCGTGGCTTCATAAAAGTGAATGGGGATGAGCTGCAATTGTGTGCACAACCTGTGGACAGGTGGGGCACGCTTTTTGGTAGAGAGCAGCCTTGTTTAACTAATTTGGTACAATCTCTTTAAATAGCTGTATTCCTATTAACTGTTATCTTGCAGATTCTTTCATTGATGGAAAGTAACAAGTAATTGCTTAAAAAGACAGTAATTACTATAAAACGCATGTAATGGTACAAAGGTGTTTACTGTTTGAGGGACATGTAGTCTGCATCTGCTAAGTGACCGAAATGTGTGATTAAGTATTCCGCTTGCCCTTTCCTTTCATTTCTGTAGAATTATGGTTGGGTTGCGCATCTCCAATGAACTCGAAAGTGTAATTACTGTGCATTGTGTTTATCCAGTGGAACTGAGCCAAAGACGAAATCACAAGATTGTATTTTAAGCTTCACTAATTCTCAGCTATGAACCAGCAAAAAAAAAAAACTGCTGTATTTTTTTCAGCCTTTAGAAGCCAAGTTATAAGAGATTATAAGGCCACAAGGGAAACATTCCTGCCCCCTCCCTTTCTTAAAATTATCGCTAAGGTTTCCTTTACACCTTTTTTGTGTCATTTTTCTTGTTTAAAACTCCATGATTTTCATGTGGGTTTTTTTTTTCATTTCTTTCAATGCATTTTCCCTGAAAAAAACACTAGAGCAAAAAGAACCAAAAAGTGCAGTTTGTTCCAAACAAGACTATGTATGGAACAACCAAAAGGGTAGGTTCACACTGATGTTTCGAGACAGATTTTCCTGCAGGTTTTTCAGCCATAGCCAGAAGTGCATCCAGCAGGAAGGAGAAATGTAAGGGCTCTTTCACACGAGCGTGTGCAGTGTGGGAATCAGTTTGTGTGTGAGCGTGATCTTGCAGGATCACATGGCATTATACTGATTTATAATGCCCTGTGCCTCTGCATGACCTTTCTTCTACAGGATCATACTGACATAAAGCTGTCACTGTGATTCTGTAACAATAAGGTCATGCAGAGGCACACAGCATTATAAATCAGTATAATGCCGTGTGATCCTGCAAGACGAGCAGTGTCCAGAACAAAGGCACACGCTCACATATGGAGCGTGATTTTCGGGCTGCACATACTTGTGAGAAAGAGCCCTAAGGGTATGACCAAACGGCGCGGGGCGTTCGGGTCGTGGCTGTGCTGTAGTTGAGTAACACATGAACAAGGAGGCCACAGCCTCTTATTTAACGAACGAAGACTGCACTGTATAGCTGGTCTGCATTGTTAAGTCCTTCTTATATATTTCCGATTCCTTTTGAATCCTCTTCCACTCTGTGTGAACCTACCTTTTAGTTAAAAAAAGAGAAGTTGTATCTGTCCTTTAGGCCTATTGCACACGACCGTATGGCTTTTTTTTCCTGTATTTTGCGGTCTGCAAAAAATATGGATGACGTCCGTGTGCATTCCGTTTTTTGCGGAACGGACCAGCTGGCCCCTGATAGAACAGTACTATCCTTGTCCGTTATGCGGACAATAATAGTACATGTTCTATCTTTGAACGGAAATACAGAAACGGAAGGCATACGGAGCACCTTCCGTTTTTTTTTTTGCGGATCTATTGAAATGAATGGTTCTGTAAACGATCCGTATACGGAAAGCAAAAAATGGAACGTAAACAGAAAAAAAAAAACGTTCATGTGCAAGAGGCCTTAGGCTACATGCACACGTTCAGGATTCATGTGTGGAGAATCCGCACTGAAATCCGTCGGTGTTCGCAGGCAAATCCGTGCGGTAAATCCGCATCAATAGGTGCGGATTTGCATGCGGATTTGCATACTGATTTGCATGCGGATTTTCCGCATGCGGATCCGCGATCAAAATCCGCACTGTGTAGTGCACCATCCGGATTTTATCCTCCCCATTGAAGTGAATTGAGAAAATCCGCAAGATATCCGGACAGGAAAAAAAAAAAGAATTGACATGCTGCGGATTTTAAAATCCGCACCGCAGGTCAAAATCCGCGCTGAAAAAATCCGCATCGTGTGCATTGAGAATTTCAAATTCTCATACAATACAATGTACAAGATGTACGGTGCGGATTTTCCGCACGCAAATCCGCGCGGAAAATCCGCACGCAATCCTGATCGTGTGCATTCAGCCTTAAACTTTCTCTGCTGACCATCTGGCCATACTCTATGGGTACCTGCATACGATGCATATTATGTGGAGTTTTTCCTTGTGGAAAAATACGCAGTAATACAGCACTAACCCTGGGTTCAGACCTGAGCGTTCCAAAAACGCGCGTAAAACGCGCGTTTTTTTGCGCGTTTTTGCAAATAGGAAACGCGCGTTCGTACGCGCGCTCTTGTGATTGACTACTGTGGTGTCAATCACAAAACGCGCGTCAAACGCCCCAAAAGAAGCTCAAGTACTTGTTTATCGTTGATGCTTTAGCAGCGCGTTCAAACGCGCTGTAAAACGCTCAAGTGTGAACCACTCCCATAGGGATGCATTGGTTTTAATCTGTTGAGCGTTTTACAGCGCGTTTGAACGCGCTGTAAAACGCTCAGGTGTGAACCCAGGGTAAGGCAGGGTTCACACCTGCGCGTCCCGCTTCGCGCGTACGACGCTCTAGCTTTACTTTAATTTTCGCATCGTGAAAATGAAAGTAAAAATCGCGTGCCGTGTGCGCGTTTGCCCTATATATCCTTATGGGGGACGCGCGACAATACGCCCCAAAGAAGCTCCTGTACTTCTTTGGGCGTCGGGCGTTTTACAGCTGGTTCGTACGCGCTGTAAAACGCTCAGGTGAGAACCATGCCCATAGGGAAACATAGGTTTTCGCCTGTTGAGCGTTTTACAGCGCGTTCTGAGCGTCTAAGCCCAGCCTGAGAAAGTGAATGAGATTTGACAACTCTCATGCTTTTTTCTTCCTTGTGGAAATTGACCTGCGGATTTTGAAATCTGCTGTTTGTCAATTATTTGTACGATTCCACACGTTCTGTAGAGTGATTTTCCCCATAGACTTGAATTTGTTAACAGAAAAAGAAAATCTGCACTAAATACAGCCACAAAAAAAAACACACCAAAAGCGTAATAAATAGCGCGGATTATGTGCCTTTTTGTGCATTTTTGCTGCAGATTTCATGTGGACTTCCTGCATACAAGTTTGCACCTTGTGCACATACCTTAAGGCCACCTGTGCACATTGCGGAATATGCACGGTTCTTCAGGGCATAAAAACCGCAGAGTATTACAGTACCAGCATAGTGTATACTTTCGTGCGGAAGTTGACCTGCATCGCATGTCAATTATGTTTGCAGTTTTAGCTGCAGATTTCACCATTTTCGATGGAAGGGTGAGATCTGCTGCAAAACCGCATCTAATCCGCACCAAAATCCGCAATTAGAAATTGTGGATTTTGTTGCGGATATGCTTCAGAAACGCACATAAATCTGGACGGAAATTCGTGCTGATCTTATGTGTGTTCACGCACCCGTGTGCAGGTGACCTAACGCTACCTGCACACTTTGTGGATTATGCGCGTTTTTTCTGTGTGTCAATTGACATGTCCAGGCCTGTCAATTATGTTTGCAATTTATTTTTTGGTAAAGATTTCACCTTTTTCAGAGGAAGGCCTCATGCACACAAACGTATTTTCTTTCCCTGTCCGTTCCGTTTTTTTGTGGACCGTATATGGAACCATTCATTTCAAAGGGTCCACAAAAAAAATGCATGTCCTATTATTGTCCGCATTACGGACAAGGATAGTACTGTTCTATTAGGGCCAGCTGTTCCGTTCTGCAAAATACGGAGTGCACACGGACGTCATCCGTATTTTGTGTGCATGAGGCCGAAGCGTGAGATCTGTAGCAAAACTGCACCAGAAACCATAAGTAAACCACAGGTGGTGCAGAAAAGCACAAAAATCCGCACAGTAATTTGTGCAGATCTTCTACAAGACCGCCCGGACCCCTGTACAGGTAGCCTAAAGCTACTATCACACACTGCAGATTACTTGTGGTTTTTAAGCGCAGATTCCCATTCGTAAAAAACGTTGCGTAATCCAATACCAGCAAAGTGAATGAGATTAGTAATCTCATATACACTTAGCTTTTTTCTTCCATGTAGAAACTGACCTGCTGTGCGGAATTTGAAATCTGAAGCATGCCAATTAATGCGATTTTTGGTGCGGATTTCACCCTTTTCAATTAATGGGGCGAGATCTGTGGCAAAAGTGCATCAAATTCACACCAAAAATGCAGTTTTCGGTGCATATTGGTTGCAGAAATGCATGGAGATTCATGTGGAATTTGTGCTATGTGCTCTGGTGTTTTTTTCCCCCCAAAAAATTCAAGCACGGTATTTTTTTCCATACCACATGTGTTTTCTATGACAATTTCTTAGTGCCATTTTTTGCAAAACAAACATGTATGACTTTTTTTTTTTGGCCGTTTTTTCACTATAGAGAAGGAAATGAAAAAATGCCTAAAAAATGGCAAAAGCTTCAACATGCTGCTTTTAAAAAAAAAAAAAAAAAGCCTTAGGCCTCATGCACACGAACGTGTGCACCCCGTCCCCGTATTGCGGACCGCATTTGTGGATCCGCAATACACGGGCACCATTCCGTGGCCATTCCGCATCACGGATGCGGACCCATTCATTTCAATGGGTCCGCAAATCCGGAGATGCGGAATGGAATGACGGAACGGAACACTACGGAAGCACTACGGAGTGCTTCCGCGGGGTTCCGTTCCGTACTTCCGTCCTACAAAAAGATAGAACATGTCCTATCTTTTTGCGGAACGGGCAGATCGCGGACCCATTCAAGTGAATGGGTCCGCTATCCGCTGCGGCTGCCCCATGGCCGGTGCCCGAGCACGGGCACGGGGTGCACACGTTCGTGTGCAAGAGGCCTTACAGAGCAAAAAAGGTCCATTGACTTTCAGCATCTGGAGCTGGCTATATTACCGCAAAAACCACATGGATCAAAAATGGCACTAAAACTGCAAAAGGACACAAAAATACTACTAACATCTGTGTTTTTCAGCGTAAAAACACTTTTTTTCTTGTCAGTTTTTCTTTTCTTTTTTAAGAAAAAAACCTGCCAACACTCTTCTTTTTTTGTGTGCCAAAACTGGAATTAGAAATCCTTCATGTCAATTGTTTGTGCGATATTCTTTTGTGGATTTTGCCCTTTGCAATGTATAATAAATAATGAATAATTGCATCAAAAACCACATGTAACACATGCAGAGTATGGTACCGACGCTGCTGAAAATCCGTGCAGAGTTTCTCTTTGTCAGTCCACACCATGTGCAGGTACCCTAAGGATTACTGTACGGAGGCACACAAAGACTCCAGCGGTCTGACCAATGCATTCTCAGTGTGTGGATGTATGGCACCGTATTCTCCCTTAGGGCTCATGCACATGATCGTATGTATTTTGTGGTCAGCAAAAAACAGATCTGCAAAAAATAAGGATGATGTCTGTGTGCATTCCGTATTTTGGCTAACGGGGCCGCTGGCCCTGATAGAACAGTCCTATCCTTGTCCGTTATGCAGACAATAATAGGACAGGTTCTATTTTTTTGCCGAACGGTCATACGGAAACGGAATGAATACGGAGTAACTTCTGTTTTTTTTTTGCGGACCCTTTGAAATGAATGGTTCCGCATACGGTCCGCAAAAATGACGGAGCGGACACGGAAAGAAAATACTTTAGTGTGCATGAGATTAAAGTGATATGTCTAGGGCAGCGATGGGCAAAGTGCGGCTCTCCAGCTGTTGCAAAACTACAACTCCCACCATGCCCTGCAGTAGGCTGATAGCTGTAGACAGTCTTTGTATGCTGGGAGTTGTAGTTTTACAACAGCTGGAGAGCCGCACTTTGCCGATCACTGGTCTAGGGGAGAATGCATCCGATATTTTTGGCATGCAATGGAGCATGCCACCATTCCCACATGCCTAAAGTACTGGTACAGTATGGGCCCTCTGTAGGACACATCGGCGCAACATGGGTAAGTCATACAGTCTTGAGCATGAGCCCAATCACTGTTTTCATACAAAGGAGGCCAATTTTCTTAGAAATATTTCGAACATTGATATTCCGTGAATTCCCAACATGTCAGGAAATAAATGGCTTCCCCCATATGCACTTTAGTACAATAAATTCTGATTTTAGTTTAGTTTTCCGCTTCCATCTTATTTTCTGTTCTTCCGATCCTTGCACTAATTATAAAATGACTGTAATATATATTTTTGTTTTCTTTACACAGTTTTTTCGGATTGCATTTATTTTCTGAGTAATTGTATTAGACATGTTAGGATTCATTCTCATCCTGGGTACTTGAATATCAGATAAAGGGTAATGTGGTACAAACAGAATGCAATGGGTTGATTAACACTTCAAAAATATTCTAGGAGAATGTGGTATTTTTATTATTATTGCACAAGTGGAAAATGGACAATTCTTTACAAGTGTTTTATGTCAATGAATAAATGTCTATGTTCATGATGCATGAGAGAGCGTTCTGCTTATGCTTTCCAGTACTCTGTATATTGCCTTTTAGAATATACGAAACCTGTGATTCTAATGCTATTGTGTCAAATCTAGGAGAAAAAGTGACATTTTTTAAATCGGTTTAGATGTGGTCCATGCTGAGGATATTGTTCCTCTATAGACACTTCAGTTAGAGGGTCTGCAGTAAAGTAGTGATCATTGCTTACCTGGCAGATCCTGTGCCGTCGCTCCGGTTCACTGAGGCGAGATCTGTTGATCCAGCTGCAGCGGTGATTTCACATCGACAACACATGACCGCTGCAGCCAATCACTGACCTCAGCAATGCACCGAAGAGAGGGCGGTCATGTGTTGTCCTTCAGCCGAGTAAACAGATCCCAGCGCGGTAACTGCCAAGTAAGTAATGATCACCAGTTTCTTGCATGTGGATCCCCATCCTGAAACCAAACTCCTTTAAAGGGCATCTGTCAGCAGATTTGTCCCTATGACACTGGCTGACCTGTTACATGCACGCTCGGCAGCTGAAGGCATCTGTGTTGGTCCCATGTTCATATGTGCCCGCATTGCTGAACATGATTAATATAAGCAAATGAGCCTGTAGGAGCAACGGGGGCGTTACCGTTACACCTAGAAGCTCTGCTCTCTTTGCAACTGCCGCACCCTCTGCACTTTGATTGACAGAGCCACGCTGGCCGGATCATGTGTACACTGTCCGGTCCTGTCAATCCAAGTGGAGAGGGTGCGGCAGTTGCAGAGAGAGCAGAGCCTCTAGGTCAGGCATCCTCAAACTGCAGCCCTCCAGATGTTGTAAAACTACAACTCCCAGAATGCCCTGCTGTAGGCTGATACCTGTAGGCTGTTCAGGCATGCTGAGAGTTGTAGTTTTGCAACAGCTGGAGGGCCGCAGTTTGAGGATGCCTGCTCTAGGTGTAATGGTAACGCCCCCGTTGCTCCTAGAGGCTCATTTGCATATAATAAAACATCATTTTTCTCAGCAATGCGGGCACATATCAACATGGGACCAACACAGACGCCTTCAGCTGCCAAGTGCACATGTAACAGGTCAGCCGGTGTCATAGGGACAAATCTGCTGACAGATGCCCGTTAAATAAGGCTTGCAATGCTGTGCACTGCCAAGTCATCTGGTCGTATTGTTCTGCTGCTGTATTTACATTTCAAAACTCTCCACCAGGCCATTCTATTTGCATGGTACACAAATGCAACCGGACAATAAATAAATAAAAAATGTAAAAAAAAAAATCTGTAAAACTTGATTTTATTTTCCTCTCTTCACCCTCTGTAGATAAACTCCACTATGTGACGGATCGAAATGTCATGATTCAATTCATTCGTCTATTATTTTGACTGGTAATTTATTTTCACGTTATGTGTACACTATGTTCAAAAGTGGTAATGTTAGTTTTTGATGCAGAATAGATTGCTATTTTATCAAATTTTCCATGAAAAGTGTAATAAATCATTCTTTTTCATGCTAGATGGTATTGGTTTATTTTATGTTCCAACAATTGTGATGTGAACAAAAAAAGCCCAAAAACAAACAGTAACCCTCAGTTCACACTTGCGTGTTTTACAGCGCGTTTTGGCCCATAGACTTCAATGGGAACGCGCAACGCTTGTATTTTGCGCGTTTTTGACACTGAAAACGCACGTTCGAACGCGCGTTTATGAATTTGCAACATGCTGGAAAGGCCAACCTTCATATAGACGGGGAAATTTGGTCATTGGACAACACTGCAGTCAATCACACAAACGCGCATAAAACGCGCGTTTACTACTGCCAAAAACGTGCACAAAAACGCGCGTCTCAGAAACGCTCAGGTCTGAACCCAGCATTAAACCTTATTCACACATCTGCGTCCATGCTAAATCCGTGATAGGATGGTCAGTGATGCCTCAGTGAAAATGTCTGTGATGAATCCGTGTGTCATCCGTGTTTCACTGACGCTGCATAGCTGAAAATTTTTTTTTCAAAGCATCTCCTCTAGAGTTGAGCGAACTTCTGTTTTAAGTTCAGTGTCCAAAGTTCGGGTTCGGGTTATCCAAGCATCCCGTTATGGATTCCGCTACCACGGACCATAACGGCATTTGAACACGGGATGAAGGACCTGGGGTGACGTCACCGTCATGTGATCAGTGCAGGGGGCGTGGCTCAGTACTGGATTGGATATGAGGTCGTAGGCTACCACCTCTTATCCAATCCAGTACTGAGCCACGCCCCCTGCACTGATCACATGACGGTGACATCACCCCAGATCCTCCGTGTTGTCCAAGGTTCGGGTTCATTGAAGAATCCCCTTATGGATTCCAAATGCCATTATGTTCCGTGGTAGCAGAATCCATAACGGGATGCTTTGATAACCCGAACCCGAACTTTGGACGCCAAACTTAAAGCACAAGTTCGCTCAACTCTAATCTCCTCCATCATCCATGGTTTTCACCGACCCATAGACTATAATGGGCATGATGGATCCGTGGACAAAATAGAGTAAGCATCCGTGCTAAAAGAAAAAAAACAGACCGTGGTAAGAAACTGATGTGTGAATACACACATTAAGGCCCCTTTCACACGAGCGAGTTTCCCGCGCGGGTGCAATACGTGACGTGAACGCACTGCACCTGCTCTGAATCCTGACCCATTCACTTCAATGGGGCTGTGCAGATAAGCAGTGATTTTCACGCATCACTTCTGCGTTGCGTGAAAATTGCAGCATGTTCTATATTCTGCGTTTTTCACGCAATGCAGGCCCCATAGAAATTAATGGGGTTGCGTGAAAAACACATTGCATCTGGATGCAGGCCGGATGCAATGCGTTTTAACTGATGGTTGCTAGGAGACGTTGTTTGTAAACCTTCAGTTTTTTTATCACGCGCCTGAAATACGCAAAAAAACTGAGCAACTAAACTCAATCGCAGACAAAACTGACTGAAGTTGCTTGCAAAATGGTGCGAGTTTCACTGAACACATCTGGACCAAATCTGTCACGTCACTGTCGTGTGAAAGAGGCCTTTTACTACAAAATCACGGTGACAACTTTATCTCACGGTGATTTTGTAGTAAAAAGGTCACAGGGAGGCACGGAGTATTATCAATCATGTTACTGACGTGAAATGCGGACAGGCACCGGAAGAGGCATTCGCATTCTAGTCCGCAAAAAACCACTGTCGTGTGCATGTAGGCTTAGTTGTATGAATCTACTTACACTCTGTGGAAGAGAGGAGGGAGGAGGCAGGCTGGGAGGACGGGCGCAGGCAGCGTGAGTCACTACGTCACGTGCCTGCGCCGCCTGCTTCATTTATAAACTGGGCGGCGCAGGCACGTGACGTAGTGACTCACGCTGCCTGCGCCCGTCCTCCCAGCCTGCCTCCTCCCTCCTCTCTGCCACAGATTGTAAGTAGAATCATACAACTAAGGATTACTAAGGATTTTTACTTATAATAACAGTGGCTTCAATTATAGCAAGCTTATATACAGTGAGCGGGGCCCGTGTAGTAGGATACAGTCACTGTACGGGCCCCGCTGTCATGCCGGCCCACCACAGCCCCTCCTCCCTCTTAGCTGATACACCCGCTGCACGGCATTGCGGCGGGTGTATCGTAATAACTTCAGCAAAAATGCAGCTTTCGCCCCATAAGACGCACTGCTATTTTCACCCCACCTTTGGGGGGGGGGGGGAGTGCATCTTATAGGGTGAAAAATACGGTACTTTTCTATTAGGAGCCAGCTGTTCCATTCCGCAAAATACAGAATGCACACAGACGTCCTCCGTATTTTTTTGCGGATCAGTTTTTGGCGGACCGCAAAATACATACAGTCATGTGCATAAGCCCTAAAATGAATGGGTATGGGTGCTGTCCGTGGAACACTGACCTGTGAATGAGGCCTAAAAGTCTGTGTACAAGCAAAGCAGCGTGTCTTGTGGCACACGGAGGCTTCAAGTCTGTATTAGGGTATGTTCAGACGACGACAATTGTCGCGCGACAAAAAGTCGCACTATTGTCACGCGACAATTTTTAGATGCGACTTTGCGACGACACGCAGTCGCATGAGTGTCGTGCGACTTTTTTGGCTTGTTTTGTCGCGCGACAAACATTTCTTCTGAGATGGAAGCTTCCTCCACAAAAGAAAAAGGCCATGTGAAATTACAAGGGACCATGACTCCTTTTTATAAACTTGTGTCTGGGTCACAAACCAGACACCCAAACAACATTCTGTCGCATGACTGTCGCATATAAGTCGCAGTCGCACGTGATTCCTATTGAATTCAATGGGCGAAATATCGCATGCGACATGCGGCTTGCGACAGAAAATCCGACAAGAACTCACGTCATGCGACTGTCGCGTCGCAGTCGCAGCATGTCGCATGTCGCAGTGCCACACCATAGACTCCCATTATAAAAATTGTCGCGCGACAATAGTGCGACTTTTTGTCGCGCGACAATTGTCGTCGTCTGAACATACCCTAAGGGGCATATATGCCCTCTGCGTGCCATTGTATGGTGTCTCCCTGGAGCAATGCTTCTGGGGAAAATACATCTGTAATACAGCATGTGATGGAACAACATGGTACAATTTTTTGGTCACTGATTCTCCATGAATCTGACAAAAATCCTCTGTGCACCGCTGTATAAAAAAGAAACACCTGACTTGATTAACACTTCTTGGGGCATTGTGCACATGTGATTTTCTTTTTGAAGCTAAAAAAAAAAAAAAAAAGCTCTATTGGTGAAAAACAGAAAAATGCCACACCCAGAGTATGCCACAATTTGAGGAGAAAAGACCGCCATTAAGCCAAAAAACATACCTTATAGCGCTCCATCTAGCGCTGCCAAAGGCCCCAGAAAACAAAAGCAAAAAGAAAAAAATACACCAAAAACCACGAAAGCCCTCTAAAATGCCAGTGAAAAAAACCTATGTGTGACACCAAACGTAAAGTATGTGCACATGTGGCGTAAACACTGCAGATTTGCAGCTGCAAACTGGCACGGCGCGAATCCGCAGCATTGTACAGTACCAGCAAAGTGGATAAGACTTTAACCCTAGGTACACACCTAAGCGTTTTACAGCGCGTTCAAACGCGCTGTAAAACGCACAACATGTGAAAAGCCATGCATCCCTATGTGCATGGTTCACATGTTGGCGTTTTACACCGCGGACGACCGCGCTGTAAAACGGCCAACGCCCAAACAAGTACATGAGCTTCTTTGGGGCGTTTTAACGTGCCTATGGACAATGATGCCATAGGGGAGAGTCACTCAATCGCGCGTATGACGCGCGTTTGTAAGCTAATAAAACGCGCGTCATACGCGCGATTCAGAAACGCCTAGGTGTGTTCCCAGCCTAAGGGTAAGTCCACATGTGCCTCGTAAATTTTGCTGTGGATCTGCGGTAAAAAAATAAAAAAACTGCATGCATTACATATGGTTTTCACCGTGGAAATGACTGTGGATTTCACCCCCGCCGTTACAAAGGGTGTAATCCGCAGTGGAGATGCGCAGCATAAATTGGCATGCTGCAGATTTCAAATCCGCACAACAGGTCAATTTAAATTGCAGACTTTTTTTTTTTAATGCAGCTTGTGGATGAGACTTCTTAAAATCTCGTCCACTTTACCGGTACTGCGCAACACTGCAGATTTGCCACACAAAAAATCCACAGTGGCAAATCGGACCTTCAGGTGAATGGAACGGATTTTCAGTTGCAGAAATTTTCTACAGAAAAATCTGCCCCATGTGAATGCACCCTTAGAAATCTCATATGCAGGCTGCGCAAAAAAGTCTCTATTTTGTCTGTGATTATGGATCCTTTTAAGCACATTATAGTCTATGGATCCACGAAAACCACGGACAGAACACGGATGCTATCCGTTTTTGGTTCATGGTTTTGACGGACCATTGATAGGAGATGCTCTGGAAACTAATTTTCAGCCTAGCAATGGATGCATAATACTGATGACAAACGGAGGGTGAAAAAACGGACTCGTGGACCAAGCGCGGATCCTTCACTGACATTTTAAGAGAGGAACCATTAAGCATCTGATCACGGATCTAATTAGGCCATAGTTGTAACTCAGTGGAATTTAGAGGGGATGTGCAGCGCTACATTATTGATTACCTATGCTGTAAATATCAGATCACCAGGGGGTCCGACTCCCGACAACCCCACTGATCAGCTGTTTGAAGTGGTAGATGCGCTTCTTCCGCTTCAAAATGACCTATGCGCCATCTCATTTGCAGTGCAATCACAATACATTCACTTGTAAGGCCTTTTGCACACAAAGGTTTTTTTTTCCCGTTTACGTTCCGTTTTTTGCGCTCCATATACGGACCGTATACGTAACCATTCATTTCAGTGGATCTGCAAAAAAAAACGGAAGGTACTCCATATGCCTTCCGTTTCCGTTCCGTTCAAAGATAGAACATGTCCTATTATTGTCCACATAGCGGACAAGGATAGGACTGTTCTATCAGGGGCCAGCTGACATGGACGTCATCCGGATTTTTGCGGACCGTAAAATACTGAAAAAGCCATATGGTCATGTGTGAGGCCTAAGGGACGAGCAGTTATGATTACACTGCACCTCCTCTACAAGCAAGATGACACACAGGCAATTTTGAAGCAGAAGCAACGATTAAACTAGCGCCAATACCGCTTTAAACTGGGAGTGCTGGGAGTCGGACCTCCTGCCAATCTGATATTGCCGACCTATCCTGAGAACATGTCCCATTCCTGTCCGTATCACAAACAAGGATAGGACTTCTCTATTGAGGGCTGGATGATCCATTACGCAAAATGTGGAACTCACATGGCCGGTATCCGTATTTTGTGGATCCGTAATGTGCAAAAACTGAATTTTTTAGACAAAAAACAGGCACAAACACTTTAGTAACCCTAACCCTAGGTACACACCTAAGCGTTTTACAGCGCGTTCAAACACGCTGTAAAACGCACAACATGTGAAAAGCCATGCTTCCCTATGGGCATGGTTGACATTTGAGCGTTGTACAGCGCGTTTGAACGCGCTGTAAAACGCCCCACGCCCAAACAAGTACATGAGCTTCGTTGGGGCATTTTAACGCGCCTATGGACAATGATGCCATAGGGGAGAATCACTGAATCGCGCGTATGACGCGCGTTTCTTAGTTACAAAAACGCGCATCCAAAACCGCGCATAAAACGCGCGTAATACGCGCGATTCAGAAACTTCTAGGTGTGTTCCCAGCCTAAGTGATTCTCCCCTATGGCATCATTGTCCATAGGCGCTTTAAAACGCCCCAAAGAAGCTCATGTACTTGTTTGGCCGTGGGGCGTTTTACAGCGCGTTCAAACGCGCTGTACAACGCCCAAATGTGAACCATGCCCATAGGGAAGCATGGCTTTTCACATGTTGTGCGTTTTACAGCGCGTTTGAACGCGCTGTAAAACGCTTAGGTGTGTACCTAGGGTTAGGCTTTCATAGCTCAAATGCCATGGCCTCAATTGACCACGACATCTGATGGGTCAAAAGTTAGTGATTGGCGTTATCGCCAATCATGGACATTGTCTCAGAGAGTCTGTCCTGTAAGATAGCATGCACCCAGCGGCCCAGTGTGTCCCAGCGTGTTTAAGCACCTGCTGTTTTTTGCACGCCTAGTGTTGTTTTACAGGGCAGTATGTGCCCCTGTGTCGTCACTTTCCCTGCAGAGCTGCATGGGAAAAAAAGCTTTGGTAAAAATAAACACCACTAAAAAACGCCAACAGACGCTGGCACTTATATTTTTATTAAAGCTGCCGAGCATGCTACGATTAGAAAAAAAAGTACCTGAAGATTTAAAAAATGCCCATACAAAAAAACAAAACAAAAAAACGAAAAAAAAAAAATCCTACAGAATTCAACATGGATTCGCCACCAAAAAGCTGTCAGGGGCCATGCAGAATCCACCTGCCGTTGTCTTCAATGGGAGTCCTCTCTGCAGTTTGTGCAGCCACCAGTTATAACAGCAACCGCGAAAAAAAAGGCATATGTCCTTTCTTGGCGCGGCAGTTGGCCGCGGGTGTCTGCTCGTGGTTTAGTAACATTCGATGCAGCTAAACAACGAGCGGGTCTGCAGCGTTTAGGTTGAAAAACCGGAGGGTTTTCTGCAGCATAAAGGCTCATGCACACAAACATACCTTATTTTGTTTCCGTGTCCGTCCGTTTTTATATTTTTTGCAGCCCGTATGCAGAACCATTCATTTCATTGGGGCTGCAAAAAAAAAAAAGGAAATTACTCCGTATGCATTCCGTTTTCGTATGTCGGTTATGTAAAAATATAGAACATGTCCTATTATTGTCCGCATTACAGACAAGGATAGGACTGTTCTATTAGGGGCCAGCTACTCCGTTCCACAAGATACGAAATGCACACGGACGTCATCCGGATTTTTTTGCCGTTCCGGCTTTTGCGGACCGCAAAATACATACGGTTGTGTGCATGAGCTCTACGGGTACCTTCACACATGTCAGAAAATTCCGCCTAAAAATCTGTCAGTGCATATTTTTGTGGATTTTTTTTTTTTTTGGGGGGGGAATGGGGGGGGGGGGGCGAATTATCGTGCGGATTTTATTGCAGATTTTCTATATGAGAATCTCTCCATTCAATTCTGCAGTGGAAAACGCTGCGGAAACAAATGCAACAAAATCTGCAGCATTTTGCAGTGCAGAATCCGTTTGCCATTGAATTGAATGGACAAATTCCTACGCAGGAAATCCGCAACACAATGTTATTTACGCTGCGGAAAGTAAATTTTGCAGCGGAACACAACGCAGGGATGGACAATTTTCAACCCCATAGCATAACTTGTGCCAAATCTTGATGTGACAGATTTTGTGGCTGAAAATTCTGCCATGTGTAAAGGCACCCAGTGTGAATGGGGCCTATATGGGCAAAAAAAAAAGATGCCTCAAAAATACTAAAAAAACAAACCAAAAAAAAAACGGATCGAGTTCATTCATTTTTTAGATTTTTTTTTGGCTAAATAAAAATGGCAAAAGAAAAACTGTGCGTGAAGGAGACGTAAACAGGCTTTCTTTTCACGCTGTGCGGTTGTGGTACAGCTTTCAACAGCAGCACACCATAAAACTGCAAAACACTGACAGGATATTTGATCCATTTCTAGTCACGGACATTGTACATCTGCTTTTTGAGGTAAAATATGTCAGAAAAGAAAACTTCTTTGTCTCCTGCAAATACTATGCAATGTGAGAGATAGGTGCTTGATTGATTCTGCCTAGCAGATGGCCCCACAGCAGGTTTTCCTAATGAACTAGTGGTTCATTCTGTGGTGCTGTGAGAGGAGAAGCAGTGAACAGTCAGTGACCACATAGGTAGGTACACAAGTGCATGCAATGTGCAGTCAGTGACCACATAGGTAGGTACACAAGTGCATGCAATGTACAGTCACTGTGACCACATAGGTAGGTACACATGTGCGTGCAATGTACAGTCACTGTGACCACATAGGTAGGTACACATGTGCGTGCAATGTACAGTCAGTGTGACCACATAGGTAGGTACACATGTGCGTGCAATGTACAGTCAGTGTGACCACATAGGTAGGTACACATGTGCATGCAATGTACAGTCAGTGTGACCACATAGGTAGGTACACATGTGCATGCAATGTGTAGTCAGTGACCACATAGGTAGGTAGACATGTGTGTGCAATGTGCAGTCAGTGACCACATAGGTAGGTACACAAGTGCATGCAATGTACAGTCAGTGACCACATAGGTAGGTACACTTGTGCATGCAGTGTACAGTCAGTGACCACATAGGTAGGTACACTTGTGCATGCAGTGTACAGTCAGTGACCACATAGGTAGGTAGACATGTGCATGCAGTATAGTCATTGTGACCACATATGTTTGCAGTGCAGGGTGAAGTAAGTACTTTAGGATCCCAGTGGCCCCCACACAGTATAATGACCCCCAGTGCCCCTCCATACAGTATGACCAGTGTCGGACTGGGGTACCTAGGGCCCACCGTGTGGATACATTCAAATATAATAAATAATCTATCAAGTCTTTATATGAACATCGGCTGGCTGAGCTGCTGTTCACTGAATATATGTATGTAGTGCAATAAGTCTACTGTGTTATGTGCCACTTGTGCAGGGGGTGTGAGGCTAGGGGCTCACCTCGCTTAGGGGCCCGCCGGGAGATTCCCCTGTACCCCTGTGGGCCATTCCGCGCCTGAGTATGACCCCCAGTGAGGGGGCCACTGGGGCTCATTATACTGTATGGGGGAGGGTAACCAGGAGGCCATTATACTGTGTGGAGGCCACTGGGGATTATTATCCTAAATGGAGGGCCACTGGGAGTCATTCTACTATTGGGGGGGAGGGGATCATTATACTGTGTGGGGGGCCACTGGGGGTCATTATACTATTGGGGGGTCATTATACTGTGTGGGGGGCCACTGGGGGTTATTGCACTGTGTGGGAGGACATGGGGGGGGGGGGTCATTATACTGTGTGAAGGGCCACTGAGGGTCACTATACTTTCTGGGAGGCACTGGGGGTCATTATACTGTGTAGGAGGACACTGGGGGGGGGTCATTATACTGTGTGGGGGGGCACTGGGTGTCATTGCACTGTGTGGGATGACATGGGGGGGGTCATTATACTATGTGAAGGGCCACTGAGGGTCACTATACTTTCTGGGGGGCACTGGGTGTCATTATACTGTGTAGGAGGACATTGGGGGGGTGGTCATTATACTGTGTTAAGGGCCACTGGGGGTCACTATACTTTCTGGGAAGCACTGGGGGTCATTACACAGCGTGGGAGCTAAATTTATCGCCCAAGGGCCAACATGATCCTGCTTGTAGCCCCAGCCTTATACATCCTGGAAATGTATGGGGGAATCGACAACTAAAATTTACCTTTTCCGTTGTCGGTGTCCCTACATAGTCATAGTTGCCATTTGTCCAGAATTTGGCGGGACCGTTCTTGATTTTCAGAGACAGTCCCAGCAAATTTGCGCTGTCCTGGGCCAAAAATGGATTGGGCTGATCCAAACCCATCCCATAAGTGGGTGTTTTCAGGGGATTGGGGCTTACAGGCCCCAATTTTACCAACTGTAATGTTGGTAAGTATGCATAGTTTGCTGCTGATTTCCATTGAAGAGGCATGATACTTTGAAGCAGATTTTAGCTGCCTTCCCCCACTGAAGTCAAAGGGCATAGGCTAAAATCGCTAGCCCTTTTTACACATTTTTGGCAACATCCCGCCAAAAACACGTAGCTCGCAGAGGCAGTCTTCTGATCTGCCATTCTTTTTTACAAGTGGGATTTTATCCGTGTGAACATACTCTGAGTATGTAGAGAAATGTCCAACCTGTTTCCAGTTGGAATAACAGAGGTGTAGTACAAGTCCTAAGAAAAGATGTCCAGCAAAACACGGATACCGGCCGTGTGTGTTCCGTGTTTTGCGGAATGGAACGTTCTGCCCTCTATAGAACTGTTCTGTCCTTATCTGTAAAACGGACAAGAATAGGACATTCTATTTTTTTTTTGCGGCGGAGCAGAATGGACATACAGATGCGGACAGCACACGGTGAAGTGAATAGCTCCGCGTCCGACAAGTAAAAAATGCGGATCGGATATTGGCCAAAAATACATTTGTGTGCATGATCCCTTAGGCCCCTTGCAGACGAGCGTGTGCGGATTAGGTCCGGATGCGTTGCAGATGCGTTCAGTGAAACATGTGCGATTTCGCAAGTCAGTCCATTCAGTTTTGTTCGCGATCACGATCCGTTGTTCAGTTTTTATCGTGCGGGTCCAATGCGATTTAATGAGTTTTGCACACGCTTGATAAAAAACGGAATGTTTACAAATAACATCTCTTAGCAACCATTCGTGAAAATCGCATCGCATCCGCACTTGCTTGCGGATGCGATACAATTTTTGCGCAGCCCCATTCACTTCTAT
This sequence comes from Bufotes viridis, assembly GCA_033119425.1. Taxonomy (NCBI): domain Eukaryota; kingdom Metazoa; phylum Chordata; class Amphibia; order Anura; family Bufonidae; genus Bufotes; species Bufotes viridis. The sequence goes on from CM065599.1 coordinate 19,225,700, forward strand.
AGGGCCATTAAACCTGGACGTGACCAGTCCGCGGTAACCAGGACTGGATTTCTACTTTACAGCAGGAGCGCACAGCGTCATTGGTTGCTATGATGCCGTGCGCTCCCTGCTGCTGCAGGACAGTAATACACTGGTATAGATCATACCAATGTATTACTCTCCTGCAGCAGTGGCAGGGAGCGCACGGCGTCATAGCAACCAATGACGCCGTGCGCTCCTGCTGTAAAGTAGAAATCCAGTCCTGGTTACCGCGGACTGGTCACGTCCAGGTTTAACGGACGTGTGCATCTAGCCTCACAGCTGGAGTATGCAGCAGCTCCTGTCCTGACCTTCCAGCACTGCCGGGGTCACATAGCATTATAGTAATTTATGATTCTATGTAACCCTTAGAGGTCTGTAATGTATTGTATAACACTGACATAATGCTGTGTTCCGGCCCTCATGCTGGAAAGTGGACAGATCCCATTATAGTCTATGGCGTCCCGCGGTGGACGGCAGTATCCAGCACTGCCAGATCAGGTTACCAGAGATGCAAAGGTACTGTTCACTCTGCTAATAGCTATGTCCCCAACTGTTATATAATATAAAATGTGCACCGGTGGACAAATGACAAAACTCGGCTCTTAATATAAAAACATATGCTCTTTATTATTATATAGTGGTACAATATGCCACGTGGTAGACATACGGTATATTGATACAAGAATATTGACACCCTCCCTAAAGCCTGTATGTACAGTATATTTTCTTTGATACATTTCACAGCATAGGCACGGTCCAGTTTATAGGAATATAATATCTTTGGTTAAATGAAGGATCAGACGGGTGATCCTACGAGGTAAACTCTTATCCTACACATTGCAGAAGCGAGCAGTAGCCTACAGCAGTTTACCATGTTGGTAGCAGGGTCAGACTGGGCTCCCTGGGGCCCGCCAGAGGAAATTATACTCGGGGCCCAACTGCTTTTATCATCAATAATGTCTAATAGGTTTTAATTCAAAGAAACAGACCAGAGATGGCCAACCTGCGGCCCTCCAGCTGTGTAAAACTACAACTCCCACCATGCCCTGCTGTAGGCTGATAGTTGTAGACAGTCTGGGCATGCTGGGAGTTGTAGTTTTGCAACAGCTGGACAGCCGCAGATTGGCCATCCCTGGGCCAGTCCGACGTTGGTTGGTAGTACACACATTGGCATATACAGTACATTCATATGTATGCATGCTGTCTTGCAGGTGGAGAAGCCTCTTTATTGCCGTGAAGATCACGCTTTTGGAAGACATTCATATCCCACTGACAGGTAATGGAGGCGCTGTGCATGGGAACGTCTAAAGTGCATTAAAAGTTCATGATAGCTGGCAATATTCTGCAGGATCAATCAGAGCAAGATTGGTGGTGGGTCTGCTAGGCTTCCTTCAGATGCCTAGAAATGAGGGACTGTAGCACCACCACTGACCAGGAGGTGGGCCAAGAATTTCAACATGCACTAGTCCTATTCAAAGGAATGGGGCTGTGGTGAGGTATGACCCGTTGTGCTGTCCGCAGAGTAGTTTAAGGAAAAGAAAACAACGAAGAACCCTAGGCCCTTAACCAAGAGCCACGGCTTCTTTGTTTGCTGTCAGACCCTTTTCCAACTAGACATTAATGGAATATCTAATCTGTGCACCATCAATACTTAGGATGAGGAAACCAAAAGGGCATCTGTCAGCAGTTTTGTCCCTATGACACTGGCTGACCTGTTACATGTGCACTCGGCAGCTGAAGGTATCCGTGTTGGTCCCATGTTCATATGTGCCCGCATATGGAATAGAAGGGAATGCACTAGTACTTTTAGCTTTTAACCTTATTTTGCTATATATTTTTAGTAAAATAAAATTGTACATTTCCCAATAGTTTGAGAGGTAGGTAGATTCACATTGAATGGACAATTTACAACTGGTACATATGTATAACCGGTTTAATTGTGTGTCTCACATGATAAGCACTTGCACTTACTTTATATAAACCTGCGGCACTCCAGCTGTTGTGAAACTACAACTCCCAGCAGGCATACTTGCTCTGCTCTTCTCAGAACTGTCCTAGAAATAAATGGAGCATGCTGGGAATTGTAGTGGCACAAGAGCTGGAGTGCCGCAGGTTGCTGACCCCTGGGGATTGTATGCAACAAGAATAAAGGATCTGTCCATGTTATTGCGGAAGCTTTGGTACCAGACACTCTACTCGATTCTGAAAAAAAATATCAGACCTCTTTTTGTTGGCAACAAAACATGTTGCAGTTAATGTACCGGTAATTGAAATGTAGCAAAACTGCACACAAAATTATTAGAAATGAATTACGGTATTTTTGTCCAAATAATTTTAAATGAGCACGAATAAAGGTTTATGTGTCACTAATTATTTTATGATATATCTACGATAGTCGGGGTTCCTTCGATTTTATTGTGCTGTTTAGGTATTGCAGTACATCTTTCCACCTGTAGATGTCATTGTTGCAATAATTGTCAAAAGAAAGCCCCAAACTGTATATTTTTTCATATTCAGATGAGGACAAGTGAAATGACAAGCAGATCTTGGTTGCTACAACTTGCAGCTAGTTTATAGATTTGTCAGTATTTTTTAACCCATTTTTAATTATCTTAGTAATGTACCGTATATACATATGTAGAGAGAGGGAGAGAGGGGCCCTCCTTTTCAGTGGAGTGACAGACACGCACTTGTGGCCTCAGCTCTAAAGGGCTGCCAAAGATAGCCAAATACAGGCACTTAGCCAGCTACGCCAGCCCCATAGAGCCAAATGGAGCCGTAGCAGGTATGCCTATCTGCTACTCCACCTTTTTGTGATAGGCAGGAGCCCCAGCAGTTGGACCCCTGCCAATCACCTATCCCCTATCCTGTAGATATGGGTTAAATTGTTGCAATAGAAAAAGACGACCCCTTCAGCAGTAATTTTGGCACAGTGTACCTGCATTCTAAGAGGCGATATAAACGGCAATATTTGATTGAATGCAAGAAGCAATGTATTTGTGGCCTTACTGCTCCTCGTGCACAATCTCGGTGTTTTTTCTATGGGGTGACTTGCAGGGATCACAAAAATTTGAACCATCCTGCAATTTTTTCCCCCCAGTCATACAGAAACATTAAACATTTTAACCGCTGGATATGAGAGAAGAATCTGCAAAAGACGTAGATGGGAATGGAAAAAATGGAAAAACATACATTAAACCATGGCTGTCATCTTGCAATATAGAGTAGTGTGCTAGTTGGGGAAAGCCTCCTGTGCGTGGAGATAAACTGTGTGCAACCAAGGCAGGTCTGCAGGTGGCATAAGTAGAGGGAACCATCCAAAGATCACACACGGCACGCGAAGGTCCAGACGGGGCAGGGGAACATTTGCCAGTGTTAACAATGGTGGAAAGTTATTTGATAGGAACAATGATCCCTAACAAGGACAATGAACCCATCATGATGGAAACCACCACTAGATCCGGGACCATAATGTGCCACACATACTGTCATGCATACATTCCAACTCATGTTGCCACTGCAGGATCCTGCACAGAGTTGTTAAAGCATAGACATGCTGATGAGGATACCCTCCTTAGCAATTTACTCCGTATATGAAGAGGACATGTCCATGAGGGTTAGAAGCCCAGATATACAAACTCAAGAACGTCAAGAGATTATCTCTCATATCCTTAGGAGAAATAGTGTAAGTACTCAATCAACTTCAAGTTTTTTGCAGGAGCCACTTTTAAAACTCTGGTCTCTTCAGAAAGTAATCAGTGTGCTTTCATACAGTCCTTTTCCCTCCATTTCCCCCTCTCTCTCTCCATATATATGTTTACATACTTGCCAACAGTAAAGTAAATTACATTAATTCTAATAAAAATTTATAGAAATCTGAGTCTCACTTCCTGCTGGGATTCGCATCCCCACCTATCCCTTGATGGACTTATGTCTTTTTTCAACCGTATTAACTATGTAACTGTGTAAGGCTTCTATTATGTCTTCTATAGCCATGATGGATCCATCTTGAATAGTGTTGAGCGAACTTATGTTTTAAGTTCTGCGTCCACGGGCCATAACGGAATTTGGAATCCATAACGGGATTCTTCGATAACCCGAACCCGAACTTTGGAAGCAGAACTTAAAAAACAGGTTCGCTCAACACTAGTCTTGAACACCATTGGAAGTCAATGGGGGACGGATCCGTTTTCTATTCTATTGTGTCAGAGAAAACGGATCCGTCCCCATTGACTTACATTGTATGTCAGGACGGATCCGTCTTGCTCCGCACCACATCGCGGACAGAAAAACTCTGCTTGCAGCTTTTTTCTGTCCGCGATGGGGACGCAACCAAACGGAAAAGAATTAATTCTGGTGCATTCCGTTTCATTCAGTTCAGTTTTGTCCCCATTGACAATGAATAGGGACAAAACTGAAGCGTTTTCTTCCGCTATTTGGATCCTATGACAGATCTTAATAGCGGAATTGAAAATGCTAGTGTGATCATAAAACCTACCCCATTCCACTCGAGTGCCTGCAAAACTGTGAGAAAGATTCCCTTCAAGGAGTCCAGTTATCCAGGACTAGAAAAGAATGGCCTTCTTTTTTCCCAAAACAGCCTCACACCCTTCTTTGGGTTGTGCCAGATATTGTAGCCCATCTCCATTGAAGTGAATGGAGCTGAGCTGTGGACACGTGTGGTGTGTTTTTCAAAAAAAAGCAGCCATCTTTTTCTACTCCTGGACAGCCCTTTTAAGGACAACAATTTGCATCAGCCCTACGTTTTTGGAATGCATTGCCAGGATGAAAACACTAAGCATTATTTCACAGCGTATATAAAGACATAACCTACATAAAATTTGGAGCAACCTCTGATCTGCTTGTTGTGTACTGATCACATTACAGCCATTCACTATGGACCATTTTGTTGGTTTTCTCTAAACTGATAGACCTTCCACTAAAGCTAGTAGCTAGTAATGCCCGGTAAGTACAGTGCAAGTGACAGTAGCAGGTGTGACAACTAAAATTCCCAGAATCTAGAGAAGCAAAGATTGCTACAATATTGGTGCGCCCAGTCGTGAACAACTGGGAGCGCAGCTCCGGGGTATAGTACATGATGTATTGTGATGGGGGGAATTTGTCAAGCATCCAGAATCCAGAATTGTGGCTTCAAGAAGTTTGTGACTTTTTAGACTTATTTGCACAAAACTTTTGCGGCATTATGCATTTTACACAATTCACTCCAGTCAAAAGTGGGTGAGAAATCTACGTGGTTGGCCTTTCAAGCTGATTTAAAGGCTATGTACACCTTCGGAGGCAATTTTTGAAATCATTTTTTCAATTTGCCTTTATTAAAAATGTCGAGCTGTTCTGTTACAAAGTGTTAACTGTTTTTCTAGCTGTCTGACTGATACTTTCACTTTGTGTCTGTTATCTAATAAACCTTATCTTTAAACTACTGAAAGGTCATAAACCCTTATTTAAGCTGCATTCTTATCAGTAAGATGAGAACTGAGCTATAATGAGTGTGTAGGAGGTCAGAGAGCAGAGATAAGGAGCCCGTCATCTCCTGGTCTGATGGAAAAGAAAGAAAACCCAAAGGGTGCTTCTAGAGCATTTCTGCTCTGTACACAAAAAAGGATGCCATACTTTTAATAAAGACCAAATTAACAAATTATTTTTAGCTCAAAATGAGTACAATGCAATAATAAAAAACTTTGCTCCCAAAGGTGTACGTAGCCTTTAAGCCACGCTTATCAACCACAACTTTTTAAGACGTTGCAAGAGTCGTTGCCATCTTAATCTAAAGGGTTGACGTAGAAAGTGAAGTAACCTCTTAAGACATAGACTTAAATGGGCTGTGCCACTACACTTCCCTACCCACAGAATGGGAGATAATGTACTGGTAAGTGTTGGATCATGAGAACGGGGGTCCACAACTGTACGGGAACTGACCCATCAGAAGGTAGGGATAGTGTGCATTCACCACCGAGGCTCCATTGGGACTTCTGTGTGCTCTGTACTTGGCAGTTCCAAAGAAACAAATGGAGCAGTGGCCTTGCATACACAGTATTGCTGCATTCTCATGGAGTAGTTTGCTGATACTTGAGGACTCAACGGTTGAACCCCTAGCAATCAAACACCTATCTCCTACCCTGTAGATACAGACGTAATGTTATTAGTGGCACAACCCCTTCATAAATTTACCGCAAATTACGGCGTAGCAGACTCCTACAAAACTGACTTTAAAAATTACTTTTGTGATAAAATCTCCCCCAATGTGTTTGTAAACTTTCTGGAATAAAATCTAATAAAAATGTGTCTGGTTTAAGGACCTCGTTTTTAATTATCCTACAAGGGAATTCTGAAGCCCCATGTATTTGCCAGACCAGAAGACGACTCTTACTGAAGGACGCTGCATGTCCATAGATTACATGCACAACTAATTGATTTCAATGGAAATTCTGTAATACTTCTTTTTGACTATTTCGGCATTGCAGGGGAATTGAACAGTTACTAGAAAAGTCTCCTCACACATAACAGCTGATTGTTGGTAGCTCCACAAGCGCAACATAGCTTATCATCCTTCTAAAGTGGATTTGTTCAAATGCATCTCTAAAGTACTGTTCAAAAATGGGCAATTTTTAGGTATATTTTAGATGATAATTGTAAATATTCTTAGCCCAATTGATTTTTTTTTGTCTTCTTTCATTGAACTGTAATTTTACTTAGTTGATGTTTAATGTCACAGGGATTCATAAAAGGAAACCAAACACAAAACAAAAGAAATTTTTCTCATGGTTATTTGAGTCACTTGGCATTACTTTCTCCCGGGTACTTATCTTCAGTCTGGAAGGTCTCAGGTTCCACTAAAGGTGCCCTTGTCTTGTTTTCTGAAGTTTCCTGTGTGTCTTTATTTTCTTGTTTGGCCATAACTGGAACAGGTTCTGCTTTCTCAGGCTTTTCTTTCTCAACAGATTTTGATTCAGTAGAGAATCCAAATTTTGGAAATTTATACCAAGGAACTTTCTCTTCACCTTTCTTTGGTTTGCTGTCTATTTGTTTTTGCTCTTCCTGGTCAGCTTTGTTACTTTCAATCTCATCTGCTGAAGTTGAAAATCCAATGCTTGGAATCCAGAACTTGAACTTGGTTGGTGATTTCTGATTTACTTCTTTTTCTTTTATACTTTTTTGTTCTACTGTAGAAATTGGATCTTCATTTGAACTTTTGCCAACTTCAGCATCTTTTGAATGTAGAGGGATATTAACAACAGTGGACTGGGTGGGTGATTTTACCTCAAATGTATATGTCTTTAGTTTTGGTATATGTACTTTAGAAGATATAATTTGTTCGCTCTTATCAACTTCATCCATGGTTTTGTCTAACCCACTTTGCATAGCCTGGGATGGGTCTGTAGCTATTTCCTCAGAAATGACTTGTTGGTTCACTTTGTCTTCTCTTTTCTGATTTTCTGAATCTTGAGTGCTAATGGTAGTGCTGCCCTCTGGTAACTTGACTTTGTAAACTGCAAAACCATAGGATGGAGTTTGCATTTCAGATGATGAGATCTCATATTCTTTCACAGTTCCAGAAGAAAATGATGATATTGTAACCTTTTCAACTGCCCTGATCGTGTCTGGTGACACATTGTCATATTCACTTGGAATCTCTTCCGAACTACTGTCTAAATATAAATCTTTTTCACTTTGGATCAGTGCCTGTGTTGCATTCGGTGATGGAACGCTGCATCTTATGTAGCTAATATAGGATATTTTGACTGGTTGTGTAGCTTCTACAACTTTACTTTCATGTTCCTTGGATGGCATTTCAGTCTCATGAATTTCTGTGATTATTTTGTTCCGACTCTGAACATTAGATATTATCGAAAGGGCTTTCTCCTGTGCTCCTTCACTGGTTGTACTACTGATGCTCTCCTTAAGCTTAGTGTCCTGGATCTGTACATTAGCGGTAATCTCAGTATTTTCAGATGATGAAATTGAAACACCATTTTTAGTTACATCAATAAGGTTGTCACTTAATGAGTCTTTTGGGTCTACAGCTTCAGTTATGTCCTCAACTGATTTATTGGCAACACATCTAATATCCACACCTTCCAGTTCCATTTCAGCAGTTAGATCATACTCAGGGACAATGAACCCAGACCCGTCATGGCTAGCAGTAATATCAAAAGAGTGCTTTTCCTCTTGTGGTAAAGACAATGCCAAAACTGGCATCTTCACTTTTGGTAAGGATAATTTAAATGCTTTTCTCATCGGTTTGCTTTTTGACTCGGCACCCTTTGGCTCAGCAGATGCAGGGAGGTTAGTTTCTTTCTCAGATACAGCTGTGTAATTTTCTGTTGCCACTACCTGATGTAAGTCTTGCTGTATGGCTTCAACATCAAAACTAACATCATGAGCAGTAATAGCAGAAATTTCGGGTGTTTTAAAATAAGGAAATTCAATCTTGATTTCTTCTTTAAAAGCTGTTTCCTGAATCTGGATTTCGTTTCCACCACAAATTTCTGTTTTCTGAACTTCATCTGCAGCATCAAAAGAATGCACTTTAGTCATACTCTGTTCCACTATTTCTTCAGTTTTGTTTTCATTAGATTTAGAAGCATCAGAAGCGTCAGTGTTGAGGTTACTAGCGGGCAACATTTTTAAAGAAGGTTTAGAGATTTCCAGTTTAGGAAGCTTAATTTTTTGTCCATCTCCTTTAATGCTTGACGTTTGCTTTTCAGTTTCAGGTCCACTATTGTCATCTGTGTCTCCTTTTATTTCAGTAGGCAACACATCTTCAGAAGACATTTTATTAGCTTCAATGCCCATGCCTACAATCAGTGGATCAGTAACACCGTAATCAATGTTTTTTTCCTTTTTTGCCTTTAAACTGATGGAAGGAAGTTTCAAAGATGGTAATTTAAATGGACTTCTAGTTTTTTCTTCGGCCAGTGATGTGGTTTTATTGTCCATGCTTGTTAAAATGTCCTCTTCAGCTACTTTTAAAATGGTATCCTCTTTTACTGGCATGATATCCTTAGATTCTGCTTCAGTGCTAGATTTTTTTTCAGATTTACTAAATATATTCATTATCCGTTCTGGAATTTGGATTTTCCATCCTTGGGATTTATCTTCTTCAGTAATCTTAAACTCTTGATCTTTAACATCATCTGAATCATTTTCTTCCAGAAATAAGTTATCCACTTTAGATCTGTTATTCTCTTCGGCTCCAATATTAATGCTCTCTTCAATAACAGAAATATTGAGTCTTCGGATTGAAAGTTTAGGAAAATCTAATCCAGATTGAGGTGACATAAAAGGTTGAGTTAAAATATTGGAATCTGGCATTTCATCTTGTTTTGAAACATTTTCTTCAGTAGATGTTTCATGAACATATCTTTGAGTATCCTCAATGGAAGATATTGTGTTAGAATGTTTCAAAAAATCTGTCTTATTTATTATAAATTGAGGTACCACATCCGTAGAGTCATCTGCTAAAACATCTTCTTTTTGGGTTAGCATATCTTTTTGTATTATTATATTCAGAACATCCTTAGGCATATACTCTGATGTGTCCTTTGACTCTATTTCAGTAAGAGGAACACCCTCATCAGCAAGAGAAATGGTTTCCTGGTGAACAGTTACACCAAATCCTGGAATTGAATGTTGAGAAAGAAACACTCTGCGTGATCTGTCTGGAGATACAACTCCTGATTGCAAAAGTGTACTGTCTGTAAGGAAAATGTCTTGTTTACTGGGAGTCTCACCCATGAAGATAACACTTTTTTCCTTATCTTCTTCTAGATATTTTGATTTCACTGTGATACTGTCATCTGTATAATAGTTTACAGTACCAATATTCTTGTCATTACTTTTATTAACACATTCATTAATACTTTGGTTTATTAGAATTCTTTCCTCAACAAATGATTCTTTCTCAATATCAATAGCCTCTGTTATAACTTCTCCTGTTTTGAGTTTCTGTTCTTTGCCAAGTTTGAATTTTTCAAATGATGGCAGCTTATCAAAAGTTATGACTTTATGAGATGGACTTTTTACTTCGTCGACAAGTTGATCTACACTGTCACGATTGGATTTTTCTAGTAAAGAGCCCACGGAATCTGTCTCATCTACATACACTGACTCCGATTTTTCTGATGACTTTTCTAAATGAGACTCAAATTGCAACAAAATCTGGTCAACCTCTTTTGTGACAGAATTTGTTTGTAAAATAACATTGGCTGTCTCATCAACTTTGCTGAGGATAGTATCTTGAAAGCTTGCTAGTTGTATTTTGAAGCTTGAATCAGTTTCTTCTTGCAAAGTTTCTTCCTTATCTTTGACTGTTACACTTTCTTGCATAGCCTCTATTTCTGATCTTTCTATACCCTCAGTCAATAGAACTGTGTCAGCTCTGGTGGCCATAACGTCAGTTTTTGTGATGGTGTCTACTTCTTGGGATTTTATCGTCGAATCAATTTTTGATTCATCTTCAGATTTGCTAAAAAATGAGATTTTAGGGATCTTGAACGTTGGAAATTTCCATCCTGATGACTCTTTTTCTATGTGTGCTTCTTTCTCTTCCACCTCTGACGGTGCAACATCAACTTTGGTCTGTGTTTTGCTGTCACTGTCTTCAAGTCTGACTTCTTTAGTTTCAGATTCTTTTCTTTCACCTTGTATTGTTAATGTTTGGGTGGTTAGTTCCTCGTGTGTTTGAACATCCTCGGTTTCTTTAGCAGTTTCAATGGGTTGTGATGTAGAAGTCTCTATTGCAACATCCGTTTCACTGAAGAGCGGAATCTTAAAAGTGGGTAGTGTCCACCCAAAGGATTGTTGACCATCTTCTGAGGTACTGATTTTTAATTTTGCTTCTTCCTTAGAGCTGTCTTCTACAGGCAGTGATTTTTCTATTGTCTCTTCTGTTTTGACAGAAATGTCCAGTTGGTCAGGATCTATATACGGTGTGGTGACTTCTGTGTCTTCCTGATAAACAGATAGTATTGTTTCAGTGTCTGGAGAGATGTCTTTGATTTGACTTTCCAGAACCTCACTCTTGCTTTGAGAGATGGATGACTCCGAGTCTGTTGGGGAGATTATTGCCTCTGTCCCAGAAGTCATTACAGTCCTAATAGTTTTCTGTACCTTTGTGACCTTTTTCTTTTGCTTTCTAACTTTGCCTTTTCCTTTAACAATTTCTTCGGTAGGTGATTCTTTGTCATCCTCCGTAACCTCTGTAATGACTTCTGCTGTTTCCACATTTAGTTCTTGGTCATGGTCCTCTTGTAGAACTGATGGCTGATCTTCAGGGGTGATGACTTCCTGATCTGGACTTGTCACTTCCTCGGCAAGCTCTACTGCAGACTCAAGTTTGGTTTCTTTTGTTGTAGCACTCACAGGACGTGTTGTTAATGTGATTGGCACATCCATATGCTCAGTTTCTGTCTTTTCTGTTGGCTTTGTTGAAATAGACTCTAGCTGTAACACACTCTCTTCAACCTCATTTGTGACTGAAATTGCTTGTGAAACAACATTTTCGATGTCATCCGTTTTGTTGAGGATAGTATCTTGGAAGCTTGCTAGTTGTATTTTGATGTTTGAATCAGTTTCTTCTTGTAAAGTTTCTTCCATAACTGTGACTGTTACACTTTCTTGCATAGCCTCTATTTCTGATCTTTCTATACCCTCAGTCAATAGAACTGTGTCAGCTCTGGTGGCCATAACGTCAGTTTCTGTAATGCTGTCTACTTCTTGGGATTTTCTCATCAAATCAATTGTTGATTCATCTTCAGATTTGCTAAATAATGGGATTTTGGGGAGCTTGAATGTTGGAAGTTTCCACCCTGATGACTCTGTTTCTGTGTGTGCTTCTTTCTCTTCCACCTCTGACAGTGCAACATCAACTTTGGTCTGTGTTTTGCTGTCACTGTCTTCAAGTCTTACTTCTTTGGCTTCAGACTCTTTCCTTTCATCTTGTATTGTTACTGTTTGGGTGGTTAGTTCCTCGTGTGTTTGAACATCCTCGGTTTCTTTAGCAGTTTCACTGGGTTGTGGTGTAGAAGTCTCTATTGCAACATCCGTTTCACTGAAGAGCGGAATCTTAAAAGTGGGTAGTGTCCACCCAAAGGATTGTTGACCATCTTCTGAGGTACTGATTTTTAATTTTGCTTCTTCCTTAGAGCTGTCTTCTACAGGCAGTGATTTTTCTATTGTCTCTACTGTTTTGACAGAAATGTCCAGTTGGTCAGGATCTATATACGGTGTGGTGACTTCTGTGTCTTCCTGATGGACAGATAGTATTGTTTCAGTGTCTGGAGAGATGTCTTTGATTTGACTTTCCAGAACCTCACTCTTGCTTTGAGAGATGGATGACTCCGAGTCTGTTGGGGAGATTATTGCCTCTGTCCCAGAAGTCATTACAGTCCTAATAGTTTTCTGTACCTTTGTGACCTTTTTCTTTTGCTTTCTAACTTTGCCTTTTCCTTTAACAATTTCTTCGGTAGGTGATTCTTTGTCATCCTCCGTAACCTCTGTAATGACTTCTGCTGTTTCCACATTTAGTTCTTGGTCATGGTCCTCTTGTAGAACTGATGGCTGATCTTCAGGGGTGATGACTTCCTGATCTGGACTTGTCACTTCCTCGGCAAGCTCTACTGCAGACTCAAGTTTGGTTTCTTTTGTTGTAGCACTCACAGGACGTGTTGTTAATGTGATTGGCACATCCATATGCTCAGTTTCTGTCTTTTCTGTTGGCTTTGTTGAAATAGACTCTAGCTGTAACACACTCTCTTCAACCTCATTTGTGACTGAAATTGCTTGTGAAACAACATTTTCGATGTCATCCGTTTTGTTGAGGATAGTATCTTGGAAGCTTGCTAGTTGTATTTTGATGTTTGAATCAGTTTCTTCTTGTAAAGTTTCTTCCATAACTGTGACTGTTACACTTTCTTGCATAGCCTCTATTTCTGATCTTTCTATACCCTCAGTCAATAGAACTGTGTCAGCTCTGGTGGCCATAACGTCAGTTTCTGTAATGCTGTCTACTTCTTGGGATTTTCTCATCAAATCAATTGTTGATTCATCTTCAGATTTGCTAAATAATGGGATTTTGGGGAGCTTGAATGTTGGAAGTTTCCACCCTGATGACTCTGTTTCTGTGTGTGCTTCTTTCTCTTCCACCTCTGACGGTGCAACATCAACTTTGGTCTGTGTTTTGCTGTCACTGTCTTCAAGTCTGACTTCTTTGGCTTCAGACTCTTTCCTTTCATCTTGTATTGTTACTGTTTGGGTGGTTAGTTCCTCGTGTGTTTGAACATCCTCGGTTTCTTTAGCAGTTTCACTGGGTTGTGGTGTAGAAGTCTCTATTGCAACATCCGTTTCACTGAAGAGCGGAATCTTAAAAGTGGGTAGTGTCCACCCAAAGGATTGTTGACCATCTTCTGAGGTACTGATTTTTAATTTTGCTTCTTCCTTAGAGCTGTCTTCTACAGGCAGTGATTTTTCTATTGTCTCTACTGTTTTGACAGAAATGTCCAGTTGGTCAGGATCTATATACGGTGTGGTGACTTCTGTGTCTTCCTGATGGACAGATAGTATTGTTTCAGTGTCTGGAGAGATGTCTTTGATTTGACTTTCCAGAACCTCACTCTTGCTTTGAGAGATGGATGACTCCGAGTCTGTTGGGGAGATTATTGCCTCTGTCCCAGAAGTCATTACAGTCCTAATAGTTTTCTGTACCTTTGTGACCTTTTTCTTTTGCTTTCTAACTTTTCCTTTTCCTTGAACAATTTCTTCGGTAGGTGATTCTTTGTCATCCTCCGTAACCTCTGTAATGACTTCTGCTGTTTCCACGTTTAGTTCTTTGTCATGGTCCTCTTGTAGAACTGATGGCTGATCTTCAGGGGTGATGACTTCCTGTTCTGGACTTTTCATATCTTCCACAAGAACTTCTGCATGTTGAAGTTTGGTTTCTTCTGTTGTAGCACTCACAGGACGTGTTGTTAATGTGATAGTCTCGTCAACATGTTCGGTTTCTGAATTTTCTGATGGCTTTCCAGAAAGAGGCTCTAATTGCAACACACTTTTTTCGACCTTCTGTGTGACCGAAATTGCTTGTGAAACAACATTTTCTATCTCCTCCACTTTGCTGTGTATAGTATCTTGAATGCTTTTTAGTTGAATTTTAAGGCTTGAATCAGGTTCTTCTTCTAAAGTTTCTTCCTTATCTTTGACTGTTACACTTTCTTGAGTAGCCTGTGTTGTAACTAAATCACGTTGTGATCTTCCTGTATCCCTAATCAAAAGAACTGTGTCAATTTTGGTGGTTATCATGTCAGTGGTCACCTGCTCAGTTTTTGTGATGGCGTCTACTTCTTGTGATGTTATCGTAGAATCAATTCTTGAGTCCTCTTCAGTTGTGCCAAATAATGGGATTTTGGGGATCTTGAACGTTGGCAGTTTCCACCCTGATGACTCTGTTTCTGTGTGTGCTTCTTTCTCTTCCACCTCTGACGGTGCAACATCAGCTTTGATCTGTGTTCTTCTCTCACTATCTTCAAGTCCGACTTCTGTGGTTTCAGGCTCTTTCCTTTCATCTTGTATTGATACTGTTTGGGTGGTTAGTTCCACATATGTTTGAACATCCTCAGTTTCTTTAGCAGTTTCACTGGGTTGTGGTGTAGAAGTCTCTATTGCAACATCCGTTTCACTGAAGAGCGGAATTTTAAAAGTGGGTAGTGTCCACCCAAAGGACTGTTGACTATCTTCTGTGGTACTAATTTTTACTTCTTTCCTAGATCCCTCTAGTACAATCAATGATGTTTCTATTGTCTCTTCTGGTTTGACAGATATGTCCAGTTGGCCAACATCTGTATCTGGTGTGGAGACGTCTGTGTCCTCTTGATGGACAGATACTATTGTTTCAGTGTCCAGAGACATGTCTTTGATTTGACTTTCTAGAGCCTCACTCTTGGCTTTAGAGATTGGTGAATCTAAGTCTGTTAGTTGGGTTATTGTATCTGTCTCAGAAGTTTTTACAGTCCTAATAGTTTTCTCTACCTTTGTGACCTTTTTCTTTTGCTTTCTTACTTTACCTTTTCCTGTAACAATTTCTTCAATAGGTGATAGTTTATCAACCTCAGTAATCTCTGTTATAACTTCTGTTGTTTCGACGCTTACTTCTTTGTCATGGTCGTCTTGTAGATCTGATGGCTGATCTTCAGGGGTGATGACTTCCTGTTCTGGACTTTTCATATCTTTCACAAGAACTTCTGCAGGATGAAATTTGGTTTCTTCTGTTGTAGCACCCACAGAATGTGTTGTTAATATGACAGTCTCGTCAACATGCTCGGTTTCAGATTTTTCTGATGGCTTTCCTGAAAGAGGCACTAATTGTAACACACTTTTTTCAACCTTCTCTGTGACCGAAATTTCTTGTGAAACAACATTTTCTATCTTCTCCACTTTGCTGTGGACAGTATCTTGAATGCTTTTTAGTTGAATTTTAAGGCTTGAATCAGGATCTTCTTCTAAAGTTTCTTCCTTATCTTTGACTGTTACACTTTCTTGAGTAGTCTGTGATGTAACTAAATCACGTTGTGATCTTCCTGTATCCCCAGTCAAAAGAACTGTGTCAATTTTGGTGGTTATAATGTCAGTGGTCATCTGCTCAGTTTTTGTGATGGCGTCTACTTCTTGTGATGTTTCGACTCTTAATTCTTTGTCATGGTCATCTTGTAGAACTGATGGCTGATCTTCAGGGGTGATGACTTCCTGTTCTGGACTTTTCACATCTTCCACAAGAACTTCTGCAGGAAAAAGTTTGTTTTGTTCTGTTGTAGCACTCACAGGATGGGTTGTTAATATGACAGTCTCATTAATATACTCAGTTTCTGACTTTTCTGATGTTTTTTGTGAACGAGGCTCTAATTGCAATACACTTCTTTCAGCTTCCTGTGTGACTAAAATTGCTTGTGAAACAACATTGTCTATCTCTTCCCATTTGTTGTGGACAGTATCTTGGAAACTCTTTATTTGTATTTTGAGGCTTGAATTAGTTTCTTCTTTTAAAGTTTCTTCCTTATCTTTGACTGTTACACTTTTTTGTGTAGCTTTTGTTTTATCTAAATTGCCTTGTGATCTTCCTCTATCCTCAGTCAAAATAACTTTGTCAATTTTGGTGGTTGTAATGTCAGTATTCACCTTTTCAGTTTGTTTGATGGTGTATTCTTCTTGTGATTTTATCGTAGAATCAATTCTTAAATCATCTTCAGATGCACCATATAACGGGATTTTGGGGAACTTGAACGTTGGCACTTTCCATCCTGATGACTCTGTTTTTGTATGTGCTTCTCTCTCTTCTACCTCTGATGGTGAAACATTAACTTCAATCTGTATTCCTCTATCACTGTCTTTATGTCTGACCTTTGTGGTCTCTGAGTAATTTCTTTTTTCCTGTATCGTGGTAGTTTGATTAGTTGGCTCCTCGTGTGTTACAATTTTTTTTGGCAGTTGATTGTTTTGTTTTATGTCAATTAATGCTATATTTGTATCTTTTGAAAGAAAAGATGGATGTCCTTGTGCAGCGGTGTCTTTATTTTTAATAGGTTTTCCCACAAGTTCTAATTTTGGCATTTTTATTTTTGAAAAATATTTCTTGCTGTCTGGCTGTTTGTTTTTAGTTTTATTGCTGCTCTCCTCATCTTTCGAAGATTTAGGTAACTTCTGTTGTAATGTAGTAAAATCGCTATATATATTTTCATATTCCATTTCTTGTGTTTGGTATATTCTTTCTGGCTGAACAATATTGACTTGAACTTCATTTATATCTGTAATGTTATCACCTTTGTTTGATGTACTGTTATCAAACCTTGTAAGATCTATATTTAATATATTAATTTGTTTCTTCTGCTCATCTTGTGCTTGTACTGCTTGATAAATTTCACTTTTTACTATTGTTCCTGATTGTTCAATGCTACCTTTATGCACTTTGATTTCATCTAGGGATGATTGGTTCTTTAGATCTATAGCTCTCTCCTGTGTTTGATCTGGCATATTACTTATATTTTCAGTTTGTTCGTCTGGTGATTGTTCAGTTAATAAGCTTGTCAAATCATTTTTATTTGTTTTTGAAGTAGGTGCTGTTTTTAGCTTCTCTGCATTATTCGGGTCTTCTCCAGTAAATGGTCTTGATAATTCTACTTTTGGAATCTTAATTTTCAAGTGCTTTTGCTTTTTAAAATCAGACTCAATCTTGTGTCTTTCTACAGTGGCATCTCCTTCTGATCCATCATCCATGGAATGATCTGCTTGCTTTTCTATCACATTGCTTTTTAATGGTAAGTCTGACTTATCTTTGATTTTTACAAATTTATGTTTCTTCTTTTTGCTTTTTGTTATTTTAATATCAATACTTGGCTCTTCCAATACACCTTGCAGGTTTTTATTTTCTATGTGTTCTTGGCTTGATTCACGTTTTTTACTAAATGTTGGTAGTTTGAAAGATGGTAGTTTAAATGGACTTCCATGCTTTTCAACATCACTTTCCTCTGATGTTAACTCACATTTTCTGTCTACCTCAATTTCTTCTACGTGTTCACTTTCTGTTTTTTGTAATTGTGTTTGCTTAGTTGAATTAAGTTTTTCCTCAGGCTTTCTTGCCTTAACCTCTTCCGGGTAAGTACTTTGCTGGTTCTCTTCACTTGCATCAAGTTGGCTTGTTTTTATATCTGACCCAGTTAAATTAAATGAAGGAAGTTTGAATGCTGGTAGTTTGAAGTGGTTATCTTCATCAGTGTCTGTGGTTGATGTGGTTGCCTTGCTTGTTTCTTCTGCTTCTTTGTTTTCATTACTTGTTGCAATATCTATTGATTTCTTCTCATATATACCCACCTTTGGAATTTTAACTGACATCATTTGGGCTTTCCAGCTCTTTACATTACCCCTTTCTTTGCCTAAATTTTTTTTCGATGAGATCTCCAAAATGTCTTTATCATCTAAGTGTTCTACTTTCTCAGTAAACATTATGTTTTCCTTGTCTAGAGACTCCACACTCATTCCCTGTTTTATCATTTTGCAATCAGGGTATACAGTCTTATCTTCCCTGACAATTGTCTCCTTAGTAATTGTAATACCATTTTGTACTAAATCTAAAATATCCTCTTGATTTTCCTGGTATATTTGATCATTGTCCTTTAAAAATTCTGTCATTTTTGATACATCATAGTGTGTGTCCTTGTGTCCCTTAATCTTTGGGAGTGATATTCCGACTTTTGGTATCTTTTTGGATGTTTTTATTTTATGGTCTACAGCTTGCCGTTCACTAAGTTCTAGCCCAGCAACAGTAGTAACTTTATTTTCTATATTTATTACCTCTTTTTCATCTGAAATGTCTTCTTTCTTAGTTATCTTACTCTGTGTACCTTCAGCAACTCTTTTTGTAAAAGAACCAAATGAAGGTGTTTTAAGTTTTGCCAATGTTAGCAAATGCTCCCTGTTTTCATTCTCAGAGTTAGATTTTATTTGACTGTCCCATTCCATGTTTGCTTTTTCTTTGTCTTGTCCTTCCATAGTAATTTGCTCTACAGAATTTACACCTCTACATGAAGTTATATCAAATTCTGCCTTCGAAATGTCACTTACTGAGTCACTTAAAATTTTAATTTTATCATCAAATGACGTGGAAGTCTCCCATTTTAAATCTGATACTTCAGTTTCACCCAAAGAAACTCTTTGTTGTTTACTTTGTAAAGTTGTATATTCATTTATAGTGTAAGGTTTTGCGTTGTCAGCTATTGAGAGGCCATTTCGACCCATGTCAATACTAATGGTTTGTCTTTCTTCTGAATCTCTGTGCATAGATGCTCCTACGGATTTTTCATCTAAAGTCATGTTCTCTAGCTTAGGAGAAAAGATTTCTGTCCTAGATTTACCAATTTTATATTTCTGCATTTTCATACTGGTTGGTTGGTCTACACTTACATATTTATCTGAAAATATTGTAGATTCTCTCATTTCGGTGTTTTTAACATCATGTCCCTTGTCACTGATTCTTTCATTGAGCTTGTCTGTGCTGTTAGATCTAATTGATTTTCTGTGTAGCTTTGGCAATTTGGGCATTTTTATTATTGGCATTTGTAATTTCCATCCAGACAACTCTGTTTGTTGGCCTGACGGCTTTTCCTCAGTTGATGACTCTAAAACCTTAATATAATGTTCTTCTGAAACAGCAAACGATGGCCCCCGGAATATGGGCAATTGTAATTTCAGCTCTGAGTCCTTGGACAATTCTACATTTGACCTTTTTTGATCAGAGAGTGGAGTCAAATCATCGCTTACTTTTTCTTTAACCATTCTGATCTCTGTTGTCTTGTTTCCAAAGTATGGGTCTGTTTCAAGAGGCCTGGTGATAGTTAATGCATCACTTTTCAGTTCACTTTGTCCATGGGTAGCCGCAAACTTTGTCTTCCTTATTTTCTTTTTCCTTTGTTTACCATCTTTCTTTTGTTCTTTTGTAGGACTAGAAGTATCATCTGAAATTTCAAGCTGCTCAGCTTCCGTTGTTGACTTTTCAGTTGTTAACCTTTCATATTTCCTTGTATCTCTTGATTGGGCTGGTGACACCTTGCATGGTGACGGTAGGTTCTTCTCTTTTACAATAATCACTTCAACTTCAGGAGGCACATATTTTCTTTCCGGCCAGCCTGCAGTAGAGACCACAGTTGTGGAGTCTGTTGAATAATCTTTCTTTATCTGTGGTCTTGAAAGATCATGTTGATCTACTTGAACATTTATAGTGCTTTCCAAGCTCCTCTTTTCCTTTAATCTCTGATGAGGTTCTTTTTGTTTTTCCACATCCGTCATCTGGCTCTGCCATAGGGTCTTTCGACTGTAGATTTCCATGCCTTGTAATTCTTGCTTATATTCCTGGTCTTTCTGCATTACAAACAGTTCGTCATCTTCAGAGGTAGCTTCAGTCACTTTTGAATATGCATCTAGGGTTTCTTCATCGTTTGTCTCTGATGTGCTACGAGATCTTCTGTGACCTAGAAATCTAGTATTTGTAAGGGACTGAAATTTTGGCCAAGAGAGTCTTTCTTTTTTTGATTGTTTCTTCTTATGCTCTCTTTTTCGGACTGCTTGATCTCCTTGCAAACTCTCAGATGTTGCAATTGTGTGCTTCTTTTCCTGTAAGCGAATGTATTGTATTTACTTTATCAGATATACTTTAGCAGATGTCAAATCCTGAACTTAAAATCATATACTTACCTACTATTGATCTCACTGTGTTAGTTCTTTGGTTTAATTTCAATTTGCCATTTGTTGCAAGGCCAAAGATCGCAGTGTAGCACACCACCACACCTTGTGGAAGTAAATGGAGCTGCCTTGCAACCAGCAATTTGCTGTGACCACAACCAAACAGTTGCAAGAAATCCAGATGGTTTGGACCTCCTGCAGCTGTTGGGTTTCGGCAACAGTACGTTTTGTATTGCTATATGGCACAGTTATGGCACTTACCATTAAAGTCACAGAGCTATTTTTATGGATTTATTTCAATAACAGTATCTGTGATTTTAATGGTGAGTGCCAGTACAAATATCCCTTTCCTCTGTTCAGGGGCGGACTGGGAACTTAAAATGGCCCTGGAAAAAAAGCCTAAATGTGGCCCCAGATACAACATTGCAGCACAGAATACTGCCTACATTAATTAATGCTGAGAGCATCAGATCTTTTTGTACCTGCTTTTTGGCCAAGAGGAGGGTTTAGATGGCTCTCTGTGCATCGGCCCACCAGGAAATTTCCTTGTAGGGTCTATGGCCAGTCCGCCCCTGCCTCGATTTGAATTCCACATTTTTGTTGTTACATGCTGGTGATTTAGGTGGGTGGATGGGCATTGCACTGTTAGGATAACCCCTTTAAGGCTTAGCTATTATCAGTGATAGCAGTTTCAAAAATAGACATGTGTGACAGCATTCATGTAGGCAAAAAATAACTTTTTATTAAAGTAGTTGTCTAATCTTAAACATTGGTGGCATGTCACACCTCTGGGATCCCCTCCTATCTCCAGAATGGTTCCCCTAAAGTGAAGGAGAGTGCACCACACAAGTGCAGCCACCTTCTATTCACTTCCATGGGAGTTCTGAAAATAGCAGAACGCGGTCTCGGCTATTACCGGCATATAGCTATTACCCCCTATAGCTACGCCCCTGGTGGCAGCATGTTTTGGAGGTATGAGTGGGTCCCAAAGGTGGGAACCACAGCTATGTGACATTGTTGGCATATCCTAGTGATTTGCCACCAATGCCTTAGATGACAACACCCCTTTAACATAGCTCACACTCAATAAAATTATATATTTTGACCCACATGGGCGTCAGTTTACCTACAGACACTCTTAGCTAGTCTAAAGTTTGCCACTTGCTTCATTGTCTTAGTTTGCTGCTCTGTCCCTCTGCTTGTTCATATTGGCTTAAGCCACAAGCTTAATGGGAAATCATTGTAGGAAGCTGATTTCCATTACAGCAAGTGGTTAAAGGATCTGTTTTCAGAAAACTTTTAGGGGGTACTATCACTCCTTAGGGAGAGGGCGCCTTAATCAGCGTGAGGAGTCTTATAGGCCATACATGCTCCTCTGGAATTCTGGGAGGAAAGGGATGCAAATGAGCTCTTAACAAGCTCGGCCTCTAATGCCACCAGATGTAAGGCGGCTATCCTATAAGTCAATGTTCGACCCTTTAAATAGGCCTTGAGACATGACTTGGATATTAAATAATCCAGCACCTCATCTGCAGACAGCTGTTTCGGGGTGATTGCCTTTCATCAGTGCAGAGCAAAAAGTACTGGCTTAACTGGGTGAGAGGCCTGTGAGGGTTAGGGGGGTACCATCTCTTCTTAGGGAGAGCGCCCTTATCAGCGTGAGGAGACTTATAGGCCATACATGATCCTCTGGAATTCTGGGAGAAGAGGGATGCAAGGTGGCATTAGAGGCAGAGCTTGTCGAGTGCTCATTTGCATCCCTTTCCTCCCAGAAAACTTTTGATATGTCACAGACACTTGCCCTGTTTCTGGATTATTACTCCACTTACATTGCTAGACTACCAGTATACTAAATTTAAAGCCCCATTCACACGTCCGTGGTGTGTTGCGGATCCGCAACACACCTGGCCGGCACCCCCCAGTGAAATGCCTATTCTTGTGCGCAAGCTGCGGACAAGAATAGGACATGTTCTATCTTTTGCGGAGCCGCGGACCGGAAGTTCGGGGCCGCGCTCCACAAATGAGGAAGCGGAGAGCACATAGTGTGCTCTTCGCTTCACGTCCGGCCCCATTGAGAATGAATGTGTCCGCATCCGTTCCGCAGAATTGCGGAACGGATGCAGAACCATTTGCGGACGTGTGAATGGGGGCTAACTCGATTTTAGACAGGAAAATAAATTCACCTCCTTTTCTTTCTTGGCTTCAACCAGAGATTGCATTTTTTCTCTGTCTTCTCTTCCAAGTTTCCTTTTCAGCTGAAATTGTACTTTATATGGCTCAGAATGCTGCAAAATTTTCATTGCATCTTCATAAGTGATATTGTCAAAATAGATTGTAGCACTTAGTAGCTGGTCACCTGCAATGCAATGTGGTGAATGTAATAGGGTTTTTTTTTTCCCATAGAATATATACAAAAATATTATTCCAATCCAAAAGTCAAGTATATGTTACCTTCTTTAATGCTGAATATATTAGATTGAGGATTTTCCTTTAAGACTTTGGATACAATGATCCCATCTGTCCCTCCACCGGCTATAGTAAATCCCTTACCGCCAGGGTCCACATCGGTGAGCAGTGTCACCTCCATTGGCTCCTAAAGTATTACAAATATTACATTTATTCCATAAAGAGGAAATATGTATGCTCATAGTACAAGTTATTTATTCAGTTGCATCCTATTATTTGCAAAGCAGAGTTTAGATGTACAGTCAATATATTTATATGGAGATATAAAGGAGATGTTCACCTTTGAACACTATCGGACATAAAAAGCTTAGCAACTTTGTTAATACATTATATTTTCCTGTACTGATCTTAAAGAGGTTCTCCGGGCTACATACATTGATGACCTATGCTCAGGATAGGTCATCAATATCAGATCAGTGGGGGTCCGACACTCCCCCTGATGAACTGTTTCAGACTGCCGCGGCACCAGGAGTGAAAGCAGAAGGCTCTGTATAATAGTTTCTGGCCTAGACGGTGTTGAGCGAATCCGGTTTGGATTGCTGTATCCGAACCTGAATCGTTTTTAAATTTTTTAAATTTTGACACTGTCATTTATGCGTCACGTCGAAGTGAGACGAAACAAGTCTTGCAATATTTGCCGCAAATTTGCAAACACCTCTGCAGAGCCCATACACCTTAGGTAGGAAGGAGGCTATATTGTTAACAAAGATATCAAACGAATCGGGTTTGGATACACCAACCCAACCCCGTTTCACTCAGCACTAGACATAGTGAAGCTCAGCACACATTCATTTGAACTTCGGTGCGGCTACAGCACAGTGTAAGGAGCTACCTGCCTTCAGCTCTGTACACTGTATAGTTTCCAGTGCCCTAGCAGCACGAAACAGCTGATTGCTGGGGGTGCCGGACCCCCAATGATATTATATTGATGACCTATACTAAGGATAGGTTATCAATATCTGGTAACCCCTTTAAACTAAAGCCTGTATTACCCTCCAGAGCTGCATTCACCATTTTGCTGCTTTCACTGTTGAAATTCTCTAACATCTCTTGCCCTCTGACAGAATCAACGTCATAAGGGACGATTTTTACACTGTGATCAGTGAGATTTTTGCAGACAGGGGATTCAGCCAGTTCCCTCCAGTCTTCCAGATCCGGTTGTTAAAATTACAACTGGATCGGAGAACCATGTTTCTGACTGAGTCTTGATCTGGTTCTCTGGCGGCGGCAGGGCGGCTGGAGATGTTCGCTTCCATTGCTTTGCGCGCCGCGGATAGTTTAGCTCCTTATTTGGGTGGTATGTGTGTGTACCGTGTATTTATGTGTGTGTACCATGTACAGTATATGGTGTATTTATGTATGTGTACCGTGTATATGGTGTATTTATGTATGTGTACCGTGTATATGGTGTATTTATGTATGTGTACCGTGTATATGGTGTATTTATGTATGTGTACCATGTATATGCTGTATTTATGTGTGTGTACCGTGTATATGGTGTATTTATGTATGTGTACCGTGTATATGGTGTATTTATGTATGTGTACCGTGTATATGGTGTATTTATGTATGTGTACCGTGTATATGGTGTATTTATGTATGTGTACCATGTATATGGTGTATTTATGTGTGTGTACCATGTATATGGTGTATTTATGTATGTGTACCGTGTATATGGTGTATTTATGTATGTGTACCGTGTATATGGTGTATTTATGTGTGTGTACCATGTATATGGTGTATTTATGTGTGTGTACCATGTATATGGTGTATTTATGTGTATGTGTACCATGTATATGGTGTATTTATGTGTATGTGTACCATGTATATGGTGTATTTATGTATGTGTACCATGTATATGGTGTATTTATGTATGTGTACCATGTATATGGTGTATTTATGTATGTGTACCATGTATATGGTGTATTTATGTATGTGTACCATGTATATGGTGTATTTATGTATGTGTACCATGTATATGGTGTATTTATGTATGTGTACCATGTATATGGTGTATTTATGTATGTGTACCATGTATATGGTGTATTTATGTATGTGTACCATGTATATGGTGTATTTATGTATGTGTACCATGTATATGGTGTATTTATGTATGTGTACCATGTATATGGTGTATTTATGTATGTGTACCATGTATATGGTGTATTTATGTATGTGTACCATGTATATGGTGTATTTATGTATGTGTACCATGTATATGGTGTATTTATGTATGTGTACCATGTATATGGTGTATTTATGTATGTGTACCATGTATATGGTGTATTTATGTATGTGTACCATGTATATGGTGTATTTATGTATGTGTACCATGTATATGGTGTATTTATGTATGTGTACCATGTATATGGTGTATTTATGTATGTGTACCATGTATATGGTGTATTTATGTATGTGTACCATGTATATGGTGTATTTATGTATGTGTACCATGTATATGGTGTATTTATGTATGTGTACCATGTATATGGTGTATTTATGTATGTGTACCATGTATATGGTGTATTTATGTATGTGTACCATGTATATGGTGTATTTATGTATGTGTACCATGTATATGGTGTATTTATGTATGTGTACCATGTATATGGTGTATTTATGTATGTGTACCATGTATATGGTGTATTTATGTATGTGTACCATGTATATGGTGTATTTATGTATGTGTACCATGTATATGGTGTATTTATGTATGTGTACCATGTATATGGTGTATTTATGTATGTGTACCATGTATATGGTGTATTTATGTGTATGTGTACCATGTATATGGTGTATTTATGTGTGTGTACCATGTATATGGTGTATTTATGTGTATGTGTACCATGTATATATGGTGTATTTATGTATGTGTACCATGTATATGGTGTATTTATGTATGTGTACCATGTATATGGTGTATTTATGTATGTGTACCGTGTATATGGTGTATTTATGTGTGTGTACCATGTATATGGTGTATTTATGTATGTGTACCATGTATATGGTGTATTTATGTGTGTGTACCATGTATATGGTGTATTTTTGTATGTGTACCATGTATATGGTGTATTTGTATGTGTACCATGTATATGGTGTATTTATGTGTATGTGTACCATGTATATGGTGTATTTATGTGTGTTGCATAGATATGGTGAATGTATATGTAAACATGTGTCGTGACGCCGCGTGTTCACCGTTGAGTAGGGAACCTGTTGTTAAAAATTTTAACCCACCCCTGGATTTTAGCCTTCCCATCACAGTACTTTCTACTTGCGAGCCAATGAAATATCTATACTTACATCAGAATCTGTCATTTTAGCAAAAGGATGTGAGGTTCGTATAAAGGATGTCTTCCTTACACTGCTCGAATACTCAGAACCTGCATATGCGGAACTGTCCTGTAATAAAACATACAAAAATTGGCTTAAAAGGGTTGTGCCATGAAACATATTCTCCATTTTTAAACCAGCACCTGGATCTGAATAATTTTGTAATTGCATGCAATTAAAAATATAGTATAGCCACTGAGTTATTCAATAAAATGTATCTATAATGCACAACCCGCTGTTTGTGCTTTCTCTTTTTATTCCGTCCACCTCAACGATGTGGTTCCACTCTTTAAATCTTCAACTGCCACCAGCCATATCTTCTGTTAGAAGCTGTGGCAGTTACAGAACAAGAGCTGCAGCAGAAAGGACACTTCCCCTGTGAAAGGATGTGCCCCCCTGAGCTGCCAGTCTGAAATAAATCTAGCAGAGCAATTGAATAGAGAGATCTCTTGATCCATGTGAGGTACAGGGCTGGTTCTAGCTTTGTTAAATAGAGATTGCCATGGACTATATGATGTCTGATTTTCATTTTTTACATCAATCATGGCGTAACCCCTTTAAAAGGTTTGTCCCACAATGAACATTTGTCACCTGTTCACGGGAGCCCCACTAGAACGAGATTGTGAGCTCCCCTACTTTATCCCTGCTCATTCTACCTTTAGGAGTCCAGTGGGCGGTCCCATCAGTGATTGACAGTTATCTCTGTTTACAGCTGTACAAAGCAGGCTGTGAGTCAGTGATTAGCTCCACCCACTGGACTCCTAAGCCCAGAATTAGCAGAGA
Organism: Bufotes viridis; assembly: GCA_033119425.1. NCBI lineage: Eukaryota > Metazoa > Chordata > Amphibia > Anura > Bufonidae > Bufotes > Bufotes viridis. The sequence goes on from CM065599.1 coordinate 19,252,541, forward strand.
CTTAAATGTTACTAGTGATACTGAGTTACTAGTTATGCTGAGCTTCTCCTGCTCTATAGCAAACTGCCTGCAAATAGGACAGAATTTTCAATCTGATGAGTTCACTTTAATACACGGGGTAGTATTTTACCTGCAGTCTCAGCAATCATACGGGGAAATGCGTATTGCCATTGCTGCAGTTACACCTAATTCATGAGTGCACATTATAAATAGCCATCTACAGTAGTTTCCTTCTTCTCTGTCACTTCCAGTGTCTTGATAGGTCCTCCCCACTGGTGTTGGTTGCCCTGGCTTCAGCATGCCATACAGCATGCCACTACAGCAGCCAATTACTGGCCTCAGCAGTCAAGTGATATATACTGCTGAGGCCAATGATTGGCTGCACAGTGACCTGGTGTGTGCAGGATGTCACTGCTGAAGCAAGGAAGGTGACGTAATCGCTGCAGGATCGGAGTGCAAAGCTGGACACGGCAGAGAGGCATCACTGTTGCCGGGAAAGCTTTAATTAAACGTCGACAACCCTTTTAAAGGGGTTAATCAGCTTTTTTGACTTTTTAAAATATCAACCCCAGTGGAAAAACTGTACTTGCCTGCTCCCGGCTGATCCATTCTGGCTCCCTCGACTGGTCTTTTATTCCCCATTCTGTAAACTTCTGGATGAACTGGGTCACGTGTGCTTCTGCAGCCGATGACTGGCCTCAGCAGTGACAGTTCCCCCAAGCAGCAAATTACTACGGGGTCATGTGCCATCTGGGGACACGTCCCTGCTGTGGCCAGTGATTCGCTGAAGTAAGTTTACAGGATGGGGACTGGAAGGCCAGTCAAGGGGGCATGAATGGAGCAGCAGGGAGAAAAGGTGAGTATGTTTTATTCCACAGGCAGGCTGGGGTTGAAATTTTAAAAACTAAAAAAAGCTGGACAACCTCATTAAGGTCAAATGCAGATGGCAGTATAGATTTCGATTTGCAAAACATGGACATTTTTGTAATTTTTTTTAGGACCTATTCATTAAAATGAATGTGTCTTGGAGGAGAAAAGGGACACAAACAGCACATGCTGCAAGTGTGTCAAGTGTGAATAGCGCCATTTACTTTAATAGATCCATGTGCTATCCTGTTGCAGTTCAGATAGCACATGGATGAAAACTGCATTTAAACATGGTGCCAAATACAGAAACAGGTTTTTTTTTTCTGGATTTTTGTTGTTCTGCAAAATTACAGAACTAAATACTGAGCATTCACATTGTGTGTTTTCTTACCTCTGGATCAATATAGTATTCATTTACAGCATATTCATACACTGGTGATGATCCTTGAGGCCTTGGTCGTACATTCTCTAGCTCGACTTCAATTGTCTGAAAAAAGGAAGAAACAAATAACTACAAAAATGTGGCTTTTCAGTCCGGCTCTCTGAACTACATTTACATGGAGCTGCGAAGAAACCAAAGCTAAACACATATGCGTTGACATGCTTTTTTGACTCATTGAATATTCCCTTGGGTGCTACTATAGTTGTAACAGTACCAGTAACTATGTATCGATCGGCACTACGGAACCAACAGAGTGGCGGTGCACGTGTCCTAAGGCAGGCGTCCCGTGTAGATAGATGGTAAAAAGGAACGGCACTCGCTGTTGGTATATAATCTTGCTGTGATTTATTGTCACATTACAGTGACGCGTACTAGTAACTAGTCTGGATCCCATAGGTCTACAGAACCCTGAACTTATGACAATGTTCCTTGGATTGACAGATATCGCATATTACGGTACATTATTCAGACATATATGATTCTGCAAGGCTCCAGTACAGACATATTATGATACCCACATATGTAACATGTGACCACCCTACTTACCGTGTCATCTTCGTCTTCATTCCCATCAGGTTCTTCGGCTTTGAGAGGCTTCTTGGAAACTGGGAATGAAATTCAATAAAATAAATTACAATCCTTTAGGAACCTTTTATCCCATGAAGCATATATCCAGAGCGTTGCTGTGGTGTTTTTTTATTTTCTGTGGATCTAGTCAAAGTCTCAGCACCCATCCCGACCTTTAATAGTTAACCTACAGCTGCCCCCTTACTATTTAGAAAAAAATGTCAGCAATGAGGGGTAATCTGAGTACTTTCTTCTGCGTGTGCATCATTTTTCGTATCCTATCCCTTTGGATTTTCGGAAATTACTTTTGAGGCGCGTCTGCTGAGTGAAAAAGATGGAGTCTCTATAAACTTTCTTTATTCTACATATATTCCACCAGATGGCGACAGTTACTCCGTAAAAAATGTGCTGCATCATCTAATCCATCTTTAGACTTATTATCCAGTTGACTTTACAAAGTAATTCTGCTAATCTTTATTCATCAATTTTGCCGTTTTATCATCAAAATAGGAACCCAAAGTCCAGGGTGCCCATGCGCTATAGATTCAGTGTATTCATACATCTCTGACATTGTAAAAATTCCACTGTGCTGGAGCAACGGGGGCTGCAACGAAAACTCTGCTGGCAGGAGCGCACATCGCTGCTACCTCAGCTCGGCTAAATCCTGACATGGTACATTGGTTCCTTGTAGAGATGTGCCTGTGCCTACTCTGCTCAGCTAAAAGCTCACAATCAGGACTTGAGTGCCTATATCGTTAGTAAAATGGCATTAAAAAAAAACTTTTTATATGCCTTAAAGACATATAGTATCAAAGGTTTTGTTTCGGTGGGGGTCTGACCCCACTGATTGCTAGATCAAGCCGAGAGAAGTGCTCAAATATCGCGCTCTCTCCTCGCTGCATGAGACGGATTTGAGGCTGGCTCCTGCAGCGAGGAGAGGGGGAGTGCTATGCAGGGGTGCACCGCCAATGAGGCCAGGTGAGGCGATTGCCTCAGGCAGCACCAGGTAGGGGCAAGAAGGGGGGCAGCGGAAGGGCCTTGGGCAATGAGCGCTTTTATTGTGGAAACGCTCATCTCTACATATTCAACTGCATCGCTGTACTCAGGAAAACAATACAGTTGAATGCTGCGATGGGGCACGGGGGCGATGTCTCCCTGGCCCACCGTTTCCTCTAATAGGCTTTAGTCCTAGTTCCTGTAGCCTATCAGAGGCCAGTCTAATCATTATCGCGCTGCCTGAGCCGGGCTGCATAGAGCTCAGGGCACAGACTAGCACTGCGTAGCTGACAGCAGAATGGAGGTAAGTATTTAAGTTTATTATTTTTATTTGGCAGAATGGTGTTGGGCCACAATGCCGTGGGGGTCATTATTTTGTAATTGGAGAAAGCACTATGGGGACATTGTGGCTGCAAAAAGGAGCATTTTTGTACTAGCACACATTATATGGGGACCACTATGTGGAAATTCATTGTACTAGGGGCACTAAGGCCTCTTTCACACTTGCGTTGTTACGATCCGTCGTACACTTCCGTCGCCGGAAGTGCCCGCCGAATCCGTAACAACGCAAGTGAACTGAAAGCATTTGAAGACTGATCAGTCTTCAAAATGCTTTCAGTGCTACTATGGCAGCCAGGACGCTATTAAAGTCCTGGTTGCCATAGTAGTAGTGGGGAGCGGGGGAGCAGTATACTTACTGCCCGTGCGGCTCCCGGGCGCTCCAGAATGACGTCAGAGCGCCCCATGCGCGTGGGGCGCCCTGATGTCACTCTGGAGCGCCCCGGGAGCCGCACGGGCGGTAAGTATACTGCTCCCCCGCTCCCCACTACACTTTACCATGGCAACCAGGACTTTAGCGTCCTGGCTGCCATGGAAACCATTCAGAAAAAGCTAAACGTCGGATCCAGCGATGCGCCGAAACGACGTTTAGCTTAAGGCCGGATCCGGAATAATGCCTTTCAATGGGCATTAATTCCGGATCCGGCCTTGCGGCAAGTGTTCAGGATTTTTGGCCAGAGCAAAAAGCGCAGCATGCTGCGGTATTTTCTCCGGCCAAAAAACGTTCCAGTCCTGAACTGAAGACATCCTGATGCATCCTGAACGGATTTCTCTCCATTCAGAAAGCATTGGGATAAACCTGATCAGAATTTTTCCGGCATAGAGCCCCGACGACGGAGCTCTATCCGGGAAAAGAAATACGCAAGTGTGAAAGAGCCCTAAAAGGGAGTAGTTTTTGTGTACTGACACACATTATAAGGGAGCATTATTTGTACTGGCACATAAGTGGGCATTTTCTGTACTTGGCACACATTGTAAGGGACATTTTTTGTACTGGCACACATTATAAGGGAGCATTTTTGTACTGGCACACATCCTAAGGTGGCCACTATGGGGACATTTCTTCTACATGGGGCACTAAAAGGTTTCGTTTTTTTTTGTACTGGTACACGTCATAGGGGAACATTGTTTGTAGTGGCACGCATACAACGGTATTTTTGTACTGCCACACATTATAAGGGAGCATTTTTGTACTGCCACACATTGCAAGGGAGGATTATTTTAATGGCAAACTTTATAAGAGTTAATTTTTTACTTTCAATAATATTAGAGAAAATGCTCTTAATATAGTGGTTATATTGCAGTACAATCAGGTTATATCATTGAGCAGTAGACTCTATATTTTAACTTTGTCTCTGAACAGAAGACATACATCTAGACAGGAAATCATAAATAAATTAACAAAAGAACTAGGCCGTATCTTCTTTCCACCATCAATCTTACAACCGATTAAGGGTTAATTTATTTTACTGGCACACATTATAGGGGGAATTATTACTACTGGGGGCATTATTACTTCTGGGGACAAAATGAGGGACATTATTACTATTGAGTGCACTGTTACCACATAGTGCACTCTGGCAGAGAATTATTACTATTGGGTGCACTGTTACCACAGGGAATTATTACTATTGGTGGGACTTTTGGGAGGACTGTTACATTGGCAGGCGCCCTGGCACAGTATCAGCTTAGCACAATTATTTTTGGAGGACACTATGTTTACGGCACTATAAGTGTCAAGGACACTATTTTCTGGGCACAGTTATTTTTTAGGGCACTGTGTGCCAATAATTATGGAGGGAAACTATCTGTGTGATAATAACATTTTCAGGGGGATTATCTGTTTCTGCAGTATAGTATTGGGGAGCACAATATTAGAGCTGGCAGGATGGGGTGTTCAGAAGGTCTGGAGGAGGATGGAGGAGTAGTTGTCAAGCTCTGCAGAGACAAGAGAACGCCAAAATTAATAGTCATAGTGGTCCGGTCTGAATGAAAAAGATAAAGAAACAGAACCTCTACATCAGAAGAGAATTCACTGGATGTAACAGGTATGTGGGACTGTATTACCCTGTATGTTTTGTAGCTCTCTATGTAATGTTTTCCAGGTATGTCTTTAACAGTAGGGTTGGAGGGAAGGGGTTAGGTTAAGAAATTGGCATTGGGGGGGGGGGGGTTCAGTTTTCGCCTTAGGCAGCAGAAAGGCTAGGTGCACCCCTGATGCTATGTGAGTGCTTCTCTCTCCTCGTTCTAGCAATCATGATGGCCTCAGCAGTCAGAACCCCACCGATCTAAGTTGCAATGACATATCAAAAGTTCAGTGACACGTTAAAAAGGTTAGCCATGTAAGGCTAGTTTCACACTAGCGGCAAGAAACGGCGAACAGCCTGTCGGATCCGTGCTGCCGCTAGTGCACGCGTAGTCGCCTGACTACCGCTCTGGCCCCATTGAATATAATGGGGGCAGGCCGGAGTTCCGGCGGCAGCACGGCAAACATGCCGAGAGGTCGGCCGGAATAAAACGACTTTCTCTGTAACTGCTGCGCCCTCTGCACATTGACCAGGCAGTGTAAATGTCATCACGTCTGGCCCTGTCAATCACGTGGAGAGGGTGCGGCAGTTGCAGAGAGAGTAGAGCCTCTGAGTGTAATGGTAACGCCCCCGTTGCTCCTAGAGGCTCATTTGCAAATATTAAAACATTTTTCTCAGCAATGCGGGCACATATGCACAAGGGACCAACACAGATGCCTTCAGCTGCCAAGTGCACATGTAACAGGTCAGACAGTGTCATAGGGACAGATCTGACAGATGCCCTTTACTGATATGTGGTTTTCCAACCATCTTACAATTTTGCTGCATGATACGTGATGTCAATCAATAGAAAGTGCAAAACCGCTATCTCATGAAAGCCATTTTACACGACCCAGCTGCTTCCTTTAAGGCAGAAATCAATGTTGGTGGCTGTGCAGAATCCTATAAAACACATCAGATACAGACATCAGCGTTTCTATGTCTACATTTTGAGGCAAAGCTGTTATTTAAAAAAAAATCTCTCCTCATCTCTCCTTAAATGTCTCCTCATGAACTCCATTTTTACAGAGATTCAGCTATAGTTCTTATTAGCTGTGTTCAGGATCATAATACCTGACAAGCAGAGCAGGGAGGAGGATGAGGCAGCTCTTTGGTTCAGTATTGTTACTTGTCTTCCTGTGTGATTAGGACGGGAAATGTGTGTACTAATAGGAAAGCAGCCATTTTATTTCTCCTAATGATTGCTTTCTAGACAAAACAAGCCATTATAACCAATGGAATGTATTTTGGAATATATTTATATTAAAGTAATAATTAAGTATTTTCATTGACTTAATTCTCTGAGAACCCCTTTAATATAGTTCCCAAGCACGGATTTTATTGATCCTACCTGAAAAGGGGGGATTGTTTGTTCACATGTCCATAGACATGTCTGTTAGGACATGTCTATAGACATCCATGACGATTCCAGTCTATGTGAACATTCAGCAACCCCCAAGAAACAACCCTGGGTGTAGCCAAAGTTATTTGGACTACACTATAAGTTACTATGTTGAGCACTACTATATCAGCCACCTCTAGTACTACAGCGATTGTGAAACTACAATTCAGATCGTGAAAATTTTGCTTGCCCCGGGTGCCGGCTCTTAGGAGGGTTCCAGAAGCAATGAGCGCTTCCATCAATACAGATGGAAGCGCTCATTGCTAGAGTGCTGGGAGCTGGGTCCTGTAACTCACCGCTCAGCTCCCCACGCTCCTTCCCTCCTTCAGGCCAGCCGCGCTCTGAATGGTGATGCAGGAAGACTTCTCTATGCTCCATCATTCAGTCTGCAGGCACACATTGCGCTGCCGGTCTGTGTGGGCGGGGCCTGCAGCCCGGAAATCTGCATAAGCCCCGCCTACACAGTGCTACAGAGCGATCTGCCTGCAGGGAGAAAAGAGGTATGTGAGCTTCAGGAACGGGACAAGGTGAGTAGTTACTGTGTTTGTTTGTTTTTAATACAGAGGTAGCACAGAGGACTTTATTACTATGGAGGGGTCACAGAGGACTTTATTACTATGGAGGGGTCACAGAGGACTTTATTACTATGGCGGGGGCACAGAGGGCTTTATTACTATGGAGGGGGCACAAAGGGCATTACTAATGTGAAGGGGGCACAATGAGCATTTCTACTATGGAAGGGGCACAGAGCCAGAGGGCATTACTACAATGAAGGGGGCACAGATGGCATTATTACTGTGAAGGGGGCACAGTGGGCATTATTACTGTGAAGAGGGCACAATGGGTATTTCTACTATGGAGGGGGCACAGAGGGCATTGCTAGCACAGTGGCCGTAACTACTATTAAGGGGGCACATTGGGCAATATTACTATAAAGGGGGCACAATGGGGATTATTACTATGAAGGAGACACAATGGGGATTATTACTATGAAGGAGACACAATGGGGATTATTACTATAAAGGGGACATAATGGGGATTATTACTATGAAGGGGGCACAATGGAGATAATTACTGTGAAGGGGGCACAGAGAGGGCATTACAACTGTGAGAGGGGAACACATCTGTACAAAACTACTGTGAGGGGGGCGCAATTTGGGCATGACTAATGAGAGGGGGCACACATCTGTACAAAACTACTGTGAAGGTTGTACAATGAGGGCAATACTACTGTGAGGGGGTACCATTTTTTTAAAGTATTAGGGGGGGGGGTGCCAAACACCCTAGGCACGCCACTGTTACACGGCTTCCAACCATTACACTTTAGTAAGAAAAGTTGCCATAAATGATCTCTTTCTGTCCTATGGCTAAGATTAATGCACTAATTAACATTTAGTATGCCCCTTCTTGTGAGTGCTGCTTGGCATGTTAGGAGGCCATATTGATACCATGTCACCCTGACTAATAAAAAGTCTTAAAGGACCTTTCCAGGAAAATACATCTATGTGTGATTGGTGGAGGTCCAACCATGGGGAAGCCGGGTGATCTGCAGAACGAAAGGGCCAGTGCCACGTCTATACATGCTGCTGTGACTGGTACTGCAGCTGACCTCCATTTACTTGAAAGCTTTTGTCAGGGAAATATTGCTAAGACATTATCCTTAGGCTATGTTCACATCCGTGTTGTAGCTTCAATTCATGACAGAAGCTCTGGTGTACTGCCGAATCCTTCATATGATTGGTTCCAATGGCACCCCATTATTAGTCAACAGAGTCTATTGTTTTGGCTCCAAGATATAGCTGCATGCTATACTATGTATATATGAATGTAGCCTCCAGTGACAGTGTGAATAGAGCCTAAAAGCTGATTTACACGCGGCAATTGTCAGACCGATTATCGTGAACGAACGTTAGTACAAACGCTCGTTTCGGATAATCGGCCCTTGTAAAAGCACCACAAATCACCCCATGAATGAGCAAATCACTTGTTCATTAGATGAAATAATTGTTTATGTGGACACCTCGATCAGATTGTGCTGTGTGAACAGTGATCTGCTGCCCAGAAACAATAAATGTGTATGAGGATGAGCAATTGCTGTAGCCGTCGTTTGTCCTCATACAGTGGAGGTAATTTCTGCACAAAATCCAGCTTTTTACCTCCTCTGATGAGCGGGAAATTATCAGGAAGGAACAGTTCCTTGCCAATAATTGCCTGCTCATTCGGCACGTGTAGATGCGCGTTAAAGGGGTTGGCATATCGCTAGGATCCCAGAGGTGAAACCTATCTCTAGAACTGGGCCCCCAAAGTGAACAAGGGCACACTGCACAAGCATAGCCACCCTCCATTCGCTTCTAAGGGAGTGTCGAAAATAGCCGAACGAAGGCTCCGCTATTTAAAGAACTCCCATAGAGCTGAATGGAAAGCACGCTGTGCATGTGCGGTGCGCTCTCCTTTGCTTTGGGGGCCCCATTCTAGAGATAGGTGCGGGTGCCAGCGATATGCCACCAAGTGGAAGATGGGTCAACCCCTTTAAGTCTGTTTCTTACCATTTTGAATAAGACACCTTCCTTTTAATGTTTAGTAGCTTTTCTATTGACAGAAGATAAATCCGGATATAAGTCTGCCAAAATATATACAGGAGAATGGTAAATAGCTATATCAACATGAGTAGATAAACTAATGAACAAACAGCTGGTTGGCCAGGAACCAGTACTTTAAAGTAGACCTGCCATGAAAATATGAAGCCTAAGTATTATGACGGCCACAACTAGCTATTAGACCTAGCGGCACACACAATATTGGCTAATAGCCAATACATAATATTATACAGGGGGTTTATGAGTCTGCTGTTCTCAGGAGCTAGCACTTCTTCTGCCTCTCCTTGCCAATGATTGACAGCTGCCGATATATGAAGTGGTTGTCTTCTGACCTGACCAAAGGACACCGATGGACAGGGTCAGATTGTCTAGGGACACACCCCATTGACATGGGGGGATGGTAACACCCAGTTGTCAATGTATTCATACATTTCCAAATGGAATGACAGAGGAACGGCAGATTTATAAAAATAATAATAATAATAATAACAATAGCCGTCGCTTTACCTACTGCATGAAATTCGTGGCGTCCTGCCCGACATTGCCTACACGCTGATCCTTTGAATAAAAGCGAATTCTTCAACTCCACTGGTGAGTGCCGCCCCGTTCCTACCTTCATCATCCAAGATAATAATAACAATGCCCACAATTTTTATGTTATTGGAATGCACATATGCACGGACAGGATGCCTTTTGCACAAAGCAATGAAGACCTATTATATATTGTATAATATATACTGAATATTGAATTAAAGCAAAAGACCACTATACAGTGATAGCGAAATAGATGAAAAATGTTTTGCACTGACTTCATTTTTGCTTGAAACCCCTGCTTGTTCACTGTCTGTACAGAGCATGCTCCACTTATCTGCACCTAGAGTAGTACAGCCAGACCCTGTATGATTATCCGATGTAGATAAAAATGTAGCTGTCATTACATCATTTGTGTCAAACACAATCTTAAAGAGATTGCCTGCATACTGTGCAATGCTTACGCTACCTCCTCCTCTGGGTTCGAGCATTTGGCACTCTTTTCCGGCAGACGAGCAGAGTATCGGAATTGTCATATCCAGCATGCAGCTTTTCTTGCCAGAAACCAGACAGATCCTATTATACTGATTAGGGCCCCGGTGGTGTCCAGCCATGCCAGATACGGCAATTCCGGAACTCTGCTTCCCGACGTAGCTTTAAAAGGGGATTCTGATCGGGGCCATAGGCCATAGACTCTACAGGGAAATTTCCCGGTGGGTCGATGCTCAGGGGGCCGCCCAGTTCTTCTTATGGCTGCCAGCAGGTAAATAAATATCTGATGCTCTCAGCAGTAATTAATATAGGAGCATCAGGCACTTATGCACCCGACCAGCAGCCACAGGTGCCCTCCTAAATTCAACTGTATCGCCGTCCTCGGGACGATGAAACAGGCTGTATTTTGTGCTGCACTGTGGCATTTGGTTCTGCTGGGGCGGTATTTTGTTCTGCACTATGGTATTGCTGGTCCCGCCTGCTTCTGTTCTCCCTGCCTACATGTTTTGGCCCTGCCTACTTGTATCGGCCTACCCTTTGTCAGTTTGGACCGGCCTGCAACATGGGGCCACTTTTTTTCCAGAGTGACTTTAAGTTCTCAGTCCGCCCCTGATTCCAATTATATCAAAATATCCCCTATCCAGAGGATAAAGAATACCTATTAGATCAATGGGGGTCTGACATCTGAGAGGCTTCCTATCGATCTCAAGAAAAGGGACCCCGTACTGCGCAAGGTCCCTCAAAATGAATAGAGCAGGCAGATCAAGCACGGATTCTGCTGCTCCATTCATCTCTATGGGACTGCTAGAAAGGGCTGAGCTCCCATAGAGAATAAATGGCACGACATGGCCCATGTTTAACCTGCAGCTCCATTTATTTAGGGTGGCTCCTGATTTTTTCTGTGGTGCAACTGAAGTGAATATTGGCTGCAAGATTCACCCACAGAATTCAGCTCATCGCTAGGGGTTTTAGCACCCTGTGATCAGCTTATCAGCAGGGGACCCTTGTAAATAAAAGGGAGTGCCTAAAACAGACAATTCCTTGAAAAACCTTATAACAATGGAGGGCTTGGTCAGTTTCTACAGACTCATCGTTAAGCAAGCAACAGAACAATTGTTATTTGTTGTTTACAGGCTAGAAACGAAATACCAAGTGCATAATGTTACACCCTAAAGCATAGGTCATAGATGTACCGATTATATACATCATTCAATGTACGTGGTTTGTATATGGTATAAAAGAGGGGCGCAACATGAAACTCATTGGCTCCAATGCAAATTGCAAACACTGGTGTCTTTGTACAGTACAACTGAACCTTCGGGCCCCTTCAGACACCAGGGGTGGATTGGCCATAGACCTTACAGGGAAATTTCCCGGTGGGCCAATGCCCAAGGGGCTGCCTGAGTCCTCCTAATGGCCGGCCAGTGGAAGTTTTTGGGGATGTATTTTGTGTTGCTGTCAGAATTTTGTGATGGACTATGGTATTTGGCTGTGTTGGGGCAGTATAATGTGCCACAATATGGTACTGCTGGCCCTGCCTTCCATCCATTTGGACCCGACTACAAAACGGGGCCACTTTTAGCATTTTTTCCAGGGCTACTTTAAGTTCCTAGTCCGCCCCTTACCAGGGTCCCCTTATAGCTACACCCCCTGTATAAATAATAGTTGAAGACAAGAGAAAGTTTTATAGACTCACTGATTCTGAACCGTATATTTGTTTTGTATTAGCCTTTCTTATGCACGTAAAACGGGAAAGGAAATGTCATCATAGATCAAGGTTTTGTATGGGAAGATCAATCAATAAGCCATTATCACATATAATGGCTTTACTTTAGGTTTCAGTCTACATTAGTAGTGCCGATTACAGTGAGATGGCAAGAATGAGAAGCCATGATGACGGAGCAGGTTTCCAAACCAGAAAATAAAGACCTGCGGGTTCTCCTTTACAAGCTGTGTTCATATTGAGAATGAAACGCCTATGAGTGCACCATCTGTATTTTGCAAGCGTCTCATACACAGATGATTTACAGAGGGGGCATGTGCTACTCCAATGCCCCTTGGCAAAAAGATCCCTCTGCCCACTAGAGTATGCACACCTTTTCTATAAGTGGTAAATAATGGCTACAGATTCTGCACCAGGAGCTCTAAGCAATGCCTCTCATTTGACTCTAATGACTCAATGCCTCTTATTGGGGTGTATGGAGTGGGCTCACTAGCTGAGCCTGCTCCATATGTGGTGGGTGCCAACTGCGTAATATAGTTGACACCCATTTGCAAGGACCTCAATTGGAGGTGACGCCGATCCTTGTTATTTAACCTCCCAGTCGCCACGGCTGCTGTTGCCTCCCTCTGTCCTCCAATGGGAGCCCCCACAGCAGAATTACAAGGTTCCGTTCAGTTGCTATGGCAGTTTGGGTGAAGGCTCCCAGACCTGCCATAGCAAGCTATCTGTTATGCCCTACTACCTGTTAGAATCCCATAGACTGCAAAAGTATTTCATTGCAGTCTATTAAATAAGGGATCAGAGAACTGCTTTTAAAAGTAGTCTAAGTGGACTAAAAACTACCCCAAAAAGTTTTTAAAAATAAAATAATCACACAAATATTGAAAATTCAAATCATCCCTTTCCCAATATTACATATACAAAAATTCAAAGTAAACAAGTCCAAACTATTAAAAAATAAAATACTTATTGTGCTTAAATGTAGCGAGGAAGATAGGTGGCACTGTCCCACACCTGACTTTGATGCAGGGGCTTCAATCCAAGCCTCTCAGACCTCCAAGGACCGGGGTGCCGATATGGAAACAGGTAAGCGAATATCCAGCTAGTAGAAAGATCACGGCATCACCATTCAATACTGCAAGGTCCTTATTGCAGAGTATCAGGGCAAGACTCATGGAGGACATGATAGCGACGGCCGTTGCGGTAATCGCTCCGGCTGTTCAAACACAAACACCGTGTTTGAACAGCCGGAAGAAGCGGTTACCCCGCGAAACGGCCGTCGCTGTTTACATGTCCTTCCATATGAGTCTTGCCCCTGATACTCTGCAATAAAGGGACCTTAGCAGTATTGGATGGTGAGTGCCGTGGATCTTTTCTACTTGCTTGGATACTTATTGTGCTTAGTTAACACTGTCACAGAAAAAAATGGTTGATTTGTCTTTTTTTATTTCCTCTTCCCCCTCAAATTGAATAAAAAGTGGTCAAAATATATGTTCCCCCAAACTGATACAAATAAAATGTATAGCTTGCCTTTAAAAAAAATATAAAAAAATAAACCCTCACACAGCTCTGTAAAAAAGTTATAGGTGTCAGAATATTGCAATGCAAAGAAAATTCTTTTTTGTCAAAGGTTTTTATTTTTTAAGTAGTAAAACATGATAAAAACTAAATAAATGTAATATAGCTGTAATCATACTGACCCTCAGAATAAAGTTGTCATGTCATTTTTAATGCATTGTGAATGTCGTAAAAGAAACAACCAAAAGAAAATGACAATTGCAGGGTTTTTTTTCTATTTCACCTCTCAAATTATTTTTCCATTTTCCAGCACATGATATTGAAAATTAGATGGTGCTTTTAAAAAATACAACTTAGTCTGCAAAAAACAAGAACTGAAAGAAGTTAAGAATTTGCTTAGTTCTTAAAGGGTTTGTTTACTACTGGGGATCTTTTCTGCAGGCCCCCAGCATGGCCGAAGCTGTGGTGGGAATCATACTTCCATGATCCCTGCTGCTGGGTTCTGCTTCCGTCACTCCCCCTCGGGCACCAAAGGTCTCCGTTCTCCCTACGTTCACATCCGGTTTGACGTGAATCACATGGCCACTACAGCCAATGACTGGCTGCAGTGTGTCCTGTCACCCATGGTCTGATCACACTAGGGGTTCTGTAGAAGCTCTGAATTTCAGACTCATTGAGGTCACAGAAATGAGGTGATTAATATCTTTATATCTGTGTAGAAGTCTGAACTCCTGTTTCCTGATATAGCCTGCCAAATCCCCCTGAGGAGACAGACATTAAAATGTTAACTTGTGTCTGCCTACAGCCGCCACTAGGGGGAGCTTACTACAAACCAAAAAGGATGCATTAAGATCACGCGCTCCCTCTAGTGATGGCTCTAGAAGATTTGGAGCTCTGTACGATAAAAACTGACCACTATAATCAGCCTAGTATTCTGGGGCTAAAAAAATCACTCAATGTAAAAAAGTGGACAGTACCACGATGACCCCGTCTTCAGGAAATGTGTGTGCATACAGAGACACTGGCACTCGTTTTGTCTGCCACTGTGTGGTGCCTCCATGAGGCACCGTATTCATGTCTTGAAGCAATAATTCGATGGGAAGATACCTTTGTAACACAGCCTAGAACTGTGAAGGCTAACCTCCGGCACTCCAGCTGTGGTAAAATTACAACTCCCAAGATGCATATTTGCTTGGCTGTTCTCAGAGCTCCATACAAATGGTTGGAGCATGCTGAGAGTCGTAGTTTCACCACAGCCGGAGTGTTGGAGGTTAGCCATCACTGGCCTAGAAGATGCATCACTATGTTCCTCTGCACATTGTATAGTACTGTATATCAGTTCACTATAGGCCAATAGATTTTTGTAGGCTTCATGTTACAGATTTGTACAATTCCCCCAAGGAGGCATTCAGTATGAATTGTGCACATCATATTATTGCATTTCCCCTTTAGGCCTCTTTCACACTTGCGTTGTGAAGATCCGGCTTGCACTTCCGTCGCCGGAAGTGCACGCCGGATCCGGCACAACGCAAGTGAACTGAAAGCATTTGAAGACTGATCAGTCTTCAAAATGCTTTCAGTGTTACTATGGCAGCCAGGACGCTACTAGCGTCCTGGTTGCCATAGTAGCAGTGGGGAGCAGGGGAGCGGCATACTTACATTCCGTGCGGCTCCCGGGGTGCTCCTGAATGACGTCAGAGCGCCCCGCGCGCATGGATCATGTGATCCATGCCCTCACGTGATCTATGCACTGGGGCGCCCTGACGTCATCCTGAAGCGTCCCGGGAGCCGCACGGAATGTAAGTATGCCGCTCCCTACTCTTTACTATGGCAACCAGGACTTTAGCGTCCTGGCTGCCATAGTAACCATTGACAAAAAGCTAAACGTCGGATCCGGCGATGCGCAGAAACGACGTTTAGCTTAAGGTCGGATCCAGACTAATGCCCTTCAATGGGCATTAATTCCGGATCCGGCGTTACGGCATGTCTTCCGGATTTTTGGACGGAGACAAATCCGCAGCATGCTGCGCTTTTGTCAACGTCCAAAAAACATTGACATACTGAACGGAAGACATCCTGATGCATCCTGAACGGATTTCTTTCCATTCAGGATGCATGGGGATAATCCTGATCAGTAGCTTTCCGTCCTAGAGACCCGAGGACGGATCTCTAGGACGGAAAGCTAAAACGCTAGTGTGAAAGAGCCCTTAGCTAATTTATTTTAATGATTTTTGAAACCCCTCACTTTACGACCCATCAGATACCATCATAAATGAGTGAGGTAGGGCATTTAGTGTATTATAAGTTAGGGCTGTTTAAATGAGGCCACTTCTATTTAAAACAAAGTAAATGTCAATCTGTATCTGTATTTAGGAATCTAGGAAAGGACAATACCGCTGCCTTATGTGATTTACTTCATATTGTTGAAAATGATCAAGTTCCAAGAAGCTTGTCCGCTCTTGATTTGCAGCAGAACCAGATGGTTCCTACAGCATTATTCTCTATTGTTTTGTCACAATTCCTTCAGAGATTGAATTAGTCATAGTCAATGTTTTGGCCCAAGTTTTGGATTTCTCCATAGTGACACGTCGTAGAAAATGTTATCCCGTAATGGAGCAGATATAACATTTAAAGAAAGTCTAACCCTAAAAATATACCAGTTTTGCCAATTGCTGCACCAGTTCACTAATTCTGTTTTCCATAAATCCGGTCATTTACTACCCTCTCCAATAATACTATCAAAATCATTGACTATGCTGTAACTTTTTTAGAGCATTTCCACAAGAACTGTCATAGACCATGTAATTTGGCTGAAGGAGTGGTCAGATGTTACTCCTACGGTGGCAAAAACTTTGGTGGCGGCTTATTTCTTTTGAGACCAAAGGATCTGACATGTTGTAATTCTACCTGTCCACCCTTCTTGCCCCCAGTATCCGCCTTTGTGGACAGTTGGAATACCACCATACATCACCGTTTCATTTTCCGTTCTTCTGATCCATCATAGGAACAGAAAACAAAGAAAAAAACAAAAAAGCTGATCTTTTATTTTATGCACCCATTTTGCATTTTTTTTTAATACATTTCTGTCTGAGATCCGTCATAAGAAATGAGATGACATAACAGATGACCAAAATAAAGGATCAGAGGAACGGAAAATGAAATGGTGATGTCCACCTAACCTTAGTTGGTTGGCTAGTCCTGCCAAAATCGTTGTGTTTGGCTAACATTTATCTAATGTGTATAGCACCTTTAAAGAAGTTGGCCACCTTTGGGAGGTCAAACCACCGCTCCTGGGCAGACCTGAGTTCCGGCTCCTTCGCTCCATGGCCACAGATTTATATACTTATACTTTTCATAAAATGATACTGCGACACGTGAATCAATGAGATTTTAGGCCAGTATGATCTGTGTAGAATTGTACCAAACATTTCAGATTTTTCAAGGTTAAAAATCTGAAGCACTGTCCTTCCTATCACGTCATATCGTACTTGCCAACTGTTAGCATGAGTCCTGTGGGAGGCCCCAGAATGTGTTGCGCAAAGTACGCTGCCACATTTTTTTTCACGCCCCTTTTAGGGTAGGCCGTGCCTCATTTATGCAACAAGGTGCCGCCCCCTTAGTATGTGTTTGGACACTGGGGCTAAGTCTGATGATGCATCCAAACGCCACACACACAGGGCTGCTCTCCAGGAGGTTCTGGGAGGTGTCTATGGCATGTGAGAGATTTGCCAACACCTCCCGGGGTCCAGGAAGTCTCCCCTGTATCCGAGAGTCTCTTGGGCATTCTGGAAGAGTCGGCAGGTATGCATAATATTTTTTGCAGTCCCCCATCTGTCAGGATAATGACATTTTACTCTAACACTTAAGTCTACCTTTTCAAGAGACAGTTCCTCTTAGCTTTTTTGATTTCAATGTTTTGGAACTGATTAATAAGATGCCCCCCACCCCCACCCCCTTCCATTTTAAGTGGTTATGGTTCTTAAAACTGGTATAATGGTGACAGCTGATATTGAGGATTTTCAGGGTGACTTTTCAATATGAAGATTGTTAGGATATCCACTGTTCCTTCTTGGCTATTGATCATTTCGCTCATGCCATTTCTGAAGTGTCCCCACCTGCTTACTGTACTTTGATGTAACAGTCAGTATTAAAAATGTCAATAAATAATATTTTAAAAGATGATTGTCATATTAAATGCACCCCCATGTGTTATCTCATTTGTGGCATTTTTCTGCATAGACATTTGTATATTTGTAAGGCTACTTTCACACTAGCGTTTTTATTTTCCGACATTGAGTTCCGTCGTCGGGGGTCAATACCGGAAACAAACGCTTCAGTTTTCTCCTAATGCATTCTGAATGGTGAGAAATCCGTTCAGGATGCATCAGGATGTCTTCAGTTCAGTCACTGTACGGCGTTTTGGACGGAGATAATACTGCAGCATGCTGCGGTTTTATCTCAGTCCAAAATGCCGGAACACTTGCCGTAATGCCATAATCAAGCATTGATTCCCATAGGAATGCATTAAAAATATCGCATTGCCGGATCCGTTCTTCCGGTCTCCGCATGCGCAGACCTTTAAAATGTGAAAAAAAAAATACACAACAGATCAGTTTCTCCAGATGACAGAGAGACGGATCCGTTCTTGCAATGCATTTGTGAGACGGATTTGCATCCAGATCCGTCTACCAATGCTGTCCGTTTGCATGCAGATTGCCGGATCCAGATTCCTCTGCGGCAAGTGTAAAAGTAGCCTAAAGGAAACAGATCTACTGGACATGAAAAAGCAGATATTTTGCACAATGAACCTAAACGTTATGTTCGCCTCTGAACATGATGTAAAAATGAGTAATAGTAATCCCATAATTCAATGTTTAAATGTAATTATGTGTGATCTCATAATCACCTTTATGGCTGCCTTGTACAATGCTGGTATAATGATCAGCCTGTACTCTTTCTGTAAGGTTGTCCTGGTCTGCTGACTGCCCACACATCTGCCTGTATAGTGTGGGAACTTCATTACTTGTGCAGAAAAGTTAGAATTTCCAATAATTACTAGGAAATGCTATTTATGCAGCTTGCTTATAGTGGCAGTCCTTGCAAGTGTCCCAAATTCTGGATTACCTGCCCTGTCCCACTTTACCCAGATGCCACACTTCTGTATTACCAGAAGCAATCCATAACACATAGTTTAAGCTAGTAGACCTACTGTGGAGATCCCACGGCAATCAGATTGGAACCACTGTTCCAACAGATTTGACTTTGGCAGTTACCTTTTTTTCACCCTTTGACCCCTGTACAGGGATCTGGACTGCAGGGGAACCACCAGGCCGCTACCTCCTGGAGTAATCTCTGTATGACTGATGGAGAAACCATAGAGAAACCCAGGGCAGGCAGAGTACATGCTATACAGTAAACAGTCTGAGGACAAGGCAGGGAGCAGAGTGTCACAATCCAGGAATCAGGCAGAGAGGTGGTACACAGCCAGACAACAGAACATTTTCACAGGATACTAGCACACTAGAGAACCTATTGCTCAGGCACCCTCCCACAGGGGAAGGCGCCTTAAGTATCCTGAGGTAGCCAGCTATAGGCTGGAGCAGATTAGGGTGCATTAGGGTGCCCTTTAAAAGCAGATGGTAGAGAGTGTCCTACAGGCAGATGAAGAAGGGTCTTGTCAGCAAGCAGGAAGCAGCCAGCATGGAGGGACAGAGCAACCGCAGGGGCATGGACCACTGGGAAGGGGAGAGCAGGTGGCGAGTTCGTGCTGCCAGGACCCACTACCAGTGAGTCAAACTACGGACTGCCGCTATAACATCTTGCTTTTGACAACAAAAAACACAATGAGGGCATGGAGTCTCTTAGTCACTGAGGTTGACTGTAGGCACTGTGTCTGGTCGTATGAGCACTGCTAACAGGAGAAGGGGTTAGCAGATGCTTGATGTTTTCATGGGAGGAGCTGCTGGCCACTCACAGAAACTGAAGACATAAGAGCCACAGAGGGATGAGTAAACAAGATAAAGAGGGTAAAAACTACATCGGAGAGCAGTTATCACAGTTAACTTCAGCCAATTAGACCTTCGACTGTGCTGGTCCCAAGGACTAATAAGTTCCTGTTTTTGGCAGCAGAAGACAGCAAGGGCATGGAGTAGCTTAGTCACTGTGGTTGACTTCAGACACTGTGGTTGGTATTTAAGATACTGTGAATTCCTCTGGGGAACTGTGGCCAACCATTTGGGCATGTTGGTTGGTCCTGGGAACTAGTATAGCTTGGTTGAGGATCTGTGCAGTATCTTATTTTGATGCCCTTAACCTTTTATGGTGTACTAAATAGTATCGTTCCCCCATAACACTGCTAAGCAGGTTCCTAAAGAACAATGCCCTTTCAGAAAAGTAGGGAATATTGCTGCATCGCTTGTAGCTGCCTTTACATATATTCAAGTGCCAAGTGTGGGATTGTGGGGGGCAAGCTCCATGCAGCCCAAGTCATGTTGGCTAGTACCGTCCCTCTCAGCATTGACTCTGTGATGCGCCCTGTGCAGCCCTACAGGTCACACAAGGACAGCTCTGCCGGGGACACTGCAGCCGTCACTGTTATAGGACTTTGTGGTAAGCGCTGCTATAGGGACCATGTAGGACTTGAGAACTTTGCAGCAATTGCATGTTCCGCCTGGGGGCGCTCAAAAACATGAGAAGTATGATGTGTTTGCAAATTAGAACTTCATGTCGAAGCTTGCACTGAACAAGTAACAGTGATTTTATTCAATCTCTGTGATTATGAAAATACTGATCCGGGGTTGCACCACTGTTATAAGAGGATTTCTGTGATTTTCTGTGATAGGATGTGTGTTGTATTACATGTCAGCAAAGGCTGACGTTCCTAGCTGTTCTATGAGATGACTTCAAATAGGTTAGACTTTAAAATTAAGATGGCATTGTGAAGAGCCAAGACTTGACAATATAATGTGCCCGCCACTAGGGAATTTTCCTATAACGTGCAAGCACGACCACCACTGATGGATTGCAGGGTGGTCGTAACCATGGAAACAAATAGTGTACAATGTGATGAAAGAATGAATCCAGCCAGCAAAGGAGGCAATATGGATAATAGCAATACATTAGTACCTTGTATTAACTTTCTCTACATGATAAATGACACTTGCTGAAGTGACAACCCCTTTAAAGGAACATAACAAAGCTTAACTAACACTGTTATTTTCACCTTCTGAATTCCTAAGTTACATAATGACGGCTTACAACGTAAACAGAGTCCGATCTATCATATGATGCTCTATGTCACAACATGTAATGTCAGATTCCACTGTCAGTCTTATATAAAAATCACCCCCAGGCTTGGGTTGGTTTTTGAAGTAGATCTATATAGTTGAACTACAACTCCTATCCTCTTCAGCCAGTCGTTACAGTGCTCTTAGGAGTTGTTATACAGCTTTCCCCACACCCTAACCCTGGGTTCTGATTTTGCGCTCTAAGGGGTGGTCCCACCCTGCGTCGTAAGCGTGCACCTGCTTTTATCTATTTTTGTGTTGTCCGTTTTATTCGGATTGACTATATAATACAGATGTGATTTGATAGTATCATTCCTTTGTGCATCACATCGTATTTTTACTCTGTATTGTATGTCTCACACAGCCCTATTTGTCTATGTATGCCCACATTTTATCAGTGGGTGGTCCCTGTAATAAAATAATATCATATTCCAGTGTGTTATGTCTACAGAAGCCCACACCACGCAGCCATGCGGCAATAAAACTACCATATGTAAGCCGCCCCGCAACCCATAGGAAAGAACAAGGCATGAGAGGCACGTCACTTCTCCTTGGTCTACTTTAAATTCCTGTGTCATGCAAGCCTTGAATCAGTATAGTGCCGGGTCTCAAATTTGTCCCATCTGGGATATTTATGGCATAATGCTAGGACATAACATACATTTCCGATAGGTATGGTATGGGTGCCACCTCTGGGACCCACTCCACTCTTCAGAACAGAACACATTAGATAAAGCAAGTATAAAGTGGCCAATTCCTTTTATTAGATTCTTCAGGAACGCTTCAGTCCATGATTTGTCTAATATTGGAAATCATCCCTATTAAGGGGAATGGGGCTGTGGACATGTGTGGAGCTGCCTTGGTAGAAGCAGCCATCATTTTCTAATCCTGGAAACCTGCTTGAGGCCATCAATGCTATAGTCCCAGAGAGCCCCTTTAAGAATTCTCTCATTCGAACACATCTTCATAAAAATCAATGTATGCTTGGTAAGAATTCCCACTCCTCTGTATGTACCGTATTTTTTGCTTTATCAGATGCACTTTTTTCCACCAAAAGTGGGGAAAAAATGACAATGCGTCTTATAAAGTGAATACCAATGAGTGATTCCATTCTGGAAATGCTCATTAATACACAGGAGGTCCAGAAAGTGTTGAGTGTAGCACTGCTAGCACTAATATTACTCAGTGCTCCCTGGTATTCTGCTGGGCGACCACTATCCTGTGTCCTACAGCGTCAAAACACGATGACCTGATGCTGTGTGATGTCAGATTGCAGTGGCACTGTCCAGAGCAGAAGAGGTTGTTTTATTTATTTATTTATTTGTTTGTCTTTTCTGAGTTTTGAGGAAGATTATAGGAGTCCACATGAGACTGAGGTCTGGTTACCATTGGGGGTCTGATCTGAGGTCTGGTTAACATTGGAGGTCTGATATGAGGTCTGATTTACATTGAGGGTCTGATCTGAGGTCTGATTAACACTAGGGGTCTGATCTTTGGTCTGAATAACTTTTACTGTCTGATCTGAGGTCTAATTTAACATTGAGGGGTCTGATCTGAGGTCTGTTAAAGGTTGGGGGTTTGATCTTAGGTCTGATGGAGATTGGGGGTTTGATGAAAAATATTTTCTTTCTTATTTTCTTCCTCTAAAACCTAGGTGCGTCTTATGGTAAGGAACGTCTTATAGGGCAAAACGTGTGGTAATATTCGGATCATATTTATGAAGGATTTATTTACAGTATTCATACATAAAGATACTGTGCATATTTTTTTCTATTGAAGTCTAAACATCTACATGGAGTTTGTGTGTTCTTCAGGTGTTGGGTTCCCCTGGGCACTTGGATTCCCTTACACTCTCTAAAAATACACTAATAGGTCAAGTGCCTTCCCTTTAGATTGGCCTTAGTATAGGTTTCAGATAGGGGATATTAGCTTCTGCGCCTCCGTAAGGTCAGGGACTGAGGTCAGTGATGTCCATCTTTGAACAATGCTGTGAAATATTTTGGCGCTAAATTTTCAACAGGAAAACATATAAGCTTCCTCTGTGTAAATAGTACATGCTGTATGGATAAGCTACTGCTATTTTGCCATTCAATACGTCAATCAATATCTTGCATACAGTCATTATCAGAATGTAAACATCAGTATTATGTGTTGAATACCCAATGCATCTTAAGTACTCCCAGCAGGCTAAACAAAGACAATTAGATGTAAATTAGTGTAATTGAGCACATAATTACTCCACTCCAACTCTGACACTTGCCTTTCAAAGTCAGTCGCCGAGAAGCTTAGTAAAGTCTAAAGGACCCTTTACACGGACCGAGGATCCGCTAACAAGCGTTCATACGGCGTTGTAAAAGTGCCGCTAATTACCCTATGAACGAGCGAAACGCTCGCTCGTTGGGTCATAGATCAGTCAAGTGTTGTTTTGCCAATCACACTCTGCTGCCGGCAAACAAGTCAGTATGGGAACTAGCGATGGCATTAGCGATCACTCCTCTCTATGCTGTGGAGGAGATCGCTGCATGTAAATGTCCCCTCCACTGACGAGCAGGCGATTGTTGAGAAGGAACACTTCTTTCCTGACGCTTGCTGTATTGTTCCGTGTAAAGGGATCTTACCATCTTAAATGAGCGCTAATGCTTGACCAAATGTACCTGTGTAGTGCCCTGGAGCAAGGGTACTTTAGACTATGGACATTTGCCCCTATTAATATGCAGCAAAGTAAAATTTGACATTTTCTTGGTAAATCAGGGTTTTTCCCTTGAGATGGTAGATGCTGTAAGATGTGTAAATTTACCAAGAAAATGTCAAATTTTCCTTTTTCCTCCTATCGATAAAATCTTTCAGATTAAGTCTTTTATTAATTGTGATAGTACACATGTGTACATCATATGCTGCACAAACCGCAGCCTTTCTTAGGTGTGATGCACCACAAGAAAGGTCAAAACTGAGAAATTTCCTGGCGGGCTGATGCCCAGGGGGCCGCTCGAGCCCTCCTCACCATCTGATGCTCTCAGCATTAATACTGGAAGCATCAGGTACTTATGCACATGGCCAACAGCTGCAGGTGCCCTCCTGAACTTAACTGTATCACCATCCTCAGGACAATGATACAGTTTTATACTGTGGTGAGGGCAGCCGTACTTTGTTCTGCACTGTGATATTTGGTTCTGCTGGGGTGGTATTATTTGCTGTACTGTGATAGTTGGTTCTGCTGGGGGAGTATTTTGTGCTGTACTGTAATATTTGGTTCTGCTGGGGCGGTATTTTTTGCTGAGCTGTGAACGTTGGTTCTGCTGGGGCAGTATTTTGTGCTGTAGTGTGATATTTGGTTCTGCTGGTATAGTATTTTGTGCTGTACTGTGATATTTGGTTCTGCTGGGGCGGTATTTTGTGCTGTACTGTAATATTTGGTTCTGCTGGGGTAGTATTTTGTGCTGTACTGCAATATTTGGTTCTGCTGGGGCAGTATTTTGTGCTGTACTGTAATATTTGGTTCTGCTGGGGTAGTATTTTGTGCTGTACTGCAATATTTGGTTCTGCTGGGGTGGTATTTTGTACTGTACTGTAATATTTGGCTCTCCTAGGGCGGTATTTTGTGCTGTACTGTAATATTTGGTTCTGCTGGGGCGGTATTTTGTACTGTACTGTAATATTTGGTTCTCCTGGGGTAGTATTTTGTGCTGTACTGTAATATTTGGT
Organism: Bufotes viridis; assembly: GCA_033119425.1. Taxonomy (NCBI): domain Eukaryota; kingdom Metazoa; phylum Chordata; class Amphibia; order Anura; family Bufonidae; genus Bufotes; species Bufotes viridis. Next base: position 19,277,069 of record CM065599.1, read on the forward strand.
TCTCCAGAGGTAGTATTTTGTGCTGTACGGTAATATTTGGTTCTCCAGAGGTAGTATTTTGTGCTGTACTGCAATATTTGGTTCTGCTGGGGCGGTATTTTTTGCTGTACTGTGATAGTTGGTTCTACTGGAGCAGTATTTTGTGCTGTACTGTAATATTTGGTTCTACTGGGGCGCTATTTTGTACTGTACTGTAATATTTGGTTCTCCTGGGGCGGTATTTTGAGCTGTACTGTGATATTTGGTTCTGCTGGGGTAGTATTTTGTGCTGTACTGCAATATTTGGTTCTACTGGGGTGCTATTTTGTACTGTACTGTAATATTTTGTTCTCCTGGGGCGGTATTTTGTGCTGTACTGTAATTTTTGGTTCTGCTGGGGTGGTATTTTGTACTGTACTGTAATATTTGGTTCTCCAGGGGCAGTATTTTGTGCTGTACTGTAATATTTGGTTCTACTGGGGTAGTATTCTGTGCTGTACTGTGATATTTGGTTCTGCTAGTGTAGTATTTTGTGCTGTACTGTAATATTTGGTTCTCCAGGGGTAGTATTTTGTGCTGTACTGTAATATTTGGTTCTACTGGGGTAGTATTTTGTGCTGTACTGTAATATTTGGTTCTACTGGGGTAGTATTTTGTGCTGTACTGTGATATTTGGTTTTGCTGGGCTAGTATTTTGTGCTGTACTGTAATATTTGGTTCTACTGGGGTAGTATTCTGTGCTGTACATAGGCGTGCGCAGGGGGTGTGCCAGGTGTGCCTGGGCACACCCTAATCAAGCTGCAAAAAATGAGGTATTGTCTCTGCTACAGTGCTACCCCTCCTCAGTTGTCCCCTGTATAATGTACACTGATACCCCTTAGTTTTGTGTTTGCGCATGTATAACATATATATAAATAATTAGGCTCGGACTGGCCCACAGGGGTACAGGGGAATCCCCCGATGGGCCCCTGAGCAAGGTGGGCCCCTAGTCTCCCACCCCCTGCACAAGTGGCACATAACACAGTAGACTTACTGCACTACATACATATATTCAATGTAGAGCACCTCAGCCCGCCTATGGTCATATAAAAAAAACTTGTTAGATTATTTATTATATTTGAATATATCCGTACTGTAGGCCCCCTTAAAAAATTTTACTGGTGGGCCCTAGGTACCCCAGACCGACACTGTATATATTTATACACACACGCAAGCCTGCTTATGCTTTCGGGTGCACACCCTAATGCAATAGGCTGCGCACGCCGATGGTGCTGTACTGTGATATTTGGTTCTACTGGGGTAGTATTTTGTGCTGTACTGTGATATTTGGTTTTGCTGGGCTAGTATTTTGTGCTGTACTGTGATATTTGGTTCTGCTTTGCACAGACAGCCGGCGCATGCGCGATTGCGTGAAGCTGCTGCCAGGACACCGGGTGGGCCCGGACCAGTGTAACCAGGGCGCATGTGCGAGATTACAGCGCACTGGGGGAAACAAAAATAAGTGAGGAGAGGAATGAATAATTAAAAGAGGGGCGGTGCTGGGCTCCGAAATAATGGGCGCGGCTGGGCTCCAACGGACAGAGGAACATCCCCTTGGGCACCTTATAGAGGTCATTTGCATATTAATAAAAGCAACTTTCACACTAAATGACAAGGCGGATGGGGGTAGGAATATTATATTTCACAATAAATCGTGGAGACTGATGTAGTGATGTGAAAATCTCTGTAGCTAAAACCCATGTGACAGAATCCCACCTTTTCCTATGGGACTCAATTGGAAAAATGACCATGTTTTATTAAGATTGTGGCATACATGGGCGTAGGGATCACCATAGCAGCCATAGCAATGGCTATGGGGCCCTCCGCCACTGGTGGCCCGGGCCGCCGGCTGAGGATTTTGTTTTTAAATTCATGTGGCGTAGCTACAGGGGTCGCAGGCCCCTCCAGGACAGACAGAAAAAGCACTATCTACAGGGCCTGCAGGCTGTGTGCGGTGCGACAGTGGGGGCAGCCGGAGGCAGAGAGGCGTACCTGCAGTGAGGAAAGGGAGTGGTCCCGCTCCCAGTCTGGGCGGCAGTCCTACTGGCCGGAAGTAGAGGAGGCGGAGCGTACAGCGAAGCTGCGTGCTCCTGGGCCTGGCAGCGCTGCTGGATTGTGGGCGCGCAGACGTTCAAGTGGCTGTGAGGTGAGAGCTGGCTGAACCTGGGACTGGTAAAACTTACTCTAGAGTCCTGGACCATTATATCTGGTGTGGGGATGTTGGGGTGGGAGGTCCTAGAGGGGTGTTTGGGTGGGAGATCTGGAAGGGGTGGAAGGTCTGAGAGGTATGTGGGGGGGGGGGGGCATACATTTTTTTTGCTATGGGGCCCAGTCATTTCTAGCTACGTCCCTGGTGGCATATTGTATATCTAATGAAATGTATCATTTTTTCGGGGGATTTTCTCCTATTGGTAATTGCTCTTACATTACTTCCAGCTTGTGTTCGATTGGTCCTGTGTATTTTAAATCACAGTCTGTCCATTGTATCCTCGTGCTTTGAGTAGCCGTTAGCTATATGGGACTTTTACCATTGTGCCTGTAGCTTTTTTATGGATTTCAAATAAAGAATTGGGATTTTAGAAGATTCGAGTCTAACGCTGTTTTGCATATGTTACAGCTAGTTCGGGTCGGGGGAACAGGCTTATACACTATAGGAAAACGCACCAGCCGACGTGAGCTCCCACGGCCCCTATCACCAGAGAGGCCGGCATTTTTTCTTATAGTGTGCAAGCATGACCACTGCTGCTGGATTGCAGGGTGGTTGTAACCATGGAAATGAGCCGTGTATAATTTGATGGAAAAATAAATCCAGCCAGCAAAGGAAGCAATATGGACAATCATAATACATTAGTAAATGTCTTGTAGTAACTTTTTCTACATGATAAATGCCACTTGCTGAAGTGACACAACCGCTTTGAGGCTACCTTCACATCTGGCGGTAGCAGTGTTCTGGTAGCCTATCCTGGCGGGCAAGTGGAGGATCCTCTGGACACAAACCGCAACACGCAGCATGTGTCCGGAGGGTTCTCTGTCAGCCGGACGTGAATGGAATGTCTGCCGGACCCCATTATACTTAAATGAGGTTGGCGGACATTCTGTTGTTATCCGGCAGCTCCGGATTATTCCGGCAGGCTGTTCTCTGATGGGACAGCCTGCCAGAGTGATATACGCTGATGTGAAGGGGATTGTCCCATTAAGACAACTTATCCCCTATCTATACCGGAGAATGAGAGAGTGTCCCATCTGCAGGGCCCTTGCCGATCACGAGGGCCTATGCTCTCCATTTGAATGGAGTGGCGTACGTTCACACATGCATGCTGCCGCTCCATTCAGTTTTTTTGGGCTGCTGGAGATACCCGAGCGCCTTGTTATCCACAGCAGAACCATAGAGTTGAATAGTGCAGCGTACAGCGTACGTGTCTGCCGCATCGTTCAAACAGACAGCATGGAAACCAGTTTTCATAATCGGCGGGGACCCCTGTAGTGGGACCCCCACTAATCAGACACATATCTCCTTCCTCTCTCATTCTCCTGGTCGAATCAGAATAAAAATAATAATAATTTAGGTCGCATTTTAGACATGATTCGCCCATCTCTCTCAAACTGCAAAACATCCGTCTTGCAGTGTATTATGTAACACTGAGATGCGTCCTATTAGGAACCACCTCTGGTAGGAGTTACTAGATGCATAAACATGTCAGGCCTGCGGGATTTTGTAGGTCCCTGGCTGCTAGGACAACTCATCATCAGCAGAGATGGCCATAGAGTGACAGTCGGAGCCACGGTCGCTATTGTAATGGCTTTTGCAGCAGGGTATTAGATGTATGTTTCCCGCGAGCCTGCGCCATCACTGCTCCGTAAATTGAAGGAGGTGCGCGTTCACTCCAACCTCTGTCGTAAATGTACATTGTGGGGAAAGAAGAGCTTATGTATTATCGGTGGTGGTCTAACCTCTGGGTCAGCACAGAGAGCCCCCACCTGTGTATCTCTCTAGGCAGGGCACTATGTGCAGTGACTAGCCTACAAGCGATACAAACTATCCTAGTCTTCTGACATTGACACATTCCTCATTTGGCAGTAACTAATAACATTTTGACATCGCTTAGTCACATAGACACATTTCTGACCCAAACAAAATGTTTTCTCCTTGTACAGATAAAGTAATATACTTCTGGCTTTGTTTTCAATGGGGCACAGGTTGTAGAGCCAGAGAGCGCCAAGTAAATGCTGAAGGCATCTGGAAGAGCGTTGTCGGCCCCTTCTTCCCATTGATCACTGGGAGTCCCAGATCACCTATCAGTGACATATTTTTCCATACTTCAATAAGATGTGTAACAGTGAACCGTCAACCTGTCAATTTGAACCCCTCAAAGGGGTTGTCTCATGTGAGACATTAAAGAGGCTCTCCGGGAATTAAGAAAATTAAAATACTTCAATATTACTTTATGATAAATATATTCCCAAATACCTTTCATTAGATATAGTTTTGTCTAGGGAGCAATCATTAGGAGAAATAAAATGGCCGCCGTCCTATTAGTACATACAAAACCTGTCCTAATCACACAGGAGGACACGTTACTTCACAACAATGATCTATAGAGCTGCCCCATCCTCCTTTCTGCTCTGCCTGTCAGGGATTATGATCCTGAACATAGCTGATAAGACCTTCAACTGAATCGCTATGGGAAGGGAAATCATAAGGAGACATGAAGTACAGAGAGGAGGGTGGCATGTGGCTAATGAGCAGCAGCTCTTGTATGTAGCCTTCATTACCACAGTCTGTCCTGTACATGCTCTCCGAACTTGATGTCTCCTCATGAACTAAATACCCCAGAGATTCAGCTGAAGATCTTATCAGCTGTATTCAGTATCATAATCCCTGACAAGTAGAGCAGAGAGGAGGATGAGGCAGCTCTTTATCTCAGTGTTGTGAAGTAACTTGTCCTGCTGTGTGATTAGGACAGGTTTTGTTTTTTTGTGGACGGCGGCCATTTTGTTCCGCCTGATGAATGCTCCCCAGACAACAGAAGCCATTATAAATAATGAAAGGTATTTGGGAATATATTTATTATAAAGTAATATTTAAGTATTTTCATTTTCTTAATTCCCGGAGAACCCCTTTAGTGGCCTATCGCTAGGATAGGTGCGGGTCCTACCTCTGGGATCCAAAAATAACAAAAAAACGGGGCCCTCAAAGTGAATGGAGAGCAGCTACCCATGAGCGCTTACCCTTCGTTCACCGCAATGGGAGTTTCGAAAAATAGCCAGGTGTTGATTCCGTTTTTCCGTCAGCCCCATAGCAGTGAATGGAGCAGACTTCCAAAAACAACAGAGCTTGCTCACTCAGCTATTTTTGGATCTCCCATGAGGATAAATGCTCTTCTTCACTTTGGGGGCCCTGTTGGTGAGGTGAGATGAGATTAGCATGCCTCTTTAATGACCAGCTACTTTTTTTCAGCTTTTGTCCCTCATAATTAAGCAGCCATGACGTTTTTGTTCCTTTCATTAACATGGCCGTATAAGGCCTAGTTTTACGAGAGCAATGGCATTTTTTTGTCTGACACAATGCCATATGAAATCCGAGTCTTTTTTATTATAGTTCCTTATGTAAACCAGGTTCCCATCACAATCACGGCATCTAATGGACTAAATGATCTTGGTGTTTGCAGAAGGGTATTGCCTCTGCAGGAGAACTGATCGGCCAACGTCTTGGAAGCCAGACCTGTGGCCATCAGCTCTTCTTTGCAGCAACTCTTAAGATGTTGTCATGAGATAGTCTCTTTAAAAATGTAATAATTTAGTGATTTCTAGTGTTCAAGAAAGCCAGCTCTTCTAAATGCCTGGTTAGGTAAGCAGAATCGGCAAAGCGCTATGCGTTGCCTTTGACCACTAGCAGAAAAGTGCTCCCATTTCTGCATGCCTGTGTGACCATTTGGCCCCCCAGTGGTAAATCTGTGGTCACATGACACAAGCTTTATGCTTTCTATAAAGCACCAGGGGGACTGATGTATTTTACAGGTATTGTGTCTTGTCTGTGATGAATACTCGTTATGTCGTTGTTTATAGTGTGTAATTTCTCATGTTGTTGGTAATGGTCGACTAGATTACGTTTTTAAGTTTTGTGTGATAAACCTATAGGTTTGTGTTTTTTATGGTCAGTTATGTAAATCCTTGCAATTTATAATTGTAGTAATGATTGTGTTTTCAATACCTGTCAATGATGGCTCTCCGTGAAAGAGAAGCTCAGATAAAACCTGGGGATCTGGGGAAATGCCCCTCCTTAAAGGGGATGTCCAGGATTTTAATACTGATGGCCTATACTGCAGATCATCCCTTCCGAGTAGCCCTGGTGCCGAAAATACACGGCTCTGCCTGTTATGCAGTGGATGGAGCTTGCAGCTAGCTTGCTGCTTCCATTCACTTCAAGGGGAGCAGTGCTGCAGTTACCAGTCCATTACACAATGGGCGGATGTGTTTAGTTTTGCCGCACCTCAGCTGATTGGTGGGGGTGCAGGGTGTCAGACCCCCACCGATCAGATATTGGTGACCTATCCTGAGGATGGGCCATCAGTATTACATTTTAGGAATACCCCTTTAAGAGGCAAAAATGGCCAAATAGAGGTATTGTTCAAGTGTATGGGTATGAATCTCAGTACCAGACATAGCCCGTAGACATTTTTTCTAATCCTAGCAACGTAACTTCAATAACTATTATTAATTAGATCCTGAAAATTAGTCTTTTTTCTTTAACCCACGAAGCAAAATTGGCCACAATCAGCTGGGGGGTATGGATAGTTAAGGGCTTGTTTGCTAGATTTAGGAAAATTGTGTTTGGTGGAGGATTTTTCTAGCTTTTTTCCTTAAAGGGATTTTTCGGTTTGCTTCAACATCCTTTAAAATAATCATTTATGAAGGCAGCTGTAATTTTGTAGTGTATTTCTTTTGCCTTTTATTGCTCCTATCTTCTGTTCTGGTCACATGACCATGTCCATGCAGCTCTTTTTTTTTTTTCTGTGATGTTATGGCAGGGCAGTGATAGGGGAGTGTCTATGGAAGTAGCTGGGTGGGAGGAGCTATTAACTGGGCCCAGTTAGGGGCGGTGCTGAAGGTGTGGCAGAGGAAGGAGAGGTGCATCATGGGTTTGGTTGGATACGGCAACAGGAAGTGCTACCTACAGGGTGGAAGCAAGCCAGAGGGACTGGTTTACATGGTAGAAACAGGTCAGGAGAGTCGAATTGAAAAAAAAAAAGCATGGAGCAGATGTAGAGCAACTACACAAGCATACTGTAAAAATAAAAAAAAATATATATATATATATATATATATATATATATATATAATAATCCGGAAAACCCTTTTTATGGTAATATCAAGAATGCTGACATATATGCTAATTTTCAAAAGCAGGGAGATTGGCATTGAGCTCCTCACACTGCTCCATCTAACTGACCTGCTAAAAAGCTGGTAACGGGAAACAGCATTCCGACTACGAGGCCTGTGACTGTACAAGTTACAATAAAATCATGCACCTCCCATCAGTTTATCCACATGAGAGAATAAGTCACAGGTGTCTTTCAACAATCCCAAAAATTCAGATCATTTTGTAAATCTCACTATTGTCATGACTTTTCCCCCTCTTTTCAACTCTTCAAAGATACATATCCATAGTCTGTAAATGATATGCCTTACTACCATTCTTTATGCTGCAGCTCGTTTTTCTCAGATTGGCTGCCAGTCCTAAGCACAAGCCCACCACAATGAAAAACCTACAAGTAAGACGTGTAGAACTGATTTCCATTAGCGCAAGGATAAAATGATGATAAACTACAAGAAAATAACCCACCCATCAGGTAATAGTCACAGACAAGCTCAGTCCTAGTTACTGCAGTAGAATATTCCTAATAAGTGAAACCAGCAGGACCCCTGTCAGATTTCTGAAGCTCCTTGCCAAACTCATGGGAAGGAGTTAAAGCATTTAACTTTCATTTTTATGATGTCATTGCTTGGATGCACATGAGAAGATTTTTAACTTGTTAAAAAAAAAAATTGCAGTGGTATTTGCCCAAATCTGACAGCACACAGGAGGAAAGTTAAGGCGCCCCATGTAATTACCTTGCTTTTAAGCTCTGTAGCGTGAGATGCCTCTTTGCAGAATTCCTGGTAGTCTTGTGAAGACCCCACTTCAGGCTGCCACCAAACGACTCGCTTAGCAGTGTGGCCCTAACAATCCCTTTAAGAGCCAGCCATTGCAGGCTGCCGTCAGGTTATGTCACTGGAGTACTCGCAAATGCATCTGTCAAGTTACTTTGTCCATATCGTGCTTCCCTGTTCTCCACTAGAGGCACCAATAACTTTCAAGGGGTGGAGTGAAAGTTTTGTGCCTGAAGAAATCAATGCAAAAAAAAAAAAGTAGACCGTCTAAGAACAAAGCATATATCCTATTCTCGCCCAGGGCTGTGATGAGTCACGAGGAATATCTCCTGCATTTTTTAACATCTGACAATCTGTTTATACACAGACCTTATCAACTGATCACCGTGTCGGCCTTTAACACCAGGGGAACGTATCCTTGCACGTTGCGAGCTCTGGTTGCAAAGTTTTTGGAAATGAAATGTGGTACAGTAATATTCACAGCTCTTTGCCAAACTGACAGATGTTTACTTACGGAAACGTGTAGGTGTCTTCATTGTGTTACCATTCTGAGAATTTGTCCTCCTGCAGTCATGCTGTGTGCATAGTCAAATAGATATCCAGGTCTGCAGTAGTAGCCTGATATGGACTCCAGGGGGAGCCACAGATTACACTTTTGCATGGGCATCACTTTTTTTTTTCTAAATAGTAGTTGAACGACTTTTTTTCCATCTGGGCAAGCCATTCTAAGAATGAAGTTTCATCATGTGGCCACCTTGTCTATCAGCACCCTCCATTCAAGAAAAATGTGAATGGACTATAGAGCGTCTGGGTTTGAGGTGGCCCCCAACACTACGCTGGGTCCCCCGGGCACCATCAGTGTGTCACTGTGTGTTGCTGCTCTCCTGAGGGGATCATAAGGCGTTATTTCCAATTAGAAAGCACAAGTCCAAAGAGTCAGAGTTTGCAGTAAACCAGTGGGCTTCTTTGCTCGAAGGAATTCAAGTGCAAAACTATAAAGGCAATGCACTGAGATAGCTTCTCCAGTCTTCCCCGGGTAGCAAAAGGTTCTTCGCTGAGAAAAGGTCCGAGCTAGCTGTCCCCCTCTCCTTTTTTAGGAAGGCTGGTACGCTGGCCAAAGGATTGGTGGCCCTGGGTCTGTGGTTCAGTCATCTGGCTGTCTCCCTGGTCAAAGGATGGGTGACCCAGGGTCTGTTGCCGAGTATCCCCATCTCAGCATCTTCTTCTGGTCACTCGTGCACTCCTGCAGAGTCTCTCCTCCTAAACACTGGTCCCTTTCTGTAGACACTTAGGGACTCTGACTGCTCTACTTTTATACAGTTTCTAAACCCAATAGTGGGGAATGGGCGTGGAGCTGGAGAATCGCAGCCTAAAGGAAACAATGTTGCAGTTCAAGACTGCCACAGACTTGTATTGGGCCTCAATATAAGTCAATGGGAATGACCAAACTGTTTTCAGTCATAAAAAAAGTATTACAGAGCCACACTAGATGGTCAAAAGTCCCCTGCATCTTGCTTTTACCTCCAAAACCCAGCTCAGCATGGTCCCTCATGACAGCAGTGGAGGCTGGAGATTTGCAAAGTCTCTTCAATTTACAGTGTGAATTGGTTGTGCGCTAACCAAGACATTACTGCTGTGTATGAGCTAATTTCTCAGTCCAGGCCCTGTGTCATTTAATGCAGGGCTGCTTATGCTGCTGGTCCCATGCTACTCCATCAGTGGTCATGGTCAAAAAGGGAGAGCTGTAGACATCAGTGCAGATCTTCTACAGACATTTGACACTATTTAAAATTGAATAAACACTAAGAAGGAAAAGTGAATTATGCAAATCACAGGATCAATCGACATGTTAATGATATGCAATCAGATGGAAACAAAATATTCAAAACATCTGGATTTATCCAGTATCAAGTATGAGCACCACGCCCAGAAATACACGCACTCACACGTCTTGCCATGCTATCAAAGAGGTTAGTAATGGGTGTCTGAGGAATGTTCTACCACATTGAATGCACTTGAGAACACAAATCATCAAGATCTGCTGCTGGCTGCTGCCTTTGCAATTGCAAACCAATGATGTCCCAGATGTGTTCAATGGGAAACTAGTCTGGAGATGCTGCAGGCTATGGTAGCACGTTTGGGCCATGCAGGCTATTTACAGTAGCATGAGCAATCAACAGCCTTGTGGTGGTCTGTTGCGAAATGTTTTCTGGGACACTTTGGAGAAATGGCTGCATCACTGGTTCCATGTCCAAATCAGTGTAACGCAACGCTTTTTGTGTATCTGAAATGAAGACGAGAGGGGTCCGACTACTGTACATTATGCCTCCCCGCACCATAATCCTGAAACTTGTGTGACATTGCCTTGTGAAGACTTCATCATGGCATTGCCCAGAAATTTGTCTCCAGACCAATTTCTGGCTATCATTGCATCCAAGACTAAAGCAGGACTCATTCCTGTAGATCAGTGGTGCCCAACCATTTTTCGTCTGAGGGCCGCACTAGACTTGGTATACATTTCGCGGGCCGGAACCAGGTACCTTTGACAGAAAGAAATGCAATAGCTGTGAGGGGGCACATGTGAGCATTACTACTGTGAAGGAACAAATATCCGGGCATTTTTTCTGTGAAGAGGGCACATATCTGGTCATTATTACAGCGAGGGGACACGTGGGAGCATTACTACTGTGAAGAGGGCACATATCTGGCATAACTACTGTGAGGGGGCACGTGTGAGCATTACCACTGGAAGAGGGCACATATCTGGCATAACTACTGTGAAGAGAGCACATATCTGGCATAACTACTGTGAGGGGGCACGTGTGAGCATTACCCCTGTGAAGAGGGCACATATAAGGGCATAACTACTGTGAGGGGGCACATATCAGGGCATAACTACTGTGAAGAGGGCACATATCTGGCATAGCTACTGTGAGGGAGCACGAGTTAGCATTACTACTGGGAAGAGGGCACATATCTGGGCAGAACTACTGTGAAGAGGGCACACATCTGGGCATAACTACTGTGAGGGGGCACGTGTGAACATTACAGCTGTGAAGAGGGCATATATCTGGCATAACTACTGTGAAAAGGGCACATATCAGGGCATGACTACTGTGAATAGGGTACATATCAGGGCATAACTACTATAAGGGGGCACGTGTGAGCATTACTGCTGTGAAGGGGGCATATATCTGGGCATTATTACTGTGAGGGGGCACGTGTGAACATTACAGCTGTGAAGAGGGCATATATCTGGCATAACTACTGTGAAGAGGGCACATATCAGGGCACAACTACTGTGAGGGGGCACGTGTGAGCATTATGGCTGTGAAGAGGGCATATATCTGGGCATTATTGCTGTGAGGGGGCACGTGTGAGCATTACAGCTGTGAAGAGGGCACATATCTGGACATTATTACTGTGAGGGAGATCGGACTGTGAAGAGGGCAAATATCTTGGCATTTTTACTGTGATTGGGCATGTGATGTATACAGGTGTGTAATGTATGTAGTGCAGTATGTGATGATCACACACTGCCCTACATACATTACACACATGTATACATCACATACTGCACTGTCACCTTCTTCTGCAGGTCTACCTTGATGTCTGGTCTTTAGGCTTCAGTCAGATCCTCCACCGCCATGCTTGCGCACTGTGCCCGACACCACCAGGAACTGGCCCCTCCTCCTCTCATCTCCCGCCGGCTTCTCCTACTGCAGGGCGCTCTATCGCTCCAGCGCCCGCCCAATCTTACCAATAGCAAAGCTCCTTGCTGTCTGGAGCTTTGCTATTGGTTATTGCAAGCACAGGCAGCGTCGCTTTGCTGCCTGTGCCGTTCGCAGCACGCCCTGCACTGATAAAGTCCCGTTACTGTGCAGGCCGCATGATACGGCTTTGCGGGCCGCATTTGGCCCGCGGGCCGTAGGTTGGCCATCACTGCTGTAGATGATAGACCCCCATTCCCCTTGAGAGAGGTGTGTGAGGTCAGTTGAACACCTGTAACTGGACGTCTGGCTTGTAGCCCAATGTTGTGCAAGCACCTTCTGATGGTTTATGTAGACACTGTTTGCCGCCCTAGGCTTGGGATATGACATCCAATTTCACTTACAGTACAGAATGGATCACTACACGCCATTCTTCCAATCAGACGTTCGCCTCTGTGCACCACTTGTTATTATTGCAGTAGTTGTCATTCTTCCAACCACCGGGACAAACAACGCCGAACAGTGCTGAAATCTCAACCTAGGTGCATAGCGCTCTGCCGGAGAGATAACCAAGGTCTCTCAGTTTAAGGATTCTGTGCTTCTCAGTTTGCGATAATTGGCACATCAACGAACAGGAGGCATCGCACAATCATCCCACATGACTTGATCCGATTTTTAAGGCTTCATTTGGCTAAAAACGTTGCTTTCAATTTGGCTTTTATGTTTCAGATTGGAGTACGCTGCTTTATAATACAGCCGCCATGACCGAATGACCAGGATCAGCGATGATACTGAACCTAGTCATTTTCACCCCTCAGATGCCGCAGTAAATAGCAAGTGGAGTTGAATAAAGGGAGAGGGCTCCCCCTGACTTCCGATCTGAGCACCCGCAGTGAAATCACGGGGCTCTGATTAGTTACCATGACAGCCTGTCTATGTCTATGAGATTTAGAGTGTCAGAATCTCATAGACCATAATGGTTCTCTATTATGGTATATGGGACAAGCGATCAGAAGATCCCAGGTTCTAGCCCCCTAAGAGGAGTCAAGGTTTTTATGCAGAAAGTTAAAAAAAAAGTTTAAAAAAATAACAAATACATAAAAAATTCCCTTTTACATATAAAAATAAATAATACAAAACATAACGGGTATCTCCGCATCTAAAAATGTCTGGAGTATTAAAATCTAAAAATATTTTTCCTGTGCGGTGTATGCTGTAGACATGCGATTTGTCATTTTTTATCACCTTTTCCTCCAAAAATGGTTCCAATAAAAACTACAGTTCGTCCCACACAAAAACAAGACCTCATACAGCTCTGTAGACAGAAACATAAAAAAAAGTTATGTCAAAAAAAAGTAATAAAACAAAATAAAAACTATACAAATTTGGTATTGCCATAATCCTATTGACCGGCAGAATAAGGATATCATGTGCACAACTAACACTGTAATATCAAAACCCAAAAAAACCTTCGTAGGGTTTTTTTTCCCAATTTTTCCAATGCAAATTTTCCAATACAAGACTTGATAAATTAAACGGTGCCATTAAAAAATATTATTTATCCCGCAATAAATAAGCACTCATATGGCAACATGAATGGAAAATTTACAAAAATTGTGTCTATTGGAATGTGGAAAGAAAAAAAAAAAAAAAGAAGCTGCTATTAAACTTTTTCTGACAGCAAAATGTATAAACAATTTAACTCTACCTTTATTCTCACTTATAACTGTGTTTTGTAAGATGATCCATTAGTTATCTTTAGGAAAGAGGGACTGCAATAGGAGCAAATTAGCCTTTATTTCTTAATGGAGATGTGAGTATTGGAATTTCCGAATAAAAATGACGGTACAATTTATTAATTATTTACAAGGAAAACAAAGTACATTTTAAAAATATTGAAAGTTTAAAAATAGGGGACTAACCATGGGCTCTATAGTAAAACTTGGAATAAGCCCTGCTCCATCAGGACATGAAAAGGCTTATTTTGATGCCCATTCTTTTCTGTGTCTTCTCTCCTCTGTCTCCAGGTGATAAGAATTCATTTTTGGCCACTTTTGTCTTTCATTATTCTTAATTACCACTAATTGTAGCTCTTATGGCCATGGCCCCTCTTATTTTTTTAATTTTAAGGTTGGAAAAAGAAATATTATAATAAATGAGCAGTGTGATAGACCTGACCAAAGGTGTCTCGAATGGTTTTGAGCCAATCATGGGATCTCATGTTCCTGTCTATGTTTTGAAGCGCAGCCTGATGTTTCCTTCACATTTCAGGTTACTGGTGTTCTGTTGCCTGTTTGTAATACTATAAGAAGACTTTTTCTTCCTCCTGTGCCTGTGGAAGGATGTTGGCACCTAAAAACAGCTCACACCCTGCCAAATTAAACAAAAACCTTTCAGAATTTTAGTCTCGTGGCTGTTTCCTTTCTGTTGAAGCACAAGTTTTCTTAATTGTTGCTTTGTTCTGTTCGAAAACAAACAGCATGTCCTTACTGTTTATAAGGAAAGAGCATAAAATATATTCATATTTACTGCAGAACTGAAACAATAAAGTGCATTTTGACCTAAAAATGTAGGTATACGTCATAAAGTTGATCGCCTCTGTCCAACGCAGGCAATCCCGACAGACTAATTTTTGCCCAAACTCTCACAGCCCCTGTAATGAGGTGAAAGATTACAAGATATTTCAGGAGATCTATGATACAGATCATAATGAATCATTATAAAAACATAAACAGAAGCCATGAAGTAAGTGACAACAGATCCAGGGAACCCTTTGTTTCCGATGATTGCCTGCTCGTCAGAGGAGGTGAAAGCTACATATACATGCAGCTCTGGGGAGAAGGGATCGCTAATGCGATGGCTTGGCCCCATACAGATTAAGGCTACATGTTTTTTGCTGTCTGCAAATCGGGATCAGCAAAAAATAATAATGCTCCATCAGTTTTTTGGGGAGGATTCCTTTGTTTTCACAGATCCCTTGTAATTAGAGATGAGCGAACTTTAAAAAAAAGTCCGGTGTTCGGCGTTATGGATTCCACTATAGCGGGATATGGAATCCATAAGGGGCGGCTGCCACCAACCCGAACTGTTGAACAGCCGAAGGACCTGGGGTGACGTCACCGCCATGTGATCAGTGCAGGGGGCGTGGCTCAGCACGGGATCAAATCCAGTGCTGAGCCACGCCCCCTGCATGATCACATGACAGTGACGTCACCCCAGGTCCTTCAGCTGTTCAACAGTTCGGGTTGGTGGCAGCCGCCCCTTATGGATTCCATATGCGGCTATAGTGGAATCCATAACGGGATGCGTGACTTACCACAACCCGAACGCCGAACACCGGACTTTTTTTTAAAGTTCGCTCATCTCTACTTGTAATAAATGCCTATCGTCTGCAAATGAGAAAAAAGTAGGACATGCACTACTTTTTTTGCTGAAGGGAAACACGGACAGCGGACACGGAACACAAACGGATGAACTGTCAGCATTTTTTTGCTGACCCATTGAAATGAATGGGTTCCTATCCTATCCGCAAAAAAAACCTGAAACGGAAGTCGAGAAAAACAACTGTCGTGTGCATGTAGCCTAATTGCTACTTTTTTACAGGACGATCTGCTCGCCCGAAACGGTGACTTGCGTCTCCGCATCAATAATGTTTTACTTGGTGAACGAGTCTTTGTTCGTTGATTGGGCAATGGGCAGCACCTTTAGACAAGGCAATTATCGGGAACAAGTGTTCTTCTGTATGAACGTTCATTCCCATAACCGGTCTGATAAATGGCCCAATAATTGGCCCAGGTAAAGAGACCTTAAGTTATTTCTTTGGCGCAAACAATACAGCTGCTGTTACAGCTCAGAAAGGTACAATGCAATGGCATTTAAAAAGTTGCAAACCAGGGTCCTGTAAGTTTTTTTTACACTGGCATACAGGGAGTAATACATTTCCCCCTATGACTGCTTTGGAATTTATTTAAAGGGATTGTGTGTAATTAGATAAACATCACTGCCTTTTGCAGAAACGGTGCCACTTATGTTTGTGGCTGGGTCCGGTACTGCAGATCAACCCAATTCAAGTTACTGAGGCTGAGATGCCATACTAGACAAACCTCATTGACAGGAGGGGTGGTGGTCCTAGAAGAAAACGGCTATCCTTCTTGTATTTTATATTTTCCTGGCTGAGTCCTATTTCTGGTCTCCTGCTTTCTATTCTAAACGACTTGGATAACTCATTTCCATGTCCTATCGCCATTTAGAACAAGGGCACAAACAAGCTTTGGTTTGGATCTCTCTGTGTTGCTCATCCACCCTAGCAATGATGGATTATGACTGGGAACATACACAATGCTGCAATTTAGAGTAATTTTGGAACGGGCCTCAAGCTACCAGTCATAACTATAAAACACGAGGAAAAACACCTTAAACTTCCCAAAACTGCCAATAGAACTCTTTGACAGTCAGAATATACTTTGTCCTTGGCACATTAGAGCTCCTTGCACGTACACACTGTAACTGCGCAGAGAATAAAGGCATTACAGTATGCTTACTTATTAAGCAGTTGATATTTATAGGCTGTGTTCTGCTGGAGACTACATTTTTCCTTAACCACAAAGACACAGAAAAAAGAAATGCATTTGTGCAATGGATGATACTAAGAAAAAATAATTACTTCATATGATTTTTTTTGCAATTATAATTGGGTATTTATACAGTCTCTGCTAACCATTAACTGTGAATTGTCTACTTCTTTTAAAGGGAGTCTTTCACCCCAAATAAGCAATTTCCATTCTGTTCACTATAGCCCCCACATTATAATGCGTCTTACCCTAATGCTGTCCGATCCACGGATCTTCTGAAAATCACTTTTATTTGACATGCAAATTTCTGGTAAAGGTGCCCAGGGGCGGCGTTGTAACGGTCGGCGCCCAGGCCCCGCGGTCATTTTCATATGATACCACTCCCCTCTTCACCCAGTCGGCCCGCCCTGTGTCTTAATCTTCTCCTCTTTCTTTCCCGCGCCAGCGCCGTGGAACGGGGCCTCCACGCCTGCACACTGGTTTTCCCATTACTGGCAGAAGCACCGGAGTGTCCAGTGCGCAGGCGCAGGCCCGCTGGACTGTGACGTGCGGGCCTGCGCCTGCGCACTGGACACTCCGATGCTTCTGCCAGTAATGGGAAAACCATTGCGCAGGCGCGAAGTCCCCGTTCCACAGCACAGGCGCGGGAAAGAAGGAGGAGAAGATCAAGACACAGGGCGGGCTGACTGGGTGAAGAGGGGAGTGGTATCATATGAAAATGACCGCGGGGCCTGGGCACCGGCCGTTACAACGCCGCCCCTGGGCACCTTCACCAGAAAGTTGCATATCAAATAAAAGTGATTTTAAGAAGATCTGTGGATCGGACAGCATTAGGGTAAGAAGCATTTTAATGTGGGGGCTATATTGATCAGAATGGTCTAACTTTTAGAAATTGCTTATTTGGGGTGAAAGACTCCCTTTAAGCCCATAAATTCTGTTTATGGGATTCTTAGGCCGCTTTCACATGAGTATGTTTTCCATGCGGGTGCGGTGCTTGAAGTGAACGCATAGCACCCCACATGAATCCTCACCCATTCATTTTAATGGGTAATTTAATGGGTAGGTAATTTTAATGGATCTCTTTACTGACCCTGAGCTGTCCACCCACACCTCGAACTGTTTATTGGATTGCACAGACTTTGCCTGCTCTGACCTCTGCCTGTCCCTGACTGTGGTTTTGCCTGATCCCTTGATTCCCTGATATGTTGTCTCTTGACTCCCATGGGTTAGTAGTCACCTGAACAAAGACTACTCCATGAGATAGTGGCCTTGTGGTTCACCTGCAGCAGAGTCCATATTCCTGGACAAGGGTTAAAGGGTGAAGACCAGGGGGCTCAGATAACATCCTTATGAGTATCCCCAAGTCAAATCTGTTCGAGTAGCACAGTGGATCCAAATCCGCTTTGCAACACCGTTCATTGACCTTCCATGTAAACATGGTTGCACAATGTCCAAAGAACAAGAGCCTCTCTGACTCATAGAGAAGGATTCGAAGAGGGGATGTTCTCTTTGACATCCTTCTATGAAACTTCCCCTTAAAGTCATGGACTATATTATGGCTACCCCACTGTTTCCACCCACTATTTATGGGTATAATACAGATGACAGATAAACTTCATATATTGCAAAGCACCATGAATTTCATATGGGGTTGTCCAGAGAGTTAAATTAGTGGCATTTAGCCTTAAAGAGTGCTAAATAAATTGAAAGAAGCCATGCTCACTCTCAGCAATCCCCCACCATGCCGGTTCCTATGCTTACCAAGTCTCTGCTTCTCTCCACCTTCTGATCCCAGCTTGATGGGCAGATAGGTGCCTGCTTATCCAGTCACTGGTTGGGTCACCAATGCGGCTAGTGAAAGGCTGAGCAGGCATCTCTAGGTATTTCCTGTGTGTTAAAACCGGACCGGAAAGTGGAGACAAACTATGACTTAGTAAGTGTGGGATTGGAGTGGTGAAGATCAATGAGGGTAGTAGTTTTTTTTTTTACTTTATGTAATCATTTGTACCCTCTCCCCCAATTAAAGGACAAATCCTTTAAATATTTTATAACTTCTGAGTCACGCTTTGACATACCTGTCCTTTTGGGTGGAGATACTGCATTCTTTGCTAAGGTTCATCAGCATATCCACAAAGCTGCAATTGTTTATTGGGATTTCATCAACTTCTAGGATTTATACGCATACCATCCATGTGATTACAGAGAGGTATTGTACCTGGCTGTTCTTGTACATTAATGACATAATGAAGGATCATCTTCATTTCAGTAGATCACTTCAGACCAGTCATGGCCGAGCCCATAGAAATGATGAAGAATCATACTATAATTACAATATTTATTAGTCTTCACGTTCAGTACATAGGAGTTCCATTGTAGAAAGGCTATTATAATATTAGATTTTCCATTCAGGTCTATTAATAGACGCTGTTGCTTCACTTCTAACGTAATTGTGAACAGAACTATTTTCACTGAAGGAAATGTGGCATACAGACATAGGTGTATCGATATATACATTATATGGCTGTAGTTATGTGTAATCAGAGTGGTCAGCAATTCAAGCCACGCTCAATAATAGCAGGTGTGAAAAACTGAGCATACAGCCTTACAATCTCCATAGATGTACAGAAGAAGAATGGTTCATATTCCAGATTTTAGTCAATTTCAGTGGAATGCCACCATTTTGTTGATTTGTCAGGTGTTACTCAGTTAGAGGTGCCACTCAGTTGTGTCTATGAGGTGAAGCCAACGGCTCAACCACCAAGTACCAGGTAGCACAAACTGTTAGATTTTGGATGGCAAGTCCTCCAGTGTGTAGTGTCTCCTCAATTGTAGGCATTACTATCAAGCTCCAAACCTTTAGACCAGCAGTCTCCAACGTATGGCCCTCCGGATATCAGCATGGTGGGATTTGTGGTTTTTTGCAACGGCTGGAAGGTGAAAAGTTGGTGGGCACTGCTTTAGAATAAATTTTAGTTGCAGCCATACAGTACATGTACCATGCACAATGACAAGCATACAGGGCCGGTGCAAGGATTTTTGCCGCCCTAGGCAAAAGAAAAGTTTGCCGCCCCCCCTCCATGTGACATCACAATGCCCCACCCATATGATCTGCCAAATTAAAGGGGTTCTGCAGTTTATTTAAACTGATCGACAGGGTTCCGATACCCGGGACCCCCGCCAATTAGCTGTTTGAGAAGGCAGCGGCGCTGGCAGTAGCACCTCAGCCTTCTCGCAGTGACGTCACGATTAGTATCATTGGCCTGGGTGGGGCTAAGCTTCATTCAAGTGAACAGAGCTTAACCCCGCCAAGGCCAGTGATACTAGTCGTGACGTCACTGCGCCTACAGTAAACAGCGAGAAGGCCGGGGCGCTACTGCCAGTGTCGGACCCCACCGATCAGTTTAAATAAACTGCAGAACCCCTTTAACTAACGCCAGTTTTCTCTCCCCCCCATGTCATTCTCTCTCCTTTTCTTGTCATTCTCCCCACCATGTCATTCTCTCCCCCCATGTAATTCTCTCTCCTTTTCTTGTCATTCTCCCCCCAATGTAATTCTCTTCCCCTCTTGTCATTCTCTCTCCCCCTTTTCATCCTCATTCTCAACCCCCCTTTGTCATCCTCTTTCTCAACCCCCTCTTGTCATCCTCTTTCTCAACCCCCCTTGTCATCCTCTTTCTCAATCTCCCCCTTGTCATCCTCTTTCTCACCCCCCTTGTCATCCTCTTTCTCACCCCCCTTGTCGTCCTCTTTCTCACCCCCTTGTCATCCTCTTTCTCACCCCCCTTGTCGTCCTCTTTCTCACCCCCTTGTCATCCTCTTTCTCACCCCCCTTTGTCATCCTCTTTCTCACCCCCTCCCCACCTTGTCATCCTCTTTCTCAATCTCCCCCTTACTTCTGGTGTAGCGTGGTCGAGCTATCTATGCTCCACGGGTACAGGAGCTTTAGTCTCCTGTACTCGGCGGACTGACAGGAAGTGCACACTGTGTGCGCACTTCATGTCAGTCTGGCCGGGTACAGGAGACAGATGCTCCTGTACCGCGGACCATACAGGGCTCGGCCCCGCTACAATGAGGGAATGACAGGAGGGAGCGCTGAGCGCTTCCCTCCTGTCAGTCCCTCTCTTTATGCTGCGCCCTCATGGACGCGCCAGCCCGGGCAGTGCTGCAGCTGCCTGAGGCTCTCTATAGAGCGCTCGGGCGGCTGCAGCATGAAGGGGGCCGGCGCTCCTAGCAGCGCCCCTTCCCAAGGGGCGCTCTACGCGGCTGCCTAGTCAGCCTATAGGACGCGCCGGCCCTGCAAGCATATGTAAACTGAAATGTTCCTCAAAATGATTCATCTCCATTTGTTGGAACCACGGTGGTTACTCTTGAATGCATGGTGCCAGCTATTGGGTTTATTGATGGAGGGATAAATATCCAGTGCCGCTTTTCTTGATTTGGACTTTGACCAGTTGGTTCAGTTGAATGAAATCTTATTGATTCAGCATGAAAATATGTTGTAGATGATAATGTGTGCTTACAGCCTTGGATGTGATGGGGAGGGTGCTCTCCTTGTGAGGCATGGCTATGGACTATAAATATCAAGATCGGTGTGGTCCATCTCCAATAATCAACTGTTGGAATGGGTGAACTCTCTGGGCTCTTTCTTGCTTACACTGGACACCATTGCCGTACTTTTCTAGGGCATCATTATTTTAAAATCTAGATAACCCCTTTAAATATGTGTCCAACCTCACTTGGTTGAATTGACCAAGATCTAATGGAAAGAGGGTGTCATAGTGGAAAAACTATTTTCACTCGTGTGCGTGCAAGGCAGTCCTGACAATGTATTTCAGTGCATCTTTGAGTGCTGACAGCGGGGGAATGGGGGCAGCAGGAAAATCAAAACTAGTGACCTGGACTCCTTATTTGCAGTATTATTCATAGTCCAAAATCGGGATGACAGATTCAATTTAAAGGGCTACTTCTATCTCAGACATTGATGGTATGTTACTAGGATATGGGAGTTCCAAAAATAGCCAGGTGCTGGCTCAGCTATTTCCAGCAGTCCCATATCGTTGGCCATGCATGCGCAGTGAGTTCTCCGTTCCCCCGCTATGGGACTTCGGTAAATAACCAAGCCCCCTGCTCCAATAGCAGTGAATGGAGAGCAGTCCATGCATGCGCGGTGTGCTGTCCTTTATTTCTGGGGTCCTGTTCTGGAGACTGGAGCGTGTCCCGGAGGTAGGACCTATCTTATATTGATGGCGTATTCTAGCAATATGCTATCAATGCCTGGGAAGGTTCATCCTCTTAAATTTTTACTGAGGTGGCACTGCTGGGAAATTAACAATTTGCTCCTGAGCTGCCCATGTTTTGCAGCCGATAACCTAGTCGTGGTCCTAGTTGTGGGACACCCTGCAATCATCCAAAGCAGACAACCCCTTTATGAAGATGACTTCCACTTTTGGGCATCCTTTAGGGATTGTGAACAGTGAAGATGCCTTGTATTATATGTTCTAAATGTCCTGCCTTTGTTAGGCTATTTTCACACCTGCGTTTTCCTTGCTGGTAAAGAGATCCGTCATAGAAACTCAAAACCAGAGAAAAACACTTCAGTTTTGGCCCCTTTCATTGTCAATGGTGACAAAACTGAACTGAACGGAATGCTGCAAAATGCATTCCGTTCTTTTTGGTTGCGTTACCATACCGGAGATCAAACCGCCGCAAGCAGTGTTTTTGTGTGCGTCATGGGGTACTGATCAAGACCCGGCATGAAACACAATGCAAGTCAATGGTGCCGGATCCGTTTTCTCAGACACAAAAGTAAACAGATCTGGCGCCCATTGACTTACAATGGCTTTAGTGCCGTCTTGGTCTTTTTAGAGAGAATACAACCGGATCCTTTCTGAATGGATGCAGTTGTATTATCATGAAGGAAGCGTTTTTGCTGAACTCTGCCGGATCCAGCAAAAACGCAGATGTGAAAGTAGCCTCACTGGGATTGACCAAATTTTGATCTTGGACTGGAGGGAAGCAGTCAGTAATGCCGTGCAGCAGTGAGTAGGGCAGAGCCGACTGGTACCTGTAGTGCACTTCACCAGTAAAGGGTTAAAGAACACCAACCTCTCTGGGGACAGCAAACGTTTCTTTTCACATGTAGTGGGCTACATTCGGATAAGGTACTAGAGCTGACGTATCAAGCATTGTCGGATCTGACCGTGTACCACCAGATCACCATTGACTAACATGGGATCCAGAGGTGATCCAGCCCCTTTTCCGGGCTTCAGGCGGACAAAACAGGTGCATGCAACAATTTTTGGTCTGCCTGACAGCCGGTGTTTGTGCCGGATCAGCATGCCCAAGATGTGCACCAGAACTTACTGGTCTTTCATCTTGAGCTTGTATACTAAATCACATCTAAAGCTGCATACAAAATTCTTCAGCTTAGCAGAGCATGCTCTGGTGCAAACCACTGCAGCACAGTATCGTATATCAGGGATTTTAAATTGCAGCCAGCAGATTTTTTTAATGCAGCTTTGGATGTGAATGGAGTATAAGCGATCTACTTCATATACGTCATTAGTATATATAGTATATGAAAGTAGACACAGCAAAGTGCAAGTAATATGCAAGGTAGATGAGCAGAATTTGGGTTATGAAGACCTATGGAACGCACCCTAGCCCGGAGCAATGGGGCTGAGCATCCCACGAAGTATGAGGAGCTGTTACTGCATAACCACATTTATATCCATGACATAATAGAGAAATATACAGTCGTATAACATGCCGATATTTGCACGGACGTCCTCAAAAAGCGTCTTTGCAGCATTAACTCTTTAGGTTCTCAAGAGGTCAGAGAATACTCGGGTATCCCACAGGTGTAATAACATTTTGCTAGTCTCACATACTAAGCAATGTTCTGTATTCTACACCATGAACTGTAGCTATCCAGTATGTTAAATTAGAAAAGAGTGTCCATTTCATAAAGAAATAGGAAAGGAGTTCAATGTGAAATTCAGATGTAGCAGAGTTGTCTTTGTCATTACATTTTTTTTTAGGGCTAGGCTTTCTTTCTCACCTAGTTAAAATTTACCATGTAAAACCGCAGAATCTGACCATGAGTGCTGAAAGACAAAGTGAACTCTGCTACCTCTGACGAGCACCCCTACATCTGAAGAATTAAAGTAACCTTCGTCTATTAAACTAGCCCATGGAAATACAGCAGAGATCAGGATTTGATATCTCTGGTTATGGCCGAATTAGAGACCCGGCACACAGCAAAGTGACATACTCCTGACAGTATCAGCGGATGCCACACCCTGTGATCAGAAAGGCAGGAGAATTAGCTCAGACAGTAATGCAGTTAGAAAAAAAAGACAGTATTAGTATAGTAAAAGGTTCCCACCACTGGCTGGAGATTCTTGCCAGTTAGGCAGAAACAGATGGAAGCAGTCGCACATCTTGGAAGGCTCTCAGGAACTCCTGTCGGATGCTGGAGTTGTCCTCCGCTCAGGATTCAAGTACACATCCAGGCAGAGTCTGATGCAGGAAAGTGCAAGGAGTCTGACTGCAAATGCTGACACACTCCTGGTTCTCTCGTAACCCAGCAAATGATACAGCCCCTGGACGGTTCCCAAATTATTCTCGGCTGTCCATAAATACATTGCATCCAATTGATCCCATCGCTTGGTAGAGGAAGAAGTCACATGTCACTGCAGAGAATACATCACAGATGCTCCTTCAAAAACCCATCCTGTGCAATGGTCATTTTGAGGTGCCAATCCCGGCTTTATATCGGGGCAGGCCGAGGAAGGGTTAATAATATTGATTGTGGGGAAACTACTAAAGCGAGTTAAGTGGTCTTATGTTCTTGATTCAGCTGCGCGTACTAAAGGGACGGCAGAGCTGCAATGTGTGTATGTGGTACAGTATGGCCTGGGTAGGTGTTTAGATCTCAAAGGGTGAACCTACCTCTGGGACCCCACGATTATCGTGTGATCAATAGTCCCATGACACCCCTTGTATCACTCAAATTGGCTGGGCGAGAAAGGGAGGAGATGAAGACCAGATCAGGTAAAGAATTGGAGCCTATGGGATCAGCAGAACCAGTTTCCTCTGTTTCTTAGCCACTGTTGGCCATTTTGATTGATAGGGTGGGGATCCCAGAATCCTCAAATATCCTGATAGGGACTCTGAAGCTGAAAGCAGTACCTTTCAGACTATGGATATGCCATACCCCTTGCAATATCCCTTTAAGTAAGTAGGTGGCAAATTGCGGTGTGACAGGGCTTCAAAAGTGCCAGTTAGTGGCTTGAAGTAAAGAACTCCCTGCAGGGCCCTCACTGAGCCCCTCTGTATAGTTGGGACTTGGGAGGAGAAGAAGTAGGCCTCCAATGACTGTACTTCCCTACCTCTTATGGTACCCGTACACATTGGTCTCTCAGGCTGATAAAAGTGGATGATTTCAACCAAAACGAACGGTTGTCTGGTGAAATTTTAACCACAAATGATGACAGATCATTGTCTGAAAAGATGTCGGCAGCATTTAATATTTTCGACCAATAGTCGGACGAAAGATCTTTTGTTCAAAGAAAGATTTTACATGGACAGAAGTTCTTGCTTTAAAAGAACCTTCCCCGAAAAATCTTTATTGAGCATATATGGCTAGTTTGATCAACTGTAGTGGCCAATATGGACTAAAATGTGTATGGCTATGTCTACGAACAGATGATTGTTGGTTCAACTGATGTTCAATCATCAACCAACTTTTGTCGAATGGTAATGGCCACCTTTAGTCCTTATTTCCTCTATACCCTTTGGTTTGGGCTAAACAAAACAGATATAGAGCATATAGTAGATTGCCTGTACCCCCTACACGGCTTAAAGAGGACCTGTCGCCACAAAATGCAGAGTAATTTGTAAATGTGTATACAGAGATAGCTGTCAGGCTGTACACGCAGGAGGTGTTATCTGTGATTGATAGCATTCTGTGTGTAAGTGTGTATACAGAGATAGATGCCAGTCACTGATAGCTGTACATGGGGAGGTGTTATCAGTGATTGAAGGCATTCTCTGTGTAAATGTGTACACAGAAATAGCTGTCAGTCACCGATAGATGTACATGGGTCGGTGTTATCGGTGATTGATAGCATTCTCTGTGTAAGTGTGTATACAGAAATAGCTGTTAGTCACTGATAGCTGTACACAGGGAGGTGTTATCGGTGATTGATAGCAGTCATTGATTAGTGAATTAGTGATTGATTATCAGTTTTTGGTAGCATTCTCTGTGTAAGTGTGTATACAGAGATAGCTGTCAGTCACTGATAGCTGTACATGGGTCGGTGTTATCAGTGATGGCATTTTTTGTGTAAGTGTGTATACAGAGATAGATGCCAGTCACTGAGAGATGTAGATGGAGGAGGTGTTATCAGTGATAGCATTCCATGTGTAAGTGTGTATACAGAGATAGATGTCATTCGCTGATGGCTGTACACAGGGGAGTTATCAGTGATTGATAGCATTCTCTGTGTAAGTGTGTATACAGAGATAGATGTCATTCACTGATAGGTGTACAGGGAAAGGGTCTTATCTATGATTGTATTCTCTGTGTAAGTGTGTATACAGAGATAGCTGTTAGTCACGGATAGCTGTACACAGGGGAGGTGTTATCAGTGATTGATAGCATTCTCTGTGTAAGTGTGTATACAGAGATAGCTTCCAGTCACTGATAGCTGTACTCAGGGCAGGTGTTATCACTGATTGATAGAATTCTCTGTGTAAGTGTTTATACAGAGATAGCTGCCAGTCACTGATGGCTGTACTCGGGGCAGGTGTTATCACTGATTGATAGTATTCTCTGTGTAAGTGTGTATACAGAGATAACTGTCAGTCACTGATAGTTATACACAGGGGAGGTGTTATCAGTGATTGATGGTATTCTCTGTGTAAGTGTGTATACAGAGATAACTGTCAGTCACTGATAGTTATACACAGTGGAGGTGTTATCAGTGATTGATAGTATTCTCTGTGTAAGTGTGTGTACAAAGATAGCTACAGCCACAAAATGGGATATCGTTAAAAGCATTGTACCTTTTCAGGATCAGGAACAAGAAAAAACAATGTGAACAAATAGAAATGTAAAAGGGGCAATACTTTACAAAAAGAAAGCACAGAAGCACAAGCAAAGCAAAGAAGCACAAAAAAAACTATAAGGAAAAAATGTAAAAGACAGATAAATTGACAATGTGGGTAAAACTAACTCCAAAATGTTCTTCAATTATATAAATGGTAAAAAGTTTAAATCTGAAAGCTTTGGCCCATTAAAAAGTGATAAGGGAGGAGTTGTAGAAGGTGATGAAGAGAAAGCAAATTTATTAAATATTTTTTCTCTCCACTGTATTCACTGAGGAAAATTAAATGCCAGATGAAATGCAGTGTCAAAAAAAACTCCCCATTAAATGGGTAATTAGGTTGGTAAACATTATTCACCAGTAGGGGTCCCAGTAGATCATGAGAAGTGGGGCCCCGTGGCCCCCACAGCTCCACTGAAATGACAGGAGTGACCAGGAGCTCCATTCATTTCTATAGGAGTTCCGGAGATAGCCAAGCATTGTGCTCGGCTATCTCTAGAACTCCCATAGAAATAAATGCAGCAGCCGTGCGCAGGTGTGATCGGCCACTCCAGTCATTTCATGGGAGCTACGAGGGATATGGAGCCCCCGTTCTCGTGATCGGTGAGGGTCCCAGCAGTAAGACTTCCAGGGATCTAATAATTATTCCCTATCCTGTGGATAGCGGATAACTTTTACCTACCAGAATACCTCTTTAAATGTGGCCTGTCTGACCCAGGAAGAAGTGCAATGTCATCTTAAAAAGATTAAAATAGACAAATCACCGGATCCAGGTGGCGTGCAGCTCTGTATCCTGAGTGAATTAAGTAATGTTATAGACAGACCTTTATTTATTAAAGCATTATAGCAAATGTGGTGCCATTGTTCAAAAAGGAGTAAAAAAAAATCCTGTAAACTGTAGGTTGGTAGATCTAACATCTGTTGTGGGCAAACAGTTTGAAGGTTTTCTTAGAGTTGCTTTCCTGGACTATGTGTATAAAGTTGCATCAGTATGGGTTTATGAGGAATCAGTCGAGGTGAGTCAATGGATATCACATATCTTGACTTCTCCAAAGTATTTAATACTGTGCCACATTAAAGGCTAGTATATAAAATGAGAATGCTTGGACTGGGAGAAAATGTCTGTATTTGGGTAAGTAACTGGCTCAGTGATACAAAACAGAGGGTGGTTATTAATGGCACACACTGAGATTGGGTCACCGTCACTGTTGGGGTACCACAGGGGTCAGTATTGGAGGGGTCACTGTCACTAGTTTAGTTTGGGGGGAAAAAATGACTGAGGGGAGATCTAATAACTATGTATAAATATATCAGGCATCAGGACAGAGATCTCTCCCCTCATTTACACCCAGGACCGTGACGAGGGGACATCCTCTGCGTCTGGAGGAAAGAAGGTTTCTACTCAAACATAGAAGAGGATTCTTTACTGTAAGAGCAGTGAAACTATGGAGCTTTCTGCCTGAGGAGGTGGTGATGGTGAATTCACTAAAAGAGGTCAAGAGGGGCCCGGAATCTAATAATATTACAGGTTATATTTATTAGATTTCTGAAGAGGTCGTTGATCCAGAGAGTATTCTGGTTGCCTGATTGGAGTCGGGAAGGATTTTTTTCTCCTAAAATGTGGTAAATTGGCTTCTACCTCATGTTTTTTTTTTTTTGTCTTTCTATGGATCAACTTGCAGCATAACAGGCTGAACTAGATGGACGGATATCTTTTTTCAGCCTTACAAACTATGTTATTAAGTTAATATGTTGTATTATGGCTCAAAGGCAAATAGAATCACTCTCCCTATATAACCCTTCACATTCTTCCATTACCCACTGAAATTTATAGGTGTGTCTGTGATGGTGCAGTGCTGGAAACCAGTCAACAGCGAGTGAGAGATTCATACAAGAACTGCTCCATACCATGAGCACACTGAATCTTGCCCTGGTATTTAGGATAATTGATTGCACCATCAAGTGAATTGATGATACTATACTGTGCCTTTGCTATATACTACATTGGGGTTGGAGCATGTTTTAGTAGCATGGAGAAATTTATTTTAGATTATGACCTTTCCTTACCAATGCTAAGATTTTCCTTCAAAGAGATCTCCTACCTAAATGTTTTCTTGCAAAAATCTGATTCATAGCATAGCTCGAGAAAGGGAACGCTATTGTTTAACAGCTGCCAAATTGCTTTACTCTCTGCTTTACTCGACGTGAAGTCGGCAAAAGCTGGATTATCAGAAGAAGAGCATCACGTCACACGGTTTCTAAGAGGTCAATTCATGCAACTTCGGAATGATAAGCATATTGCAAACTTTCTCCTACAGACATGTTAAGTATAATAATAAGTAGAGAAACAAACACCAATTGAAGTACATAAACGCAAAAGGTTTCTATTGGCATTGCTTTACAAATCAGGTGACAAAACAATGATGGCATCAACACAAATGCCTTCAGCCCACACAGTCCAAAGTATGACCTTCAGACACAAACGGGGGGTTGGACAACATGTACTATAATGTAAACAGCCGAGCATATCCAATTTCAGTTAGAACTGGACTCGGCAGAGCAGATTTACCCATTGTATAATTCGATTAAATGTCTTTTTTTTGTGCGGAAGGTTTTTCTTTGTGAAAACGACATTTAAAGAGGTTGTATCAAGTCAGGAACATATTCCCTATCCACACAGAGAGTTAAAAATCCTGCAGTTTTTTGTGTACAGCTTATGTCTCCATGGTTACAGACTACAAGCAAATACTGTGTAGTCTGATCCTGCATTCATGTGATAGTCCACTCCCTCTGCCCCCTTTTCTACTGTCGGTTCGTTTGGGATAAAAGAGGCATTGAGAAGGGGCAAGATGAGGCTGTAGGATCAGACTATACAGCCATGGAGTCACCTCGGTTTATATAGGAGCTGTATACATAAAATACTAAGGTTTTCTACAGCCACAGTTAACTTTTTTGCTCTCCCTGTAGTCTCCCTATAGTAAAAACTGAATATCAGCTCTTAGTTGAAACCAGTGAATGTCCTCTGCAGAGGAAATGTATGTCCACCCACAACCTTCTTTGGTGATAAAAGCTGTCTAAAGTGATCAGCCGATTGCCAGAGAGGCTAGCTTTGGAGTAGCGGTTGTCACTGGTCATCTTCTTCCTCCTCTCACTTCATCACTTCCAAGTACCATTACCATTTCCAGTGAACCTGGTCTTCTCATGATATGTCCGACGTGGGGGGGAGGGGGGGTGGTCCTTGATTCATCCGAAGTAGACCTTTAATGGTAAATACAACTCTGTATAGTGAGAAAATGATGTGAAATATTCTCCTTACTTATTAATAGCGAAGCTTTTGATGTTCGTCAATAAAAAAAAACTCAGAGTCATTAGGCTCAGCATGATGCGGCAGTTTTTTTTTTTTAGTTCTACAGATTTTGAGCACCAAATATAAACAGGATCATATGACACGAGAGTAATGTTATATCCTGTCTGCTCAAAAGCTTTAGATGATTTTAAAAGAAGACTGAAAGAACAGTTGCAGCATCTTATAAAGTGTTGGTATACTGCTAGGATATACTATCCCTCTGTGATCGGTGGGAATCTGACCTCTGGGATCCCCACTGATTCCGAGAACAAACGGGGTGCCATGTAATTTTAATACAGTACCCTTGCACAACAATGCCCTTGGTCCTTACTGGGCAGGGAATTGCAGCTGGTCCCATTAGCTTGAATGGGGCCATGCTTCAGTTTACTACACAGCGGGTGGTTAGGGTTCCACTGTGCAGGAATAAACGGCCATTACTTTAACAGACGGGAAAATCAAAGCTGTAACAAGTTATCCCAGGAAAGGGGATAACTCCGAAACTGGTGCTGATCCCCCCACCTATCACAAGAACAGGGACCCTGTACCTGTTCGGAGACCCTGAAATGAATGGAGTGGCAGGTCAGGCATGTGCACTCACTGGCGCTCATTTTATCTCTATGAGACTGCTGTAAATAGCCGAGTGCTTATATTATGCTGTCTTCGGCAGTCCAATAGATATTGGACAGAGCAACATGGCACATGCTCAACCACAAACAGAGGACACAGAATCCATGTAGGAAACCCCCAGCAGCTGAACTTCTACCTTTCAGACACTTATCCTTGTTAAAGGTGATAAGCTATCCCTATCCCTGAAATTGGCCACCAATAGCAGATTGGCAGGAGTGCAACACCCACCCTTCCTCGATGATCGGCTCTTCTGTAGTGACTACTTCACCGAGACTACAAAGTTCCATCCAATGTCAATTGAACGGAACTGGTTACTGCAACACTGCATGCACTGAGGTGAAAACTACTGCAGAACAGCTGAATGGTGGGGATGCTGGGTGTTGGACCCCCAGCAATCAGATATTGAGGACCAGGGGTGGACTGGGACTTAAAGTGGCCCTGGAAAAAATACTAAAAGTGGCCTTGTTTTGTGGTCTGGTCCAAATTGACAGAAGGCATGGCCAGCAATGCCATATTGTGGCACATTATACCACCCCAACAAAGCCAAATACCACAGTCTATCACAAAATACTGCCAGTAGCATAAAATACATCCCCAAAAACTTCTACTGGCCGGCCGTGAGGAGGGCGTGGTTGTTCCCCTGGGCACCAGCCCACCGGGAAATTTCCCTATAAGGTCTATGGCCAATCCGCCCCTGTTGAGGACCTATCCTAAGGATACACCTTGAATTGGTAAATCCTGGAGAACTCCTTTAAAGGGGTTTTATCATCTCAGACATTGGAGTCTTATCACTAGGATATGCCACCAATGTCAGATAGGTGTGGGTCCCCCACCTATCTCCAGAACAATGCCCCGAAAGTGAAGGAGAGTGCATAGCACATGCAGAGTTTTGAAAATAGTCGAGCAAGCGTGGCCACCGCTCTATTCATCTCTATGGGACTGCTAGAAATAACCGAGCCTGGCTATTTTCAGAACTCCCATAGAAATGAATGGAGGTTGGTTGTGCAAGTGTGGCTGCCCTTCGTTCACTTCGGAGGTCCCGTTCTGGAGATAGGTGCGGGTCCCACCTCTGGGATCTACTCCTATCTAACATTGGTGGCATATCCCAGCAATATGCCACCAATGTCTGAGGTGAGACAAACCCTTTAAAGGGGGTTTTCCAGACTTTTAATATTGATGACCATCCTCAGGATAGGTAATCGATATCAGATCGGCGGAGGCCCGACACCTAGCACCCCCGCCAATCAGCTGTATGAAGAGAAGGCACGCTGCGTGCGCATGTGCTGTCTCCTGTCTCTTCCTGCTCGCTGATGCTATCTCTATGGCAAGCGGGAAGAGAGACAGGAGATGGCGTGCGTGAGAGAGATTTTATCTACAATCCTCAGGTCTCCATGATAGATTATAATGGGTGACCGTCATTTGCTAAAAGTTAATCACGATCCAGTCTATCCAGTGTATTCTAATGGTTGGCACTTCACCTATCGATTTGGAAATCAACCAAACACTGATCTCTACCTGTAAATGACTGACCTGGTTTTCATATGACTATGTGTAACGCCCCAGAGCGGCATTTCCACCTTTGCGCCTCGCCACTATCTTCTATGGTTAACCTAATGTCATCCTATGTATTTATTGACAGGTCCTGCACAATGTGTATTCATAGTCTTGTTATGTAACTGTTTATGTTTAAATGTAATGTGCCTGGTTCACCGGTAGGTGGCAGCAAGCATGGCAGAGCTACAGGTACAGAGAATAGAGCTTTTCATTCCATTCTAACACCCCCTTCAAGTAAAGCTGTTATTGAACTTCATCATAGGGTCTGGACTCAATTTATTTCTTCAAATCCCCCTAATTGCTCTGCTTTGGACGAAAACACCTAGGATCCTTCGTATCCAGGTAGGAGCACCGTGAGACGTGCACAACACCTAAAGGGACATTATAGGCTACCCTACACCACTCTGGCGTTCCTACACCTGGGTACCATCCATAGTATCACTAAAAGGGGCCCTGTGCCCTTGTTGCTTCACTGCAACTGGGGTCACAAAAAACACTTGCTTTAAGGGACCCATGGCGGTTGCCGTGCGTCGCATATTTAGGTAACCGCCACGGTTCTCATCATCTGTGGTTTAGGTCAGTGTTTGTGTTTTGAGCCTATAGGCAGTTGTGACTTGTCAGATTTTAACCTTTTTATATGGTATGCGCCACAGGCAAGGTGATTTACAAGGTTACAATAACAGCTTCAAAGTTACCGAACAGGTATGTGGCCTGAAGATACTCAACATGTAAGTACAGTGTGCGTAAGACAGAGTTCTAGGAGGGAGCCGATGAGAACAACCATGTCTCAAAGGCATGCCTAGCACTGACCTAATCATAGATTTATTTACAATGAATGGATTAGTACCGAATTAAAGGGAACCTTTCACCAGAAAATTCACTGTTAAAGGGGTTTTCCGGGAGTTCAATATTAATGATCTACATGCACACGAACGTTGTTTGGTTCCGCATCCGAGGCGCATTATTTTGCAGATCGGGTGTGGACCCATCCACTTCAATGGGACTGCAAAAGATGCGGACAGCACACGGAGTTCCGTTCCGTGGCCCTGCAAATAAAATAAAACATGTCCTATTTATGTCCGTTTTGCGGACAAGGATAAGCTTTGTTACAATGGATCTGCAAAAAAAAAGGATGCCATGACATCATCTGTTTTTTTGGGGGGATAGGCAATTTGCAGACCGCAAAGCACAAAAGTTCGTGTGCATGTAGGCTAATGGCAACAGGGAGGAATGATGTCCAATAGCGCTACTTGGAATGTAGCAGTCTGTCACTGACGGTACTGCCCAATGCTATCACGGTCTCATGCATGGGATGGGAGTAAGTCTCCAGAATGGAGATCAGCTTGGATAGTATCCTTCTCTCACCTACCACCTGCACTGGCTCTATAGGGATCCCCAGGACAGAGCTGGCCCTTCTATTCAGTTTGTCAAGACTGTTCCTCTCCCTGGTTGAGATGCTGCTACCCCAGCAGGCCACTCTGGAGAAGATGGCCCTCTGCACTCCAAAAGCTTTCAGCCTCCTAAGATGGTGGAGCCTGCTGTCGCCCTTTCTGTATAGTGCGTCCATGTTATCTGCCCAGTCCAGCTTATTATTGAGGAGCACACCCAGGTACTTATAAGTGTTGACTCTCTCAATGTCCGTCCCCTGCATGTCCACTGGTTTAGGGGGATGTCTGTGTTTGCAGAAGTCCACCACTATCTTCTTAATCTTCCCAGCAAAGTGGTTCTGCTGGCACTAATCCACAAATTTCCAGATCGTTTGTCTGTACTCCATCCTCGTCTGTGATGAGGCCTACTATTGCCGAGTTATCAGAGAGCTAAGTAGCAGCTAGATGAGTTGTACCTGAAGTCTGCAGTGTACTGTGTGAAGAGGAAAGGAGCAAAAACTGTACCCTGAGGTGCCCCTTTACTACAGACCACAGTGTCTGACAGTCCTGGGCTCTAACATACTGGGGTCGGTTTGTCAGGTAGTCTAGGATCCAATTTGAGAGGTGGGGTCCACGCCAACAAAATCCAGCTTGTCTCTTGGTAGCCCTGGCTGTATGGTGTCGAAAACATTGGAGAAATCAAAGAACACTATTCTCACAGTGTTCCCTGGTTTCTTCAGGTGAGAAAGAGCTTGGGTGTACAAGGTGGGTGATGGCATCATCCACCCCAATGCCAGGCCGATAAGAAAATTGGAGGGGTCCATAAATGAGCTCACTAGAGGGCGGAGATGTGTGAGAACCAACCTCTCCAAGACCTTCATCAAGTGGGATGTCAATGCCACCAGTCTGTAGCTGTTGAGGTCCATCGTCTGAGGTGTCTTCGGAACTGATACCACACAAGCTGATTTCCACAGTTGTGGTACCTTTCCCAACTTCAGACTCTTATTGAACATATGTGTAATAAATCATCAGTATCTGATCAGTGAGGGTCCAACTTCCAGCACCCCTGCCAATCAGCTGTTTGAAGAGGCTGCAGCAATCTAGTGAGCACTGTGGCCTTTCTATAGCTTACCAAGCACAGCGCCCGACATTATATAGCTGCTGTGCTTAGTAGTGCAGCTCAGACCCATTCACTTAAATGAGAATGATCTGCAAGTTGGCCATGTGACTAATGAACGTGATGTCACTGGCCTAGGAAAACGCTCACCACGGCCTTTTCAAACAGCTGATCTACAGGGTTACTAAGAGTCCGGCTCCCATCGATCAGATATTAATGACCTATCTTAAAGGGCATCTGTCAGCAGATTTGTCCCTATGACGCCGACTGACCTGTTCCATGTGCACTTGGCAGCTGAAGGCATCTGTGTTGGTCCCATGTTCTTATATGTTGCCGCATTGCTGAGAAAAATGATGTTTTATTATATGCAAATGAGCCTCTAGGAGCAACGGGGGCGTTACCATTACACCTAGAGGCTCTGCTCTCTCTGCAACTGCTGCTCCCTTTGCACTTTGACAGGATCAGGCAGTGATGATGATTACACGTGTTAAGGAAATGTCTAGAAACCCATGGTAAACCCAGCCTTAGGACCTGGATTGATCGAGAATAAATACTTTAAACTTTAACCCCCTTTTCACCAGTGACATACTATGACATTGTGACAGCAATGCATTTAAAGGGTTTTTCTGAAACTTTATAACTGATGACCTATCCTCTGGATAGGTCATCATTATCTGATTGTTGGGGGTCCGGTACCTGGGACCCCTGCCGATTACAGGTTGAGAAGGCAGCGCCACTCCCGTGAGCGCCGTTGCTTTCTCACAGATTCCAGTGAGATCACGTTCATTGGTTACATGGCCTAGGCGCAACTCAGCCCCATATCTGCGATACCAAGCACCGCCGCTACACAATGCACGATGCTGTGCTTGGTAGGCACGTAGAAGGCTGTGGCACTCAAAGGAGCACCGGTGCCTTCTCAAACAGCTGATTGGCGGGGGTCCCGGGTGTTGGCCCTGCACCGATCAGATACTGATGACCTATCCAGAGAATAGGTCATCAGTAATAAAATCTCGAAAATTCCTTTTATTGCAAGCCGCCATCATATTACAACTCAGTGATGGTGCAGGTACAGGAGCTGAGCCCACACCATTAGTTGCCCTCTTCTAATGCAGGATTGGAGATATCTCCAGTCGGTAATATCTGCATGTAACAGTAGGTTAAGTCCCTAGATTCAGTCTTGGTGGGTCCTAGCTATCCCAGTCTGACAACTTTTGTTTTTGTGGTCTGAGATGTCAGTCTTGTACTGTACCCCAACCGTATAGCCAAATTACAGTATATAATGGGCCGAGTCTATTTCGGTCTCCTCATCCTATAGCTGCAAGGGTATAAGAAGTATACTGCAGGGAGCTAGTTCTAACACGCTTCATACTTACAACCATATAAACCTCTATTAAACAGGAAAGCTGCATTCCACAATGCACGTGAACCTCGCACACCTCTGGGCTGGGGTAATGATGATGCATTTTGTGGCAAAGGTTGAAATACTTGTGCACGTTCAAGTTCACTTTTGCCAAGGAGTGAGGACTAGATTTAAGCCCCCAAACAGCCCCCTCTATCTCAGCCTGCTGCAACCGTGTGACCTAGTGGAAGAGAAGTATAGGGGTTTCCTGCAGTTATAGCTCAAATTTTGACGTTTTGACTTCCAATAGTTAATGATATTCACGTAGTGCAGTCGAAGCTGGCACATTTTGTGATTACGACACGCAGCGAAAAGATTTATTTTATACCGCTCTGCTCCCTTGGTCCATTAGCCTTTAGATGGGGAAATCTATTTGCATACAAGTTTTCTGCAATGGTCGCTTAATGTGGCTTTAAGTGCACTGCGTTGCATTGTTACTGCAGTGCATGATTTCCTGAAAGGGAAGCTTTTCGTTTCCCCGCCCATCTCCTGGCCACGAGCCAATGATTGAACGCCGCCAAGAATCTGTTTTGAAAAACACAAAAAATGACTGCCAAAGCAACCAATCGTATTTCCCCAAGGAATCCTGGAGGGTTTAGTCAGCTACATTAAGGCTTTTAAAAGATGATTATGTAGACGGTGCATGACAACCGAAAATCTGCAAACGGCATTAGATGATGATATCAAGAGAAAAATAGTGAAAAGGCCGAGCAACACATAAAGTTAGTTAGTTCAGTGTGGCTACATCATGGCATTGTATTGATTTTGTTGTGATGAATGGTCTGCTGAGAGATACCATAGCAAATACAGTTCTGCATGGGCATTAACCATGGGGCGAGTTACACCCACCACCAAGTGGGGCTGACTCCATTGGTCGGGCACTCCTAACTAACCCAGCTATCCCATAGGCTGATTTTAATTAGTGCAAGTGTAAAGCTAAAGCCTGCGCTCCCTGCATTTATTGGAGGCTATTTGGCACCAGGAGAGGTGAAATACAGAATGGGCTCTGCATGCATGTAGAACCTGCATTCTCTGAATTTACTGGAGGCCAGCATGGCACCACCGGAGGTAGTGTTTAGTATAGGTTCCTGTCCTAAAGAGATCACCTTGTTGTTGGCGGAGAGGCACAAATAATTTTGGAGAGAATTAGCAGGCAACACTCTTATTTGGGATTTAGCAAAAAACGTATTTATTTGTTTCAAATATAGTAAAATATAAGGTGTAGAGAGAAGAGGTGATGTAAAGTATGTACTGGGTATACAAATAGGAAGAGGGGTATGGTGGTTGGTCCTCCAAGGTGGGTGGTAGTGTAAGTCTGGTACCAGGCAGGTGTCAAGTAGTATAGGGGTGCTCCACAAAATGAATTGGATGGTAGCGTGATTGTGTATAACAAGATAGTGGGGGTCTCTAGAAGAGGTAGGAGACCTGGTGGTTTGGGTGTAGGTATTAAAGGTGGTTAAAAAGGTAATTAATGGCTAGAAAAGGGATAAAAAAGTTGTAAAAAAATGATAAAAAATAAGTAGGTAAAGTCTCCAATAGTATAATAGCAGTCCTCTTGGGGAGATAAAAAGTATCTTCTTTATACTAAGTGGCTGCTTGTATAGGGAAATAGGCAGTCTATATAGAGCAGGGGTGCACAACCTGCGGCCCGGGGGCCACATGCGGCCCTCGATATCATTCTGTGCGGCCCCCAACCATCTGGTGACAGACATGTATGTCCATGTCTTGTGGCTGCTCACATGCCTTTTTCGAGCATTCTCCCGTGATATGGGAATCCTGGAGGTGTAACCAGACATTTATAGTATATACCGTGTGTACAATATGCAATAAATACAGTATATCAGTTGGTAATACCCCTTTAACTTTTATTTTCGGCCCTTAGGATTCCCTCAGTCTGACAATGTGGCCCCTAACCAGAAAAGGTTGTGCACCCCTGATATAGAGGATGCTACTCGTTGGGATGGAGAGACGGTGTCCTGGCCTAGGTGCGGCGTCCCGCACTGTCTTCGGCTCAGGATTCACTTACCCGTCTGTTGAGGTATTTCTGTAGCGGGCTGATTACTCCTTGCGGCAGGGGCGAGCTGGGTTTTCCTTACAGCGGGAGTAGGCTTGTATTCTCCCTATGGCAGGTGCGAGTTGTATTCTCCTTGTGACCGGGTTGGTGAATCTCGCCATCCTCGTGGTTGCTGCGCGTGGTTCGCGCGTTTGATGTTGTACCCTGTTAACATCAGCGGGTCACGTGGTTAGGGTTTCGCTGGCTTGCCTCGATGGAGTTTGCTTTTTCTCTATTGCGGGAGCGCTCCACTTAGAGATGTATGGCAAATATATTAGTAGTGCCGGTCTCACTGTTGTACTGATTAGGAATCCTCCGTGCACAAACGCGTTTCGGGACCTTGTCCCTTCATCAGTGAACGCTGAAATTTGTTCATATTCAAAACGTAGCATTGGTACATTTTCTTTAGTGGGCATGGCACAATTGTATTTACTTTATTATTTGTGTTTGCAGAGTGCTGTTGCACTTTTTGTTTTTGCCACCACCAAGTATTGCGCTGTGCCTTGAAATGGAAGGTGAAAGAAAACCATGTCATGGCCTTTCGCCTCCACTTTAGAAAGACCTTTGGATACTAGTATTTCAGTGTCTTTAGGATGCCAGGGGTTGTTGTGATGATTGGCCTGCAGAGAAATGCTATTATAGCAAATACATTTCTGCATGCGCATTAACCATGAGGCATGTTGCACCTAAGACCGAGTATTGCACTGTACCTTTAAATGGTTGGGTGTAACAAAACCCTGTCACGGCCTTTCACCTCCACTTTAGGAAGACCTTTGGATAGTAGTACTTCAGTGTACTCAAGATGCCATGGGTTAAAACCAGGATGACTACCCCTACCAGAGTTGTACATTTTCCCCATGACACCATCTGAGGCACACATCTACAATACTTTTGAACCCACCAATAAAAATGTTATATATATATTATTATTATTTGTGGGCACTTGGATTTACTTGCTACCTGACCTCATTCTTAGGCCTCATGCACACAAACGTATTTTGGGTCTGCGTCCGAGCCGTATATTTTGGGCGCGGACCCATTCACTCCAAGGGGGCCGAAAAAGATGCGGACAGCACTCCGTGTGCCGTCCACGTTCTTTGCTCCATTCTGTGGCCACGCAAAAAAAAAAATAGCATGTCCTATTCTTGTCCATTTTGCGGACAAGAATAGGCATTTCTACAATGGGCCACGTTGCGTTCCGCGAACGCGGAACAGCTTCCGTGTTTTGCGGATCCGCGGATTGCTGACCGCAAAACACCTACGGTCGTAGCATGAGGCCATATTCGGATACCAAGACTGAATCTGCTGAGGGATCTGCTAGGCGTACATATCATGAAATGGTCAGATGATCTTAGCTTACCCTGTGTACCTTTCAGATTGGTCCCTGTAGTTGGCCCTGGACTTGATGCCCTCTGTCAACTCTTTGGTAAAGGCCCTCAACATCTGACATCTACTGACTCTTTACAAGACCATGAAGAAAAGAACTCCAGTTTGTCTGCGGTTTGAAAGCTTTTTATTTCTGAGTAAATGCGGCAATATCACTAGTAAATGTGACGTTTCGGCCCAGTTATGGCCTTCATCAGACTGTTGCCGCTGGTATTTGGGTATAAGGGGATGGTCTGTGACCTGGTAATCTGCAGGACTATGCCTGCTAAAGGTATATGTCGTCTGTTTTTTATCTTTTTTTTCTTTATCTTTTTAATAATTTCAAATGCCTACAGGCTGCCAAGCACTAAACCCACAATGACCTCTCATTCTAGAGATGGTGCATTTTTTCCAGACCACACTTCTCCTATACTCACTAATACCTTTGAATGCACTCAGATTATATTGCTACATGACAATGCCAGACACTGCAGCAATTCTTGATTTTCCTATGGGCTCTTCTGAAAGAGGATGCTGAATCTGAAGGTGGTCCTTTCTCCCTCTCTGTGAAATCTGGAAAAAAGTCAATACTTTGAGGGATCTGAACTACCTTTTTTAAAGGACTAGATGTGTCTGGTCCCCCCAGTTGGCCACAGAGTTGATATCCATGTGCCAACTTTTGGTTGTGACTCTCAGTGCCCAAAATCAGATGGCTCCTCAAGCAAACAGTATTCAGTTACAAAACAATGTTGCTTTATTAGAACTTTTCTATATACAGTAGTTCTTGAAAGTATTTTTAATCAATGGGATGACAATCAGGTGTGAGTGGGTGATCTTTTTTTATTTAAAGAACAGGAATCTATCAAAGTCTGATCACCACAACACGTTTCTGGTAGTATATCATGGCACGAACAAAAGACATTCCTGAGGACCTCAGAAGAAGAGTTGTTGATGCTCATCAGACTAGAAAAGGTTACTAAACCATCTCTAAAGAGTTTGCACTCCAACAATCCACAGAAAAAGGGTTTCACAAACGTTCAAGCATCACTGTACAATGATTAGACTGACTTTTAATATGGACATTTAGTCTGAGTTACACAAGGTAAACATAAAGATATGCCAGTAGAACTGGTATTTTTGCATAGGTTCCGCCTCTATGACATAATGACAAATGACAAACTTCAGGCCATAGTATATTGAAACACACAGGGTTTCTAGTTAGACCGGCTCCTGATGATACATTCATGTGTCAAACAAGAGAAAGTATTTAGCTGTGGGCAACTTCATGTAGCTTCTGTAGTCCAAAGGACAGTTCGAATCACTTGGAGTAGTGGTTAGGTATGCAAGAGAGCAAATTAAAGCTTGATTTGTCTCTAAAGGGGTTATCCAACCCCTATAATGACCCCCCAATGCCCGGGCACCTCATATAGGTTATACTTACCCCGCTCCCTGACACCTGCGTTGCTCCTAATCCCAGCATGGCCGTCACTGCATCACCCCGAGGTGGGGTGGGGGGCATTAGCCAATAGCAGGCCGCGGCGGGAATGAGCCTCCCTAGTATCACGGGTAAGGCTAGGAAGGCTCGTCCCCGTTCCTGGTCAAAGAGGTATGTTCCTAAAGAGTCTGATACTGTCAGCACGGATTGTCATCAAAGTATGTAGGGACACCCCTGCAACATGTGCAAACCCAGTTGTCAACTTATTGTTACATTTCTAGGAGGGATAACAGAGGAACAACAAAGTGCTGAACTGTAAAAAAGAAAAATTGTTCCAGGATTGTTATTATGGTACATGTAAACCAAGCATGTCAGAGTTGCTGACAGTTTCTCTTAAAAGGAGTTATCCTATGAATTTACAACTATTAGGCTAGTTTCACACTAGCGGCAGGACGGATCCGACAGGCTGTTAAAGTGTGTCGCCAGACTGCAGCTCCGTCCCCATTCACTATAATGGGGGCGGGGTTACGGCGCAGCACGGCGAGAGGCCGCCGGACTTAATGTCGTAGTTTTAGCCCGGCGGCCTCTCGCCGTGCACTGCCGTGCTGCGCTGCAACTCTGCCCCCATTATAGTCAATGGGGACGGAGCGGCAGTCAGGGGACACACTTGAACTAGCGGCAGGACGGATCCGACAGGCTGAATAGCCTGTCCGGTCCGTTCTGCCGCTAGTGGGAAACTAGCCTTAGTTTACTCACATATCTGGAGAAATTTCTTCCCTTTCTTTGGGACGGCAGAAGCTTACTTTAGACAACCAAGCACCTGGATCTTCCTGGAATTGGATGCATTGTAATTAAACTCTCGTTAACCCCATCCTCCCTGCAAACAAAATAGTCCCATACATATAGCCCCAGAGATTCATATGGTGTGTAATGTCTCCACAATTCCATGTCCACTGTCTAGACCAGGGATCAGCAACCTTCGGCGCTTCAGCTGCGTGAAACTACAACTCCCAACATACACACTTTCTTGTCACCTTCTTCTCTATGGAATCACTAGACCGCCACTGAGGGACAGGAAGGGAGCAGGGAAGCTGCTGGGGATTTTAGTCCACCACAGAATGCAGCAGAAGGTGGACCCAAACAGCAGGGGGCGCTACCAGAGAGGAAAATGTACATACTGTTCATTGTATAGTAATACTTTTTTGTGGGTTATACCCTTTAAGAAGCTTTTTATCATTACTTGAACAAATTCCTAAAAAGTGTGTCCTCAGTGAAAGCTGTTCATCCTCTAATGTCATTCCCATTGGACATGCTTTATGACCACTTCACCGCATGTAAGACTTGGACGGACTTCAGTGAATATTGTCTTAATTCTCATTTAATCTCGGTATTTCACCCTTTCCGCTTGCGCTGCTGAATGACATCTCCTCTACCCACTACACTGGCTGATTCTTCGTGTGGTCCGCTTGGCACGGTACGGTTTTCATCCTTGTGACTGTTTTGTACATCGAGTGATTGGAGTCATCTGATTCCTCACCAGGAGCTGAAGGGAAGATGAAATAATACTTGACAATGAAATGTTCAGAGAATTCATCCTAGACGGTGTTCTTTTCGAAAAATAAGGGAAGGCGGTATGCAAATTAGCTCATTTGCATACTCGCTTCCCAGAATTCCAGAGGAGTGTGCATGGCCTATAAAACTTCTCACTCAATTCATAAGGAGATATTGTACATTCAGCCTGTGTATAACTGGGTGGAGGGAGAGGGGCTGGGCCCGCTGCACCTGCATGGATTTTGTGGAGGTACCCAAACATTTTTCAGCAAAACATGTTCACAGATATGATGGTTACATTGTTGAATATGATGGTACTTGACCTCAACAGTCTGTCAGTCCAAAGAGTCCTTAATCTAGGGGTGAAGTTTCTGGCCTCAAGTCCCTAAGCTGAGGGTCTCCTCTCCCCCTAAAGCTTGTCACACTTGCCATGGTATCTATTCCCCTGCCCCCCCCCCCCACCTCTGTGACCTGGTGACCCTAACCCAACAGTCTGTCAGTCCAAAGAGTCCTTAATCTAGGGGTGAAGCTTCTGGCCTCAAGTCCCTAAGCTGAGGGTCTCCTCTCCCCCTAAAGCTTGTCACACTTGCCATGGTATCTATTCCCCTGCCCCCCCCCCCACCTCTGTGACCTGGTGACCCTAACCCAACAGTCTGTCAGTCCAAAGAGTCCTTAATCTAGGGGTGAAGTTTCTGGACTCAAGTCCCTTAGCTGAGGGTCTCCTCTCCCCCTAAAGCTTGTCACACTTGCCAGGGTATCTATTCCCCTGCTCCCCCCTCTGTGACCTGGTGACCCTAACCCTGCGGCCTCTTGGCAAGTAGGGCATAGATTCAGCTTTTCACTGGCCGCTTTGGCAAGAAGTGAAACTCCCGCTTTATATACTGTAAGGTTGTCAGTAACTATCGTCACTGCAGCTTTCTTATCATCAGCTGTCTCTTTGGTTGCACACTTGCAAGGGGATTCCCTCTTCTCCCATGCTCGCTCTCCATCTACCCCTCCACATGATGGACTTCTCTGCCTCTTGGGTTCACCTCATTCATAGGCTTGCGTGGTGAGAAACTCCCTCCACTACTATGTTACTATGTCTGTGGGACACTATGCAGCAGCCTTCTAGTCACCACCACTATACAGAGACTCCAGTTCAGGCCTGCTACAGCAGCAACTACAGCAGACCTTTCCTAGTGCCTACCCCCAGTAGGGGGGGAAAGGGGTGAGTGCATGCCATACAGCATGTGCAGTGTTTTTCTTCAAGCTTGTGTCATATTTCTCCTCCTTGAGTGGTGAAGCCCAGCATCACTACTTGTCACCAGGGCAAATAACATGCTAGCCATGTCACTACTCGTCATCAACTGGGGCCGACACTGCACTCTCTCTTGCTTCAGTGACACTCAGGGTACAGTAAGTCCATGTTACTCAGGGTAGCTGCATCCCCGAGTGTCAGCCCCACTCATGTTTTAAAAGGGGGCTTTTCCCACCTCATAAAAGTAGGCAGAATAGACACATGCCTAGTGACAGTGCCATTTGGGATGGAAAACCAATTTTTGGAGCACAAAAAATAAAAATAGCAAAAAAAGCAACAATGTTCTGTATTTTTGACAACTAATTGTTTATGGTGTCAAAGCTGCTGATAACTTCTGGGTGCAGTTAGTACTTTTATTTAGTTCATAGGTGAAGGGACAGTGACGTAGGAATATTTTCGTCTTATGAATGATCTCTGTACCCAATGCCCTATAGAAGGAAGACTCAAACTGAAGATGGCAAGCATGTATACCTTACTAAAAGCAGTCCAAGGAGGGACAACCAGTGAACTGGTGACTGGGTCACAAGCATTTAAGGTTTATTGATGTACATGGAAGGGAAGACTGGGTGGTCTTGTCTGATTCCACAGACGAGCTATTGTTGCACAGATTGCTGAAAAAGTTACTTCTGGCTATAATATAATTGAGTCGGAAGACACAAGCCATCGCTCCTGGCTGGTTAGACTGGTCAAGTGTCCATGCCGGCCCCTGTCCACTGCCAAAAATGGCTACAATGGGCATGAGAGCAACAGAAATGGACCATGGAGAAAAGGAAGAAAATGGCCTGTTCTGATAAATTACATTTTCTTTTACTTCATTTGGAGGACCTTGGGTCCTGGCATCCATGTGGATGTTGCTTTGACATGTACCATCTACCTAAAGATTGTACACGTGTTCATGGCAGCAGTGTTTCCTAATGGCCTTGGTGTCTTACAGCAGGATAAAGCCCCGGGAACAGTTCCAGGAGACTGACAAAGGTGCTGACTTGACCTCCAAATTCTTCCAGATCTCAGTCCGATAGAACATCTGGATGTGCTGGAAAAACAAGTTCTAGAAGTCGCACCCGACTTACAGGGCTTTAAAGGGTTTGTCCCATGAGCAATATTCTACAGTTTT
Organism: Bufotes viridis; assembly: GCA_033119425.1. Classification (NCBI taxonomy): domain Eukaryota; kingdom Metazoa; phylum Chordata; class Amphibia; order Anura; family Bufonidae; genus Bufotes; species Bufotes viridis. The sequence goes on from CM065599.1 coordinate 19,321,859, forward strand.
CAAACCAGCACCTGGATCTAAATACTTTTGTAATTGCATGTAATTAAAATTGTATTATAGTCAATGAGTTATTCAATTAAATCTGTATGGCGCCACCTGCTGTTTGATCTCTTCTTAATTTCTTTGTCCTGCTCACTGAGGTTGACATACATGTTCAGTTCCATCCTTCAACTGCCACCAGCTGCAGCAGAAAGGGTACACCCCTGAGAAACGACACACCCCCAAGCTGACAGCTTGTAATATATCTAGCACAGCAATTGTAAAAAAGAATGTGGAGATCTCTGGATCCCTGTGCGGTACAGGGCTGGTTCTAGCATTGTCAGAAAGAGTACTATTTGTCGTATGATTTTCATTTTTTACCCCTTTAAGGCCACGTGCACATGGGGTTGATTTGTATGCATTAAATCCACATGAAATCTTCACCAAAACCTCTGCGGTTTTTATGTGATTTTTGCTGCGGATTGCTGTGGATTGTGGTGCAGATTTTCTGTTTCTTAAAAACCCCATTGAAGTCTGTGGGGAAACCCGCTCTACAGAAGATGTGGAACTGAATTGACATGCTGTGGATTTTTAAATCCGCACTGCAGGTCAATTTCCAAACTAAAAAAAAAAAAAGAAGCATAGTGTACATGAGATTTGTCTAATCTCATTCACTTTGCTGGGACTGTATTACAATGTAGTTTTCCCGCACAAAGTCAGTGCGGAAAAACTGCATGTAATCAGGCTCTGACCGGCCCACCGGGGAGGCGGGGGATTCCTCGGTGGGCCCCCAGTCTCCTGCGCCTGAGATGACATGGAGGAGTAATTATTTCTCCTTTCTCAGGAGGGATAATTATTGTAACCTCTAGGTGGCAGTATCACACAGTGATGCAGCCTCCTACTAGTGTACATTGTACTGGAGGCCCAGTATCTTCTAGACTTCTGGGGCTGCTGGCTGTAAAGGAGGAGAGAAGGTGTCTGGCCATCCTCCTGCTCTCCCTGCTGTCAGGAAACTGTGGCTGCTGGAGAGAAGGACTCCTCTGCGGTGCTGGGCTGATTTATCAGGTGTGTGACAGTAGTGAGCTGTAGGAGACTGCAAGGGGGAAATAGGGGATTTGTTTGTAGCAGACACAGATCTATGAATGTGTGCTGCTCTCTGCAGAGTTCAGAGTGGCATTGGGGGGACTCTGCCATAGGTCCCCACCATTGACTCTACTTTAGGTGCACCCCCATAAGTGCGGACAAGTATAGGCATCTCTATAGGGCTGGTGGCAAGGTGTTTTGCGGATCCGCAAAACACTACGGACGTGTGAATAAGGCCTAATACAAATGTCTTCTTATGCGACAGAAGGGTCTTTGGGCCCCCTCAGGCTCCTGGGCTTGGTAGAGACTGCTACCTCTGCACCCTTTATAGCTACACCCCTGACTGGTACTAACAGCATCGGACTGGAGTCTCTTTGGCCCACCAGAGGAAATGATTGTGAGCTTAAAAGGGTTGTGTACCTGTGCATGGGGTGGGTTAGCAAACCTTCCCTCCTGGCCAGACTTGAGAAGGGAAGTAGCAGCCAGGGTCGGGAGAAGCAGGTAAGTATGATTCCTTTACTGGTCTGCCTACAAAAGGTGCAAAAATCCCTTAAGACCACACAATTTTTTAGATACTAAATTAAAAATGTTTTCACTCCTTGTAATAATATTACAGGCTATAGTCACTAGAGATGGGTTGTTGATCCAGGGAGTTATTCTGATGCCTGATTGGAGTCGGGAAGGAATTTGTTCCCCTAAAATGAGGAAAATTGGCTTCTACCTCACAGGTTTTTTGCCTTCCTCTGGATCAACTTGCAGGATAACAGGCTGAACTGGATGGACAGATGTCTTCTTTCAGCCTTACAAACCACGTTACTTTTTTTTTTCTTTTTATTGTACCAGTATTTCACAGCCATGTGCACAGTGAATATAAACTGAATACAGCAGCCCTTTCTCCCCCTCTCCCAGCAGGAACTTCCAGCATAATCCCAAATATCAATTTGCTGCTGAAAAAACACGCAGCCAATTCTCTCCATGTGACCAAACCCATGTCTATGAATCCTGATAGGCTTCGGCCATTGGTGCTGTTCATCTTTTCCAGTAATAGGAAAATTCAGCAACGGAAAGCTGACATACACCATTGACTTACATTGTTTTCAGTGCCGAATCCTTTTTTTTGCCGCTTTTATGACCAGACTCAAAACCACAACCGCAACTCAGGTCAGAAAACGCAATGCTGCCGTAACGGAAGACCTCCTGATGCATCCTGAACGGATCTCTTTCCATTCAGAATTCATGGGGACAAAATGGAACCGTTTTTTTCCCGGTATTTAGAGTTCTTTCAGTTTGCTGATTATAGCCCTTTAAAGGGGTTGTCCAGGATTAGAAAAACATGGCTGCTTTCTTTCAAAAACAGCATCACCCCTGTCCACAGGTTGTATGCAATATTGCAGCTCTGACTCCAGTGGAGCTTTTCTGCAGTACCAGACAAAACCCATGGACAGGGTTGGTGCTGCTTTTGGAAGTAAGCAGCCATGTTTTTCTAATCCTGGACAACCCCTTTAAATCAGTATACTCCTATTACCATGGTTGAACTTCTTACTGCATTACTTGGAGGAGTCTTTGTGGCCAGCTTGATAATGTAGATGCTTATAAAAGTCTTATCGTGTTTATTGGTGTCTGGGGAGATGACGGTGGATTCTGGGAGATGTTGGTACAGCTACTGATGCCAGGCTGATGATGTGGAGATTCCTACATTACTTCACTGGTCAACCAGCTCTTGGGTCTTGCAGCAGCTTCCACTTCACAAAATGGGTAATATTATTAGTATTGTTATTCATCTTTATACAATTACAACATTTTAGCGTGCACCCAAAGTAATTTATGGTCTGTTCCCTAAATCTCTTGATGCGACAACTAACTGCGGCAATGCAGCAAAGGGTCAGCACCTCCATTCATTTTTCGATACGGAGGGCCCCCATTTTCGTGAATAGTAGGAGTCCCAGTGGTCGTATTCCCACTGGTCTAATAGCTATCCCCTATCCTGTGGATAGGGTATAATATTATCTTATAACTGGAATACCCCTTTAAGTGGCTACATGTTTTTTTATATGGACAGGGGTGCACCACCAATGAGGCCAGGCTCAGGCAGCACCAGGTAGAGGCAAGAGGGGGGGGGGGGGGGCAGCGGAAGGGCCATGAGCAATGAGCACTTTCATCGTGGTAAAGGGGTTAGGTTAAGAAATTGCCATGGGGGGAAGCACCGTTTCAGTTTTTGCCTCAGACAGCAGAAAGGCTAGGTCTACCTCTGTATTTGGACATATATATATCGCTAGGTAAGCTTTTATCCCTTGCGTTGTGGGCCAGTTGCCGTACCATGATGTACATTTTTGTCACAGTGTTTGTCAGTAGATGTTGGCGAAACTCGAGTTGGGTAATTTCTGTTTACCGTGTTAATTTTAATATTCACTACAGGCAATTGAAAAATTCTTGTCTGTGAGTATCATAATCTCTAAAAAGGACCCTATTGTTTTGTTGAAGACATCATTGAGCTATGTGTTATCTATATTATTTCTTTCTGTAGCAGACTTACTGAAACAACAACCGCAACTCAAAGCGTTAGTCTGAATGGACATCAACATTACTGATTAATTGATCTAGAGACGGACACTTTCTTTACTGTTGAACGATATATACACTCACCTAAAGAATTATTAGGAACCCCTGTTCTATTTCTCATTAATGCAATTATCTAGTCAACCAATCACATGGCAGTTGCTTCAATACATTTCGGGTGTGGTCCTGGTCAAGACAATCTCCTGAACTCCAAACTGAATGTCCGAATGGGAAAGAAAGGTGATTTAAGCAATTTTGAGCCTGGCATGGTTGTTGGTACCAGACGGGCCGGTCTGAGTATTTCACAATCTGCTCAGTTACTGGGATTTTCACGCACAACCATTTCTAGGGTTTACAAAGAATGGTGTGAAAAGGGAAAAACATCCAGTATGCGGCAGTCCTGTGGGCAAAAATGGGTTGTGGATGCTAGAGGTCAGAGGAGAATGGGCCGACTGATTCAAGCTGATAGAAGAGCAACGTTGACTGAAATAACCACTCGTTACAACCGAGGTATGCAGCAAAGCATTTGTGAAGCCACAACACGCACAACGATGAGGCGGATGGGCTACAACAGCAGAAGACCCCACTGGGTACCACTCATCTCCACTACAAATAGGAAAAAGAGGCTACAATTTGCACAAGCTCACCAAAATTGGACTGTTGAAGACTGGAAAAATGTTGCCTGGTCTGATGAGTCTCGATTTCTGTTGAGACATTCAAATGGTAGAGTCCGAATTTGGCGTAAACAGAATGAGAACATGTATCCATCATGCCTTGTTACCACTGTGCAGGCTGGTGGTGGTGGTGTAATGGTGTGGGGGATGTTTTCTGGGCACACTCTAGGCCCCTTAGTGCCAATTGGGCATCGTTTAAATGCCACGGGCTACCTGAGCATTGTTTCTGACCATGTCTATCCCTTCATGACCACCATCTACCCATCCTCTGATGGCTACTTCCAGCAGGATAATGCACCATGTCACAAAGCTCGAATCATTTCAAATTGGTTTTTCAAACATGACAATGAGTTCACTGTACTAAAATGGCCCCCACAGTCACCAGATCTCAACCCAATAGAGCATCTTTGGGATGTGGTGGAACGGGAGCTTCGGGCCCTGGATATGCATCCCTCAAATCTCCATCAACTGCAGGATGCTATCCTATCAATATGGGCCAACATCTCTAAAGAGTGCTATCAGCACCTTGTGGAATCAATGCCACGTAGAATTAAGGCAGTTCTGAAGGCAAAAGGGGGTCCAGCACCGTATTAGTATGGTGTTCCTAATAATTCTTTAGGTGAGTGTATATCCCTATGTAAGTGACACAGTGACAATGCAGTCCTCATCGTGTGCAGTGCTATATATCATTCATGTAATAACTTTGGGCTGTACATCTTGGAGTGTTTTTCCTTGAGGCTATTATTCCCTTTCTGACAGGAACATGCAGTTCTTCAAGATCATGCCAAAATGTGGCTCCGCTCATAGCATTCACAAAAGGAGATAATCTCAGCAATCATGTATTCAATAGTGTAAGACTGAGCTCATTCCACATTTTTGCCTCTAAATGCTCAATCCTTCTAATCGCAAGCTACACACACTGAGGTCCCTATATGGAAAATGGCTGCATGGACAGCGGTCCCTGGTGAGTAATGGCAGCTTTATCATCTGTCATTCTCTACGGAAGCTTCATTTATGATTCCCTCAGTCCAAGTCCCACATTGTTCCTTTAATACCTTAAAGGGGTATTCCAGGATTTAATATTGGATAGGCCATTGGTGTCTGATCAGCGAGGGTCTGATCACTGAAGTACCTCTGGTGTCGGAAGTCGTTGCTGGAACCTAACAGCTCCTTGAGGGTAGGTGGTCAATATTAAATTCCTGGAATACCCCTTTCAGTACATTAACATGTACTTCTAGCCAGAGTGAAAACATGGCTGAGCTTCTGAGCAATAAGGCGATAACTACTACCCCAATCATTTATTCCGTCAGATACCGCGGTCGCTATTGAGGGCTCCCTCTGTCAGACGAAATTCTGCGGTTTTTAGACCTGTTTCTATGGCAGCCTAAAGCCTTGTGATAGCAGACTGCTATAGCAGACTGCCTGCAAAGACATGCCTCAGGTAGGGCTTTATAGGCAAAGCAGAGATTTCCCATAGACTGCAGTAGTATAGTACTGCAGTCAATAGTATAAGTGATTGAACAATTGGAGCTTCCAGTCCACTAGGACTAGGACCCGTCCCATTCCCTGCTCATGCCATGGCCACTTTATTAGACTTGGCGTGAGTAGGGAAAATTCGCAGATTGTGGTGAAAATAATCTTTGTGCCACAATCTTCGCCAGAAATACGCTTAATATAGGCATATTTCTGTATAGTAAATGACCCCCTAAAAGTGTTTATCCTCAACAATAAGCACTATAGTGGAATAAAGCTAAAAAAAAAAGATTCTCCCTGCAAAAACAAGCACTCACACAACTGTAGATGGAAATATAAATAAATTATGGGTGTCAGAATATGGCGATGAAAATACATTTTCTTTTAAAGATTTTTATTTTTTCAAAAGTTATAAAACTTAATAAAAACCATATAAATTTGGCATCACCGTAATTGTACTGACACACAGAATAGGGTCACCCTACCACTAGCACCTAGAGAAGGCTTTAAACAGAAATCCCCAAAAACAATGGCTAGATTCAGTGGTGTAACTAGAACTGACTGGGCCCCACAGCAACCCTCACTCTTGCAGCTAGTCAGGATAGCTCTCTCAGGCCAGGCCAGACCATGTATATACTCTGTCATTTCACTGTATATACTGTCACTGCATATAATGTCATTGTCATTTTACCCTTTTCAATTTCACAGTTCTCCTTTTGATCCACTCATCAAAATTTAACAGTCTCATATTAAACAATAAAAACCATATTACATGGAAATGCGGGACTGAAATCATATGATGGGGGGGGGGATTTTTTTGGTACCTTAGGGGGCCGAGCGGTCACAGGAACTATGGATCAAAAGGAGAACTGTGAAATTGAAGAGGGTAAAATAGGTACAAATTAGGTACAAATTTTGACGAGTAACATATATTTTATTCATGTTCCAATGAACACTCTATGCCTATTAATAATGTATTTTGATCTATTTATTATTCTATGAACCCTCTACCTATTTATATGTAGTAATATTAGCTCATTTTAAAGATACAATTTATTTACACAATCAATATATTTGATTTTATATCCGATTTAGAGATCCTCTATCTCGTGTTTTATGTTTTATGTTGTATATATTTTTTATTAGGGCCACGGGCCCCATGGTCACTGAAATACCTGTTTTTTAGACTTGAAAAAGGAGTTTATAAACTCCGAAACGCGTAGTCATCCAATAAAAGAACATAAATCTAATCATCCGCTTCAAGGTCGTTTTTGTGCGCCTTTTTCCACTATAGCTATGCCCCTGGCGGGATTGCATTTTTTTTTCAATTTCACTCCACTAACATTTTTTTTCCTTCTTTGCAATGCGTGGTATGGTAAATTTAATGGTGTTAGTAAAAGAAATAACTTGTCCTGCCAAAAAACAAGCCCTCATACGTGAGCGGAAAACTAAACATGTTATGACTCTTGGAAAGTGGAGAGGAAGAGCCGAAAATGAAAATGAACTGCCTCCTTGACCCTCTCAGCCCAGGGCAATTTTCTTTTTTTGGCATTTTCATTTTTCAGTCCCTGCCTTCACAGAGCCATAACTTTTTTATTTCTCCGTTCACATAGCCGTATTGGGGCTTTTTTGTTTTGTGGGACAAGTTGTTCTTTCTAATGGCACCATTGGATATTACATACGATGTAGTGGGAAGCTTGAAAAATTGGATTAGGGAATTGGAAAAAAACCCCACAATTCTGTCACAGTTGTACAGGTTTTGTTTTTACGATGTTCCCTATGTGGTAAAACTGACCTGTGCCCTTCATTTACCGGGCCAGTATGATTACAAAGATACCACGTTTGTATAGTTTTTCTTGTGTTTTAATTTAGAAAAAAAACTTTAGGAAAAAGATATGTTTTTCTATTCATTGCCATATTCTCATCCCCATAACTTTTTTGGTTGATACCATTTTGGAGTATGTATGACTTTTTGATCACTTTTTATTCAAAGAATGTGCAAATAAGGTTTTTTTATTGCTTACCTTTATATTTATTTTATATTTTTATTTGAATTTTAATGTATATATATTTTTGAACTTCTTGAACAAGTCCTAAGGATCGTTGGATCTCTTGTCCATAGACTGCAATGAATTGCGGCCTATGGGAGTTGTGCTACGTTCTTATAGAGCTCTGCCACGTTCAAGCTTCCATAGGAACAGGTGCTGTGATAGCTTAGGAACCTTTAGAGCAGGGGGCCACGTGCGGCCCTCGATACCATTCTGTGCAGCCCCCAAACATCTGGTAAAAGACATGTAGGTCTATGTCTTTTGGCTTCTTACATGTCTCTTTCATGTATTCTCCTATTAGATGGGAGTCCTAGAACTGTAACTAGACATTTATAGTATATACTGTACGTTCAATATGCCAAATATACAGTATTTCAGTTGGTAATGCCCCTTTAAGTTTTATTTTCGGCCCTTGGAATAGGTTCAGGCTGACAATGTGGCCCCCAACCAGAAAAGGTTGTGCACCCCTGCTTTAGAGGGACTGAAGCTATCCCAAGGAACAAATAGCTTACAGTTGACCACGGCATCTAAGGGGTTAAATGTCTGTGATCGGCATCTGATCACAGACGTTAGCCTCGGAGAAACTCTGTGGCTATTGCGCCCGCTCTGGAGCGGGTTCCATCTTTAAAGACCCATCCATCGCCATACATGTATGGCACCGGTTGGAAAGGGGTTAAAGGGGTTGTCTGGAAAACAAAGCAAATCTTTCCCTGCTCCCCGACTGTAGAATCAGAATCCTCCTGCTTGTAAGGGGTGCATATGCTGCTGGTGAAATTCCCTAACACATCCGATCAAATGCTCTACTCTAATAAACAAGCACGGTACCGAGATGAACCCATTGCAAAATAGTTTTTACAGCCTTTGACTCTGACAACGAGCCATGTATCCATTAATTTATACTTTAGCAAAACATCCAGATGTAAAGTGAAATAAATAACAGAAGAACTGCTCATCTGCAGCGAAAATCTATTGTTGAAATGATTACAACTTGATGCCAGCGATATCCAAATCCCCCTTTTCTCTGCGAGCAGCTGTTCGTTTTGGGAACCGCTCAATGGGGCGATCAACTTTTCTGCAAAAAATGCTATAATACTTTCATTATCTCTTTAACTTAATTATACTCCAAAGGGTCTGAATCGGCAAATACATGAAATATCCAGAAAGTGCTTGCAGCTAGCTGATCCAAAGCAAATTACGGGTTATTCTCACTGTCCCCCCGACCTGCCTTATAAGCACAAAGCCCCTATTATCGGAATCACGGGGCCGATGTTCTGCCAGTCCTTGGACACGCAGCACAGCCCATCTCTCCGCTTCCAGCGCTCTGTGCATTTGTAGCAAATTATACATTTGAAGTAACGCCGTCATTTGCAGATATAAATAATACCTGTCCGGCCACATTGCTTCTCGGAGATTTAGAAACATGAATAATATTGTATCGGATGCCAAGTTATGGGTGTTGCCACCCAGATGATTATATTGGAGTTCAAGAAATTGTTTAGACGTGCCCGAGGATAAGTTCAGAATGTACAGGCGCCTTGTAAGTTACCAGCATATATTCTATAGACGGCATGTAGTCAGTGGTGGACTGTTCTTCTGTAGTAGGGAATGTAATAGGAAATAATAAAAAAATCACTTATTCACTCCTACCTATCTCCATAATGGGACCCCCGAAGTGAGTTGACTGCAGCTGCACATGCCTTCCATTCAGGGGCGTAGCTAAAGGCTCATGGGCCCTGGTGCAAGAGTTCAGCTTGGGCCCCCCTTCCCTCAGTGCTTTGTATGTCTTCTTATGCGGCACAAGTATCTTTGGGCCCCTTCAGGCTCCTGGGCCCGGTAGCAACTGCTACCTCTGCACCCTTTATAGCTACGCCCCTGCTTCTATTTGCCGAAAATAGTCGAGCGCTGGCTTCTCCGAGTACTCTGTTAAAATTAAAAATATCCAAATTTTGGTCAAGTTCTGTCTATATGTCCTTTTAAGGTCCCATAGACTTTATAAAGGAGGATCCCCTTAATTAGTCAGAAGAAAAGAATGTCTCTGACTCCGGAAGACTTAAAGGGGTTCTCTCACCTAGCATATCGCTAGGATGTGCCATCAGTGTCCCACCTCTGGGACCCGATGTTATCTCCAGAAAGGGACGCCTTAAGTGAATGGAGGGCAGCTGCATATGCCGATCAGCGATTTCCGGCAGTCACACAGAGGTGAATGGAGCGGTGGCCGCGCTTGCGCTGTGCGCTCTCCATTGATTTCTATAGGACTTCAGAAAATAGCCAAAAGAGTTGGCTCGCCTATTTTTGGAACTCCCATAGAAATGAATAGCGAGCATAGGGGCCCGTTCTGTGGGACCCACACCTATCTGACTTTGATGGCATATCCTAGCGATACACGCAGTGCACACAGATAAGGCCATGTATGCAGCTCCACTGCCGCTCTGTGCACACTGGTGGATGGGCTTGTACTTCATCGCCTCCTGGAGATTGTATTAATCTATGATATGTCTCTGTCACTTGACTCCCATAAGCTGCCATAAAGCAAAAATACCATGTTGCAGTCTATACAACTCAGATAGAAGTATGCGTCTCCAATATGGCTGCAGCCCGGGAAGTTTTGAAAACTGGAAAAAATAGATGCAAAATAATAAAACGAACAAATGCAACATTTTTCTTCTATTGGTAATTAATGAGACTAAAATTGCATTAAAAAAAACACTTAAAAAACTTAAAAGAAATCTGTCACCCTCTCTTCATGCTGTCCGGACTACAGGGGCAGCATGAAATCAGGGACAGGGAGAAGTGTCCGGGCAGAAGGAGAAGGGTCCGCTGTGTGTCTTCTCCTCCGCTGAGCTTCATTAACAGGTCTGTCGAGCAGGGCAGGGAGAAGCACAACCACATTTCAGAGTAAATAATGCTCTCTGTAATGAGGAACACTGTCTGAATTTCATACTGCTCATGAAAGTTAGGAGTGTTGTAAAATAAAAAAAGAAGCCTTACTCCCCTGCTATCCAGGCGCCACTGCTCCGGTGCTCCAGGCAGTCCCTGTTTCTGCCAGGGATGACATGCTCAGCTACCTCGGGTGAATACTGAGCAGGGGTGCACCTAGCCCTTTTGCTGCCTGAGATGAAAACTAAAACACCCCCCCCCCCTCCAATGCCACTTTCTTAATCGAACCCCTTTACCACAATGAAAGCGCTCATTGCCCATAGCCCTTCTGCTGCCCCCTCTTGCCCCTCCCTGGTGCTGCCTGAGGTGATCGCCTTACCTGGCCTCATTGGTGGTGCACCCCTGCTACTGAGGCAACAGATTGGCTCCAGCAGTCACATGAGGTAGTCAAGCCCATCACTGCCATAGTGCTGGAAACAAGGCCTTCCGGCAGCACCAAAGTGGCAGCTCTGGAACAGCCAGCGAATAGGCAAAGGCTTTTTTAAAAAGATTCCCAGTCTTCAGTGTAATTTTTGGGGGTCCCAGAAAATCCTTTTAGGGAGTTGTACAGCTGTTGGCAGAGTCTGCTTTTTTGGTGTGGAATCTGCGCCAAATTCTGCTTGCACAAAACACTGAGTGAATAGCCCCTAAAAGGGTTATCCAGGATTACAATTTTGATGACCTATTCTGGGGAAGGAAGAAGTGCCTTCCAAGCCCCCAGCTGCACCTTTAGGCGGAGTTCCCAAGTTAGGGTACTTTCACACTGGCAGCATGGCTATCCAGCAGGCTGTTCCGACGGGTGCAAGTACCCGTGTGGTGCTGTACTGCCGCTCCGTCCCCATTGACTATAATGGGGACGGAGCTATGGCGAAGCATGGCAGCATTTAGTCCGGCGATCTTTGGCCGTGCCCTGCTGTGCCGTAGCTCTGCCCCCCGCCCCCTTATAGTCAATGGGGATGGCGTGGCAGCACACGGGTACTTGCGGCATGGCGGATCCGGTGGGTGAACAGCCTGCCGGATAGCCATGCCGCAAGTGTGAAAGTACCCTTAGAGAGATGTATTTAAAGAGCCAGAGGCTGTAGTCCCATTAGGGACATGAGAATGGCGTGTCTGGCAGGATCTTGTTCCATCCAGTTCCATAGCTCCGAGCATTGGTACTCTGAAGCGCAGAAGGGTTACATATGAGAACATGCATTCTTATGCGGCTGTGTGCTTATGTCACTGTGGTTTCTCGGTATACAGACGGGGACGGCTCAGAGAGCTGCCTTATACAGTATGCCATTCTAATATACCCTACATGCAGCCACAGCTGACAGATCCTTTGCCTGCGAAACACACTCCGGGTTGGTCTTGTATAGGATGCGCCCTGTGCAGTCCTTCTGCTGGCGCCCCAACCTGGGATGTGCAGTCATATGGTTTGCAAATTGCATTCCGTAAAGATGGTCAAACACATCAGACCATTGTCTGTGGGACCGGCTATGTAATGTGCACGGGGGTGTCCTGACTCTCCGCGGATTTTGGGAGAAAGGAGGGTCAGGCATGTTGACTTTCAACATGCCCGATCTATTTGTTCTTAAAGGGGTATTTGTATCTCAGACATTGATGGGGTATCAACAGGATATGCCATCAATGTCGGATAGGTGCCGGTCCCACCCCTCGAGAACGGGCTCCCCGAAGTAAAGAATGCACAGCGTTCACTCTCCATTCACTGCTATTGGAGTTCCAAAATGGTGAATGGACAGCGCACTGCGCAGGCACGGCCTCCTCCCCATTCACCGCTATGGCGCTGCCAGAAATAGCCGGATGGAGGATGACTGCACATGCTTGGCTGCTGTCCCTTCACTTCGGGGGGCCCTTTCTGGAGATGGGTGTGGGTCCCACCTCTAGGACCAGCTCCTATCTGAAGTTAGCCATATGCCATCAATGTCTGAGATGGGAATACCCCTTTAAGGCCCATTTCACACGAGCGAGTTTTCCTCGCGGGTGCAATGAGCGACGTGAACGCATAGCACCCGCACTGAATCATGACTCATTCATTTCAATGGGTCTGTACACATGAGCGGTAATTTTCACGCATCAGTTCTGCATTGCGTGAGAATCGCAGCATGTTCTATATTCTGCGTTTTTCATGCAGCGCTGGCCCCATAGACGTGAATGGGGCTTCAGTGAAAAACACATTGTATCTGGATGTAACCTGGGACAGTCACAGTGAACAGGGAAAGGGAATGCTTATAATCAAATGTGACATTAGCCTTGAGTCATTGGGTATAATTTCTGTTTATTACACTGTGCCTTTGCTGGGTCCATATTGTGGTAACAACCTCCAAACCTACTGTGTGGCACTATTACATGGTCCCTGTAAGGCAGTATTATAAGGTCGCTTTATGACTTTACATTAGACATGTCAGGGTATGGTTGTATTATTCAGTTATGGCATAATATTTTTTCATCACTGTATAGCAGTATTATTATTTATGGAGTTTTTTTGTTTTTGAATCTTTTTTATGAAGATGTTCAAACAATACATCAGATTTATCATAAAAAGGTACATTACATAGAAGAATACAGAAGTTACAAATCAGACAACTGACATTGCATGAAGAAAAATGTAAATATGATAAGAGATGTATACATATGCATAAACAGATTTTAATACCTTGTGGTTTGTCATCTCCCGTTTTTTCTTTCCCTATGGAGCAAATGACAACTCCCAAAGAATACCCCTAACCCTTCCTAACTTTACCAAACCAGTAACAGTGGAAATGGTGTGATCACCGTGACCTGCCCAATCTTCAAGCCCCACTGCGTCCTCCTGCTTCCTCCACTTCCAATTTGCCCAATTTCCCACCCACCCACTTGGGAAAGTGCCTCAGATAGTGAGATGGGGCATTGCGGAATGACAAGTAGCCTTGTGTATTATTCTTAGCTGCGGCTCCCTCCACTGCTCGTTGTATATCGCCTTCCTTATCATCATCTCAAACCCATCCCTACTTTGTTTTGCCAAATTTGGTACCTTTAGTTCTCGCTCCCATGATGAGAAGGCCCTCTCAACTACCCCTGAGGTTTGTATACTATGTATCTTACGATACAGTTCTGACAGGCAGAGCAGAGAGTCGTTGGAGCCTAAAAGTGAGTCGAACCAGGTTAGCCTATCTGCTTCTCCCAACTCCTCCGAGTGGGCTCTACAACAGGATTGTAGCTGCAGAAATGGTAGAAAGTGTATGGGGTTATTATTCAGCCATTACAAGGCAGTATTATACAGCCATAGTGGGTTGGTATTATTTGGTTATTGCATGTTCCGTCATGGTGGCATTATTGAGTCACTGTATGGCAGTATTATTCTGTCATGGTAAAACAGCATTATTTGGTCACTGTATGGCAGTATTATTCAGTCATGGTATAACAGTATTATTTGGTCATTGTATGGCAGTATTATTCAGTCACGGTATAACAGTATTAGGGTCCATTCACACGTCCGCAATTCTGTTCCGCATTTGCGGAATGGAATTGCGGACCCATTCATTTCAATGGGGACAGACGATGTCCCGGCCGGGTCCGCAATTGCGGATCCGCACTTCCGGGTCCGCAATTGCGTTCCCGAAAAAATAGAACATGTCCTATTCTTGTCCGCAATTGCGGACAAGAAAAGGCATTTTCTATGAGAGTGCCGGCGATGTGCGGTCCGCAAATTGCGGAACGCACATCGCCGATGTTCGTGTTTTGCGGATCTGCCGATCCGTGGATCCGCAAAACACACACGGACGTGTGAATGTAGCCTTAGTTGGTCACTGTACGGCAGTATTATTCAGTCATGGTTGCATTATTGAGTCACTGTATGGCAGTATTATTCAGTCATGGGATAACAGTATTAGTTGGTCACTGTATGGCAGTATTATTCAGTCAAGGTATAACAGTATTATTTGGTCATTGTATGGCAGTATTATTCAGTCATGGTGGCATTATTGAGTCACTGTATGGCAGTATTATTCAGTCATGGTATAACAGTATTATTTGGTCATTGTATGGCAGTATTATTCAGTCACGGTATAACAGTATTAGTTGGCCACTGTATGGCAGTATTATTCAGTCATGATATAACAGTATTAGTTGGTCACTGTATGGCAGTATTATTCAGTCATGGGATAACAGTATTATTTGGTCACTGTATGGCAGTATTATTCAGTCAAGGTATAACAGTATTATTTGGTCATTGTATGGCAGTATTATTCAGTCACGGTATAACAGTATTATTTGGTCACTGTATGGCAGTATTATTCAGTCACGGTATAACAGTATTAGGGTCCATTCACACGTCCGCAATTCTGTTCCGCATTTGCGGAACGGAATTGCGGACCCATTCATTTCAATGGGGACAGACGATGTCCCGGCCGGGTCCGCAATTGCGGATCCGCACTTCCGGGTCCGCAATTGCGTTCCCGAAAAAAATAGAACATGTCCTATTCTTGTCCGCAATTGCGGACAAGAAAAGGCATTTTCTATGAGTGCCGGGCGATGTGCGGTCCGCAAATTGCGGAACGCACATCGCCGATGTTCGTGTTTTGCGGATCTGCGGATCCGTGGATCCGCAAAACACACACGGACGTGTGAATGTAGCCTTAGTTGGTCACTGTACGGCAGTATTATTCAGTCATGGTTGCATTATTGAGTCACTGTATGGCAGTATTATTCAGTCATGGGATAACAGTATTAGTTGGTCACTGTATGGCAGTATTATTCAGTCAAGGTATAACAGTATTATTTGGTCATTGTATGGCAGTATTATTCAGTCATGGTATAACAGTATTATTTGATCACTGTATGGTAGTATTATTCAGTCACAGTATAATAGTATTAGTTGGTCACTGTACGTCAGTATTATTCAGTCATGGTAAAACAGCATTATATGGTCATTGTATGGCAGTATTATTCATACATGGGATAACAGCATTATTTGGTCATTGTATGGCAGTATTATTCAGTCATGGTATAGCAGTATTATTCAGTCATGGTATAACAGTATTATTTGGTCACTGTATGGCAGTATTATTCAGTCAAGGTATAACAGTATTATTTGATCATTGTATGGCAGTATTATTCAGTCAAGGTATAACAGTATTATTTGGTCATTGTATGGCAGTATTACTCAGTCATGGGATAACAGTATTATTTGGTCACTGTATGGCAGTATTATTCAGTCGCGGTATAACAGTATTACTGTATATAGTCATTGTATGGCAGTATTATTCAGTCATGGTATAACAGTATTACCGTATATGGTCACTGTATGGCAGTATTATTCAGTCACGGTATAACAGTATTGCCGTATATGGTCACTGTATGGCAGTATTATTCAATCAAGGTATAACAGTATTATTTGATCATTGTATGGCAGTATTATTCAGTCAAGGTATAACAGTATTATTTGGTCATTGTATGGCAGTATTACTCAGTCATGGTATAACAGTATTATTTGGTCACTGTATGGCATTATTATTCAGTCAAGGTATAACAGTATTATTTGGTCCCTTTATGGCAGTATTATTCAGTCAAGGTATAAGAGTATTATTTGGTCATTGTATGGCAGTATTATTTTACTATATGTTAATTTGCAGAATCCATTGGTAATTTATAAGGTTTGTCCGGGTATATAAGCACCCAGGCTCCGCTCTTTTCTGTGGTCAGCCCCTCCCTCGCCGCTTTGCCACTGCCTGATCCAGTCAAAGCCAGTGAGGGACCACAAAAAGGAGTGGAGCTTGGGTGCAACAATAGCAATAGTGATGACCTCATTGCACCAAATTTGCTTATTAAGGAAGAGCATCATATTAACTTGGGAACAGAGCCTCTGATCGACAAAAGAAAAAGTGTTTTAATCAGGTGATACACAACTATGTGTCTATGGAAAGGGAGGTCATTGGTTACAAGTTCCCTTTAAGAAAGACGATGTTTTACAAAATCCTAATGCGTAAAGGAAATGTGCAAAGTGAAGCAGGTCGTTTTTTTAGCCACAGTGAAGAGGATGGGATAAAACAGCCAAAGTTTACATGTCAGAGCAAGAGAAGCGTGTAATGGATTCCTGGGTGTTTTTCACGACGCTGATAAATTTTTACTCTACAGAAATATGTTGTGGGCGCCCTCTAGTGTCCTCACAGAGGAATGAAGTAACACGTGAAGCTGGGAGAAATATAGGGGCGCATTTATTAAGACTTAATGAGCCCTGTACCTGGCAGTGGATCTGCCAGAGTAATGACGAGGTGCAGGCCTCTCCATAACTTCGACGGATCCTCTGCCACTTCTAAATGTAAGACAGCTTCCAAGGCAGTATTTCTGTTTGATAAATGACCCCCATAGTGCCGTTAAAGCCATGGTCTCCTACCTGTGGATTTCAAGCTATTGTAGAAATACCCTGACAATTGTGCTCGGTTTGCTGGGAGTTGTAGTTCTGTAATAGTTCGAGACCACTACGTTTTTTGCACACAGTGTGTCTTATTTTCTTTATTGCATTTTCCTCTATAGAGGAGGTGATGTCAAAACGTCCAGAAAAAAAAAATGCAAACACAAAAAAGCCACTGAATTAACCACATAATTACCGTGCGATTTTTCCGTTTTCATTTCTTACACCCTGCTTTCCTGGAGCCATAACTTTTTTTTACTTTTCGGTTCTCATGGTTGTATTGAGGCTTGTTTTTAGTGGGATAATTTGTAGTTTCTAATGGTACCATTTAATATTGCATACAATGTAGTGGGAAACTGGAAAAAAGAAATTCCAAATGGGGTGGAGCTGGAAAAAAATGCAATTCCACAAGAGTTTTATGGGTTTTGTCTTTACAGTGTTTCCTGTGTGGTAAAACCGGCCAGTTACTTTCATTCTCCGGGTCAGTACGATTACAATACCAGATTTATTTAGGTTTTTCTTGTGTTTTAATAATCAATGAAAACTTTGAATCAAAACTTTGGAAATTCGGAAATCTGACCTCCAGAACTCTGAAATTTACATCTACGTTGATGTGGGGCTCATATTTTGATACCATTTTAGAGAATGTATGACTTTTTGTTTCCTTTTTATTCAATTATTTTGGGAGGTGAAGCAACAAAAAAACAAACAAACAAACAACCAGCTGAATCGTCTATTTTGCTTTTTTTTCGATGTGGTGTTCACCGTACAGGATAAATATTTTTATATTTTAATAGTACACGTTTTGGGACACAGTGGTGCCTATGATCTTTTTTTTTTTTATTGAATTACCATTTCAGTCCATGTTCCTGTGCCCTGCCTGTGACACGGCTTCATAGGAACATTGCTATGGTAGGCATGGTAACCACTAATAGGTTCGAGGCTACCATAGCGAAGGAACGGCTTCCCCGATCTCCACTCTCAAATGCTGTGGGTACAATTGACCATGGCATCTACGGGATTAAATATCTTTTTAAAGCAGCAGAAACATGGCAGCGATGGCATTTTCTCTGTTCCGGAGCAGGCGCCATCCTTAAAGACCCTACTGCCAAAGTATATAATCCTGCAGTGATAGGGAAGTGTTAAAAAAACAGCTTGTGTGTCCTGCATTTCATATTTCTGATAGATCTTCTGTTATTTTTTTTTCTTTAAAATTGGACCAAAAACAGGTGCAAAAATGACACTAAAAACTACATGTGAAAGCAGCCTGAAGGGTAAGGCAATGGTCAAGTGTAATATTAAGTTAATCAGGCACTATATCATGACTGAATATTACTGCTATAAAGGGGGTAAAATTTCTACGATACACATGTTTTAATATATGCAAATGAGCCTCTAGGAGCAACGGGGGCGTTACCGTTACACCTAGAGGCTCTGCTCTCTCTGCAACTGCTGCCCCCTCTGCAGCCAATAGCAGGCCGCGACGGTTACCAGCCTCCTTAGCGTCACCCACGATGCTAGGGTCGGTTAGTCACAGTCGTGGCCTGCTATTGGCTGCTTCCCCCCAGTCACGCGGATCAAAACATCCGGCGAAAAGGAAGAGCAGCCAATATCAGATGCAGCGGTGGCCGTGCAGGGATCCAGAGGGACGCGGGTTCCAGGGGCCGGGTAAGTCATCTATAGGAGGAGCCCGGGCATTGTGGGGGGTATTTGTACTATTGGAAAACCCTTTTAAACCAGCTAAAAAGCCAATCCTTTAGGCTACCTGCACACGTTGCAGATTATACTCGTTTTCTCCACGTAGATTTTCATCTGGAAAAACTGCTGCATGATCCAGTACCCGCCAAGTGAATGAGATTCAACAAATCTCAAGTACACTTTTTATATATTTTCCATACGAATTTTGAAATTACAGTGTCAGTTTCTGCAGATTTTTTTGTTTGGATTTCACCATTTGCAATGCAAAGACAGCAAATTCGCATCAAAATCCGCAAGTTACACCTGCAGACTTTGGTGCTGAGTAAATGCAGAGAAATCTGCATGAAAACCCCCATCTGTGTGCAGGTCGTCTAAGGGTATGGGCACATGGTCAGGCTTCGTGATGCCGTTTTGCAAGCCAAATCTTTATCTCTGCCGGTGACCACTGGGTTATGGCGGTCTAGTAATGTCATCTCCTGATTGTTCAGACATTCAAACTTTAGTACATAAAGGGGTTGTCTCATAAATACAGTCCATGTCTATTGCCTATTAGTGCATGCGGATGTCTTAGAGAGGGGTCTCCTGCACAAGACCCCCTTCTATAAGAACAGCTCTGGCGCTGGTGGACCCAGTCCATCCATGTATTACATGGTCTACTATCCATTTGAACAGGTGACATGTAATACCACACTTCTCCTGCAGAGGGAGCCCGACGTGCAACAAACAATCATTCACTCTCTGGGCCTATGGTTAGAGAATTGGATGTCTAAAATTTTGAAAAAATAAAAAATCTGCTTTTTTTTTTCTAGAAACAGCGCCACTTTTATCCATAGGCTCTGTCTGGTTTTGCAGCTCAGGTCCATTCTAGTAAATAGCAGACACAGCCCATGGACAAGGGTGGTTTCTGGAAAAATAAAAAAGACCCAGCCTCCTAATTTTATTCTCCTTTCTTGCCCATAGTGGGGGGGTAATATCATTTTTGATGTCCATATGCCTAATAGGGTAAATGGAAAGGAGATATCCAGAAGTTCTAGAAGAGCTGTATGTGTGGCCCTTACCCTAGATCAGGCATCCTCAAACTGCGGCCCTCCAGCTGTTGTAAAACTACAACTCCCACAATGCCCGGGTGTAGGCTGATACCAGTAGGCTGTTCGGGCATGCTGGGAGTTGTAGTTTTGCAACAGCTGGAGGGCCACAGTTTGAGGATGCCTGCCCTAGATTCTGAGGAGGGGTCCATTCCATATGATGCAACAGGGGAGAGTGATTATTTCACATGTCCCTGTGTAGCCATCCGGGGACAGTGCTGTATAACATATGAATGTTAATGTATATAACTATATATCATATGAATGCTGAAATCTCAGTTTTCTGCATGATTATGACACTTTAAAATTCACCACTAGTTGTCGCTTGCATTTACCTGTTCCAAAGTATTAGGAACGCTAGTGAGAAGATGCTGCAGGAGGACAATTGGAGCACTATAGAGGAGGGTGCTTCAGGATAAGTTTATGGAGGGCCTGACCTGAAACGCGTTGTTCATACCTCACTAAACTTTTGAGGAATCCTCTGCTATAGTGCTCCCAAATGTGCTCCTGCCACCCTTACATGCTGCACCGCCAGATCTTCTCACTAGCTTTCCTGTCTCCTGATCAGCTCATCCCTGCAGAACCTAACCCGAAACACCTTGTTCATACCTCAATAAACTTCTTTTGAGGAATCCTCTGCTATTGCGCTCCAAGTGTCCTCCTGCCACCCTTATATGAAGCACTACCAGATCTTCTCACTAGCGTTCCTGTCTCACGATCAGCTCATCCCGGTGAAACCTGACCTGAAACGCGCTGTTTATACCTCAATAACCTTCTTTTGAGGAATTCTCTGCTATAGTGCTCATAGCGTCTTCCTGCCACCCTTATGTGCAGCGCTGCAAGATGTCCTCGCTAACGCTCCTGTCTTACGATCGGCTCATCCCTGGGGACCGATAACTGTGCGTGGTCCTTCCCGTTGCGCTTTTCCTCTAATTTCTCCACATTATTCCAAAGTAATTGCATTATCGGCATTTTGGCTCTAGAGCAGATGTGTCTTCCCAGATGTTGCAAGACAGCTGGAATTTTCATTTTTTAAGGCCTCTTTCACATATTAGTGAATCACAGACGAGTGCTGTCTGTGTTCTCCACGCACAGAACATGTAGTCATTGATTTTATTGTGTTTGTTCACGCTTTAGTGAAAAAAACACATGCACTACTTTGGTCTATGATGCAGACTGATTAAAGCCTATGGGTCTGTGAAAACCACTGACACAACATCCGGCATCCGTGTTTTGTCAGTGATTTTCACGGACCATTGGTAGGAAATGCGCTGGAAATAAATTTTCAGTCTAGCCGTAAATGTGGAACACAGATGACACATAGAGGGCAAAAAAACAACAATATACAGGCCAAACAAGGATTCTTCACGGATAAACCACCAACCGTCTTGTCACGGATGTCATCATGGACATGTGAAAGAGGCCTTACTTCTTTGACAGGTTTAGGGTCTGTATTACGGCTCCGACACCCATGACCCACCTTTAGGGTTGAGCGAATTGAACTCCATGAACTGGAATTCAATCCGATTTCAGGGAAAATTCGATTCGCCACAAAGCCAAATTTCCTTGTGCTTCGTGGTAGCGAATTGATTTTCCCTGAATGGCTTTAAAAAACAAGCAAAAAAAAATAAATCATACTTAGCTCATCTATTTGAACACAAAGAACTGACTGCCGCCATCTTGATTGAAGATCTCGCACGAAATCCAGTGTGCGGTGACATATGACGTCACCACGGGACATACAAGATTTCGCTCTAGATCTTCAATTAAGATGAGGGGTGGCCGGTTCTTCACGATTAAATGGAAGAGGGTAAGTATGATTATATACATTTTTTAAAATTTTACATTATAATATTGCTGTTAGATGCTGCGATCAGCTATGAATGCGGCATCTGAGGGGTACAATAATGAGGAGCGGCGCAATTGCTGCTCCCTGTCATTGCACCCGCTACTTACAAAGGGAAATAATAATTCTACTATTCAGATACGTATTTTGAGTGGTGTTTGTGTTTTGTGGCCTCGGGTTACAATCGTTGGTTACGGCAAACTTGTGGTTTAGCATTGTCAAAGCAGCTTATTATAAAATCTCATTACCCTAATGCTGTTTTTAAGGAATGTTGGAGGAAGGGAAAATGCGATTCTCCACCAGGCAATAATACACATGTTGAATGAACTGACTGAGAGGTCGCCATCACAAATTCTAGGGTGGGCATTGTTGGTGGTGCCGTTGTTTATAGGCACATTGGCATCACATCTCTGATGAAAGGTATTGATAGGGCTGCAAGACTGAAGGATGTTCCAAATATTGAAAACTCAGAGATAAAGAGCTCAAAACAATTGGGGGCGGGGGTGCACCTAGCCTTTCTGCTACCCGAGGGCTGAGGCAAATATGTAAACTCTACAGTACCATACATTCTACAATACTTATGTCTTCTTATATGGCACAATGGTTTTTGGGCCCCCTCAGGGGACTGCTACCTCTGCACCCCCTATAGCTACACCCTAGATCAGGTATCCTTAAACTGCGGCCCTCCAGATGTTGTAAAACTACAATTCCCACTATGCCCTGCTGTAGCCTGATAGCTGTAGGTTGTCTGGGCATGCTGGGAGTTGTAGTTTTACAACATCTGGAGGGCCGCAGTTTGAGGATGCCTGCCCTAGATCAAGGGTGCACCTAGCCTTTCTACTGCCTGGGGCGAAAATTGAAACAGCGCCACATACCTCTTACGTCCAGTGATGTCTCCTCTGATGTAGACATTGTCTTTCCTCATCTTCTCCTTTCAGACCAGACCGCCATGATGATTTCTTCCAGTCATCTCTTGTCTCTGGAGAGTTTGACAAACATCTCAGTTTCCTACTTTTCCATCTTCCTGCGCCCCCTGTGCTCCCCAATACTATATTGCAGAAAGAGTTCACCTGAAAAACTAGTGCCCCCTTCAATAATTATTGTCAGACAGTGCCCTTAAAAATAACGGCACCCAGGAAATAGTGTCCCTGACACTAATAGTGTAAACATAATGTCCCCCAAAAATAATTGTGCTAAGCTGATACTGTGCCAGGGTGTCCACAGGTAACAGCGCTGCCCAAAGTCCCACCAATAGTACTCATTTCTGCCAGAGTGCACTTAGTAGTAATAGTGCCCCTACAGTAAGAATATCCCCACTGTGCCCATACTAGTAATCGTGTTCCCCTTAGGGTCCATTCACACGTCCGTGGTGTGTTTAGGATCCGCAACACATCCGGCCGACACCCCCATAGAAATGCCTATTCTTGTCCGCAGCTGTTGACAAGAATAGGACATGCTCTATCTTTTGCGGAGCCGCGGACCGGAAGTTCGGGGCCGCTGTCCGCAAATGCGGAAGCGGAGAGCACATAGTGTGCTCTCCGCTACACGTCCAGCCCCGTAAAGAATGAATGGGTCCACACCCGTTCCGCAGAATTGCGGAACGGATGCAGACCAATTTGCAGACGTGTGAATGGACACTTAGTCCCACAGTAGTAATAAAGCTCACTATAATGCCCCAAGTAGTAATAATTCTCCTTATAATGTGTGACAGTAGAAAAATGCCTTATAATGTGTGCCAGTACAAAATAATACCCCATATAATGTGTGCCAGTACAAAAAAAACCCTTATAATGTGTGCCAGTACAAAATAATACCCCTTATAATGTGTGCCAGTACAAAAAAATACCCCTTATAATGTGTGCCAGTACAAAAAAATACCCCTTATAATGTGTGCCAGTACAAAAAAATACCCCTTATAATGTGTGCCAGTACAAAAAAATACCCCTTATAATGTGTGCCAGTGCAAAAAATACCCCCATATAATGTGTGCCAGTACTAAAAATACCTCCTCTTAGTTCCCCTATAATGTGTACCTATGCCGCATGTTTACCAGTACAAAAAATACCCCCATTTAGTGCCCCCAGCAGAGCCAATGTCCCCATAGTGCTCCCATAATGTGTGCCTGTACAAAAACGCCCACCTTCTGAGTACCAGTACAAAAAATACCCCCTTAATAACTTTATAACAAAGCTAGAACCAGCTCTGTAGTGCACATGGGTCCAAAGATTTCCTCATTCATTGCTCCAAATGCTCTGCTATATTATCTTTAGCCTGGCAGCTCAGGGGGCATGTCCTTTCTGCTGCAGCTCTCTCCCTGTAACTAGCACAGCTTCTAACAGAGGATATGGCTGGTGGTAGTTGAAGATTTAAACTGAGCATGTGCGACCAGCTCAGGGAGACGGACAAAAAAGATGGAAACGAACAAACAGCAGGTGGCGCTATACATATACATTTTATTGAATAACTCAGTGGCTATGCTACATTTTTAATTACATGCAATTACAAAAGTATTCAGGTCCAGGTGCTGGTATGAAAAATATGTTTTGTGACACAACCCCTTTAATGATAGGACATAAATGCTTCTGTAGATGAAGTGCTGTGCCTGATCGTAGGTGTATGACCGGAAGTGTAATGTTATTTAATATGTTAATGGATTTGTAATGTACCAGCATATTTCTGTATAGATCAATCAGGGTTAATAATCCTGACTCTGTGGGAAGTTAGGTGTTAGTCTTAGGTCCGCCCCTAGCTCAGTCAGTAGTGTGTTAGCTGAGAAAGTGAGAAGAAGCTACATGTTCTCTCTCCTCAGAGAACTAGGCCTTCATCCCAGGGAATCACCGACTCTGAGTATTATCTATGGGAGAGTCCTCACTGCTTTTACAGCACTCCAGGAAACCAGAACGGAAAGAACTAGAAGGTCCAGAACCTGCATGGCCAAGCATTGGAGTCAGTAAGGTATAGAGCAGGGATCAGCAACCTCCTGCACTCCAACTGCTGTGGAACTACAATTCCCAACATGCACACTTGCTTAGCTGTTCTCAGAACTCCCATAGAAAGGAATGAAGCATGCTGGGAGTTGTAGTTTAACAACAGTTGGAGTGCCGAAGGTTGCTGATCCCTGGTATAGAGACTTTACTGCAGTGAGAGGGACGTTGCTAATACACCCTTCACACCGGCCCACTGTATCCTAGTCCATTACCCAGAGGCGGATTGGGAACTTAAAGTGGCCCTGGAAAAAAATACTAAAGTGGCCCCGCTTTGTAGTTGGGTCCAAATTGATAGAAGGCAGGGCCATAAGTACCATATTGTGGCACATTATACCACCCCAACAGAGCCAAATACCACAGTGCAGCACAAAATACATCCCCGAAAACTTCCAGTGGCCGGCTGTGAGGAGGGCTCAGACATCGTCCCACCAGGAAATTTCCCGGTAAGATCTATGGCCAATCCGCCCCTGCCTGTACGCCTCGGCTGAGAATTACAGAGGGCATTGCAAGAATAATATCGCCAGCCTTCGATTCTGCAGAGAGAGACTCTGGACAGATAGAGGGGAGGAGTACTACAATCCCCATCCTGTATCCATACATTGCTATCTGGGAAGAGACTGCACTGTGACTTTGCCTTGGAACGGTACCTTAATATCATTGGATATACTACAACTCCTCTTCTGCACTTTAGTAAAGAGAGACATTTATCTTCTACATCACCTACACCTTCAGCACCATTCACCAACCACTGCTCCTACATCTACTGCCTTGCACCCATAACACTAAGAGCACCCCAACTACCATCAAGCAGGAGCCTCAAAATCGGGGTGTGCCCCAAGGGAAGAAAGGGTGCACCCTCCAGTCGCTGTCCTGACCCTAGAGAGCATCAGTGTGAGGATTGCCGCTGTGAATGATTATTGTAATCTCAGCTACTACTGCTCCCATCCTTCGGGCCACAGCACTAGCATGCTTTTTTTTGGCATAAAATTGTTGTAATACCACTATTTTGCAACTTTTTAAATGTTGTGTTCAACACATAGGAGTGTTGAGGGATTGGCAGGGGCTGGACCGGAACTCTGGTCCTAGTAAAATTGCAAATTTTACACCAGGAAAAAGGTGTAAAAGTGACAGAAAAACAACACCAGCCAGGGGTTGGGGATTTTCCAGCAGGCGCACTGACTACCAAATATGCCCCTAACTTATGATGAGGCGCACTCATAAATTAGGCGCATATTCCGGCAGCAACGCCGAGGTAAAATAAAGGAAGAAGACCTTCAAAAATTTTTTTTTTTACATTTTATGCTTTTTTTTGGCATAAAATTGTTGCAATACCACTATTTTGTAACTCTTTAAATGTGTTCGACACAAAGGAGTGTATAGGGGTATAGAATACGTATAGAATCATTCAGTGGTATAAAATATGTTTTTCAGCCACAGAAATTTCTGCAACAAATCTGCCTCATGTGACTTTACCCTTACATCTTCGGGTATGACGTGGTGACTTTTTGTTTTTGTTGTTGTTTCCTTTTCAGGTCACCGCGGGTTAAAAACCGGCTCGACAAGAAAAATCTCTGGGCGTGTAGTCATTAACCTACATTGCAAAAGCGCTTCTCCGGCAACCCCCCCCCCCAGTGCTGGGTCATAGAGACTCCACCTGCACGTCACAGTCACACCTCTGTGCCACAAGGAAGTTGTCTCACTCTGTGTCTTCTGCCGGGCTCAGCTGCTCACCATGGTAAGAGATCTCAGCTTCCTCCTGTATTCACAGACTCAGTCATAGTGACAACCTACAAAGTGATCACCCCCTCAGTCCTGGGCTCACCAGTGAGGTTTTTTTTAGGGGGGCTGTGTTCTTTAGTGGTAGGGAATTGCATAAACAGCAAATCTCTACTGTACATCTATTATCAGAACCGTTCCGTCGGTAAATGACAGCCTGGGGGTCTCTACGAGTCATGGTATGGGATTGGATTTCCCCCATGCTGTCAGATTGCGCAGCTTGTGAAAGTACTGCTAAACGTAAGGGAACTGTTGCACATAAAGTTGTCTGTTTGCTCTCTTTCACCAGGGGTGCACCTAGCCTTTCTGCTGCCTGAGGCGAAAACTGAAAGGCTGCCCCCCCCCCCCAACAATGCCAATTTCTTCACCTAACCCCTTTGCCAGAATCAAAGCCCATGGCCCTTCCGCTGCCCCCCCGCTTGCCCCTACCTGGTGCTGCCTGAGGCGATCGCCTCGCCTGGCCTCATTTGTGGTGCACCCTGTCTTTGACGGATATATCACAAAAGTTACTTTAGGTGACATGCACACAGTATGTATTATGCAGTCCGCAAAAAACGGATCCGCAAAAAGTACGGATGACGTCCGTCTGCATTACGTATTTTGTAGACGCTAATAGTAATGCGAACAATGATAGGACATGTTCTATTTATTTGCGGAATGGACATATGGAGACGGAATGCACATGGAGTAACTTCTGTTTTTTTTTTTTTTTTTGTGGACCCGTGGAAATGAATGGTTCTGCATATGGTCCGCAAAAAAAACAACTAACGGACACGGAAAGAAAATACCTTCGCATGAGGCCCTTAAGGACATTGCCGTGTGCATGTTTCCTAAGAGCCCCTTCACATATGATTTTGTTCTGGTGCTTTTTTTTGCCGCAAGGCTAGAGCTACATGGCGACATATAGGGTACAACTACATTGCGTCATTCATGTCGCACTTAGGTCACACAACATTTTTTTAAATGATAGTCAATGGTGTCGCACTGCGACATACTGCGACCCCACAGTCGCACAGAAATCCAACTTGGATTAAATTTTTGACTATCATTATATAAAATGTGGCGTGACTTTTCCGTGTAGCCCTAGCCTAAAACTGCAAGTGTACATAAGTACGATCGAAAACCTGTGTGTGAACCCACCCTTCGAAAAAATTCAAAGCGCAAGAAAGCAGAACAGCGGCTGCGACCCATATACCGTATAGTGCCTCTATCAGTAGAGCACTAGCGCTAATTTTCAGTCTGTAAGGCCTCTTTCACACAAGCGAGTTTTCTGACCGGATCGGAAGCGTGTAGCGAACACACAGAATCCGGACTGAATCCTGACCCATTAATTTCAATAGGTCTGTGCACACGTTTTTCATTCATCGTCAGTTCAGGAGAAATTGCAGCACGTTCTATATTGTGCGTTTCTATATGGGGCTTGCGTGAAAAACGGAAGGCATCGGATGCAGTGCGTTTTTCACTGACTGTTGCTTCGAGATGTAGATTGTTATTCTTCATGTGTGTGAAAAACGCATTCAATACAGACGGTAAAAATGCACACACTGAATGCAATCGCTGAAAAAACTGATTGAACTTGCGTGCAACACCATCCGTTTTTTCCTAACAGATTCTGACACAATCCGGTTCACTTGTTTGAGATGCCTCGTTTTTACTGCAAATACGTGTGCATGTGGCGACACACACTGTTCCTATGGTTACATATTACAGATCTGTAGGCACCCTGTGCTCCACTGTACGGTGCGTTTATTAGAATATCTCCATTATATCACAGCCGATGCCACACGTCGGTGCGGTACGGGACCGTAGATAATAGTGTATTAAGCAAAGGTACGTGACTATTGAAATCACAGCCCGAAACAAAACCTGTCAGGTACACCCGCAGAAACCTTAGGCAGACGCTTTGAGAATGTAGATTTCTATCTAAATCCAAAGCTTCCTCTATGCTGATCCTGTGCTCGCGGCGGTTTCTTCAGATAAGACGTCATTAGCTGTGTTTGTGAACTCCGCTGTTCTGAGATTGCGGTTGATTAATTGTATATCTGTAGCATGGCCTCTAGGTGCTCATAGAACTTCAGTAGCTGACGCCCCCCCTTTAGGATAGGGCTACACAGCGACATTAAGGATACAACTACATCGCAACGCGTCGTACGACATTTATTATAATGATAGTCGATGGTGACACACAGCGACTGCAGCTCGACAGTCGCACAGAAATCCAACTTGGATGGATTTATTTGCGACTGTCATGTCGCAGTCGCATGTCACCATAAAAAAGTTAAGTGGCTTTTCTGCGACAAGAAGTCGCACTTAAAGGGGTTGTCCAAGTTATATTTATTGATGACCTATCCTCAGGATAGGTCATCAATATCAGATCGGTGGGGGTCCGACACCCGGCACCCCTGCCGATCAGCTGTTTGAAGAGAAGGCGAGCGCCGTGCCAGCGCTGCCTCCTCTTCATTGTTTACCTACTCGCCGTTGCATCTGCAGCGGTGAGCGGGTGTAATTACACCCAAGCCGTTCCATTCATTTCAATGGGACGGCTCGTTCCTATACAAGTGTATACTACAGAGCCGTCCCATTGAAATGAATGGAACGGCTTGGGTGTAATAACACCTGCTCACCGCTGCAGATGCAACTGCCAGCATGTAAACAATGACGAGGAGGCAGCGCTGGCACGGCGCTCGCCTTCTCTTCAAACAGCTGATCGGCGGGGGTGCCGGGTGTCGGACCCCCGCCGATCTGATATTGATGACCTCTTCTGAGGATAGGTCATCAATAAATATAACTTGGACAACCCCTTTAAGGGCACATTCACACGACTGTATGTCAAAAAATCCAGATGACATTGTAACAATGCCTATTATCCACAAAACGGACAGGGATTGGACATGTTCTATCTGTTTTGCAGGGCTGCCAAACGGACATACAGATGCGGACAACACATGGTATGCTGCCTGCATTTTTGGTGGCCTCATTAAAATGGATGGGTCCGCATTTTATCCGCAAAAAATGTGGATCGGACACGGAGAAAAAATACGGTTCTGTGGGAAGGAGTAGGCTGCTCAGGTGGTGGCTTATCTCCCCGAAAACAAAAGGATGGGGCATTAAAATTCCCAATCTGTCGGGGATAGTCGGGAGGCACCCCTACACATAAGACAGTTGGCGAGTCACACTAAAATCCGCAGATCCCACAGAAATAAGAACAGAACGTGGACCTGACATACAGTTCATGGTTACCCCACTCTGCACCCCTAGACATCTATAATGTGACTCTGTATGCCCAAAATTTGATGATTTTTTTTTTTCTCATGGATTATTCTATTCAGTGGCATATTATTCAGGTATTCTCCCTTAGAAGCAATGCGGTGGCATACAGGGGTACCGTACAGTGCCATGCAGAGTGCCTACTGCTATATAATGCAGTACCCTAAGGACACTGTTGTATGGGCTTCATGCAGAATGATTTGACGCATGAATGAGCCCAATCCTATGTTCCCCGGGAGATAAGCCGCCAGAGATGTCTGGCAGCAGCTTACTCCCCTCGTTCCATTAAAAACAAGCATGCACGGCTGAGCATGCATGTACATGGGGGAGCTGGGTGGGATAGCTGTCTGCTGAACTAGCGTTCGGCTAACTTCTATCTATAGTGTACGGTTTACTTTATTTCTTGATTCATTTTGTATTGGCTTTACCTCCTGTTTTTATCGATGGAGGACTTTCTTAACCATTTTTGGCTACCCAAAAGACAAGAAGCCATTATGATTTTCAGTTCATTTGACACGAAAGGCTGCTGCTCTGAACACTGCCTGGGGCTGCGGGCACAATGCATTCAGCTGCACAAAGATAGTATGTGATCCGGCAGCCTGATGGCGCACGGATCCCCAGCGGGAGACTCTCTATTTAGCTCTAGAACAGTTCCCAGGTTACCAAGCAATTCTCTAGCTTCTGCTACCAGTGACTTCAGAGAGATCTCTGCATACACTAACATACATGGAATCCCATGAGTCATATATTGCATAGCTGCCATTATATATGCACGTGTACACATGGTGCATCACCATCACACATTTGTGTAATTCCACTGATGATTGTGCATTTGTTATCATTTACATTTTCAAGGACATGGGTCACTCATGAGTTCATAATAGGTGATGCTCTGCTGCTGAATTTTTTTTTTTTTTGCAGCGTGGATGAGAATAGCTATAAACTCATTCACATACGATTTGCCGTATCCAGGGGTGCACCACCAATGAGGCCAGGTGAGGCGATCGCCTCATGCAGCACCAGGTAGGGACAAGAGGGGGGCAGCGGAGGGGGCGTGGGCAATGAGCGCTTTCATTGTGGCAAAGGGGTTAGGTTAAGAAATTGGCATTGGTTTCAGTTTTCCCCTCAGGCAGCAGAAAGGCTAGGTGCACCCCTGATGAAATCTGCACTTCAGTCCCATGTGGATGGACCCTTAGGGCCCATTCACACAGCGGATTTTTTATGCTGAGAAAATATGCTGCGTTTTACAGTGGTAGAAACTGCGGCGGTTTCTGCCATGGTCGCTCACTTTAGATGTTGTGGACCCGCTCGTTGCTGAGCTCCATGGCCTAAAGTGGCAGCTGTCCCCACACCACCTCAAGAAAGGACATGTCCCTCCTTGGGGCGGATGCAGCTTTAAACCACCGGCTCATGAAGCACAGCGCTGTCTGGAAGGCAAACACCATGCAGCCACCACTGGAATTGCAGCAAGGTGTCCACCCCAAAATTTAGCTGTGTGACCAGGCTCTTAAAGTCCACCAGTCATTATAAAAAAAATTGCTGTCATTTTTGCTCTTTGACTACAAAAAGCGGACTCGCCATTATGCATGTGTATATGTATAGGTGCAGCTTTCCATGAAGGGCTTCTTCAGAACTTTGACAGATGGAGGATATGTTGACAGATTCACGTGGGGTGTTTCTGATTTGCATTTACTAGAGGATCCACTGCACAAATCTGAGGTCAATGCTCTGCTGCGGATCCCATTTATTAAGGATTTTGGTTTGGAATCCACACAGAAATCCTCATCATATCCAGAACATATGAACGGAGCCTTTAAATTCCATCCCTGCACTTTCCCATCTTCAGGTGGGGAAGAAAAACTAAACCACCAATTAAGGCCTTGTATCTGCTGAAACTGAGAATTCCCTGCGGGGAGAAAAGCCTTGAGGGAATCTGTCACCTTACCCATGTAAAATAAAGTACCTCATTTCCAGCTCTGGTCTTCTTTCTTAATTTTCAGTTGTCATTTTCCTAAAAAAGCGATTTTTCATTTATGCTAATGAGGGTCCAAGGTGCCCAGAGGGGCGTTCTTTTTCCAGCTGATGTGCCCAGCCTGCCTAAATTTGAATTTTCAAGCACGCCTACAGAAACACCCCGAGCTCAGTGACACTCTTGAAGCTGTTGCCCTCAGTTGCAGTAAGATCGCGCAGGCAATCGGCGGCACTGTGCCTGCGCGAGAATTCTGGCAGCCGGCGAGATCAGGAACGGGGGCGTTGTAAACTAAAGTCGGAGGTAGCGACGCAGTTAGCCCCGCCTCTGGGAGGTGATTTCTGGCTCTTTAGGCGTGCTTGAGAATTCAAATTTAGGCAGGCTGGGGACATCAGCTGGAAAAAAAACGCCCCTCTGGGCACCTTGGACCCTCATTAGCATAAATAAAAAAATTGCTTTTTTAGGAAAATGACAACTGAAAATTAAGAAAGACGACCAGAGCTGGAAATGAGGTACTTTATTTTACCTGGATAAGGTGACAGCAGAAAATGATGATAGGCAGGTGACAGATTCCCTTTATGGCTGCATGTGACGACACCCTAAAACTTTCCTTTATATTCTATTTCTGATTTAGATCCATGCTTAGTTTTGACTCCATCACAAAAAATGACCCAAAACTGCAGCATGTAAATAGGCCCTTTTAATAACTGTACTAGAATTTTTCCACCTGATTGGTGGGGGCCTGACCACTGGGACCCCCATTGATCACAAGAACGGGAGTCTTATGTGAATGGAGCAGCAGGTCAAGCATGTGCACTGCCACTCCATTTACGCCCTACGGATCTGTCGGAAATATCTGAGCAATGTCCACTGCAATCTCCGGTACGGCTGTGCTGCTCCGTTTTTTGGAGTGCTCATACAAGTGAATGGAAGCTTTAGACAAAGAATAGCTGAGCTTGTTCGACTATTTCCGTAGCTCCGGCCATGCCTTGTAGCGGGCCTCCCAATCTCGGCGATAAAGTTAATGTTAAAGTATCCAGCTGCTTTCTGGATTAAAGGGGTTCTTGGGAATAGGTCATCAATATCAGATCGGCGGCGGTTGGACTGCTGGCACCCTGGCCAATCAGCTGTACAAACAGGCCTCTATGAGCCCTTAGGCCTCCTCCTAGGCCATGTGACATCACATTTATCGCTCACATGGCCTAAGGTCAGTGATGGCTAACCTCCGGCACTCTAGCTGTGGTGAAACTACGACCTCCGGCATGCTCCGTTCATTTCTGTGGAGTTCTGAGAAATGTGTGCATCTTGGGAGTTGTAGTTTTACCACAGCTAGAGTGCCGGAGGTAAGCCATCACAGGCCTAGGCGCACCTCAGTTCCTTTCCAGTAAATGAGACTGAGTTACTGCGATACCAAGCACAGACAGCGCTGTGCTCAGTAAGCTGCAAGAAGGCCGCAATGTTCCGGAGTTCCAGTTTTCTCCATACAACTGATTGATGGGGGTGCCTGCACTCGGACCCCTACTAAAATGGTAGTGATGACCTAGGCCAGTGGTGGCGAACCTATGGCACGGGTGCCAGAGGCGGCACTCAGAGCCTTTTCTGTGGGCACCCGCGACCTGCTGTACCAATATCCGTTATACTTTTCCTGACATTTATCGTCGAGGCGCACTATGAACAGCACAGGCAGCGCACTGAATGTAGACAGGCTATTAGAGCTAAATCAGAAGTACATGGAAGATATACTATGTTGGACTGTAGTATTCAGGTTAAATTGTCGTGTTGGCACTTTGTGATAAATAGGTGGGTTTTTGGGTGCAGTTTGGGCACTCCATCTCCAAAAGGTTCGCCATCACTGACCTAGGCCATCAATATAAATCTCTCTCAAAACACCCTTTCTGATAGGTACATATCTATGGGGAAGCAGGATGATGACGTCTCATCTGTGTGTGATTTTATCACATATCCTGTTTAACAAGAAGCGTAAAGGAAGATCTGTTAACACATTTCAGCCCGAAGGACGATGTGAATGTGCTGCAATATTTCCTAAGCTGAACAGCATTGTGTTCTGTATATGATACATTGTAGCCTTCTACTTCCCGTCAGACCCTCTGAAGTATTCCATGATATAGAGTAATCCGCTGTACACATGTACCAGGAGTCCTGCCTGCTGTGCAGTGGAGTCCGGCTATTCAGAACTTACAAAATGTGTGGACATGCTTAAGGTAAACTCACTTTTCATTGTATACATGGATCATATCATCAATAAAGACTAACCGGTAAGTCCTAAATAGAGATGAGCGAATTTCTGGTTATGAAATTAGTTTACTAGTAAAAGGTGAATTGCGCTATAGATTCCGTTACCCCGGACCATAGCGCAATTCTATGACTGAATGCCTTTAGAGGCATTCCGTTATTCATTCCGTCATAATAGAAGTCTATGGGTTGCAAAACGGATCCGTCCCGTTATGCAGGAGAGGACTCAGCCCATAGACTTCTATTATGACGGAATGAATAACGGAAGGCTTCTAAAGGCATTCCGTTATAGAAGTTCATTATGGCTCCTGGTAACGGAATCCATAATGCATTTCACCTTTTACCAGTAATTGGAAATTCGCTCATCTCTAGTCCTAAACTGTTATAGACACTAGTCGGCGTCAGGTGCGGTTCTCTGCTGTAGGGAATATATTGGGCCCTAATAGAGTCAGAGAACCAAAGACCCTCAGAGAAGGCTCTGCTAGGTCAGTCTGGCTATAGTTTTATGTATACATCTTGTTAAAGGGATCAGTCACAATGTCTCGTAGCACTCGCTCAGTTGAATCTAATGATTTCTTTCACTTAGTGATCTGTTGCTTCATTCTGGAGAAAAAGTACTTTTAATCCATATAAAAATGAGCAGTTAAGTGCACTGAGGGTGGGGCCAAACCACTTTGTGCACCCTTGCTCCTCCATCAGCCCCTCCCTTTTCTTCTTGATTGACAGTAGTGTTGAGCGAAGCGAGCTTCGGATGCTACATCCAAAGTCACTTCGTTCAAAACTTCGGATTAATAGTGTACGGAGGCGTATCCGTTCTGCTGCAGATCTCTCCCTGTAACAGCTCAGAAGGCAGTTGAAGGGTAAAAACTGAGCATGTGCGGCCAGAACAAAGTCGTAAGAAAAAGAACAAACAGCAGGTGGCGCTATACAGATACTTTTTTTTTATTGAATAGCTCAGTGGCTATGCTGAATTTTTAATTACATGTAATTACAAAACTATTCCGATCCAGGTGCCGGATTGATAACTGTAGAATATTCTTTGTGGGACAGTCCCTTTAACCCCCTGAAGAAAAACTCTGAAGAAGGTGTAGTGTACAGTACTCCAATATACTTTGTGAAGTTGAATCCCCAGAATGGACCCTATATCCAGAGCAAAATGGGGCCTGCTCCTGGTGCTACTGTATTTCAGGACTGCCTCCCTTACCCAAAGGCAAAAGATCTGAAAAACCTGACTTTGGGCCCCCTTCCTTTTTGGGCTTTATAGCTGCTACCTTGCCTGCTTTGTGGTATCTGTAGGGGTACAGCTACATGTGGTGGACATGCTGCAGATTTTCGAGTGCACAAAGTGGATGAGCGCTTAATCCATGTTATCCAGAGACTCCTGCAACAGAATCTGCAAATAACTTGTAGTGCCGGCACCGATAGCGAGCACAGACCTTGAAATTGGCAAATACGGTTGTTTAGCACATGGCACTGTTGATAAGATGTTTGCTTTGTACAGAAGTTAGTTACTTACATCGTTGACATCTCTTTCCGGCATTTTGCAATTTCAGATTTACGTCTAGAGACTTCACTGATCGCAGCGTCAGGAATTTTCCATCCTGTTTACCCCATGAGGGACAATGAAGGATGGCAGTGATGGGATTACTGGATGCAGAGATGGTGGGGAGACATTGTTACCTGTGCCATCTACCACGGACAATGTCCGCTCAGAGAACGGGCCTGGGGCATCCCTAGGTCTGCACAAAGACCCAGATAAATCTTCTCCCGAGGGCGTCAATTCATGGGGAGACTTTGCGAGTTTTAATGAGTTCACTCCAGAGTCTGAACAACTGCACCATAAAAATGGACCATTGGATGAGAGCATGTTTGTCACAGCCATGCCTGATGGAGAGGACTGCACTGACCAGACGGATGGAGACGATCAGTGGGATGCATTTAATCTAGGAAATGAGGTATGCGTTTGAGGAGCATATTTGGTCGGCTAAAAGATTGGTAATTGATAAAATAGAATGGGTCTAAAAGCTACAAAAATGGTGGAAGAGACATAAATGGGCACTAACTTTTCAAATATCTTCTCAAAGGTCACTTCCTGAATAAATCTGTAGCTAATTTTGAGTAAAAATGTTCATGTTATCTACCCTTAAATCTCTGCCACGACGGGGTCTCCCTTCTAGGAATTTTGCTGTCCACTTACTGTTGTCCTTAGCAGCAGAAAGGAAGCACTGGTGGCTTCTGAGCTCAGTGCAGAGGCCCCTTCCCCAACCAGGGCTCAGTGCTTGAACTCTGCATAGAGAGCCACAACTTCCCTCCAGTCAGAATTCATGTAAGCAGCGCTTGTGTTGGCTTGCTTATTAGTCAGCTTCCCTCACTGGACTGACTCTGCATCAGTTTACATAGACTTTCCGCATCTGTGCTGTAATCAATGTGGCCTTGTGTTCTGGATCTTTTTCCTTATAAACGGTCTTCTATCTGTGACCTGCAATTATTTCCCCTCTTTAGGCTACTTTCACACTTGCGTTTTGGCTTTCCGTTTGCGAGATCCGTTCAGGGCTCTCACAAGCACTCCCAAACGGATCAGTTTGCATTGTAATGCATTCTGAATGGAAAAGGATCCGCTCAGAATCCATCAGTTTAGTCTCCATACCGCTTTGGAGACGGACGCAGCGTTTTGGTGGCCGTCTGATGAAACTGAGGCAAAAGGATCCGTCCTGGCACACAATGTAAGTCAATGTAGACAGATCTGTTTTCTCTGGCACAATAGAAAACGAATCCATCTCCCATTGACTTTCAATAGTGTTCAAGACGGATCCATCTTGGCTATGTTGAAGATAATACAAACTGATCCGTTCTGAACGGATGCAGATGGTTGTATTATCTGAACGGATCCGTCCATGATGGATCCGCACAAAATGCAAGTGTAAAAGTAGCCTAAAGTGTTATGATAATGTATATTCTGAGACAGATCCATGTGCTGTGAGCATAAGCTGTCTCTTACACACCATCTGTTCTGAAGATAGGGGCAAGGATTTGGATAGGGCTCACTGGTGATTGGCCTAGAACAGTGATGGGCAACGTGCGGCTCTCCAGCTGTTGCTAAACTACAACTCCCACCATGCCCTGCAGTAGGCTGATGGCTATAGACAGGCTTTGCATGCTGGGAGTTGTAGTTCTGCAACAGCTGGAGAGCCACACGTTGCCCATCACT
Organism: Bufotes viridis; assembly: GCA_033119425.1. Taxonomy (NCBI): domain Eukaryota; kingdom Metazoa; phylum Chordata; class Amphibia; order Anura; family Bufonidae; genus Bufotes; species Bufotes viridis. Next base: position 19,359,068 of record CM065599.1, read on the forward strand.
AGCCTAGAGGTATGGAAAAGGAAGTCTAGATCAGTATAGTACTGTATAGGACACCCCCCAGGCTTGAGGAGAACTGCTGGATGCAGGGGCAGCTAGAAGTCAATATAAGGAGATCAGAGAACTGGGGTAGACTGGAATAGATCCTCACACCGTCCCCAGCAAAGGCTGAAGTTCATTTGTGAGGCTAAAACTCCGTAACACTTTAAAGAACTTAGGGGTCATTTACGAACAGATATACAGTACTTCTGGCGCAGATTCTTTTGCATGCCATGTTGTGGCAGAATCTAAAACTTCTTCCCCGCTCACTCCAGGTGACATGTCTTTTAGTAGCTACTTGCATTCCCCATGTAATAACAATTCTGGAGCATCTATTCTTAAAAATCTGTCATGTACTATTCCTGGTATTCCTTGTAAAAGTTATGAATGAATTGCTAGCAGTTGCCAATGAAAGTCCAGATGGACCTGTTCTGGAGATAGGTGCTGGTCCTCACTCTGGGACCCGCTCCTATCTGACATTGATGGCATATATTAGCAATATGCCCTCAATGTGTGGGGTGAACCAACCCCTTTAAGCAAACGTTGATAGGACTAAACGCGTGACTTCAATCCTTCCTTTGTTTGTCCTCTTGCTGCAGAACAGACAGGAACGTGAACGGATATTCAGGTTGAGCTTTCCAGCCGTTCCTGTAGAAGATACGAGTGAAGATGTGAAAAGCTTGGCAGAGCTGCTGACGTCATCTAACGAGAACATGTCCAATTTAATAAGGACCCGATTATGGTAACACAATTAGTTTAGGCTTCAATATATTCGATCTGGAGCATGAGAAGGATTACTGGGGTCAAATCGAGTATGTCACATGCAGGACAATTTATCTCTATTGCAATGTAATGGAAAATGGCAGAATCTGTGATGGGTTTAGAAAAGGCTGTGTGGCCTGGCATCCACGCCCGTGTGCAGTGTTGCCTTTATGCCTCTGTAGCTAGTGAGCAGGGCAGATACCTGTAGTTACCCGGGCACTGCTCCCTCTAAGCCAGGCGATCCGAAACAGCAGCTACTAAATACTGTGTATGGTGCCAAATAATTAATGGCTTGGTTCACAATGATGGGGTCTAGGGCAAAGAAGGGGTTAATATCTGTTAAAGTCTATCCCTGGCAGTCTATAGCAGAGAAGGGGTACTGTCAGGATCCTTGGTGATTTAGGGCAGAAAAAGGGTTAATGACAGCATCCTTGGGGTCTAGGGCAGAAAAGGTGGTAATATCAGCAACTCAGATTAGGATTGTCTGAGGCACTGGTGGTTTTAAAGGGCGTCTGTCAGCAGTTCTGTCCCTATGACACCGGCTGACCTATTACATGGGCGCTTGGAAGCTGAAGGCATCTGTGTTGGTCCCATGTTCCTATGTGCCCTCATTGCTGAGAAATATGATGTTTTATTATATGCAAATGAACCTCTAGGAGCAACGGGGGCGTTACCATTGCAGAGAGAGCGGAGTCATAATAGAAGTCTATGGGCTGCACAGATCCGTCCCGTTTCAGTTATGCAGAAGAGGACTCCCCTGCATTACGGATATGGAACAGATCCGTTATGCAGCCCATAGACTTCTATTATGACGGAATGCCTCTAAAGGCAGTCATAGAATTGCGTTATGGTCAGTGGTAATAGAATCCATAATGCAATTCACCTTTTACCAGTAAACGAAGCGTGAACAAATTTTAAAATCTGAAATTCGCTCATCTCTAGTGATCACGTTTATACTGCCAGGTCCTGTCAATTAAAGTGCAGAAGGCACGGCAGATGCAGAGAGAGCAGAGCCTCTAGGTGTAATGGTAACGCCCCTGTTGCTCCTAGAGGCTCATTTGCATATAATAAAACACCATATTTCTCAGTAATGCGGGCACATATGAACATGGGACCAACACTGACGCCTTCAGCTGCCAAGTGCACATGGAACAGGTCAGCCGGTGTCATAGGGACAAATCTGCTGACAGATGCCATTTAAGAATGTAAATGGGTACATCAGTAATAGGGATGAGTGAACTTCATATTTTTAAGTTCGGGTTGGGGTATATGCTGAATTGCATTATGGATTCCGGTACCATGGACCATAACGCAATTCCATGACGGAATGCCTTTAGTCTATGGGCTGCATAACGGATCCGTCCGGTTTTCGTTATGCTGGAGTCCTCTACTGCATAACGGAGCGGATCCGTTATGCAGGTCTAAGACTTCTATTATGACGGAATGAATAACGGAATGCCTCTAAAAGGCGTTCCGTTATGGTCCGTGGTAACGGAATCCATAACGCAATTCAGCACATACCCCAACCCAAACTTCAAAATATGACGATTGCTCATCCCTAGTTGTAATCTATCCACTGGATAGTTGATAACAAAGATTTAGCGTGGCACCAACTCCTCACGTACACACACACACTCAGTGTGGGCCCCTCATTAAATGTAACATAACCTGTTCACACCACATTACTGATTTACCGTACACATACCATGCACCCCATGAAGAACGCCCATGTACATGCTACAGAGCAGTGTAGAAGACTGCACTATTCCATAGGAAGTTATACCGTAACAATATGTATATCTACACTGAGACCCAATGGGACACCACAGTATTCCGCCAGTACATGCCAAATTAAGGACTGTGATATCTACAGGGAACAAACAGTACAGCTTTACCGAACACACAATACAAACATATGCATATTCATACAGTTATGCACATATATACACTACACATACTATGCACACAGATGCATATACAGTATATAAACATTACACATACAAATATACACATAGCTATATATATATATATATATATATATATATATACACAGTATATACATTCATACATTACCCCACCTCTAGGAACATCATGCAGGCTGGCTGGCTGAGCACAGGAGTGCGGTCTGGATTACTCTCCCCAATGTCTGCACCCACCCGCCTGTCTGTCCGGACCCCATAGTATAGCTCTGAACTTCTCCTAGTTATTCCCTTATTAAAGATTGCAGAGAGGATTGGACCTTAAAGGGGACCTCTCACTCCAGCAAATGGCATTTATCATGTAGAGAAAGTTACTACAAGCCCCTTACTAATGTACTGTGATTGTCCATATTGCCTCCCTTGCTGGCAGGATTCATATTTCCATCATATTGTACACTGATAATTTCCAGGGGTTGCGAACACCCTGCAATCCAAAAGCGCCTTTTTCCTATAGTGTACAACCGCTGATGGATTACAGGATGGTCGTAACCCTGGAAATGAGCCGTGTATAATGTGATGGAAATATTAATCCATCCAGCAAAGGAGGTAATATGGAGAATCACAATTCATGAGTAAGGGGCTTGTAGTAACTTTCTCTACATGATAAATGCCACTTTCTGAAGCGAGAGGACCCATTTAAAATATCCTGTGAAGAGGAGAATGGCAACATCGGACTGGAGGGGGGAATTCTAGGCAAGAAGAGAGGGAAAGTAAGCATCATCTTGCGCCCCCCAATGTGTGCTACCCAACTCTGCACCCAGGACAATTTACCCGCCCAACCCCCACAAGCTACAAGGCCTGTTGACAGATCAGGGGTCTCGTATCTCCCCAGATTCTTGCTGCCACTCCCTTCAAAGTTAATGAGACCAGTGACGATTGCGGAGTGCTGACAGGAGTGACAGCACAAAGGTCCGACCACCGTCCTCACACAAATGGAGGATGTAGAACCCCCGCTCTGAAGAACGACAGGGGGTCCCAGTAATTGAACTCCACCGATCTATCAGTTATCAATTATCAAGTGGATAGGTAATAATTCTCTGTTCTGGTCTACAGGAGACAATGGGGTTAATGCCAGTATCTTTGGTGGTCTAGGGCAGGGCTGACGAACCTGCGGCTCCAGCTGTTACAAAACTACAACTGCCAGCATGCCCATTCAGCCTACAGCAGGGCATGGTGGGAGTTGTAGTTTTACAGCCGCAGGTTGGCCAGCCCTGGTCTAGGGCAAAGAATGGGGTGGGATGTAAAATACCTGGTGATCTAGGGCAGTGAAGGGTTTAATTTGTCATACTTCAGGTCTCCAGCATTGTCCAGGCTGTAACAGGAGGCAGAACATGTATAATTCAGATACTCAGAAAGATCTGTGCAGGGGGGGATAGAGGAGACTGGGCCGCATCACTGCTGGCTCCTGCCCAGTCTCTCAGGGCGCCGACACACGTTCAGGCTTTTTGATGCAGTTTTTGAAGCCATAATCAGGTGTGGATCATAACAGAAGAGAAAGTATAAGGGCAAATACCACTTCTCCCCTTCAATCCACTCCTGATTTTGGCTTCAAAAACTGCATAAAAAACCTGAAGGTGTCAGCACCCTAAGAGGAGGGCTCAGGAAGTCTTGACCTCGTTGACTAAGTTATGCAGCTTAAAGGGATCATTACCATTTTTCTTGCAGCACTGCCTAGTCACTTCCCTTTAAAGGAAAATAAACCAAAAACCCTGCCAGATATGTTGTTAATTGTTGTTGTTTTAGTCGTGAAGATTGTATATAAAATGTTATAACCCCTTCCAGATTGGCCACTGGAGGGTCCTGTTTTCCGTGACATGTACAGTAGATTTACATTAGCAGCTTAATGAGATTGCGCTAATTAGTGTAATACGGGGTTGTCACGGTGACGACCTGATCCTTTGAGGAATGACTCCAAACTGAAATAATCCATTCCTTCTCCAAAATGTAGTGCATAATCTAGGTGCTGTGCTCCGGAAGGTTTAAAGGGGTATTTCCCGACTCTACATGTATGGCCTATCAATAGGATATGCCATAAATCTCCAACCGGTGCCGGTCCCCCATCTATCTCAAGAGCGGGGCCCGAAGTGGAGAGCATGCGCAGCTTTCTCCATTTACTGGTATGGAACTTCCTAAAATCATAGACTGCTGGCTTGGCCATTTTATGTTGGCCTCATAGTGGTGAATGAAGGCATGGTGTGACCCTGTTCTTCAGATAGGACATGCCGTACATATCTGATAGGTGCTGGACCCACTCCTGTCCATATGAGATAAAAGTCCATGTGGGATAGCCCCTTTAACCCTTACACTACGACGTAACTTATGTCTTTGCTGCGGCGTAAGTGTATGGAGGGGGATCCTCAGCTGATCACGCGGCAGGTGCTGGCTGCAATGATAGAGATGAAACCAATCCCGGTCATTTAACCCCTCAGATGTGGCAGTCATTAGTGACAGCGGCATCTTCGCAGTTAGACAGAGTGAGGAAACTCTCTCTGTTCTCTAATCGGAGCCCCTACGGCGAAATTGCGGGGCTCAGATCCATTGCCTTCTAAAGGCTCCCGGGCCTGTCTTTGCACGCTGCCTGCAGAGCGGTGCCCGGGCCAGTGAAAATCCTATAGACTGCGATAGTATTCTGTTGCAGTCTATAGTACAAGCAATCACAAGCTCACACGTATAAGTTCCCTAAGAGGACTAAAAATGACAGTAAAAAAGTAAAAAAAAAAGTTTTTAAAAGTTTGTAAACAGCACATACATGTTAAAAAATGAAATCGCCTCCCCTTTCCCAAGGTTACATATAAAAATAAACAATAACAAAAACATAATAGGTATCACCAGATCTGAAAACGTCCGAATGATGAAAAAATGTAATTATTCCGGCACGGTAAATGCTGTAACAGAAAAACATTAAAATGGCAACCTTACTCCCTTCTCCCCCAAAAATGAGTAAAAAGTGATCACAAAGTCAAACGTACCCTAAAAAAGTACTAGTGCAGGAAACCAAGCCCTAATACAGCTCTATTGACAGAAACAAAAAAGAGAAAGGGTCTAGAATATGGCTGTGCAAAGAAAAAATGTTTTCCCAAAGGTTTTTCATATTTTTAAAGTGTGGTTAAACATAATAAACACTATAGAAATTTGGTATCACTTTAATCGTACTGACCTTCAGAAGAAGGTCCTCAACACCCAAAAAACTTTGGCAGAATCGCAATTTCTTTCTAATTTCACCCCATAAAGACTATTTTTCCCCATTTTCCAATACAAGTTATGGTAAATTAAATGGTGACATTCAACAATACTACTTGTCCCACAAAAAAAAAACCATCTAATGGTTGTGTGAACAGAAAAAAAAAAAAAATTTAATATATGGCTCTTGGAGGTGAGGAGGAAAAAACGAAAATAATAAAAAAAAGGCCATGTTCTGCAAGACCCCAAGACTTGTGTACAGCACCCTAGAATGAATGACGTTAAAAAATAAATAATAATTTAGATTAAAATAGATTTCTCATTAAGGCCGTGTTCATATCAAGTTTTTGTCCCATGTTTAACATGTATACCTGACGTATGTGATTCCATTAAAGAAACAAACGTACGAGTGTATTACTGTAGTCCAGCGGCGGCATGAAGCGCACGGCGTCATAGCAACCAATGACGCCGTGTGCTTCTGTTGTCAGCTGGATTCCAGGCCGGGATACCACGGTCCGCGCACGGCCGTGTGCATGAGGCCTATGGCTCCATTCACACGTCCGCAAGATGGGTCCGCATCCATTCCGCAATTTTGCGGAATGTTTGCAGACCCATTAATTTCCAATGGGGATGGAAAAGATGCGGACAGCACACTATGTGCTGTCCACATCCGCATTTCCGGATGCGCACTTCCGTTTTCGCAAAAAAATAGAACATGTCCTATTCTTGTCCGGACAAGATTAGGCATTTTCTATTATACTGCAGGTTTCCGTGTTTTGCTGATCCGCAAAACACTTACAGACGTGTGAATGGACCCTAAAGGGGTAAAAAATGGCGAACGAACAACAAAAACCTCGACCAAACAGCTTTAATACACGGTCATATGTTATACCTTTAATGCTATGGATTTCTGCCAAATGTGGACGTACCCTAAAGATATCACTTTCTTACCAGGCTGGAATGTGACCCTTCGTGGCAAAGTGGTGATGGCAGATCCACCAAATCTGGATGCGAGTGGCAAAATACCAAGGGATGCAGAGACCTCGCGATGCTGCTGGGATCAACTCCTGAAAACGTAAATCTCATTGGTTATGGGTAGAAAGATATATTAATGCAGAATAAGTGTAGTGTTTACCATGAAAGGGGTTGGTCGAAGCGCCATATACAATCTGACTGTACTGCCCCCTGGTGTCAGTGAAGTAATCATACTCGCCAGTCATCCTCTGCGGTCACTGCCATCTTGAGGCCCATGGACGTGGAGAATAACAGGCGAGTATGATTACTTCACTGACACTGTGGCAGGCGGGGACAGTATACAGTTATGTATGCTAGTGTGCGGTTTACAGGACTGTATACGCCATTTACTCGCCAGGTACGGTAGTTTTCTATAGCTGACACCTGCCTGCAGGGCCGGTGCAAGGATTTTTGCCGCCCTAGGCAAAAGAAAAGTTTGCCGCCGCCGCCCCCCCCCACCCATATGATCTGCCAAATTAAAGGGGTTCTGCAGTTTATTTGAACTGATCGGCAGAGGTCCGACACCCGGGACCCCCGCCAATCAGCTGTTTGAGAAGGCAGCGGCGTTGGCAGTAGCGCCTCAGCCTTCTCGCAGTGACGTCACGATTAGTATCATTGGCCTGGGCGCGGCTAAGCTTCATTCAAGTGAACAGAGCTTAACCCCGCCGCCAAGGCCAGTGATACTAGTCGCGACGTCACTGCGCCTGCGGTAAACAGTAAGAAGGCCGAGGCGCTACTGCCAGTGCGGCTGCCTTCTCAAACAGCTGATCGGTGTGGGTCCCGGGTGTCGGACTCCCCCCGATCAGATGCTGATGATCTATCCAGAGGATAGATCATCAGTTTAAACCCCTTTAACTAACGCCAGTTCTCTTTCTCCCCCCTCTTGTCATTCTATCCCCCCCCCACCCCCCCTGTGTCATTCTCTTTCCCACCCCCCACCTCCCCACCTCTGGTGTAGCGTGGCCGAGCTCTGTATGGTCCGCGGGTACAGGCGCTTTTGTTTCCTGTACCTGGGCGGACTGACAGGAAGTGCACACTGTGTGCGCACTTCATGTCAGTCCGGCCGGGTAGAGGAGACAGATGGTCCCTGTACCCGCGGACCATACAGGGCTCGGCCACGCTACAAGGAGGGAGTGACAGGAGGGAGCGCTGAGCGCTTCCCTCCTGTCAGCTCCTCTCTTCTTACTGCGCCCTCATGGATGCGCCAGCCCGGCCAGTGCTGCAGCCGCCAGAGGCTCAATATAGAGCATGAGGGGCGCTCTACGCAGCTGCCTAGTCCGCTTATAGGACGCGCCGGCCCTGCCTGCCTGCTACAGCCGGGATTTAACCCGTGAGATGCCATAGATAATAGCAAGTGTGGCATCGGAGTGGTTAGATTAATGGAGGGTGCTCGTTTGGAATAGCAGTATATGCTACAAGTGATTGAGTGACTGCAGCTTAATGTCTAAGGGCTCTTTCACACTGGCGTTTTTGTTTTCCGGCATAGAGATCCGTCGTTGGGTCTCTATGCCGGAAAAATCCTGATCAGGATTATCCCAATGCATTCTGAATGGAGAGAAATCCGTTCAGGATGCATCAGGATGTCTTCAGTTCAGGACCGGAACGTTATTTGGCCGGAGAAAATACCGCAGCATGCTGCGCTTTTTGCTCCGGCCAAAAATCCTGAACACTTGCCGCAAGGCCGGATCCGGAATTAATGCCCATTGAAAGGCATTAATCCGGATCCGGCCTTAAGCTAAACGTCGTTCGGCGCATCGCCGGATCCGACGCTTAGCTTTCTGAATGGTTACCATGGCAGCCAGGACGCTAAAGTCCTGGTTGCCATGGTAAAGTGTAGTGGGAGCGGAAAGCAGTATACTTACCATCCGTGCGGCTCCCAGGGCGCTCCAGAGTGACATCAGGGCACTCCACGCGCATGGATCACGTGATCCATGCGCATGAGGCGCTCTGACGTAATTCTGGAGCGCCCGGAGCCGCACGGACTGTAAGGCCTCTTTCACACGAGCGTGTCCGGATTAGGTCCGGATGCGTTCAGTGAAAACTGTGCGATTTCACAGGCAAAGCCATTCAGTTTTGCCTGCGATTGCGTTCAGTTGTTCAGTTTTTCGCGCGGGTGCAATGCGTTTTGATGCGTTTTCACGCGCGTGATAAAAACTGAAGGTTTACAAACAACATCTCCTAGCAACCATCAGTGAAAACGCAACGCACCCGCACCTGCTTGCGGATGCAATGCGTTTTCACGCAGCCTCATTCACTTCTATGGGGCTAGGGCTGCGTGAAAAACGCAGAATATAGAACATGCTGCGATTTTAACGCAACGCACAAGTGATGCGTGAAAAAAAACGCTCATGTACACAGACCCATTGAAATGAATGGGTCAGGATTCAGTGCGGGTGCAATGCGTTCACATCACGCATTGCACCCGCGCGGAAAACTCGCCCGTGTGAAAGGGGCCTAAGTATACCGCTCCCCACTACACTTTACCATGGCAACCAGGACTTTAGCGTCCTGGCTGCCATGGTAACCTCAAAGCATTTCGAAGACTAATCAGGATCCTGATCCTGATCAGTCTTCTAATGCTTTCAGGTTACTTGCGTTCTGACGGATCCGGCGGGACAGAAGTGCCTGCCAGATCCTCAGAACGCAAGTGTGAAAGAGGCCTAAGGGAACTAAAAATGAATACATTTACAGAAAAAAATATGAAATATGAGAAATTCAAACCCCCCTCCATTTATCATATTTCAAAGAAAAATTAAAAACACACAATTTGGTATAATCATGTTTGACAGTGTCTCAACTGCTAAAGATCATGGGAAAGAATAACCAAAACAGGTGCAAAGGAAAAGAGATTCCGCCTATCATTTTTTAGATGCCTTTTTAGAAAACTAGAAGCATCAATCTGATTTGTTGCTAGGGGCAACTAAGCCAGTTTTCCTTTGCACCAGTTTTGATAAATCTCCCCCCATGTTATTTATCCTGCACAGTGAACGTCTCCCCCCCCCCCCCCCAACCAGGTCAACAGGAAAGTGTTAGAATATGGCGACATCTTAGGCTGGGTTCACAAAAAACATATACGTTAATGGATACCTCAGACGGTGTCACACAGCAGTATCAGTCCCCATAGAGTTCCACTGTAAAAAAAAAAAAAAAAAAAAAAAAACCTTTTTTTTTACCGGACCCTGCAGTATGGATACGCGTGATGTGCTGCACTTTTGTATCCTTTTTTTCCCCCCTCATCGTATACATCAAACGGATGGCAAAAATGTGATGTGAACCCATCCTTAAAAGGAGTAAAATGTAATAAATATGATATAAGTCGGGTATTGCTGTAACGGTACTGACTCGCAGTATCAGGTCCTCATTTTTACCATCCAAGCTCAAACAACCACGGCAGAATTGCATTTTTATTTTTCACCCCACAAATACCTGCTTTTCAGTCGTTCCCACCTTGTTCAGCGTGTGATATCTCCACAAGTTTACCGGAATACAGTATCAATCTCAGGCTGTTTTTTTTTATATATTTAGTCGTCTGTCGACAGAGGAAAAAGCGAAGATGCCTTAACGGATATAGAACAATTCTATGTTAATGAAAGCACGCCCCCTGCTGGCAGTAAATACCTGATACAGACTAAGGTGAGACCCTGCTTCATTTTCGTACACTTCATGGGCAGGCTAGGTGCACACTTGTGCCTAGATTCCGGTATTCTGTTCTTGCATAGGAAAAAGATGATTTCGAGTCTCCTTACCCTGGGTTCAGACCTGAGCGTTCTGGAAGCGCGCGTTTTAGTCGCGCGTATTTCAGCGCGTTTTTGCAAATAGGAAACGCGCGTTCTTGTGATTGACTACTGTGGTGTCAAAAAAAGCTCAAGTACTTGTTTATGTGTCGGGCGTTTTACAGCGCGTTCAAACGCGCTGTAAAACGCTCAAGTGAGAACCAGGGCCATAGGGAAGCATTGGTTTTCATGTGTTGAGTGTTTTACAGCGCGTTTGAACGCGCTGTAAAACGCTCAGGTGTGAACCCAGGGTTAAAGAGACAAGTTCTGTGTGGAGAACTACCGGAAGTGATTGATGGGAAATGAATATGCAAAGTGGTATCTCCCAAAAAAAAAAAAAGCCATCTCGCCAGCGCCACCTATTCAAAGTGGCTCCCTATGAGTCAAGTTGAGGGGCAAGCACCCCGAAACAGCTGTCTACGGATAGATATCTGGCTTGCCTATTGTAACATATCAAATCCCAAGGCTTGTCGGAAAGTTGGATCTTAACACATAGGGAGCCATGTCCAATAAGTGGCGCTGGCGAGCTGGTTTTCTTTCTTGGGAGACAGCTCTTAGCAAAGGAACAGAATACAGGAATCACTGTATCCACAGACACCTCCCATACGCTATAATGGGGTCTGTCAGGTTCTGGAGCGACTACTGGCATTTTGCCACATTGAATGCTGCGCCATGAAACCTCTGTCGCAGATGTGCACATAGCCTTATAAGTAAATAATCAGGGCTCGCTCCGCGTCTTAGATCGCATACACACAACTGCGCCGTGTTTTGCGGTCTGCCGCTAGTTCACGTGTGGCCCCGGACTGCCACTCCGTCCACATTGACTATAATAGGGGCAGAGTTCCTGCCGGCAGCACAGCAAGAGGCCGCCGGACTAAAAGTATTGCATGTTGTACTTTTAGTCCGGCGGCCTCTGGCCGTGCACTGCCGGAACTCAGCCCCTATTATAGTCAATGGGGACAGAGCAGCAGTGCGGGGCCACACGTGAACTAGCGGCAGGACGGATCTAACAGGCTGTTCACCCGCTGGAACAGCCTGAAGGACTCCCCTGCCGCTAGTGTGAAACTAGCCTAAGTCACATACCACCCTTCTGTTAAAGGGTTTGGCCATCTTTTGACAGTTTTTGCGACCTGGCCAGACCTGCAAAAGGTAAGCATACTTACTTGCTCCCTGATACTGGGTCCCAGCTGCATCCGCTTTGACGCTGATGTAGCCAATGCCTGGTCGCAGCGGGGACCTGCCAGTCACGTGACCAACTGATGATATGCAAGGGAAAGAGGTCACTGCTGTGACCATTCATTGGCTGCAGCGGCGTCAAAGGTGCCACAAAAAAACCCACAAGTTGGCCAAATCCCTTTAAGCCTTTTGATCAGTATTTTGGAGCCAAAGTCATGAGCGGATGGAAAGAAGTATAAATGTTACTATAATATTTCAAACAAAACAGGGTGGGACAGCACCATCAAGGATCGTTTAGAGCAATAGTCCGTTCAGTGGCGGTGCAAAGCAATGTCAGGTCCCGGTCCCTGGACCCTCAGCATATATCGATGAAGTGAAGAAGTTCGCAGCACTCCAATGTCTTTCAAAAAAATTCCTTTATTCCACCTCAAAGACGCGACGTTTCGACTCGCTTGATAAAGACTCCAAGAGAGTCGAAACTTTACGTCTTTGAGGTGGAATAAAGAAATTTTTTGGAAAGACATTGGAGTGCTGCGAACTTCTTCACTTCATCGACTATAATATTTCAGTCGTGTTTAGGATCCCCTCTTGATTTTAGGATGCAAACTTGTGATTTGCAAGTTTAGCGTTCGGGTTATCTAAGAATTCCGTAATGGATTTGGTTACCACGGACCACAACAGAATTCATGCACCACGGAAGCCTCTAAGAGGCATTCTGGATTACTTTCCGCCATAATAGAAGTCTAGGCTTCCGTGGTGCATGCCGTCATAGAAGTCCGTCATGGTCCATGGTAGAGGAATCTATTACGGAATTCTTAGATAACCCGAACGCTGAACTTGCAAATCGCAAGTTCGCTCAACACTAATTACGACCTTATAGCGGACAGCTTTTTTGCAGTAATCTCTGTGACAATCCAATTCATGTTAACCATGGGTATACGCCCAGCTACCACAAGGAGGCAACACTGAATATGATAAAGGTTGGCTCCGAGTTGGGATGTGCACCTAATATATAAGTCCCAGAACAATAATCTACCCTCAGGCTTTTACATTCCCACACACAAATCCTAATATTAGCCCTATTAATGCTAAGCGGTAAACTACACCACACTCCTCTGTGTTATTTCTCGTCAATGTCATTGGGGGACACAGCACCATGGGTATTCGCCCAGCTACCACTAGGAGGCGACACTAGATATGAAAAAGGTTGGCTCCGGCCAGGTGGGCTATACCCTCTCCACAGACACTAGGCTAATCAGTTTGTACTAATAGCAGTAGGAGAGGGAAACAAAAGCAAAGAACCAACATGTCTTGGACCGGGAAGGAAGAAGAACAGCAGCCCGGTGACAGAAAGAGAAATGAAAACAAAGGGTGGGATCTGTGTCCCCCAATGAATTGAACGAGAAAGGAATTTTACGGTAAGTACAAAAATCCAATTTTCTCGTTAATGTCATTGGGGCACACAGCACCATGGGACGTCCCAAAGCAGTCCCCGAGGGTGGGAAGGAAATCTCATGCAAAAAGTTGGGCGCACAGGTGCAGGAGAACCATGTACCCAAACAGGACCAGGAGAGGCCATAGCATGAAATGGTAGATAGAAAAACTAAGGAAGTGAGCCGAGAGGCTCCAGGACCAGGAAGAGTCCAAGAAAAAAATTGTGAGACAGTCAGGATCCCAAGGACAAGTGCCTGGGAAAAAAGGCCATATGCAAGAAAGGAACAAAGGGAAACACCCAGCTCGACCCAAGGTGGGAAAAATAAAGAAGCTAGAGAATAGGGAGCAGGGCTAGATGTCCTGCGCAAGAACCAAGAGTTGAACAAGTGTGCACTAGAGAGCCAGAGGAAGGATCTGGAAGAACCAGGAGAGCAGCACAACCGGAAGGCGTCTGTTGGTATTGGCCTAGCGCTCTGCATATAGAAGGATGCTCTAGGAGGATCATCTATAAGAGGACAGACCCAAACAAGAAAGAATAGACCTTGAGGGAACCTGGCAGGAGAGAAAATGCCTGGGAAAAGGGCAGGAGCAGTCCTGAACCAAGGGGAAAAAAACTTACTGGAGACAAACTAAAGGAAGACCCTGTGGACCACCCTTCGGCAAAAGGAAGGCGATTCTATAAGGCCTGGAAGCAAAGGAACCCGACCAGTAAGAGGACCCAGGAAGGAAAAAACTCTAAATTGTCTCAGACCAAAAACATGGCCTGTCCATGGCAAACACCATGTGAAGGCCAGGGTAGAGAGGAAACTAGGAAGCACTAGAGGCTGAATGATAGAGAGAAAGAATAGCAAAGACTCACCATGGGAAGGAAGCAAGCCTCCTTCCACTGCAAGGCAGGTGGGAAAAGAGAAACACCCTAGGAGAAGGTGGAAACCCCATCCTGCCAGAGAAAGCAGCCAACCTCTGGGGGAGAAGGGGGTCCTTGGTAATGGCCAGTAGAAGGGAACGTAAAGACATGGTTCCCACACAAAGAAGGCGAGAATCGAGCCGCAGAAAAACTGGAACAAAATATCACTGTGAAATGTAAGACCAGAGAAATCCCTGGCCACATGAAGTCTCAGGAAGAAAGGAGCCATCACAGGCCCTGGTAATACGTGGGGACACACTCGCCTGAGAGGTATTGGAGTAGAAGAGAGAGGACTCCAAACAGCCTAAGGAGGAACCGTTCTCAAATGGAGGGAAAGCTCCATCCCAGAATGGCCAATATGAATGTAAATGTAAAGCAAAAAGCAAATAAAAGTAGCAGCAAGACCTGCAGGAGAAGAGCAGGTTGTGTCTGCCTCCTACGGACAATAGACTAAAACTGATTAGCCTAGTGTCTGTGGAGAGGGTATAGCCCACCTGGCAAAGCCAACCTTTTTCATATCTAGTGTCGCCTCCTAGTGGTAGCTGGGCGAATACCCATGGTGCTGTGTCCCCCAATGACATTAATGAGAAATAACACAGAGGAGTGTGGTGTAGTTTACCTCTCAGCATTAATAGGGCTAATATTAGGATTTGTGTGTGGGAATGTAAGGGTCTGAGGGTAGATCATTGTTCTGGGACTTAGGGTACTTTCACACTTGCGGCATGGCTATCCGGCAGGCTGTTCCGGCGGGTGAACAGCCAGCTGGATCCACCATGCCACAAGCACCCGTGTGCTGCCGCACCATCCTCATTTAATATAATAGGGCGGAGCTACGGCGCAGCACGGCAGTGATCGCCGGACTAAAAAGTCGGACCTGCAGTACTTTTAGTCCGGCGATTTCCGGCCGTGCTGTAGCTCCTCCCCCTCCCTGTTATAGTCAATGGGGACAGAGCGGCAGCACACGTGTACTTGCGGCATTGGCGGATCGGGCAGGCTGTTCACCCGCCGGAACAGCCTGCTGGATAGCCATGCCACAAATGTGAAAGTACCCTTATATATTAGGTGCACATCCTGACTTCAAAGGAGAAGCAATGTACGTTTCTTATTTAGAGAAAAAATGCAACTACTAGTTCTAAACCTCTTACTGTGATCATTTTCGAAGAGGGTCTTACTGTCAAGGCCTAAATCACAAGCCCAGTCACTTCAGTGTGGCAATACAGTACCACAATGGGGAGATTTATCCCACAGCCAGAAAACTAGTGTAAATAAGTCACAAACTGTAGGATTTGAGGCTTTTTAAACTATTTGCAATGGCGTTTCCAAAAAAGGGGCATTGGCTCTGGCAGATTTATCTTAATTTATGCCAGTTTTGCCTTCTGCTGTTGCTTTCCCATAGACGACATACAGCAGTGAGCAGGAAGACGGGAAACGGCACGTGCGCACTACAGATGTTCGGCGGGGGTGTCGGGTGCCGGACCCCCGCCGATCTGATATTGATGACCTATCCTAATATTAAAAGCCCGGACAAACCCTTTAAAGGGATTTTGCTAACCTGAGTGCAGGATAAGATAGAGGATTGTGAGCCAAACACAGAACAGGATCAAATCTTCCCATTATACCTCATCTCTGTGCATAGTCTCCGTTACTGGTTTTGGCTCACAAACCACTTATATAAAAACCACTGAATAGTGTTGAGCGAACTTGTGTTTTAAGTTCGGCGTCTAAAGTTTGGTTTGGTTATCGAAGAATCCCGTT
The DNA here is from genome assembly GCA_033119425.1 of Bufotes viridis. Classification (NCBI taxonomy): domain Eukaryota; kingdom Metazoa; phylum Chordata; class Amphibia; order Anura; family Bufonidae; genus Bufotes; species Bufotes viridis. The sequence goes on from CM065599.1 coordinate 19,375,084, forward strand.
ATGGATTCCGCTACCACGGATCATAACGGAATTTGGAATCTATAACAGGATTCTTCGATAACCAGAACTCTGGACGAGGAACTTAAAAAACAAGTTCGCTCAACACTTCCCCTGAACAAATACTGACGGTGTCAACATGTCCTAAAACAGATAGGATGGCATAAATCACCTGGCGGTGAAGCACATGTGAGTTACATTGTACATCAGGTACTTGAATGCATTGGCTTAATACGGCAGTACGTTACCATTAACCGTTTCTTTCTTCTCTTTCAGTTGGATGTTGCTCCGGGATCCACGAGCGGTCACATTTTTTCGTATCAGTTGGTTCTTAAAAAGTCACAGAGTGATGCACCTTTGCCTTTTCTCACTTTTTCAGGAAAAAGGAGTTTTTTTTAGCACAAACCATTTGCACACCAGTATTTAGGCCTTCGTCTGTATATGAGGTTACTCTGTTATTTAAATAGGGATTTTTAGCTTTTGCACAAGAAAATCTAATATTTATACTAAACATTTTAAGCAGATATATTACTTATTGCACTGTATGTTCCACCGATGACATTTCTGAATGCACTTGAGTGTGGCCTAAGAACGTATGCAGCTTATTGTACCACAGCTAGATGATGAGGGGCACCTAATGGGGTTATTAAGTGATCCCCTAGCCACAGGAATAGCCGAGCACTGTACTCCGCTATCTCTGGAATTCCCATAGAAGTGAATGGAGCAGCTGCACGCATTGCCTGACCAGACACTAATTTTGGGGTTCTCCATGGGGTACACAACCTGTGTTCTCATGTTTAATGGGAGTCCTACTGCTGGGATCTAATAGTTATCCCCTATCCAGTTGATAGGGGAAAACGTAATATAACTGGACTATCCCTTTAAGAAAATTTTTGAATATATGAATTGGCCAAACCCTTAAAAGGGGTTATCCAAGACAAAAAAAAAAAAAAAAAGATCTCCTCTATACACCGGGCCCCCCACACTGAATATACTTACCTGGGTCCCTGCACTGCCGCTTCTCCCTGTGCGTCTATGAAAACATCCGGTGTCGGAGGGAGCAGCCATTGGCAGGCGGTGACGAGCCTCCCTCGCGTCACCTGTAATGCTAGGGAGCCCCCCCTCCTCCTGCCATTGGCTGCTCCTGCCAACACCGGATGTTTTCACACGCGCATGTGGAGAAACAGCAGCGGTGCAGTATATTCAGTGTGAGGGGCCCGGGCATGGGGGGACATTTTTGTCTTGGATAACCCCTTTAAGGCTAGATTTACACACACTGCTGTGCCTACATACACAGCATTTGTTTTGTTTTTGTTATAGCATCTTTAAAAACAAAAAAAACACCTGTCCATTTTTAAATGCGTTTTCAAATGCATTAAAGATTCCTGTATTCTTTCCTCGTGATTTAAAGGGCTATTCTAGTTTTAAGCAATTTCTTTACACTTCTGGGAGTTGTAGTTTCACAACAGCTGGAGGTTGCTGTCCCCTCATCTGTATGATATATCTTTCGTTTATTCTACTTCAAACAGTATATATTAGTTTCTGTAAGGTGACGTTTTACTTTTAGGGCTCATGCCCGCGAGCGTAAGGGCTCAGTGCACGTGCTGTGGACCGCAAATAGTGGCTGTGTGCAGATTCGGACCCACTGACAAGAATGGATCCGCGATCCACAACATACAGCCAGAGATAGAACATGTTCTATCTTTGAGCGGAGGACTAAATGGAAGGCCCATGGAAGTGCTTCGTAGTGCCTCCGCTCTGCAAAACATGGGTGAAGTCCTATCTATGGTCGTATGTTGCGAATTGCAGACCCATTCAAGTCCATGGTTCGGCATACGGACCGCGGAGTGCAGACGGCCAGGGCGCTGAGCCCTAATGCTATATTTACACTTCTGCAGGAGACTGTGGAAGTGGCAATACAGAGGAAAGAAATTGTATATCTATGCACGTTATTATGAAGGTTTACAACAGCACTTTTTCTAATGAGATGTGAAATGTATTTTTATTGTATTAGGTTTAGTCCCAATTAGACAAGTTCTCCCCTATCCTGTGCTGCTCGTTTGACTGGAGCGGCAGACAGACACGCACGCACACCTAGGTGACTGCCAGAGACGGAGTACAAGCGCTCGGCTATCTGCAGCACTCCCATATAGCTGAATGGAACGGCAACGTGCATGTGTGACGGCAACTCCATTCAAACTGGGAGCACGGCCGCACCCGTTCATGTGATCGGCGTGGGCCCCAGCAGTCGGACTCCAGCTGATCAGACACTTATCTCCTATCCTGTGCATAGAGGGCAAATTGTCTTAACGGGAAAACCCTCTTTAAAGGAAACCTGTCACCTACATTTAAGCACTGGTACCGTCTAGACCAGGCATCCTCAAACTGCGGCCCTCCAGCTGTTGTAAAACTACAACTCCCATAATGCCCTGCTGTAGGCCGATACCTGTAGGCTGTTTGGGCATGCTGGGAGTTGTAGTTTTGCAACAGCTGGAGGGCCGCAGTTTGAGGATGCCTGGTCTAGACTCTGACAACCTGGTTCTGATTTAAAGGACTGCATCATACCTCTGTGGAAAAGTAGTGAATGGCGAGGGTTGCTCTGATTACACTGAAACCCCACCTTCCGAAGTCTGACTCCCTTGGATAGCCCCTTTCCCATCCTAATCTCCCTGAAGTGCCCTCAGGTTTGATTGACAGCCTTCCTCATGTCCCAAAGCCAAAAGAAATCCTGTGCATTGATAGTCTTATGTAGTGCAGCCGCCGTATGCTTCATCTACTCTGGCCTCCAAGTTCAACCACGTGCCTGCCAGGCTTTTATTACTGCGTCACATCAAAGACGAAGGCCTGGCGCATGCGCAGTAGAACATGGAAGGCCAGAACGGAGTAAAGGAAGTTATACTGTATGCGCTCTACATAGGGATGTCATTTAAAGCCTGGATGTCAATCAAACCTGAGGGCGGACTGAAGATGTATACACTGGACTCATCTCTGCTGAAGAAAGTGCATCAGACACTCCTTGTTGGCTTTGGCAGAACATGATTCGGAAAGCACTACTGGAAGATATAAATTTGGTTAGGTGGCAAAATTGTGGATGACAGGTTCCCCTTATTGTTGGTTGCATTATTGTGTATACGTCAGGAATCATGAAACCTGGAAGTGAAGCAAAGTAAATCAGAAAGCTGCCTATTAGGGTGGGTTCGCATGTGTGTTATGGCATTACGTTATAGGTTCCGTTTATAGCGGAATTCCCAGACAGAATGCAAAATGGAAACCTTTAAGAAGTATTCTGTTTTGATCCATCATAATAGAAGTCTATGGCCAAGCATAACGGATCCGTCTGGTTTCCATTTTGCTTGCCCATAGACTTCTATTATGACTGATCAAAACGGAATGTCTCTTAAAGGTTTCCATTTTGAATTCCGTCCAGGAATTCTGCTATATTCCGTTATAAACTGAACCTATAACGGAATGCCGTAACACACGTGCGAACCCACCCTTATACAATGATCACGATTCATAAAATTCTGAAAATGTTCCAGCGGATAATCTCACCGTTCTCAATATTCATTGCGATTGTTTTGTCCTCCGAATGACGAGCTGCAATCCTGTATCTGACATGTTAATACACGGCACGTAGCTTTATGCAGCTTGGTGATGACGCTGCTGTGGAACAGCACGGCCATCAGTGTCCTGAGGGGGAACAGCAAAGTACATCTTCTGAATGAATCCCTACTAACTGCATATCATAAGATGTACAGCCCTGTATTGATGCAGTATGTACCCTGTTGACCGATTACTTTTTTGCACGCCGTTACATACAAATGTATTTATATCAAGCATGAATAAAACTTTTTCATAAAGCTTACCGTGTTAACCCGTGAGTGGATTTAATGGCATTTCTGCAGAAGTAGGAAGAATATTTTGCACAAGATATATTTCTGGGGCTGTAAGCAAGGAAGCATAAAGGCTGATAATTCCCAGAAGACAAGTGAAGTAGAAGTCACAGCAAGGCCCTGCTGCCAGATACAGCCCAACAATCCACAATTCACAACTTTTATATGCAAAAAAAAAAAGGAGGTGCAGGGACTAAATCTCCCTCAGTGCTGAATAGTGTAGTAGCCTATGCTGTTCAATACAGTTAAAGGGGTATTCCGGTTACAGGGATAGCGATAACGCTCAGATCAGTGGGGGTACCACCACTGGGACCCCAAGACTGATTGTAACTGCAAAGGTCACTTTTTATACATTGGGTCAATGGGGCCCTAAGGATACATTTGACATATGCGTTTGGAGCTTTCCCGGCGCATACGCTGAACATACAGGAGAAACAGCATATGAACAGAGCCTAAAGTTAGATTAAGGCTCCATTCACACGTCCGCAATTCTGTTCCGCATTTTGCGGAACGGAATTGCGGACCGATTCATTTCTATGGGGACACACTATGTCCTGCACCGGATCTGCAATCGCGTTCCCGAAAAAACTAGAACATGTCCTATTCTTGTCCGCAATTGCAGACAAGAAAAGGCATTTTCTATGAGAGCGCCGGCGATGTGCGGTCCGCAAAATGTGGAACGCACATTGCCGGTGTCCGTGTTTCTCGGATCTGCAAAACACACACGGATGTCTGAATGGACCCTTAGACGGGGCGATATTTGGGCAGATTATTGGGAATGAACGGTCCTACGAATGCTAATTCCCAAAAATCTACTTGTCTAAAGGTGCAGACGATCTCCCAATGAATGAGCGAAACATCTGGTGAAGCTGTCGTTGGCGCTTGCAAGTAAATTATTGTTTCTGGGCAGCAGATCATGCGGTCTAAACAGTGATCTGCTGCCCGGAAACAATGCAGCTGTATGAGGACGAGTGATCATATACTGTGGAGGAGATCTCTGTATGTAAATGCAGCACTTTACCTCTACATAACGAGCAGCCGACTGTCGGGAAGGAACAGTTCCTTCGGCTTCTCTTCGTCCTGTCTGAATTCACCTATACATGCAGTCAGCAAATGAAGAGAGGACTGAGCAGAACACGAGGCTGGATGCACAGAGTGGATGGAAAGGTCACAGCAAAAACCCAACGCTGACCTTCCGATTTCGGTTTCAAACCTCCCTACCTCTCCTATCAAAATTCAAATCTACCAATGACAACAAGGAGAGGCAGATTTTAAAGGGCTTCTGTCACCCCCACTGATGTAATTTTCACTAGCTGACATTAGCTACTTACTTCCTAACTTTTTTCCTGTTTTCTATCTTCTAAAAAACTTACTTTTGTGATATGCAAATTATCTTCGCTACCAGCAAGTTGGGCGGGTACTTGCTGGTAGCCGCCGCATCTTCATGCCCTTGGAACGCCTCCTCTTCTTTTGATAGACAGGGCCAGCGCGCTCTCCTCCTCTCGCTGGCCCTGTCTGCAGCTGCAATCCCGCGCCTGCGCCGTGTCGGTCTTTAGTCGGCGCAGGCGCTCTGAGTGAAGGACGCTCGCTAGGCGCTCCGTCCTCAGTGCGCCTGCGCCGATGACGTCAGAGCTACACCCGGAAGAGAAGACGCCGGCATCCCTGGTAAGGAGCAGGCGATGCCGGCGTCTTTTCTTCCGGGAGTAGGGCTGACGTCATCGGCGCAGGCGCACTGAGGACGGAGCGCCTAGCGAGCGTCCTCACTCAGAGCGCCTGCGCCGACTAAAGACCGATATGGCGCAGGCGCGGATTGCAGCTGCAGACAGGGCCAGCGAGAGGAGGAGGCGCGCTGGCCCTGTCTATCAAAAGAAGAGGGGGCGTTCCAAGGGCATGAAGATGCGGCGGCTACCAGCAAGTACCCGCCCAACTTGCTGGTAGCGAAGATAATTTGCATATCACAAAAGTAAGTTTTTTAGAAGATAGAAAACAGGAAAAAAGTTAGGAAACATATGTTTGAACTCAGCTGACATTAGCAAGTAGCTAATGTCAGCTAGTGAAAATTACATCAGTGGGGGTGACAGAAGCCCTTTAAGTGGATTCCAGTTATGTGCAGAATATGAAATTCACAAGGGGAAAAAAAAAACACCTTGTAAAAGTGTGCTGAGATCCTCTATGGTGCGATGTCCCGCAATACATATTATCAGTAGTTTTTTTCCTTTCTCAGCACTGGATCCTCTTCTGCGCGTGTGCTTATACATGGAAGAGGATTCTTTCACGGACAGCGCAGAAAGTGCTGACATGGATAAACCATGCCACCATTTTGTAACCTTTGGATGCCGCACCAGAGAACTGGAGTGTTTAAGGCTACTTTCACACTGGCGTCTTGTGCGGATCCGTCATGCATCTGCACAGACGGATCCGCACTGATAATACAACCGCATGCATCCGTTCAGAACGGATCCGTTTGTATTATCATGAACATAGGCAAAACGTCTTGAACACCATTGAAAGTCAATGGGGGACGGATCCGTTTTCTGTTGTGTCATTGAAAACGGATCCCTCCCCATTGACTTACATTGTATGTCAGGACGGATCCGTTTGGCTCAGTTCCATCAGACGGACACTAAAACGCTGCAAGCAGCGTTTTGGTGTCCGCCTCCAGAGCGGAATAGAGACTGAACGGAGCCAAACTGATGCAATCTGAACGGATCCTTATCCATTCAGAATGCATTGGGGCAAAACTGATCCGTTTTGGACCGTTTGTGAGAGCCCTGAACAGGATCTCACAAGCGGACCCAAAAACGCCAGTGTGAAAGTAGCCTTACACAGGCAGCAGATAGGGACCAGGGGGCCTGCTGGAGCACACTAGGGGTAAGTTATGATGTGGCATAGATATCTCATTTAGAAAGGCCATTTCTAAACATGCATTCCACACCGAAGAGCTGCCAATGCCCATGTGAAATCCGCCTGGAAGCAGAAGCAATCATAGTAAGACAGGACGTGTCCTTTCTTGGCACAGTCACGGCTATAAACCATGGCTGCATGAATGGCAGTACGGCCTCCCGTTGAAAATAACGGGAGGCGGATGCCATGCAGCACTTTGAGTGAAATCTGCACCGAATTCTGTCTGCCTTTCGATCATTCTCTAACACATTGGCCTGGGCTACACTAAGACGTTTTGCAGCAAGACTGATTGATTTTAACTATTGATTGACAGCTGCAGTCCAAAACTGAATGCGTTCACTTAGACCAGGGGTAGGCAACCTTTGGCTCCCAGCTGTTGTGAAACTACAACTCCCAGCATGCATAGTTGATCTGCTCTTCTAAGAACTTACATAGAAATGAATGGAGCATGCTGGGAATTGTAGTTTCACAACAGCTGGGAGCCGAAGGTTGCTGATGCCTGACTTAGACTGTAGCTGCAGTTCAGTAATTAAAGGGTTATTCTCATCTCAGACAATGGGGGCATATCCCTAGGATATTCCCCCATTGTCCGATAGGTGCGGGTCCCACTGCTGCGACCCGCACCTATATCGAGAACGGAGCGGGGAGAGCTGTGGCTGGAGGACCACGGATTTCCAGGGTCCGTCCACCACCAAGCGCTGATCCCTGCCTCTCCCATAAAAGTGAATGGGAGCGCACCGCACATGTGCGGCCCATGCTCCTATTCATTTCTATGAGGCCGACTGCAATAGCCAGTGCTATATTCGCCAGCCTCATAGAAATAAATTGAGGGCGGCTGCTCATGCACAGTGCACCCTCCTTCACTTTCGGGGCTTCGTTCTCTATATAGGTGTGGGACCCGCACCTATCAGACAATGGGGGCATATCCTTGTGATATGCCCCCATTGTCTGAGATGGGAATATCCTTTTAAAGTTAATCAGTCACGTTACAAAAAGTGGCAGTGTAGTCCTAGCCTAAATCTGCATGTTTTACATGTGGAGGCTGCTGCAATTTCCATCCTTTGAAAAGCAATGGGTAAAATCTGCAGTAAATTTGCACGCAGGACATACAGAGGATATGAAAATCTGCTTTTCCCATGGCATGGGTTTGGGCATTTGGGAAGTACCTTGCAGATTATGTGCGTATTCCACACTGAACCTCTGCTGCATGGACATGGTCTGAGGCTTCACTGCACAGCATAGCTCCACGTATATTTTTTACGGATTGATTTCAGTCAGGGGAAACCAAGTCTGACAGCATGTAATTCATATATGACCTCACTCGGGGCTGAAGTGCCAGTGCTGTACCATATAGTGCCAACGACAAAGTGATCCCTTATACACCCCTTCTGACATACAAACGTCCTCCCATGCCAGGGATGGCCAACCTGCTGTTCCAACTGTTGTAAAACTATAACTCCCACCATGCCCTGCTGTAGGCAGTCTAGGCACGCTGGCAGTTGTAGTTTTGAAACAACTGGAGGGCCTCAGGTTGGCCATTCCTGTCCTATGCGATCTCTACCGAAACGCAGCAAGCACTCAATAACGCACAAGACACAATTACCTTATGTGAATGGGGATTCACGCTGTCCCTTTTCGTTATCTGGCTGGGGTTTCCGACGTACCAATTAATACACCTAGAGCGCGCAAAACACAAAAGCGACAGTGTCAAAATTCACCAACAATTCAGCGTCACCGTCAAAGTGCCATTCCCCCCTTACAAAACTGGACGCGGCTCTGCGGGTTTTAATCGTATAACTTTATTGATTTAACAGTCAGCAACAATCTGTTGTAATTCTGTCCTTTAGCAGCATATTTCCATAGGAAACCAGTGATTTACAAATGTCGTTACCAGCGCATACACAGAAATGTTCTAGAAATTTTGCACAAAAAAATTTAAAATAAAAATCATAGCCTGGATTTCTGCTGAAGTGGCCATCTAAACACTATACTGATCGAAATAGAACAAAAGCAGAACCTATACAAAGCCGTCAGAACTAGGTAGATATACAGTTAGTGGAGATGCATCTAGGGGCCCCCGGGGTCCTGGGCGGCCTTCCTTACTTTGGACTGTGCAGGATATACACCAGGAGCGAGAACTCATCTTCATGTATCAGAGACTTTAGAAAACTGTACATAGAGTAGTGCAGAGAGGGGGAAAAACAGGCATTTTAGCAAATTCCAGAGACTGGTAGTAGTTAGCATTATATGAAATTCCTGCATTGTACGTTTGCTTCTTTTCACCCAATCTATACAACCATGCTCTTCGGAACAGTAGCAGCCATGGCTTATACTCAGGTGGCTTTCCAGCATTCACACACGTCACCTACACAGTGGAGGCAAGGGCTTCGTGTTCAGAATATGCTTGATTATTCAATGGTTTGCATAGAGACATCGCTGTAATTCACCCGATTAAAAAGCGGTTTTGGCTTTGTTGATCCGAGGCTCCGTTCCTGCGTTATGATACTTTTTCATAATATGCAAATTTAGTGCACCGTGGGCGTCACCATTACTCTGGTTGCACCCAAGCTCCGCTCCTCTCTCTGGCCAGACCTTCCCTGGCTGCTTTGCCAATGTCTGGCCCCAGAAAGAAGCGGAGCAACAAGAGTAATGGCGACGCCCACATTGCACCAAATTTGCATATTACGAAAAAGTATCTCAATGCGAGAACGGATCCTCCGATCAACAAAAGGTTACCTGCGTTTTAATCAGGTGAAGCACAGCGATGCGTCTATGCAAACAGTTGGTGACATTAATAATAACGTAAAATGAGCGCAGTTACTTACATTGTCTACGTATTTCGGGTTTGCACCCATCGTCCTTTCACGCCACAGACAGACCACTGCAAAATTCTCACGTCTTAGGCCTTATGCACAAGGCTGTATCTGTATTTCGGTCCGCAAAATACGGACACCTCCCTTGTGCTTTCTGCATTTTTTCTCTCCCATCTTGTCTGCAATGCATAAAAGAACAGGACACGTTCTACAATTTGTGGAACAGACACACGAATGCAGACAGCGCCTGGATGACGCCCATTTGCTGTCTGTTTTTTTTTTTTGGGCGGACCCATAGAAATGAAGGGGTCCCGTGTCTAATCTGCAAAAAATGCGGACCAGACAAGGGTGCCAAATATGGTCACGTGCATGAGGCCTAAAGCAGATTCCGGCCTTATTCACACAGTCACCGTTTCATCAGTGATCTCCAGGTGCCCTAATGTTAGCCCATATTCAATACAATTTTTTAACATAAAAAAAAAAAATTTGATTGTATGAAACTTTATGTCCAGCCAGTGGGGTCGCTGGCGTTTTACTCGATGGTAGCCTGAAGGAAAAGATGGTTGCCTCCACAGTGTGCAGTAGACACATGGGGGAGATTTAGCAAAAGAAGCACCAAAAGCAACCAGACTTCAGCTTTTTTTTTTCTTTCACAGGGCCTCCGGAAAATAAAAGCTGGAATCGGATTGGTTGATGAGGGTAAATGCACTTTTCCTTTGCACTTCGCTTTGATAAATCACCCCCATAATCTTTACGATCATTACTATTGCAGCCGCGCCTCCAGCTAGTTAGAAAGATAAGAATCGGATATAAAAAGAGAGAAGTCCTCTATATACATACGCCTACAACCATTACTGTCTATAGCGGAAAACAAAAGCACAATATAAACTATACAGCATGGCTGGACAGCGAAGAAAGCGATAAAGCAAATATAAAGTGAGGTCACCGTCATAAAGGTAATGAAATGTCATTAGGAGGCGACACAAAGCCGTGGACGTGAAAGATGCAGATTCGGTTCATGTCCTTCCTATTAAAAATAGTCAAATAAAACTAGAAACCCGCAGAACGTAACATTCACAAACATAAGTGACTACATATCCCAGGGATGTGAAAGAGCGGTGACTATATATCCCAGGGATGTGAAAGAGCCATTCTACTCGCTACTGATAATTATCACAAAAAATGCCCCAACTTTAATACAGGAAAAATGTTTTTTTTTTTTAAATGGTTTACAAATGTTAAAATTCTGAGCTTCGCTCCCATCAGGAATTAGGATGGAGTAAATATTGCACTATTGCTGAGTAGTGCCCCCTGATGGGTTAGGCATCGTTCACATCTCCGTCCGGCTCAGAGCAGTCACCGCCGGATCCTGTACTTCACCGCCAGATCCCTATTGACTCCATCGGGTCCAGTGGTGATCTGGCATAAATGTTGGACAAAAAAAAACCTTGCACATAGCGTGTTTTTTTTGTCCGGCCGACGGCTGGCGTTTGCACCAGATCAGGCAGCCGGAGATGTGAGCGTGGCCTTACGCACGCCTTTACCAGCCTCTAAGTAGAATAGGAAATTACGACCAAGCAGGGCAATTTCTATTCCCCCTGAAATAAGAACGGGTGGGAGAAGCTCCGCACCGGACTTGCTCTCTAACAGGGTGCATTCATACGGTCACGTTGCTTCCGTCGGGTAAAGCGGCCGGTTGCAATGCAGTGCAAGGGATTAATGCAAACTATGGATACGATTTTATCTAAGGCTACTTTTACATTAGCATTTTTTGCGGATCCGTCATGGATCTGCAAAAACGCTTCCGTTACAATGACACAACCGCATGCATCCATCATGAACGGATCCAGTTGTGTTATGTCTTCGATAGCCGTGACGGATTCGTCTTGAACACCATTGAAAGTCAACGGGGACGGATCCGTTTTCTATTGTGTCAAAGCTCTAATGTGAAGGAGGCCCAACATTGTGGCCATCACCAGTAATGAGAAAAGTGCTTCAGAAAAGTATATGCAGCAAACACGCGTCCAGTGACATCGCATGAAGGGTGTTCATTATTACTCTTCCATACATATAAAGGATTAACATATGACGTAGAATTGACATCGAGTACTAATAAAGGCAATTGTACCCCCAGGAAAAGTTTGAGAAATTATATACATCTTTGAAAGTTAGACCTTTCAGCTAGTTTTCTATTATGAAGGTGTATTTGCTGCCCCAGACGTGGATCCATACTGCGGCCTTCGTTGCCTTGTATGCGGTAACAGGAAATCTGCTCGTCAGTAAAAATGGGAGAATTTGCCCAGATTCGTGTCTCCTGTATTTTACTTTCTGCATCTCGTTCTTACTTGCAGGAAGTATTTGTCCTTCTTCAGCTTGCTAAATGAAACTCTCTATATCAGATCGCTGCAGTTATTACATGTCCTTACTCCACCTCTATAGAGTTTTGGGTGGTTTTCTATTATGTTCGTACGTGTTCACGGAACAGGACACGCCCCCTGCACCCACAATGTTGCACTGAGGCCACGCCCTTTCTCGTATCCATGCACTTGTCGGACAAGGCAGAAATCGCGTCAAAAACTGTTAACAAATGATGTGCAAAACACGTATGCAAGTCTGTTGGGCCAAAATTCGGGAGCACATTCAATAGCGACTCTGCCTCAGTGTTTTCAGGGTGCAGAGAGCGATAACCAGCCAACAGCTTGTCATCATAGAAGAGAGCGCAGCCGGCAAAGACTGAAGTACTGCCTCGTGTATTACCCTCCCCGACACGTTAAAAGAAGCCATCAGATACCGACTCCGCATCTGACGAGATGCTTTACTCCCACCAAAATGCATTTCAGAGGCCTAAGTGCATCCATTAGAGGACGGACAGCAAAAAAAAAAAAGGGACTTAAAAGGCAGCAGCGCCTGCTATTCCAGTCTAGTCCAATACTGAACGTTTCGCTTTGATACGGGGGCTTTTAAAATCTGAAGATGGTGACAAACATCCTGGCTGGAAATGAAGGCAAATCTAACGAAGCAGCTCAAGTAGGGGAACAAAAATGGAAGTGTGAAGATATAGTTTGCATCTTAAAAAAAAATAAAAAATTATTATATGATATTGCTAAAAACAGGCTAAACAGGTAATGTCTCGGCCTCGTGAACGCGAGTGCAATTGTAGGGCGCTGTTAGACCCCACTGCACCTCCAAATGCCGGATTTCATTCAGAGGTTTTTCTATTGGATTCTATATGACACAAACAGGAAAAAACAGGGCATGTAACACACGTGCTATATGAAGCAGATATACCCCCCAGAAAACACAGGTCCGTAGGCGCCATACAGGGGCAGACAGAGCCGCGTGTGCAGGAGGCCTTGTATCATCTTCTCTTGGTTGGTAGAGGGAATGGATCCCTGAGAAGGATAAAGTTTTCCATGTTGAAGCTTTACCTTCCTCCACCACTCTCCCCGACTTTAGGCCTCATGCACATGACCATATGTGTTTTGCGGTCTGCAAAAAAAAAAAAACACAACGGATGACGGCCGTATGGCATCCGATTTTTTTTTGAGGATCCGTTATTTTTGCGGATCCATTGAAATGCATCCTATCAGCAAAAAAAAAAAAAATGGAACGGACAAGGAAACAAAATATGGTCGTGTGCATGAGGCCTTAGTCTCATGTCTGTAGACCACAAGATCTGCGTCCCGCAGACTCCTCATCTGCCACCTGTAGAAATCTATGGGCCTAACTGGACTTCTATTTCTGCACTGTATGCCGCTTTACAGAGGTACATGGTGCGTGACAGGGGCAGAACGCCTAGGCAGACCGAGTGCCTACAGGTATTAGGAAGCTGTGGTACAGTCTGTACAGCGCTATAGATAGATCGGTGGACAGGCGGATTTCGCTACGTGCTCACACCAAAATCAAAATGTGTTACTTGCTGATTTTGACACAAATTTGCCCCAGACCTCACCCTTTAAACTGCAAAAGGTGTAATCTGCAGTGAAATTCCTACAGCAATTGACGTGCTAGTGGAAAATCTCACTAAGGGTTCATGCACACGGCCGTGTTCTGTGGTCTGCAAATCACCTTTTTTTCCCCCCATCTAAAGAAAAGTCCTACTCTTCTCCGCAAAACTAAGTTCTATTTTTTTTCAGGGCTGCGAAACGGACTTACAGATCCGTGTTGGCCGTGTGCATGAGCCCTAACTTTGCTGGTTCTGTTTTCCTCTGGGCACTGTTCACATATACCCTAAGGGTTGCATTGATATTGTGTTTTGTCCATTACATTACATTCTTGTTATTGCACTCAAACGCTTTTCATGTCCAGCGTATCCTACAAGGGACACACTTCCTACACAAAATTATCCAACCATTAAAGGGGGTGTCCAGGTTCAGAGCTGAACCCGGTCATATCCCCATTTTTACCCAGACAGCTCCGATCTCGTTTAACCTGCGCTTAATGGCACAGGGCAAAGGCATTCTCTGAAGTTCCGGTGACGAACCGGGCTCTCCATGGGGCTGCCAGGAATCCCGTTGACGTCACCGGCACTGATGGGCGGGCTTTAGCGCTGCCCTAGCCTGTAAACCGGCTAGGGCAGCGCTGAAGCAAACCCATCAGAGCCGGTGACGTCACCAAACACACTGACGGGGGGAAGCTTCCGCCCGGCAGTGTGTTATTATAAATAAAAATGCCCTTGCCCTGCGCAATCCAGCCCAGGGCAAAGGAAAGCATCGGAGCCTGCCTGGGTGAAAATAGAGGTATGTCCGGGTTCAGCTCTGAACCTGGACAACCCCTTTAAGATACATTTTCCATATTGATTCAAGCTCAGGCAGAACAGGAGGCATTACTGTCACAAGCCCCTGTAACAGGGGTCCAGCCACCTCCACCTGCTGTGAAACTACAACTTCCAGCATGTACACTTACTAGGCTGCTCTTTAAACTCCCATAGAAGTGAATGCTAGGAGTTGTAGTTTGACAACAGCTGGAGGTTGCCGACCCCTGACCTATAAAACTATACTTCATGTCCAAGAATAACGTGGGATAAAATAACAATGAACATATCCAAAGTCAGAGTGATGAAGAGACCTAAACGGATACACTAAACAGGAAAACATTGTCCTTTCACATTTCTCAGTCTCTGTTACAAAGTGTTCAGTTCTTACACTTTAAAAAAAACGATTTTCTATAGAAATAGGAACATCAAGAAATAAGTGCTTTCCAAAGAGCTTCAAAAAATTGCTGCGCTACTTGCATACATGCTCACTGCACATGTGGAACATCTACAAATGCATAGCTCGGAAAAATGTCCTAAAAAGCACAATAAGTAAATATTCACAAGCAAGAAATCTGCAGGTTCCTTCTAGACAGAAGCAGAAGTTTTAGAAAAATTGCCACAAAGGAACATCTGAGGTAGAAAAGAAGTGAAGGATCAGATCTAAGAAGAGAAGCCAAGGACTGCCTCGGAGGTAAAGTGCCAGCATGCTAAGACCGTGTGCCCGCAGCCAATATTTGGGGTGATCTTTGGGGAGTTCATACATCTTATATCAGCATTGCTAAGAACTACTGACGACAACGCGTCAATTTGTGCTTTAGGGTCCGGCTACATGGCGACATTTCATGTAATGATTGTCAATGGTGTCTGTTACACAACATGCTGGACTTTGTGTCTCACTTGACTTCTCATCCAATGACTAATGGAAGTCGTGTGCCACATATAAGTGGCCTGCAACGTGGTTGTGTTTTCACAGCCAATAGTCATGCGACAGCAAGTTGCAGACGAGTCGCACAGATTTTTGCCTCGCAAGACACGCCCCCCATGAAGCTGTACCCTAAAGGGGTATTTCCATCTGAGACATGGGTGGTACATGGCTGGGATATTCCATCAGTCACACAGGAGCAGGTCCCAAACCTATCTAAAGAACGGGCGAGCACACAGCGCATGCACAGAGTGCTCTCCATTCACTGCTATGGGAGTTCTGAAAATAGGCAAGCGAGCGCGCTCAGCTAATTTTGGAATCCCATAGCAGTGGACAGGGGTGGGTGCGCATGCGTGGCTGTTCTCTGTTCACTTCGGGGGGCCCAGAGGTGGAACCCAGACCTATCGGACATTGATGGCATATCCTAGCAATATGGCATCAATGTCTCAGATGGGAATACCCCTTTAAAGGGGCTGTCCCAAATTAGTATTAAAAAATATATATAAAAAATAAGGTGTCTTTCCCAAAAATGGCCCCACTCTTATCCATGGGCTGTATCTGGTACCGCAGCTCATTCAAATACAACTGAATGGCACTAACCTAAACTAGCAGACCTAGCCCATAGACAGCATTGGTGCAGATTCTGGGAAAAGTACCTTTTTTTTTTTGTCTAATACTACATAACTCCTATAATTCCTCATTGACGTCACTAGTTCCAAGCGTTTCAATAGGCCGATTAGGCTGACCTATTGGTTTTGATCCCCATGGCTCGCAATCCGAGTACCGACCACACGGTACACGTCATCACCAGTAGAACCAAAAACTAATCAGTCTGATTACAATTTATAAATTAACAAAATAATCATTTGAAATGTACAACATCAATACCGAGAGAGATTGAAAGAAAAGAACGCTAAACGTAAAAAACAAAACAAAAAAAAACAAAAAACACAAAGCACACAAGAAGGTTTTGCACTTCGTCTTAAAGAGGTAGTGTCCGCTATGTACAAGAAGTGACATCTCGCGTTGGCTCTAGTAGGTTACTACTATCCCAAAAAGGTTTATAAATATGGTCGTCGTTACAAAAATATTGGTTTTCTTCAGCGTTCACGTCGCCTCCGGTTATAAGAATATGCATAATACTGAATGGGATTCCACAAACCAAGCTTGTGTTTCCAAACTTGGTTAAAATACATTTCCCCTTTAAGACCACTTGGTCTGGCTTCAGAAACAATTAGGATGTCAGGACCCAACTAGAATCTCCATGATGTGGTCCAGATCATTCAAATCTGTCCTGCAGACCTGCAAGTTACTGTTTGAGGAATTATTGCACGTTGTATACAGCTTGAGGGGCTCCTCCGCCGCGGGCTGCATTCTTGGTGACATCAAGGAGGAAAAGCTAAAATCAGAGTCGTACATAGAAGTGTCAATGTCGTCAAAAATGTCATCCACCGACAGGTCCTTTAAGTAACTGGTGGAGCTGGTCAGTTCGAAAGAGCCGAACACGCATTCTGTTCCCCTTAGATCCTGCTTTTCACCTTTGGATCCGCTCTCGGTGGGTTTCTGGGGCTCGTCCACGGCAGGGCTCTGGGCCGCAGTTGGGCTGATGTCCTCCACGAAATCGAGATCCTTCAGGATTGAGGAAATGGCAGAAGACATGTCATTGTCTGTAACTTCCATCAGACTGTCCAACGGGTTCTCGTTGGGCCAGGAATCTCTAGTGAAGTCGGCGTGGATTCCGAAAGGTAAGTTGAGCGACGTGTCTAAGGAATCGCTTCCTGTGTACATGCTGGCGGGGAGATCGCTCCCCATAACTCCTGGCAGCTGGCTGGCCTCCTGCCTCGTTTCCTCCTGAATTTGACGTACTGTATTGGCTATGAGAACGGATCGGTGCAGGTTCGGTTCAGCCAGCATTTTATAGCTTTGCAGTTTGTTGAGGCACATGTTGAGCACCAGTTGCCTTTGATGACTGTATGGCATGGTTCGATGGCAATCGTAGGCACAAGAGAAGTCGGTCATGGTCTCGTCGCGATCATTCAATTTGCGTTTAAGTCCTCGACCAAGCATGGGTCTGTTAAGATAAAACGGATGCATGTCTGTTATGGCAGGCAATAGGATAGGCTCACCAGGCAAACAATCATAATGATATAGGATACTCCGTCCCACACTAAAATATAGTCGGAATACAATATAAAAGCAAGAAGCCTACTGCGCTCAAGCAAACCTCTGTTGGGGTCTTCAAAGACACTTGGAGAATGGTGTGCAGATAACCTAAAAACTGTGGAATCACTCATGTAAGGGTCCACACCCGTTCCGCAAAATCGTGCAAGGGATGCGGACCCATTCATACGGTCGTGTGAATGAGGCCTTCGTGTATGGCTGACCAAAGACTGTGTATGGCCAGCTTAAGACCATTCTTTAGTGCAGGGCGCTGGAAACCCCAGGAGCGGGCAGCTAAGGTGTTAGTACATAGAGGGGTTAGCTCCCGGCTTGCTGGAAGAATTCCATTAATCTGGACCAGGTTCTAGGTCATCAGAACTCCTGAGGCATGGAGTTTAATTACTGGCTTGGCTCCTCTTCTGTCAGTACAGTCATCATACAATATGCCAGAACCAACATCACAAAAAACAAAACAAAAAGAGAGCATGCTCTGGCATTGGGGCCATTTTTGTTCCATGCCAGATTATCAGGATTTAAAGGGGTTGCTCAAGATTTTTATATTGACGACCAAACCTCAGGGTAGGCAATCAATATCAAATTGGCAGAGAAAATGGTTTTACAAAACTAACAGTCTAGACCAGGGATGGGCAAACTGCGGCTCTCCGGCTGTTGTAAAACTACAATTCCCACCATGCCCTGCTGTAGGCCGATAGCTGTAAGCAGTCTTTGCATGCTGGGAGTTGTAGTTTTGCAACAGCCGGAGAGACGCTAATTCCATCCTGGTCTAGAGATGCTCACCAGTTACTACCCTTCAGTGTTCAGACAGACCCAAATAATAATGAAAAATTGGCTGGCTCACAGTAATTTGCATGTACATCTTATAGATAATATAAAATCCAATGCGTAAAAAACAGCCTTTACATTTACACAAATGATTAAAAAACAAAGTTCATATAATCTATTTTATGAAGACGGTCCCTTTAAATGCGAAGCATATATAAAAGATAAAAAATACCAAAAATGTGGTTTCCTTATAATTTCCTTGTCTTGGGCGTGTGGTTAGTAGGGTTAGTTTGTATTTACGGTAGTTTAGCTGGATTGCTCAATAAACTAGTAACACGTCCTCGTGGTCTGCTGCGATGTGTCCATATCCTTAGAGGAGTTATTGCGCCAGTTTGCGGTTCGTTCATATTTCATGCACACGCATCGTGTTAGCGGGGTATTTACTCAGTCCACAATTCATTTCACCAACATTTGGAATATTATGTTACTCACAATCCTATCATGACGTCTCGTTTGTGCAGCTCCTTGTTGCGCGTCTCCGGGCGCATGCGTGCTAGACCCGCTAGACCGCCAACAGCTACCCGAAGTCCTGCTGTGCTATGACACTAAATAGATCTCTATCCACACCGCCTGTTCAGGAACCGCCACCAGACGCGTTTCAGAACCGTAGTTCCTTCCTCAGTGGTGCAAAAAGTGATTAACGTCGTCACTTTTTGCACCACTGCAAATTACTGTGAGCCAGCCATGTTTTCATTATTATTTGGGTCTAAATTGACCGAGAATGAGTCCTGGCACCCCCCACCCATCAGCTGTTTGAAGAGGTCGCAGCCTCTTCCTAAGCCTGTGACATCACATTCATCGGTCACTTGGCCTAGGCGCAGCTCCGTCCTATCCAAATGAATAGGGCAGAGGTGCAATACCAAGTACAGCCACTATTCAATGGACGGCGCTGTGCTTGGTGAGCTGCAAGGAGGCACGGCGCCCACTGTGGTCTATTCAAACAGCTGAACCCAAAGCCATACCACAGCAAAGCTGCAAAGGATAGCGCCGCCTAGTGGTGACCAGAATTTTGTCATTTAAAGCAATCTTTTCACATTGAAAATTCTATGAAATGTGCAGGCAGCCGTTGGAGCAGGAGAGGCACAGATTGATGCACAGATTCAATATCACTTGTGTTTCATTCGTTTAAATCCCTGCCGATTCTGAGCTTGGAGGTGAGGGGGTGTTCCCACACACTGACTGGCCCCATGGCTCTGCATACAGGACAGGATCCGGCTGTAGACTAATACAAGGCGACGTGGCAGAAAAGACGCAGCCTTCAGACTTCACAGCACGTCAAGCCGGTATTGATACGACTAATTGATATTTACTCGCAGGCCCGCTCACCTGCTCCAGGCGCTTCGCTGCGAACATGACCGCTGATGGAGGGTCCCGTCCACCATTGGACTCCATTCACTTTCACTGGGGACAGACTCCGCATGCGCTAGCTCCACTGTCTGCCGCCTGTGTAAGTGAATGGACGGGACCCTCCATTAGCGGTCATGTTCGGAGCGAAGCACCTGGAAACAGGCGAGTGGACCTGGAAGTAAATATGAATTATTAATATTAACCCCTTCCTGACATATGACGTACCTATTACGTCCTGGAAGTGAGTGACTCCCCGCATCTTGACGTAATAGTACGTCATGGTGATCGGGCGGGCACCGGAGCGGCCCGATCACTGCAGGGGCCCGGCAGTCCATGATAGCCGGGGTCCTGCTGTATCCGCTGGCATTGCTGTAAAAGCTGATGCCGGCAGATTAACCCCTTCTATGACGCGGTCAGCGCTAACCACGACAAAAAGAGGTTAGCTGCGGGTGAGGGAGCCCATTGGGTCCTAGCGCTGCTGTGGTGGGGATCCGATGCGTGACAAGGCAGCCCGATGCCGTGCAGAGGCTGCCCAATGCCTTGCCCGCCATCCGGACCTGCCTTCTACGGGGCCGAGGAGATCCAGCCCCAGGCCCGTCTCCTAGGCAACCTGTTAGGGTATTACACAGTCATACCCTAACAGGCAATGCATTACATACAGATGCATTGCAGAGGGGATCAGACCCCCAAAGGTTGAAGTCCCAGAGTGGGGCAGAAATAAAGTTTTAAAAATAAGTGTTTTTAATAAATAAATGAAAAAAAGTTTCAAGTAAACAAAGAAAAAACGCCCCTTTCCCCAGATTTTATAATAAAAATAGAAAAAACCCACACATATTAGGTATTGCCACGTCCGTAACGACCGGCTCTATAAATATATCACATGATCCACCCATTCGGATAAACACCATTAAAAAAAATAATAATAAAAAAGTGTCAAAAAAAGCCATCACAAAACATGCAATACCAAGCGATCAAAAAGGCGTATGTCCCACAAAATGGTACCAATAAACCAGTCACCTCATCCCACAAAAAATAAGACCCTACATAAGAAAAGCTCTCAAAAAATAAAAATAAACTATAGCTCTCAGACAATGGAGACCCTAAAACATAATTTTTTTGTTTCATATATGCTATTATTGTCCATAGCTACAAATTATGTGTTTAGACCCAATAATTACACCCCAGATGGTAATAATTATAAATCTTTATTAATCTTTTTGTAAAAGTTATTAAAATTAGACATTTCACAGTATGCAGATGGTCTAATAGAGAATCATAGACATCAATGAAGGAATAAAGTGGGTGTTACACAGATTTCGTAAGAGGGAGACAGGAGAACATATACACTTCAAATAATCATAATAAATTACACTAGTGTAAAGTCTAACAATTCATCATATTGCTTGATCGTGTCACAAATATATAGGAAATTCATGATTTAAACAAAGTAAAGTGCGTAGTGCAATATGGATTCCAACAATAATAGCTAGGTGACAATGCAAGATCACAATAAGTAATTTACACTAGTATAAAGTCAACAGTTGATCTAACCTATCTTATCACGAATACATCGGGAATTCATAATTCAAAAATAAGGTGCATAGTGCAATGTGAGTTCCAACAATAGCAGCTAGATGGCAGTACAAGGTCACAATTATATCCCCAAGTTGGAGAGGCAAATATAAAATAGTAACGTGGCCATTACATGAACTCCTTGTCCCTCCCTGTGTCCACACCTACCTCGACGCGTTTCGCCAAATGGCTGACGAAGCCATTTGGCGAAACGCGTCAGGTAGGTGTGGGACTAGGAGGGACAAGGAGTTCATGTAATGGCCACGTACTATTTTATATTTGCCTCTCCAACTTGAGGATATAATTGTGACCTGTACTGCCATCTAGCTGCTATTGTTGAACTCACATTGCACTATGCACCTTATTTTGAATTATGAATTCCCGATGTATTCGTGATAAGATAGGTTAGATCAACTGTTGGACTTTATACTAGTGTAAATTACTTATTGTGATCTTGCATTGTCACCTAGCTATATGTTGGAATCCATATTGCACTACGCACTTTACTGTTTAAATCATGAATTTCCCTATATTGTGACACGATTAAGCAATATGATGAATTGCTAGACTTACACTAGTGTAATTTATTATGATTATTTGAAGTGATATGTTCTCCTGTCTCCTCTTACGAAATCTGTGTAACACCCACTTTATTCCTTCATTGATGTCTATGATTCTCTATTAGACCATCTGCATACTGTGAAATGTCTAATTTTAATAACTTTTACAAAAAGATTAATAAAGATTTATAATTATTACCATCTGGGGTGTAATTATTGGGTCTAAACACATAATTTGTAGCTATAGGTGTGAGTGGTTGGTTAATGTGTGACCCCTGTAGGTCAAAAAGTTTTTTGGTTATGCTATTATTGTGTTAAAGTGAAATAAATAAATAAAAATATACGTAAGGTATCGCCGCTTCCGTAACAACCTGCTCTATAAAAATATCACATAACCCAACGCCTCAGGTGAACAATGTAAAAAAATTAAAAACAGTGCCAAAAAAGCCATCACAAAAATTGCAACACCAAGCAATCAAAAAGGCATATGCCCCCCAAAATAGTACCAAACAGTCACCTCATGCAGCAAAAAATGAGACCCTACCTAAGACAATCGGTCAAAAAATAAAAAAGCTACGGCTCTCAGACTATGGAGACACTAAAACATCATTTTTTTGGTTTAAAAAATGCTATTATTGTGTAAAACTTAAATAAATAAGAAAAAGTATACATATTAGGTATTGCCACGTCCGTAACGATCTGCTCTATAAAAATTTAACATGACCAAACCCCTCAGGTGAACGCTGTAAAAATAAATAAAAACTGTGCTAAAATTACCAATTTTTTGGTCACCTTGCCCCATAAAGTGTAATAATGAATGATCAAAAAAATCATATGTACCCAAAAACCGTACCAATAAAAATGTCAACTCTTCCTGCAAAAAAAGAGTCCCTGCATAAGGCTACTTTCACACTAGCGTTTTTTGCGAATCCGTCATGGGTCTGCAAAAAATGCTTCCGTTACAGTAATACAACCGCATGCATCCGTCATGAACGGATCCAGTTGTATTATGTCTTCTATAGCCAGGACGGATCCATCATGAACTACCTTAAAAATCAATGGGGGACAGATCCATTTTCGATTGTGGCAGAGAAAGCGGATCCGTCCCTATTGACTTACATTGTGCGCCAGAACGGATCCATCTTGCTCCGCACCACATGGCGGAGGCAGCCTCCAGAGCGGAATGGAGACTGATCGGAGGCAAACTGATGCATTCTGAGCGGATCCTTTTCCCTTCAGAATGCATTAGGGCAAAACTGAGCCGTTTTGGACCGAGTGTGAGAGCCCTGAACGGATCTCACAAACGGAAGCCAAAACGCCAGTGTGAAAGTAGCCTTAGACGATCACCAGAAAAATAAGGTGTTCAGAAAATTGAGACACAAGCATAATTTTTCAAAAATGCTTTATTATGTAAAACTGAAAAACAAAACAAAAGTAAACTTATTTGATATCACCGCGTCCGTAAAAACCTGCTCTATAAAAATAGCACATGATGTATCCTGTCAGATGAATGTTGTAAAAAATAAAAACGGTGCCAAAACACCCATTTTTTGGTTACCTTGCCTCACAAAAAACGTAATATAGAGCAATTAAAAATCATATGTACCCCAAAATAGTACCTATAAAACTGGCACCTTATCCCCTAGTTTCCAAAATGGGGTCACTTTTTGGGAGTTTCTACCGTGTGCCCATACATGTCTGTGACATATGGTTTGTTTTGCTGTTAACCCTTGCTATGTTATTAGAAAATGGATTAAAGAGAATCTTTCACCCCCAGATGGCCATATAGCACAGATATAGAAGAATGTGAGGGTACCTTTATCTTTTTCTTCATACTTGAAGTAGGTGTAAAAACGAACGAAGTTTAATCCTTATGCAAATGAGCTCTTGAAGGTGCACAGGGGCGGAGCTTACTGTATGGGAGCCCAGGCTGCACTTATACTCGCCCTTCTATTCCCTTGTTTCAATCTACAGTCCGGCCGAGATCCCGCGCAGGCACACTGTGATGCCTATTGTGGGTCACGGCATCGCTTTAATTAATGCGCATGCGCCGGCGAACAGGGCGAAACCAGCCGCAAGAGGGCGTTCGCCAGGCACATGCGCATTAATTAAAGCAATGATCCCGGCCCGGTGAAGCAATGCGCAGGATCTCGGCCGGACTGTAGGTTGAAACAAGGGAATAGGAGGGCGAGTATAAGCGCAGCGTGGGCTCCCATACAGTAAGCTCCGCCCCTGTGCACCTTCAAGAGCTCATTTGCATAAGGATTAAACTTTGTTCGTTTTTACACCTACTTCAAGTATGAAGAAAAAGATAAAAGGTACCCTTAAATTCTTCTATATGGCCATCTGGGGGTGAAAGATTCCCTTTAAAATGTAAAAAAAAAAAAAAGGATATTTTTTACATTTCACCTCTATTTTACTATACCGTATTTTTCAGACTATAAGATACACTTTTTCCCCCCAAAAGTGGGGGGAAAATGGCAGTGCATCTTATAGACCGAATGCCAATGACCACTTCTATTATGTAAGGGATCATTAATATGCAGGAAGCGTGGCGAGTGGTGAATAAAACGCTGGTAGCGCTTGCTGTACTCACCGATCCCTTGTCTTCTTTCAGGCACCATGCTGTTCGTGTCCCGATATAGTGTCAGCACGTAGTGCACATAGGTGTCCACTACGACCTGACACTGTGCGACATCCGGTCACAATGCAGCGCGGGCCGGAAGAGGACCAGGGAGCGGCGAGTGCTGGATCTGTAGAATATCAGCACCATCCGGCGCAGGAGAAGCAAGGTAATATTTTTTTTTTATGTCTGATCTGAGGCTGATGGAGGTTGGGGATCTGATCTGATGCTGATGGAGGTTGGGGATCTGATCTGAGGCTGATGAGGAACGGGGATCTGATCTGAGGCGGATGGAGGTTGGGGATCTGATCTGAGGCGGATGGAGGTTGGGGATCTGATCTGAGGCTGATGGAGGTTGGGGATCTGATCTGAGGCTGATGGAGGTTGGGGATCTGATCTGAGGCTGATGGAGGTTGGGGATCTGATCTGAGGCTGATGGAGGTTGGGGATCTGATCTGAGGCTGATGGAGGTTGGGGATCTGATCTGAGGTCTGATGAGGAATAGGGATCTGATGAAGCTTCGAGGTCTAATGAAAACTTGTTTTTTTCTTATTCTCTCCTAAATCTTAGGTGCGTCTTATAGTCTGAAAAAATATGGCGATTCCTGTACAACACAAAGGATGAATAACATTTCTGAATTCAGTTTTGAATAATTTTAGGGGTGTAGTTTCTCAAATGGGGTCATTTATGGGTGGCTTCTATTATGGAAGCTCCGCAAAGTGACTTCAGCACCTGAATTAGTCCTTAAAAGAGGTGAAGTTGAAATCGCTCTTGAAAAACAGAGTCTACGCCTTCTAACGTCCTAAAAAAATGTGAAATTATTTACAAAATGATGCCACCATAAAGTAGACATATAGGGAATGTTATTACCAGATTTTTCGCCCTATAAGACGCAGCCAGGTTTTTGAGGAGGAAAAGAAGAAAAAAATATTTTGAACCAAAAGGTGTGCTTTTGAACTTATGGAGGAATCTGTGGATGGCACCGTTATGGGGGATCTCTGGGTGGCACCGTTATGGGGAGATCTCTGTGGGTGGCACCGCTATTTGGGGGAATCTTTGGGTGGTACCGTTATGGGGGAGATCTCTGTGGGTGGCACCGTTATTCGGGGGAGGGGATGTCTGGGTGGTACAGTTATGGGGAGGGGATCTCTGAGTGGCACCGTTATTGGGAGAGATCTCTGTGGGTGGCACAGTTATTGGGGGGGGATCTCTGGGTGGCACTGTCATGGGGGGGGATCTCTGGGTGGCACCGTCATTGGGGAGATCTCTGTGGGTGGCACCGTTATGTGAGGGGGATCTCTGCATTAACCTCCCGACAGACGCTTCATGGAAACCCAGCCTTAAAGGGGTTGTCCAAGCGTTTTATACCGATGACCTATCCTCAAGATAGGTCAGCAATATCCCACTGGTGGGGGTCCGACTCCCAGCTGTTTGAAGAGGTCGTAGCCAGTGTCGTCGTCACGTTCATCCGTCACGTGGCCAAGGAGTAAATGGGGCTGAGCTGCAATACTAAGCACAGCCACTACCCAATGGACGGCGCTGTGGTAAGCTGTGAGGAGGCTATGCGGATCGGCGACACGCCAGGGGTTGGACCCCACCGATCACCTATCCTGTAGATGGGTCCTCAGTATAGAAGTCAGAAAACCCCTTAGGCTGGGTTCACACGAGCGTGTCCGGATGTGTTGCGGATGCGTTGCGGATGCGTTGAGTGAAAACTGAGTGTTTTCACAGGCAAAGCCATTCAGTTTTGCCTGCGATTGCGTTCAGTTGTTCAGTTTTTTCCGCGCGGGTGCAATGCGTTTTGATGCGCTTTTCACGCGCGTGATAAAAAACTGAAGGTTTACAAACAACATCTCCTAGCAACCATCAGTGAAAAACGCAACGCACCCGCACTTGCTTGCGGATGCAATGCGTTTTTAACGCAGCCCCATTCACTTCTATGGGGCTGCGGATGCGTGAAAAACGCAGAATATAGAGCATGCTGTGATTTACACGCGTTGCAGAAGTGATGCGTGAAAAAAAACGCTCATGTACACAGACCCATAGAAATGAATGGGTCAGGATTCAGTGCGGGTGCAATGCGTTCACATCACGCATTGCACCCGCGCGGAAATCACGCTCGTGTGAATCCAGCCTTAAAGGGGCATTCCAGTAATCTGAGGTTATTCCCTAACCACAAGATAGTGGATCACTATTGGATCGGAGGAGGTCCTACCGTGAGCCAATCACGAGAGACGGGGCGGCAGGTCAAGCATGCTCTGTCCATCTCTAGGGGACCTACGGGAAGTGGTCGAGCGCTGCCTCTATTTTCGTCAGTCCCATAGAGATGACTGGACCTGCCGCCCATTCTCGTGATCGGTGGTGGTCCCAGATGTAGGACCCCAACTATCCCATAATTATCCCCTACCCTGTGGAAAACGTCAAATTATTGGAATACCCCTTAAAAGGGGAAGCATCGCATGGACGTACGGGTTGACGCCATCCATGCCACATACGTGTGGCCACCATTTTACATTTCGTTTCATAGCGGAGGTGGACGACGGAAGGACCTCCCAACGTATACCGCGCAGTCCGTGCTCAGGCCTATGGATACGCAGCGTGACTATAGCCTAAGCCTCTGTTCACATTTACGTAGAAAATCTCATCAAACTTAAGTCGGAAAATAGCGCAGCACCCTATTACTTTCTTCCCGACGCTCCGCCATTTTCGTTTCTCTGCTCCTGATACAAAGAAAAATAGAACTGTTACCGGCAGTGTGACCAGAGCCTTAATCGGTCATCCAGGACAACAGGAGGGGGCAACATTTTTAATAAATTCCTAAGGGAACG
Source organism: Bufotes viridis (assembly GCA_033119425.1). NCBI lineage: Eukaryota > Metazoa > Chordata > Amphibia > Anura > Bufonidae > Bufotes > Bufotes viridis. The sequence goes on from CM065599.1 coordinate 19,402,302, forward strand.
TCCCAGCCTTTGCTCAGGGATGTGATAATACTATATTGAAGGAGGACCCCTTTAAGAATTGCCTGAAGATACACCCACAGAAGTATCTAAAAGCAGCGCCTCGCATGCGACATTTCGGCCTGACGAAGGCACCTGTCTGTATAAATGTCGCACAGGGAGCCCTAAGGATAACCTGTCGCTGTGCCGGAACTTCTCAGGGGGCAGTCTCCTCACAGAGTCACTTACCTCACACACGGCGGCTGCGGACACTTCCTCCTCTGTTTTCCCCGGCTGCAGCTCTCCTCCTCCTCCCCGTGTCACCTTTACTCCATGAGGCGACAACTTCTAGACACAGGGGGACCGGCTCCCGTCACATTCTAGCCGTCCAACCCCTCCCCGAAGCCGCCGGCTGGCGCCCCCCGCCCCGAGGACCCCTCTAGTGTGCGCATCCGAGGGATCCGCGGCCAGCACCAGGCATAGAAAGTGCGTGAAGGAGACCCAGCTGATTGACGGCCCTGGTCAGGTGCGCCGCCTCTGATTGGCTGACGGCGGCCTGGGCAACACAGCAACCATTTTCTGATTGGTCAGCGGGGAGGAGACTGGGTGATTAGCAGGTTGCGCAGTTCGGACGACCAATGAGCGCTCAGGAGGGGCGGGCAAGGTGACGTCACGATGACGCCAGGGACATGCTATAAGGCCAGACGGCGCAGACTTGGGCAGCGCTCAATTGTCGCTTGTGTGGCGCTGAGCGCGCGCCGCGATACTCTACATAGCAGTGCGGTTTAGTATATGCGATTTTACCAACCAAATGGCTGTGCGGCTTCCAAGTCGTGCTACATCTATAATTGCTCCCTCCCTAAATGGTATTTTCAGACATGGAAGATACGCTTTGGGTTTTTGCTGCCTATGGCCATGTTCACATGGTGGAATTTGTCAGGTTTTATACAAAAAAAAAAAAACACGCACCCAAGTATGAACATACACTATAACAGCACCAGTTCGCCCGGCTGCTCAAATTGGCTGGGGCCACTTTCATACTAGCGTTTTAGTTTTCCGGTATTGAGATCCGACATAGGGGCTCAATACGGGAAAAAAAACGCTTCAGTTTTGTCCCCATTCATTGTCAATAAGGACAAAACTGAACAGAACGGAGCGCTCCAAAAGGCGTTCCGTTTAGTTGCGTTCCCATACCGGAGAGCAAACCGCAACATGTAGTTTGCTTTCCCTCCTGGGATGCGGAGCACGACAATGGGGACAGATCCGTTTTCTCTGCCACAATAGAAAACGTATTCGTCCCCCATTGACTTTCAATGGAGTTGATGACGGATCCGTCTTGGCAAGGTTACAGATAATACAACCTGATTCGCTCATAACGGATACAGACGGTTGTATCATCTGTAACGGAAGTGTTTTTGCTGGACCCCGACGCATCCAGTAAAAACGCTGGTGTGAAAGTAGCCTTACGTGTGCACTTTAAATCAATTTATGCTGCAGATTTCCCCCTCTAGTTTGACCCTTTACAATGCACAGGTGGAAATTTGCATCAGAAATGCAACTAAGGGCTCATGCACGTGACTGTATGTATTTTGCAGTCTGAAAAACACGGATCCGCAAAAAAAAAAAAATAGATGACGTCCGTATGCATTACGTATTTTGCAGAACGGAACAGCCGGGCCCCTAATAGACCAGTTCGATCCTTGTCTGTAGTGTTGAGCGAACTTGTGTTTTCAAGTTCGGCGTAAAATGTTCGGGTTATCTAAGAATTCCGCTACCACGGACCATCCCGAACCCTTTACGCCGAACTTCAAAAACACAAATTTGTTCATCCCTACTTGTCCATTATTAGGCCAATTATGGGACATGTTCTATTTTTTTTTGCAGAACGGACAGACTTAAACAGAATACACACGGAGTCGCTTCCATTTTTTTTTGCGGGTCCATTGAAATGCAATACGGTCTGCAAAAAAATAAACTGAACGGACACTGAAAGAAAACCCATTCGTGTGCATGAGCCCTCAATGTTATCGTGTCCTTATTATCGCAGCGAGCCGTCCAGAGACTTTTACTACCCAAGGAATTAACAAGTGGTTTCCCCAGTAAATACAGTCGAGGTGAGCTGCAAGGGTTTTCGGCGCAGGTTTTGGGTCCACGTAGAAAAAAACAAAAAAAAAAAACGTGAACATGCGCCAACGGTCACTTATCTGAGAGGCAGAGGCACAACTGATGACGGAAAGAAAGTTCCTCCCTTCAACTATGTCTGAGGCCATGGCACTAAGCCCGACATGACCCAGCCCCAACTAAACCTGAAGGTCCACTACTCGTGGCGCCTACCACGTCCTGCACCATAAACCCATTATATATATATCTCTCCGCCACACCCTGTCCAGTGGCTCCCAACGCTCCGCACATATCTCAAAGCAATACGAACTTACCGAAAAATCACTTACCAAGCTAGACCTCCAGACATTTTCTGCATCTTGCGGAGCAACAAAAAGGAAGGGGGACGCCCCCCGCGGTGGCGATCAATGGGGGCCATCATTTGACTGTAAGAGTAAAATGCAGAGTAGAACATAAAATAAGGGAGCGATTAATTTGCAAAAGTTCACTGCAAACAAGAGCATCGGGCTCGCACGAGCCATAAGCCTCCGCGCACACAGTACAAGGCACGTGATGCCGCTTTCTAAAGCCGAGGAAGACATCTGCCATCGACTGAAGGGCACGCAGTGGATTGTCATATCCGGGAGGCGGACTTCTTCTGGATTTGCAACCAATGCCACGCACCGGATGTCATCCGCAGAAAAATCCACGCTGCAGCTTTCAGGCCGCGTAAAAAAGCAGCGGCAAAACCGGCAAGATCTTAGACCACGCAAAGAAAGGTCGAAATCCATGGTGGAAACCGGACCCACGGTGGATGTAAAATCCATGCCTCAGGTTTAAGTCTCATCCATTTGCATTCAGCGTAAAATGCTGCAGCAGGAAGTAGGGAATGGAGGGGGATTTTTTTGTGTGCGTTTTTACCACGCTGAGCAGTTTTTGGGGACCGGGGCGGCAGGGAGCAGGCAAGTATGAATCCTTAGCTTAGTGGGGCACACTCCTAGCACTTAGTAAAATGCCATTATTACCAGAGAACCCCTTTAAGAGGGTATTCAAACTCACACAAAAAAAAAAAAAAAAAAAAAAAAGTGAATGTTGCTTAGTGAATTACCCAATGAGGCGGGCCATGGCTGAGCAGTACCCCCAGGCATTTCTTACCATGTTAAGGCTACTGTCAAGTAGCATTTTTGCAGTCCAGTTTCAAAGGGGTTCTCCAGGCTTTTTTTTAAATTTTTTTATTGAGGACCTATCATCAATATTAGATCGGCGAGGGTCCAACACCGGGTACCCCCGCCGATCAGCTGTTTGATGACCTATCCTGATCGGGCTTTTATCAGGATAGGTCATCAATATCAGATCGGTGGGGGTCAGACACCCGGCACCCCCGCCGATCAGCAGTTTGATGACCTATCCTGATCGGGCTTTTATCAGGATAAGTCATCAATATCAGATCGGTGGGGGTCAGACACCCGGCACCCCCGCCGATCAGCAGTTTGATGACCTATCCTGATCGGGCTTTTATCAGGATAGGTCATCAATATCAGATCGGTGGGGGTCAGACACCCGGCACCCCCGCCGATCAGCAGTTTGAGGTGACAGCACGCGCAGTATGCATGTCCATCTCCCGACTCTCTTCCTGTCTGCTGCTGCTGTCCCACAGACATACAGCGGTGAGCAGGAAGAGAGAAGGGAGACGGCACATGCGCACTGCACGCGCCGCCCCCTTAAACAGCTGATCGGCGGGGGTACCGGGTGTTGGACCCTCGCCGATCTAATATTGATGATAGGTCCTCAATTTAAAAAAAAAAAAAAAAAAAAAAAAAGCATGGAGAACCCCTTTGAAACTGGACTGCAAAAATGCTACTTGACAGTAGCCTTAACATGGTAAGAAATGCCTTGGGGAGCCATGGCCCGCCTCATCGGGTAATACACTAAGCAACATTCACTTTTTTTTTTTTTTTGTGTGAGTTTGAATACCCTCTTAAAGGGGTTCTTCGGGCTTTTTTTTTTAATGACCTAAGAACCCCTTTAAGATCTGCCGGGTGCGGGACGATCTCAAAACCACAGCAAAACACTTCCGTTCTAATAATAAAACTGGCTGCATCCATACAGAACGCATCCGGTTGTATATCCAAAATGAAGAAACCGGATCCGGCACCATTGACTCGCGTGGTTTTTGGGGCTGGCTTCTTCAGTTCCCCATGCTGCACACAGACTCGGCATGGGAAGGCAACAAACCGGAACGGAATACCTTCTGGTGCACTACGTTCCAGTTTGTTCAGTTTTGTCCCCGTTGCGCTGCGGTTCTGAGACCCTGCGCCGGATCTCAATACCGGACAGCACTACCCAGCCTAAGGAAAGAGCAGGAAGTGGGGGGGCAGCGAGGACCATGGCACAAGCAGAAGGGTGAGGGAGGAGAATATAGGGGGGGGGGGTTTGTTTTTTTGGAAATACCCTTTTTAACATTCGGCCGAAGATGACCGTACAAATGAAATGCGCCAAGACAAATTCAAAAAAAGACTTGTTTATTAAAACATATACGTGAACTACATTCATTGCAAAATTGTATGGATAATATTAGAAAGCAGGCTATGAAAATAAAAGAGAATCCAATACTGGTCTGTATAAATGCATCAGGACCAAGTGCACATATAGAACATCCAGGGGAGTCACGCAGAACCCCCCTCCACCAGGACCATACGTTCTTACATCCTAATCCAGATGCACTGCTAGTACTGTGTGGAGCGGATAGAAAAATAGCCGCTAAACCTGATTGGTGGAAGACTAAGGCCTCTTTCACATCTGCATTACAGATGTCCGGCCGACGTTACCACAACACCCGGTGGCCACAATGCGATCTGGCTGGATTTATTTATAAAAAAAAAAAAAAAGCTGTTTTTGTCCGGCCGAATCCCGACATATTATTTGCCAGGCAGCGGACAGATCACCACCGCTAGATCCCATTATAGTCAATAGGGGCCGCCAGGCATTGTGGTAACATCCGCCTATCCCGGATCCAGAGCGCTCCGTCAGGCTATTCTATGCTGGAAACCTGTAACACTAGTGTGAAACTAGCCTTAAAGGCACATTAAAGGGACTGTGCAGTGAGCGAGTTAGAAAAAAATAAATAAAATGTGGCTGCTTACTTCTAGAAACAGCACCGCCCCAGTCCACAGGCTGTATCTGGTAGTGCAGCCGAGCCCCAATAAAGTGAGCCGGGCTCAGCCGCAATACCACACAAAACCTGTGAAAGGTGTGGCGCTGTTTCTGGAAGGCAGCAGCCGCGTCTCTAACTCTCAACAAATACGTGAGCTTTTCTCTTGCTGCCAACTTATTAATGATAGGTCTGAATCCGAATCACGGTGGAGTAAGATACCATCTATGGTAGTGGCAGATATTTGCCAGAGAAGACAGGGGTTCCTGCTCCGCTCTCTCTGCAAGGCCTCATGCACACAGCCGTTGTATATTTTGCGGCTCGGGCGTGGACCCATTCCCTTCAATGGAGCCACATTGAAGGGAATGGGTCCGCAAAACACATACGGTCGTGTGCATGAGGCCTAAGGTGGAGAGAAGAATTCATTTGCTTGGTCTCCACTGCAGAGAGCAGTCTGGACCAGACCCCCTTCCAGTACAAACATAGGAGACATATAGAAAACTATATAGAACCGTTTCCTCCGTTTGAATTGCGTTATGGGCGGTCCGAGAGATAATATCGCAATGATCAAATTCCTTTTTTTTTTTTTTTAAACTTCAGTGTCCCTTTAATACCATTATAAGAAGCTGGGCTAATAACGTGAATATATCTGCTGAAGACACAGCGTTCTGAGCGCCGTATCTGAAGAGGTAAAGCATAAAAAACATTTATCTGCTTGAAAACGTAACCCCGCAAAAAAACAAAAACACAAAGCAAGCATTACTAAAATCCTGTACATATAGGAGATCCTTAGGAACTAAGAGTAAGATACACTCTATAACGAATGTATAAGTACGAGTCACGTATACGTTTGCTCTTCTACTATAGGTTAGGTCCCAAAAAGTGACGACAATCTGTAATCGTATATGCAGATATGGATGCGGGAACTGTGAATACATTACAGATTGTACCGACCATCTACCAGTATAAAGGGATAAGGACTACCGCTTTAAATGCATGCAAGCAGTACTTTAAGACAGAGCAAATGGAGATGGGATTAAAGGGGTTTTCTGGGACTTAAAGGGGTTGTCTCACCTCAGACATTGATGATGTATTGCTAGGATATGCTACTAATGTCAGATAGTTGTGAGCCCATCCTCTGGGACTTGCTCCTTTTTCTATAAACTGGGGCCCCAAGGTGAAGGGACAGCGTACCATGCAAGCAGGGCCGCCCTCTGTTCCCCGCTCCTTTGGGAGCCATACCTATCTGACGTTGATCGCATACCCTAGCGATATGGTAAAGTCTGAGATGGGCCATCCTCAGGATAGGTCAATAGCCGACTAGTGGGGACCTGACTCCAGACAATCCTGCAGATCAGCTGCTGGCAGGGGCCGCTGTGCTTGGGAGTGGCCCTTTCCATTACACGGCCTTAGTGCAGCTCAGTCCCCCTCAGTGAATGGCACTTAAAGGCTATGCACACGTTTAGGGAGACTTTCTTCTTCTTCTTCCATTCCAGGGATGAGCGAACCTTGTGTGTCAAGTTCGGCGTACAAGGTTCGTGTTATCCAAGAATTCTATTATGGATTCCGCTATCACAGACCATGTAAGTTATATGGTCCGTGGTAGCGGAATCCATAACGGAATTCTTAAATAACCCAAACCTTGTACGCCGAACTTGAAACACAGTTCACTCAACACTAATTTTAACGTAAAAATCATTTTTTCAGTTGGTCTTTATTAAATATTTTGAGCCCCTTTCTCTGTACAGCCTCGAGATTCTCTAGCAGCGGGATCTGCGTTTTCACTTTGTTCTGTCAGGCAGCTCAGCTGACGGCTCCTTATCTCTGGCTTTATAAACACTCATTAGAGCTCAAGTCTTATGTTACTCATAAGAGTGTGGCTTACATAAGTGATTGCGGCCTTTTAATAATTGAGAGATGGGGATTATTCGTTCACTGGCACAAAGTGGAGGTACGATGCACGCAGTTAGAAAAGCTGTTAACTCTTTGTGACAGAACGGCTAAATATTTCTAAGAAAGACCAAAATGGCTCCCAAAAGGTGTACATAGCGTTTAACTGTAATACCAAGCACAGCCACTAGACATTGTACAGCGCTGTGCCTAGTATTCTATGAAGGGGCTACATCACGCATGGCAGCACTACGGCCTCTTCAAACAGCTAACTGGTGGGAATGCTGGGAGTCCGACCCCCACCGATCTGATATTTATCCTGAGCATAGGTCATCAACATTTAAAGGGCATCTGTCCGCGGATTTATACCTATGACACCGGCTGACCTGTTAAATGTGCACTTGGCAGCTGAAGGCATCTGTGTTGGTCCCATGTTCATATGTGCCCGCATTGCTGACAAATATGATGTTTTATTATATGCAAATGAGCTTCTAGGAGCAATGGGCTCAGCTCCCTCTGTAATGGTAACGCCCCCATTGCTCCTAGAGGCTCATTTGCATATAATAAAACATCATGTTTCTCAGTAATGCGGACACATATGAACATGGGACCAACACAGATGCCTTCAGCTGCCAAGACACATGTAACAGGTCAGCCAATGTCATAGGGATAAATCTGCTGACAGATGGGCTTTAAGTCCCAGACAAGCCCTTTAATGATGGCTACAATACCCCTTTAACAATTTGCACATATTTGAAATGTCCTTCTGTAATTTCTGTTGCAATAAACTGGTCATTTGACTCTTAAAAACACCCCGTTCACATTGTGCAGTCGAAATAGCCAGAAGTGGATCCTAAACAGTGAAAAAGTATAAAAGAGACATTGTTTTTGTTTTTTTTAACAGTCAAATCCATTTTTGACTATTAAACTTTCCTGCAGAACTGTAATATGTGAACAAGACCTTAGGCCCAATTACACAGGTGGCACTATCCAATAACCGGTGACAAAGGCGGACCATTTCCATCATTTGTACTGCAAATCATACACAAAAAGGGCCGCTTAATACCGCCACCATGTGAGCGGAGCTCTGGGGTCTACACAGGGCTCTCTCTCGCTTCCCCCTTAGATAAAGCGGCACAGAGGCTAAACGTGACGGAATTAAGCCACCCCGTGTAAATGGGCCGTTAACCGTGTGCTATAGTAATTAAAAAAAATATATATATGGTAGTAACAAAATAAAATAAATATTGGGTTAAAATTAGAAAAAAAAAAAAAAAAAAAACTAGAAAAAGACTATAAAATAAATACTGCAGATTAGTGTAACTAGAAAAAGAAGTAACAGACATGGACGTCATTCGTGTAACATTACATCATCCTCTGGGAAAGACGTCTGCAACCTGTCACCCCAGCTGTTGTAGAAGTACAACTCCCAGCATTCACAACAGCCGGAGAGCGCAGGTTGGGGACCGATGCACTATGGTGGATGAATGGGGGGAAAAAAAATGAAAAAAATGGTGCCACTGACAAACATATGGCTGGTATAACAATAAGCAAATCCATATATTGCATACCTACTGATCGTGTGATCAGGCTTCCCGCGCCCCCCACCCATTTGAACGGTCAAGCATGCGAACAAGTAACGTCTGTGACCGAGAGATGGAAAAAAACCAGTCCTCGGCCATCTCAGGCAGTCTCATGTACGGAGTAGTGTGCACGTGTGACCGGTGGGGATCCCAAGAGAGGAACTCCCAACGATCAGATGCTTATCACCCATCCTGTGGAAATTATGGAGAAAACCCCCCTTAAAGGGGTCCTCTCACTTCAGCAGATGGCATTTATCATGTAGAGAAAGTGAATACAAGAAGTCCCTTACTAATGCATTGTTATTGTCCATATTGCTTCCTTTGCTGGCTGGATTTATTTTTCCATCACATTATACATGGCTTGTTTCCGTGGTTACGACCACCGCTGCAACGCAGATACGAGGCGGCAGGGATGGAAGCGTGCCCATGCGCACTCCCATGGTCCTGGCGCTTTTTCCTATAGTATATGTCAGCACGACCACCGCTGCTGGATTGCAGGGTGGTCGTAAACCCCTGGATACAAACAGCGTATCATGTGACGGAAAAATGAATCCAGCCAGCAAAGGAGGCAATATGGACAATCACAGTACATTAGTAAGAGCCTTGTATTAACTTTCTCTACAGCATTAATGCTATTTTCTGAGGCGCGACAACCCCTTGGTCTCCAACCTACGGCTCCTCAGCTATTGTGAAACTACAACACCCAGCGTGCCAGGAGCTGTAATATACCAATAGCTGAAGACCTGGACACCGCTGGTTTACAGCTTGATGTGATCATTTCATATAACCGTTACATTTTAAAAGGGTCTGTATGAAAAACGTGACTGCTTTTTTTTACAAAAACAGCGCCCCTCTTGTCCGGTAGCTTGTATCTAGTAATGCAGCTCTAAGCAGACATACCAGACGCAGCCTGTGGACACACACGGCGTTCTTTTTGGAAGAAAGCAGCCATGTTCTTTCCTCCTCCGAATCTCATACATGCCCTTTATTAGCACCACAGCTACAGGAGGCTGGAGACAGACACGATCTCATGTAAGAGACTGGTCAAGATGGTACACGAGAACCACTTCCACTATGGCCGCCATAGAGGTAGACTGAATGACGAACCTGCCTAGGCAGGAAATATATTCCCTAGACAGGCAGAGGAGCCTAGGTAGGCGCCAACCCCTGGTGGAAAGTACATTTGGCTGCCATGTTGGATCGGCTGAAATAATCTGGCAGAAGAGGGGCGACTGAAGATGGTAATCACCCAGAAACACGCCATCATGCATAATGGGAGATCGCCTTCAAGATTCGACAAGAATCTCCACAACGTGATCAATCTCGTTGAGCTCTGCCTTGCAGTGAGTGGGCGCGGCGGACTGGGATAAGCTCTCCAGCACATCGCAGTGGCCCAGCTTAGAATTCCCCATCATCCCCGTCAGCACAGTATCCAGGTCGTAATAAGAGGTGTCCACCTCGGAAAACAAGTCTTCCATGGAATTGGCGTTTCTCCCTTCCAGGGTTTCAAATATATGGTCTAAGGATTTTTGCAGGTTTGCTCGGTTTTCCTGCGGACTTTCCTCCTCCCAGAAGGCGGACGAACCGTTCTGCGCCACTTTAACCAAAGGGACCGTCGAGAGTTCAGAAATCTCCTGAGTCTCTTGAACCTCCAGCTCCTCGCTGTATGTAATATAGGCGTCTTCAAGGCGCTTCTCCTCGGGTTGATCCTTGGAGGAGCGACACAGGATTTCTGTCGAAACGAGGCGATCCGAGGGGGCCGGGGGATCGGTTTGCTGTGCGTAAAAAAACTGCCAGCTGCCGTCTTGAGTCATCTCCTCTTGTATCTGCCTTACCGTGTTGGCGATGAGCACTGAACGGCAGAGGTTTGGCTCTACCAGCATGTGGCACAGCTGAAGCTTCACCAGCGACATGTCCAACATGGACTGACGTTCCACGGTATAGGACGGATGAGTCTTTACATCGGCCAAGGACCCGTCGATGGCTTCTGGATCCAAGCACTTTCTCTTCATTCCTCGAGTGAACATGATGCCCTGCAAGGGTGGAAACGGAGGAGGAGAGGCGTTAACGAGGGCGCGAATGGCATATTACACACGTGCTACACAACGACATTGGCAGAGCAGCAGACTTATACCGAGACGATGGCTGCCAAGGCAATCACAACCACGTACGCTCTAAAATAAACGTATACCTCTTCAGAAGGCAATTACAATGTTTTCTTCGTGTGTGTACTGCGGCAGGACATGGTAGGAAAGAAAAGTGGCAAACAACTGTGGTCCTGATTAATAAAGTCTGCACTGGGGGATGCATGCTGCTTTAGAGATCCTCGATCCACGGCACAATTAAGCACTATGGATGATCCTCACATGAGAAGAGCGTTTCTAAATGATAAGGCATCAGGAAACGCCACAGCATTAATTCTGCACTGCACAGAAAACGAGAATACACCGGTTAGTGCAATATTCCTGCAGCAAAACAGAAGATTTCATAAGTCACATAAAACAGCAATAGACACATCCGGCTGCATTGGTCACAGGCACTCTCACGGGGTTTCCATCGCTTCCAATTATTGCAAAGGTTTTTCGAGATTTAAAAAACTGATTACCTATCCTCTGGACAGGTCATCAGTATCTGATCGGTGGGGGTCCAACATCCGGGACCCCCGCCGAACAGCTGTTTGAAAAGGCTCCAACCATCGAAGTAGCACAGCGCCGTAGATTGTATAGTGGCTGTGCTTGGTATTGCAGTTCAGCCACATTCACCTCAATGGGGCCGAGCTGCAGCTAGCCCAGTGATGGCTAACCTCCGGCACTCCAGCTGTGGTGAAACTACGACTCCCAGCATGCTCCATTCATTTCTATGGAGTTCTGGGAACAGCCAAGCAAGTGTACATCTTGGGAGTTGCAGTTTTTACCACAGCCGGAGGTTAGCCATCACAGGCCTAGGCCATGAGAACCATGAACGTGGCCTAGGGAAAGCTGCGAGCCGCGGCCGGTATCCGAGTTATGGACACAGCCGTATACATGGGGCCTTTAATGATTTATAATGCTGTGTATCCCTGCGAGACCTGGAATCTGTCACTATAATTCAGTAGATACAGGTCTAACAGGGACACAGCCTTATTCAGTGCCTTGCAAAAGTATTCACTCCCTTGACTTTTTCCGTGTTTTGTTACATTACAGCCTTAAGTTCAATGTTTTGTTAATCTGAATTTTAGGTGATCGATCAGAACACAATTGTCTAATTTGAAGTGAAATACATAAAACTATTGTTTAGAAATAGAAAACAGAAAATTGTCATGTGCGTATGTATTCACCCCCTTTGTTGGAAGCCCATAACGAGATCTGGTGCAACCAATTCCTTTCAGAAGTCACAATTTCTTTCCCGTTTTACAGGCTAGGGCAGCGCTAAAGCCCACCCATCAGTGCCGGTGACGTCATCGGGCTTCCTGGCAGCCCCACGGAGAGCCCGGTTAGTCACGAACTCCGGAGAATGCCTTTGCCCTGCGCAATTTAGCTCAAGGCAAACGAGAGCATCGGAGCATGAACTGCTCCAATGCTCAAGTCAGGGGGGCTGACTGGGTGAAAATGGGGATATGTCTGGGTTCAGCTCTGAACCTGGACAACCCCTTTAAGTCCATACATACATTAATCAATAGACTATTGCACTGCACTTTCCAAACCTGAAAAAACCCCGACACAGACGAGACAGAGAATTGTAAGAAAGTAATCCTACAAATACCGTCCAAGCCAATTGCTGGGCCGCCATGCATTCTTGGTAAATTTTCTTATAACGTGGCATATCGGTAAGATATATTATTATTTTATCGCTGGGGTTAGGCTGCATTCACACGTCCGTGGAACATGGACCGTGTGATACCGGACTGGCACCCTGCTTAGTGCACTACTAGTACGGGTGTACTACAGGCAGCAGGAAGCGCACGGCATCATAGCAACGAATGACGCCGTGCGCTCCTGCACTAAGCAGGGTGCCAGTCCGGTATCACACGGTCCATGTGAATGCAGCCTTAAAGGGGTTGTTCACGCCTCAGGATCTTTGCTACAGACCCCCCAGCGTGACCACGGTGGTAACCATTACCCCCCGATACCTGCTGCCGGCTCCATCGTTGCACCGCAGGCTCTGCAGGTCTTGGCTCTCCGTGCAGCAACATCCAGTTTAATGGGACCCACATGACCACTGCAGCCAAAGAACGGCCGCAACGGAGACATGTCACATGACAGTGATGCATCACCCTTGTGGCCACTCATTGGCTGCAGCTGTCACATGACCCATGTATTAATCAGGTGACCCACAGCTATGTGTCTATGCAAACCGTTTCGATAGTCGGATCGCTGGTGACAGGTTCCCATAATCTTCTGTTTCTTAGGCTGGGTTCATTCACGTTTTTGTCTTATGTTTAACCTACACAAAAAAAAACACGTTTATGTTGAAACGGCATCTGTCAGCAGACTTGTCCTATGACACCGGCTGACCTGTTACATGTGCACTTGGCAGCTGAAGGCGTCTGTGTTGGTCCCATGTTTATATGTGCCCGCATTGCTGAGAAAAATGATGTTTTATTATATGCAAATGAGCCCCTAGGAGCAATGGGGGCGTTACCATTACACCTAGAGGCTCTGCTCTCTCTGCAACTGCTGCACTGTAATTGACAGGGCCAGGTATGATCACATTTACACTGCCTGGACCTGTCAAAGTGCAGGGGCGTGGCAGTTGCAGAGAGAGCAGAGCCTCTAGGTGTAATGGTAACGCCCCCGTTGCTCCTAGAGGCTAATTTGCATATAATAAAACATCATTTTTCTCAGCAATGCGGGCACATATGAACATGGGACCAACACAGATGCCTTCAGCTGCCAAGCGCACATGTAACAGGTCAGCCAGTGTCATAGGGACAGATCTGCTGACAGATGTGTTGGCATCTGTCACCATAGAGTTCCTTTGTGGAAAAAAAAAGTAAACTGGACTTTTGTATCCTTTATTTCTCCTAACGTATATGTTAAATATAGCTATTTCTCCTAACGTATATGTTAAATATAGGGCAAAAACCTGATGTGGACCCAGTCTAAGAATGATCGGCCACCGCAGGTCTCTCTTCTGCACAAAGCAGACAATGCCCTTCATGTTTTCGCACTACAATCCGCGTCACGGCTTCGCGCTTCGTTGCTTGAGGGCCCATGTAAGGTGGCTGCTCTAGCTGAAGGTCAAAGCCTGAGGGGGTTGTTGTTACAATGGAGCAGGGAAGCTTTCCAGGTGCTGAGGGACAAGGTTTCAGTATACGTTAACTGAAGAAATTCTAGGACAAATGCAACTTAGGCTACTTTCACATTAGCATATTTAGCGGATCCGTCATGGATCTGCAAAAACGCTTCGTTACAATAATACAACCGCAGGCATCCGTCATGAACGGATCCGGTTGTATTATGTCTTCTATAGCAGGACAGATCCGTTTTCTATTGTGCCAGAGAAAACGTTTGGCTCTGCTTCGTCAGGCGGCCAGAAAAACGCTGCAGACGCCTCCAGAGCGGAATGGAGACTGATCGGAGGCAAAATGATGCATTCTGAATACATTAGGGCAAAACGGATCCGTTATGGACCGCTTCTGAGAGCCCATGACGGATGTCACAAACGGAAAGCTTAAACGCTAGTGTGAAAGTAGCCTTAAGGCCCCTTTACACGGGCTGACAAACGCGACAATTAATGAAAAAAAAAAAAAAAGCATCCAAGGAAGGCTTGTCTGCCATCGAAACCCTTGATGCAGACGCTGAGATTATTGTTTCTGTCCTGCATAGACAGTGATCCGCTGCCCAGAAACAATCACGGCTGCGATCATTCATCCCCGTTCAGCAGAGGTGTTGACCCTGCAGCTCTCACCCCCTACTCACGACCAGGCAATTATCAGGAGCAAACGATCCGCTCCCATTAATTGCCCGCACCCTCGGCCTGTGCAATTGGGCCTTTACACACCAACCTGTTCACGCCTGCTGTCCAAAATAAAAACAATATAAAGAGGACCCGTCACCTCTCCTGTCTGTTTTAGTAACTATTGGCATCCCCACATCAATACAATTCTGGAGCATCTATTCTTATGGCCATGTCGTGTCATTCCTCTATTAATCCAACTAGAAGGCGGTGTCAGAGCATTCACTGGACAGCGTCAGACTGAGAAGGGACACACCGGGTTGGCAATTCATTCATATGCATCTAGGAGGAATAACAGAGGAACTGTACTCCAAAGTGATTTGATTACATGCATGGGGAATTGACGTGGTTACTAAGGGGCCCTTTAGATAGACCCTGGCGTGAAGTGGAAAACACTGGAGGGGAACTGAAGCCCAAACCGATCCCATAGGGGGGGGTGGTCACCCTCAGTTGTAATGCCGGACAGAAAATCGCTGCAGGCTCGGTTTTTCTACCTGACAAGACCGATATATGTGAAGCGGGCCTAACACAGATGTCAGGAGGGGTGATGGGTCCTCTTCAATAAAAGAAATAAGAATATACATATCTATAATGTAAATTTTACAAAAATCATGAAAGAAAAGTGATGCACTGACACCGACTTACATCAGCTGGGGACGCTACGATGATGTCACTCAGGCTGCGCTGGGCGTGCAAACAGCAGAGGGAGAGAGACCCACAGTGATAGAGATGCTCGGCACAGGTCCCGGGCGTACCTCCACTTACATATCGCCGTCCGTTCTGGGATGCTGGGGGGGCGGTATTGCTTCACAGACTGACCTACGTATACAATGATCTCTAACCTTACTATAAGGAAGAAAAAATAAAGAACACTCCATGTGCACAAGGTTCTGGGATATAAAAACGTCATTACAGGTGACAAGTGACACAACAGACCCGCACAGAAGCATGAGGTCTGCGCAGTTTTACATCCACAGGCCGCACGGGGAGCCGCCAGCTGGGTTAGACTCAATAGGTGCGGTGCCATCATGGCGGACGGCTAGAGCCCGCCACAGTAACCCGGTGTGTGGTCTCAACGGACTGCAAGTCAGCGCTCACAGGGACAACAGACGTGACCTTTAGGGCTCATTCAGACGACCAGATCAGTTTTTGCAGTCCGCGAAACACAGATACCCCCGGTGTGCATTCCGCATTTTGCATTACAGCCAGCCCTATGAAAGAAATAGCCGTTCTAGTCTTTTGCGGGGCCACAGAACAGAAAGAAGGGAGCGGCCAGCATACGGAGCGCTGTCCGCATCTTTTGTGGCCCCATCGAAGTGAATGAGTCTGCATCCATTCTGCAATTTTGCGGATGCGGACACAAATATACGGTCGTGTAAACGAGCCTCTATGCACTCCACAAAACACAAATGACGTTGATGTTGCATCCATTTTTTTTTTGCAGACCAATTGACTTTAATGGGTCTACGGCCAGTTTCCGTGTTTTGCGGATCGCGCCCCAACATTGGTGGTCTGATCTGAGGTCTAATGAAAAATCTTTTCTTCAAGTTTTTCTCCACTAAAACCTGTGCGTCTTATAGGGCGAGACGTACAGTACTGACAGACGACCCCTCGCTAGTCGTAGCAGAGGCCCTGGCTGCAGTAGACAACCATAGTGCACACAGTAGCAGAACACATCACATAATGTAACCCCGCAGCCGTCGGTAACACTGCAGCCCCCTCCATCCTCGCTCTGTCTGAACGCCAGGCCACACCGTCTTTGGCGGGATCGGTCAATCAATCGGACGACACTCGGGGACATTTACCCGGTAAAAAGAATCAACGCCAAATTCATCAAGTTCACACGCATGACCAGTCACATGTATTAGAAGGGATTACCGGCCCTCTACCTCCACTCACTTTATCGCTGCGTAATGACCAGTTCCGAAACGTTATGGTCATCACGGAAACGTTCTTTATACTTTCAGCAGGAGCGACACCTTTAGGCCCCTTTCACACGGGCGAGTTTTCCGCGCGGGTGCAATGCGTGAGGAGGACGCATTGCACCCGCACTGAATCCGGACCCATTCATTTCTATGGGGCTGTGCACATGAGCGGTGATTTTCACGCATCACTTCTGCGTTGCGTGAAAATCGCAGCATGTTCTATATTCTGCGTTTTTCACGCAACGCAGGCCCCATAGAAGTGAATGGGGATGCGGGAAAATCGCAAGCATCCGCAACCAAGTGCGGATGCGTTGCGATTTTCCCGCATTGTTGCTTAGCAACGGGACCCAATCTCTATTATTTCCCCTTATAACATGGTTATAAGGGAAATAATAGCATTCTTAATAAAGAATGCTGTGTAAAATGAAGAGGAAGGGGTTAAAAATAATAAAAGTTAACTTACCTTAGCCACTTGATCGCGTGAGTCGCGATCTGTCCTCTCTTTCCCTGCAGCATCGATGATCTAAAGGACCTGTGATGACGTCATCACATGGCCCAATCACCTGCTCCATCACTATGGTGATGGAGCATGTGATTGGTCCATGTGACCATGTGACATCATCCAAGGTCCTTAATCACTATCCTCAGGCTGTGGCTAGTGCTTAGGACCTTGGATGATGTCACGTGGTCACATGGACCAATCACATGCTCCATCACCATAGTGATGGAGCAGGTGATTGGGCCATGTGATGCTGTGACATCATTACAGGTCCTTTTCATCTTCAAGCTAACGGAGAGGAGGCCGGGCTTCGCGATCAAATGGAACAGGTAAGTTATGATTAGTTTATTATTTTTAACCCATTCTGCACCTGTTTAAACATTAGGGAGATGGCCAAGGGTATTATTTTACATTATAACTATGTTATAATGTGAAATAATACCAGCGGGACAATTTCTGACCCAAACATGCACTTCTGTGAAGAAGTGCAGGTTCGGGTCTGGGTACCAAAAGTGCCGATTTTTCTCCCGCGCGTGCAAAACGCATGACAGCGCTTTGCACTCGCAGGGAAAAATCGCGGCTATTCCCGCAACGCACCCGCACTGTTTGACGGAGTGCACCCGCAACGCCCGTCTGAAAGAGGCCTTAAGTGAGCATAGGTAGAGTTGATCCTGCTGATTAAAACGATACTCAGGGCTCATTCAGACTAAAGTAAGGGCTCTGTGCCGATGCTGCAACGCACGGGCACCATCCATGTGCACTCCCATTGACTCGAATGGCTCAGCGACCCACAGGATACGGCTGAAGATAGGACATTTCCTATTTTTTGCGGTGCGGAGTAGGGGTCGACCGATTATCGGGTTGGCCGATATTATCGGCCGATATTGATGATTTTCACAGTTATCGGTATCGGCCCCTAACCAGGCCGATATACCGATAACTGTGCTATCAAAGAACATTGCCGCGCTGCTCTCAGCGCGGCCATGTTCCCTCAGCAGCACAGGGGAGAAGGAGGCAGTCCCTCCCTCCCTCCCCCTGTGCCGCAATGCCAGTGGAGAGAAGAGAAGGCGGGGCTGAGGGCGCACTGGCCACCAATGAGAGTAGAGGAGGCGGGGCTGAGGCGCACTGCCCACCAGAGTAGAGGGGGGCTGAGGCACTGCC
The DNA here is from genome assembly GCA_033119425.1 of Bufotes viridis. Lineage (NCBI taxonomy): Eukaryota > Metazoa > Chordata > Amphibia > Anura > Bufonidae > Bufotes > Bufotes viridis. The sequence continues at coordinate 19,420,524 of CM065599.1, forward strand.
CATGATTAGGTTTAAGATATTACAAGCACATTGCCCAGACCCTGCCTCTGATAGAGGCTGCGATCCGCGGCAATTAACCCCTCAGGTGCCGCACCTGAGGGGTTAGTTACCGCGGATCGCAGCCATCTATCAGAGGCAGGGTCTGGGCAATGTGCTTGTAATATCTTAAACCTTAATATCATTGGTGGCCAGTGCGTCCTCCCCATCCCCCTCCTCCCCCATCCCTTCAGTATTAATATCATTGGTGGCAGTGGCCACAGGGTCCCCCACCTCCTCTCTTCTGATCGGAGCCCCAGCAGTGTAATGCTGGGGCTCCGATCGGTTACCATGGTAGCCAGGACGCTCCTGAAGCCCTGGCTGCCATGGTGCCATGGTTCCTGCTGCTGTGTGCCCATAGCACAGGGCAGCAGGGACAGTGTAAGATCCTATTCACCCTGATAGAAATCTATTAGGGTGAATAGGACAAGGGATGTAAAGAGCCCAGGTTCTACCCCTAGGGGGGGAAATGGTAATAAAATAAAAAGTAAAAAAATTTAAAATAGTAAAAAAACACCAAAATATTAAGTATAAATTAACCCTTTTCCAATTTTACATATAAAATATATAAACAATAAATAAAAAAACATATCGCCGTGACCAAAAAGTCCAAACTATTAACCGCTACAGGACCGCCGCACGCAGGATTGCGCCCTGGCGGCGGCCCCTGTCAGCTCTGATCGGACGCATCGGCGCGTCATCTCGCGAGGCGCGAGATGGCGCGAGAACCTTGCCCGCACATGCGCAATCGCGCCATCGGCGCGCTCGCATCTGGTTATACTACAGCCTGCCAGCGCCCGATCGTGCGCTGGCAGGCTGTATATGGCAGAAAAATCGCCAGATCAGGCGTTGTTCTGTGAACAGCGTCTGATCTGCTGCTACTCGCTTCTCTGGTGGTCCCTTTGCTTGGGACCACCAGAGAAAAATATCAAAGTGCACCAATCACCACACAACCCCCACGCCACCCACCCACCACCCCCTGTCACTGATTAACCCCTGATCTCCCATGTCACCCCCTGATCACCCCTGTCACCCCCTGTCACTGATCACCCCCTGTAAGGCTCATTCAGATGTCCGCATGTGTTTTGCGGATCACGGATCCGCAAATCCGCGGATCCATAAACTACGGACACCAGCAATGTGCTTTCCGCATTTTGCGGATCCGCACATTGCCAGAACTATATAGAAAATGCCTTTTCTTGTCCGCAATTGCGGACAAGAATAGAGACATGTTCTATACTTTGCGGATCTCCAATTACGGATCCGCAGTTACGGATCAGCGGGACAAAGTCTGTCCCCATAGAATTGAATGTATCCACATTTCTGTTCCGCAAAATTTTGCGGAACAGAATTGCAGAGCAGCTTGAATGAGGCCTTAGGGTCCCTTAGCGATCGCAGCTTTATAGCTTTTCCCTCTTTTTTTGCACATTTTTAGAGATTTTTCATCCACATTGATCAATGTGAATGGAAAAATATGTGACGTTCATTTTTTCTTTCAGCGCAGAGGCTGAACGGAAAAAAAAATTCTCATTACCCGTATGGTCAATATAAGGAGAATAGCAAAAACTCCTAATGCTGGCCATACGTGTAATGATTGCGGAGACCCCTAAAATGCCAGGGCAGTACAAACACCCCACATGTGACCCCATTTTAGAAAGAAGACACCCCAAGGTATTCCGTGAGGGGTATGGCGAGTTCATGCAAAATTTTATTTTTTGTCACAAGTTAGTGGAATGTGAGACTGTAAAAAAAAAAAAAAAAAAAAAAATACCATTTCCGCTAACTTGTGCCAAATTTTTTTCTGTGAACTCGCCATGCCCCTCACGGAATACCTTGGGGTGTCTTCTTTCCACAATGGGGTCACATGTGGGGTATTTATACTGCCCTGGCATTTTAGGGGTCCTAAAGCGTGAAAATCCAAATGCGTAAAAATGTCCTGTGAAATCCTAAAGGTACTCATTGGTTTTAGGGCCCCTTTGCGCATCTTGGCTGCAAAAAGTGTCACTCATGTGGTATCGCCGTACTCAGGAGAAGTAGGGCAATGTGTTTTGGGGTGTATTTTTATATATACCCATGCTGTGTGTGAGAAATATCTCTGTAAGCGACAACTTTTTAAATTTTTTATTCAAAGTTGTCAATTTACAGAGATATTTCTCTCACCCAGCATGGGTATATGTAAAATACACCCCAAGCACTTGCCCTACTTCTCCTGAGTGCAGCGACCACATGATGACACTTTGCAGCCAAATGCTAAAGGGCCTAAAACCAATGAGTACCTGCTAGGAGGGCATTTTACGCATTTTCCTTCTCACGCTTTAGGGCCCCTAAAATGCCAGGGCAGTATAAATACCCCACATGTGACCCCATTTTGGAAAGAAGACACCTCAAGGTATTCGCTGAGGGCATAATGAGTCCATGAAAAATTAAACTTTTTGTCAAAAGTTAGCGGAAAGGGAGACTTTGTGAGAAAAAACAATAAAAAATCAATTTCCACTAACTTGTGCCAAAAAAAAAATCTTCTATGAACTCGCCATGCCCCTCACGGATTACCTTGGGGTGTCTTCTTTCCAAAATGGGGTCACATGTGGGGTATTTATACTGCCCTGGCATTTTAGGGGCCCTAAAGCGTGAGAAGAAAAATGCGTAAAAATGCCCTCCTAAAAGGTACTCATTGGAATTAGGGCCCTTTGCTCATCTTGGCTGCAAAAAGTGTCACTCATGTGGTATCGCCGTACTCAGGAGAAGTAGGGCAATGTGTTTTGGGGTGTATTTTTACATATACCCATACTGGAGTGAGAGAAATATCTCTGTAAATTGACAACTTTGAATAAAAAATTTAAAAGTTGTCGTTTACAGCGATATTTCTCACACTGCTATGGGTATATGTAAAATACACCCCAAACATTGCCTACTTCTCCTGATGCGACGATACCATGTGTGACACTTTTGCAGCCTAGAGTACTAAGGGGCCCTAAAACCAATGAGTACCTTTAAGATTTCTGAGGCCATTTTTATGCATTTGGATTCTCACACTTTAGGGGCCCCTAAAATGCCAGGTGAGTATAAATACCCCACATGTGACCCCATTTTGGAAGAAGACACCCGTAGGTATTCTGTGAGGGGCATGGTGAGTCCACAGAATTTTTATTTTTGGCATAAGTCAGCGGAAATTGTTTTTTGTTTTTTTAATTTTGTTTTTACAAAGTCTCATATTCCACTAACTTGTGACAAAAATAAAATTTTACATGAACTCACCATACCCCTCACAGAATACCTTGGGGTGTCTTCTTTCCAAAATGGGGTCACATGTGGGGTATTTATACTGCCCTGGCATTTTAGGGGCCCCTAAAGCGTGAGAAGAAGTCTGGAATCCAAATGCGTAAAAATGCCCTGTGAAATCCTAAAGGTACTCATTGGTTTTAGGGCCCCTTTGCGCACCCAGGCTGCAAAAAGTGGCACACATGTGGTATCGCCGTACTCAGGAGAAGTAGGGCAATGTGTTTTAGGGTGTATTTTTATATATACCCATACTTTGTGTGAAAAATATCTCTGTAAGCGACAACTTTTAAAAATTTTTATACAAAGTTGACAATTTACAGAGATATTTCTCTCACCCAACATGGGTGTATGTAAAAATACACCCCAAAACACTTGACCTTCACTTCGTCCCTAGAGACTTGCAGGCAGAATACACATGAGTGACACTTTTGCAGCCTGGGTGCGCAAAGGGGCCCAAATTCCAACGAGTACCTTTAGGTTTTACATGGCGGCTCACAATTTAGCCCGCCCAAAATGCCAGAACAGTAAACACACCCCACAAATGACCCCATTTCGAAAGTAGACACCCCAAGGTATTCACTGAGGGGCATAGTGAGTCCGTCTGAGATTTTTTTTTTTTTGCCAGAAGTTATCAGAAATTGAAACTTTTTTTTTTTTTTTTCTCAGAAAGTGTCATTTTCCGCTAACTTGTGAAAAAAATGAAATGATACATGAACTCACCAAGCCCCTCCGCGAATACTTTGGGGTGTCTTCTTTCTAAAATGGTGTAATTTGGGGGTATTTATACTTTCCTGACATTCTAGCACCTGAAGAAACATGACAGGTGCTCAGAAAGTCAGAGCTGCTTCAAAATGCCGAAATTCACTTTTTTGCACCATAGTTTGTAAACGCTATAACTTTTACCCAAACCAATAAATATACACTTATTGGATTTTTTTATCAAAGACATGTAGAACAATAAATTTAGAGAAAAATTTATATAGAAATGTAGTTTTTTTGAAAAATTTTACAACAGAAAGTGAAAATGTCATTTTTTGCAAAATTTCGGTAATTTTTGATTAATAGCAAAAAGTAAAAATGTCAGCAGCAATGAAATACCACCAAATGAAAGCTCTATTAGTGAGAAGAAAAGGAGGTAAAATTCATTTGGGTGGTAAGTTGCATGACGGAGCAATAAACGGTGAAAGTAGTGTAGTGCGGAATTGTAAAAAGTGGCCTGGTCATTAAGGGTGTTTAAGCTAGGGGGGCTGAAGTGGTTAAAATATTTTTTTTTTAAAAAGCGCCGGACGCCGTAACAGAAAAAAAAAAATCCAAAAATTAAAATGCGCAAAATATCGGTATAAAATATCGGCTATCGGCCTGAAAGTTCACAGAATATCGGTATCGGCTCTAAAAAATCAATATCGGTCGACCCCTAGTGCGGAGGTCCGGACCCGAAAGAAGTGCTTCGTAGTGCACATCCGCGCGGTTGTATCTTGTGAAAACTGGTTGTGGCGTTCCCAAGAAATAACACTTCAATTCTTTAAAGGGGGTCTTCTCAGAATAGCTTATCATTATCAGATTGGCGGGGTCTGACTCCCGGCACCCCCGCCTATCAGCTGTTGGAAGGGGCCACAGCCCCCAGTGAACATTTAGGCCTCTTCCTAGGCGAGTGACGTCACGTTCATCCGCAGATTCCACCTTTCATTTTTGAAAGCTCCATCGGAAAATGTAAGGTGAAGACTCCCCCAATAGGCAGCGCCGCGCTCGGTAAGCTAGGAGGAGGCCGCAGTGCTCGTCGGAGCGCCACAGCCCCCTCAAACAGCTGGTCGGCGGGGGTGCTGGGAGTCGGACCCCACTGATTTATACTGATGGCCTATCCTAAGGATAGCCAGCAATATCTAGTTCCTGTATAACCCCTTTAAAGTAGTTTTTCAGGAATAAGGATTTTTTTAAGCAAGTGCCCCCTGAACAAAAGATTCCTACTTGCTCGTCATCCCGTCACTGCTGAAGCCAGTCATTGGCCGGAGCATTGCATGTGACCATGCACCACCGGAAGATGGAGACATCGGAGCAGGTAAGGAGGAACCTTCTGTTTCAGGGGACAGGCTACAGGCACTTTCTTAAAAATGAGGATTTCAGTGCACTGAGGGTGTGTCCCAACCACTGAGGGTGTGTCCCAACCACTGAGGGTGTGTCCCAACCACTGAGGGTGTGTCCCCCCCCCCCCCACACTGGAGCCCTCATTTGCAAAATAGAAGTCTCTCCTCAAGAACGCTGCAACCAATTTTCACAGGACAAGCATCAATTTTAATCAGCAGGATCAACACTAGCAGGCTGTATGCCTGGTTTAATAAAGTTGATCCTGCTGACTGGTGCCCTTTAAAGCCCACGTCATCTAAAGTCCATTTTGGCCTCATGCACACGACCGTTGGTGTTTTGCGGTCCGCAAACCGCGCATCCGCAAAACATAGAAGCTGCTCCGCGTTCCGTTATTTAAGGAACGGAGCGCGGCCCATTGTAGAAATGCCTATTCGTGTCTGCAAAACGGACAAGAATAGGAAATGCTCTATTTTTTTTGCGGGGCCACGGACCGGAACAACGGCAGCACACAGCACACGGAGTGCTGTCCGCATATTTTGCGGCCCTATTGATGTGAATGGGTCCGCGCCCGAGCCACAAAATATCAGCTCAGACGGGGACCACAACAACAGCCGTGTGCATGAGGCCTTACATGGGTAGATTATTGGGGCAATTATCAGGAGCAGACATTTGGACAAACGCTCGCGATAATCTGAACGATTGGGGTAGTGGGGGGTAGTGACATAGCTGCTCCTCACAGCTGAGGGTTTGTTACAATCACATCCAGTTTTGGCAATCCCCTATGAACTAAATGGCGAGGACATCAGCATCCTGCGGCAAAGTATAGAGACAGGAAAATCAAATGCACTTGAACTGTCTCAAAAGTATTAAAAGGAACATTTCAGGCAAAAATTATCCAATAGGCTCCGCCCAGTACTGGGCTGAGGGGAGGAGCATGACACAGGAAGTCTCGGTCCCCCTCAGGCCCTGCACTAGGCATAACACGGTGTATTAGCGGCATGGAGTGTTCCTTTAAGTAGCCTAGATAATCAGTTATCAAGAACTCGCTCTCAAATCGGCAGCCGATGGGGAGAATCAACGATATGGAAGACGGACTGGACGGCGCAGGCTTCCGTAGTGACGTCACCACGCCGCTGCCCGATGACTAGGGAGCGAGCAGGCGCCATTTTGTAGTCGTCCATTGTTACATTCCCTCCACAATGTCGGTTACGGAAAGTTAATCAAACTGTACGGAAGTAAAGAAGGCCTCCACGACCGGAGAGTGCAAGCCCCGCACCCCGGCTCTACGGAGCCAGGCCCCTCACGGAGCCTCACCCTCACTACCACCCCCCCCCATTTCCCGCCTCACTCACCGTGCGATTTCAGCCCGGTTAGCGGCATACACAGAGGCGCGGCGGGTCACTTCTTGGTAGCGAAACCGCAAATGGCGCCGCGTCCTCCGCCAGACGACTCAGGTTCCGGCTGCGTTTTTCCTCCGTCCCGCTCTCACGGCAGACACCACAGGAGAGCAGCGCGAGCCCAACCCCGCCCCCTCCTCGGCTCCGGCCAACGGGATGTTACCATGGCTCTCCAGTCCCCGCCCCTTTCCTAGTTTCTGATTGGTTCGGAGAAATAGGCACATGATTCGAAACTCAGCAGGGAGGCAGAGCTGGCCCCCGCCTGACAAAGGGCCATTCAGTGCCAGGGCTGGGAAGGGGGAACATGCCTGATTTATCATTATTATTCCTTTTTTTTGGTGAATGAGAACGATTTTCCTCAACCTTGTAACCTGAATAAGGGCTCCTGTACACGACCGCATGTTGGGTCCACATCTGATCCGCATTTTTATTGGGATGCGGCTCTGCATAAAAAGATATCATATGTCCTATTCTTGCCCATTTTGCGGACAAGTTTAGGACATTTCTACAGAAGTTAATAAATGGTGGCTCGCACTGTTTTGCAGATCCGCAATTTCCAGACCGCAAACACGGCCGATCCGTCCGCACTGCAAAAAAATACACGTGAGTGGGTTCGCATCCGTGATGCGTTGTGAACAAAGGGCCAGTGCCCTTGTATTACAGATCAGCTGTTTGCTGGCCGCATTACGGGCACAGCTGTGTGCATGAGCCCCTAAGGCTGGTTTTACACTTAAACTAAGGCGGCTTTGGCCACGACTCACCTTGGACGGGCAGAGGTCGCAGTGGAAGGTCTCACACGTGGCACGTTATACGTATACTGAAATAATATCTTAGAGGTTTGTTCCCATCTGAGACAATGGGGGCATATCGCTAGCATATACTGCCAATGTCTGATAGGTGCGGCTCCCACTCCTGGGACCCGCACCTATCTTTAGAACGGAGCCCGCAAAGTCCTGGAGGGTGCTCGGCTATTTTCCGGAGTCCCTTTGAAACGAATGGGAGGCGCACCACACAAGCGCGACCACTGCTCCATTCACTTCTTTGGGGAAGACGGAAATTGCTCGGCTATTTTCAGGTTCTCCCATAGGAATGATGTTTTAATACAGGCATCCTCAAACTGCGGCCCTCCAGCTGTTGCAAAACTACAACTCCCAGCATGCCCGAACAGTCTACAGGTATCAGCCTACAGCAGGGCATTGTGGGAGTTGTAGTTTTACAACAGCTGGAGGGCCGCAGTTTGAGTATATCTGTTTTAATAGATGCAAAATGAGCCTCTAGGAGCAACGGGGGCGTTGCCCTTACACCTAGAGGCTCTGCTCTCTCTGCAATTGCCGCACGCTCTCTGAAGTTTAATTGACAGGACCAGGCAGTGAAAATATCATCATGCCTGGCCCTGCCAATCAAACTTGAGAAGGCATGGCAGTTGCAGAGAGAGCAGAGCCTCTAGGTGTAATGGTAACGCCCCCGTTGCTCCTAGAGGCTCATTTGCATATAATAAAACATCATTCTTCTCAGAACTGTGGACACGTATGAACATGCGACCAACACAGACGCCTTCAGCTGCCAAGCGCTCATGGAACAGGTCAGCCAGTGTCATAGGGACAAACCTGCTGACAGATGCCCTAACTCACCATAGACAACCCCTTTCATACGGGTGCCACCGTGGAAAACTGACGAACAGCTGATTTTGGCACGGGCAGCTGGACGTTTCCTCCTGCAGGAAAACGTAGTGTTACATGGCAGCCCTAGGCCCTCAGTCGGTATCAATGTGACAGATGGCTGTGAGCTCAGACCCCCCCCCAGACAATTCCCTCAGACCAGAAACCCCTTCTCATAAGGTCAGGGGTGCAGGGATTAAAAACAACACACACCTCTCATTGGCGCCACGGTTCCAGCACGGAGCTCGCTTCTCCTCAATGGACGGCGGCGGTAACACGCATGTAGACGGCACAGCGCACATCCGTATATCGCTATAGATAGGCACTCCTCACGTGGAATAACACAGATAAATTAGCGTCTTTAAAAAGTATTTAATGTTACACGTTCCCTAAAACAAAATATCACCCCAAAAAATAATTTTAGCTTTAAATGTGTATAATAAAATAAGATACTTCACTTATACAACCCATAAAAACATGTTTCTTTCTCCATCAACATCCAGTGTGGCTGTAAAAATATCTGCTGCTTAGGCTACTTTCACACCTGCGTTAGGTGCGGATCCGTCTTGTATCTGCACAGACGGATCCGCACCGATAATGCAAACGATTGTATCCGTTCAAAGTCAAAACGGATCCGTCCTAACGTACGCTGAAAGTCAATGGGGGACGGATCCGTTTTCAATTGCACCATATTGTGTCAATGAAAACGGATCAGTCCCCATTGACTTACATTGTGTGTCAGGACGGATCCGTTTGGCTCCGCATCGTCGGGCGGACACCAAAAGCTGCAAGCAGAGTTTTGGTGTCCTCCTCCAGAGCGGAACGGAGCCAAACTGATGCATTCTGAGCGGATCCTTATCCATTCAGAATGCATTGGGGCTGAACTGATTCATTTTGGGCCGCTTGTGAGAGCCCTGAAACGGATCTCACAAGCGGACCCAGAAACGGCAGTGTGAAAGTAGCCTAATATATATATAATTGTCACATATATAATGTGACTGTTGGCAGTATATAGCTGTCTCTTACACAATATAGCGCAGTTTATATTACAACCATATACCTCTATAGTTTTGCTCACAAGTGTATTGGTATTGTTTCAATTTAGATCAGGGGAGCACAACCTTTTCTGGCCGGGGGCCACATTGTCAACCTGAACCAATTTTAATGGCTGAACATAAACTTTAAAGGGGTATTAGCCAGTAAAATACTATATTTATGGCATATTGAACATATAGTATATATTATAAATGTCTAGTTACACTTCTAGTACTGCCATCTAATGGGACAATAAATGAAAGACGTAGACCTACATGTCTGCTACCAGATGGGTTAGGGCCGCATAGAATGGTATTGAGGGCCGCATGTCGTGCACATCTAAGAGTACTTTCACACTTGCGTTGGTGCGGATCCGTCTGTTTATTTGCACAGACGGATCCGCACCTATAATGCAAACGTTTGTATCCGTTCAGAACGGATCCGTTTGCATTAGGTTTAAAGAAAAATGACAAAGTCCAAAACGGATCCGTTTTGAATTACATTGAAAGTCAATGGGGAACGGATCCGTTTTTAAATGCACCATATTGTGTCATTGAAAACGGATCCGTCCCCATTGACTTACATTGTAATTCAAAACGGATCCGTTAGGCTCCTCCTCTTCAGACGGACACCAAAATGCTGCATGCTGCGTTTTGGTGTCCGTCTCCGAAACAGAATAGAAGCGGAACGGAGCCGAACTGATGCATTCTGAACGGATCCTTATCCATTCAGAATGCATTGGGGCTTAACTGATCCGTTTTGGACCGTTTGTGAGAGCCCTGAAACGGATCTCACAAACGGAATCCAAAACGCCAGTGTGAAAGTACCCTTATTTAGATAGTTCACCTTTGTAGATGTGCTATTTGCACAGATAACCTTGTTTACTGATGAGGGATTACTAATATTTATGCCGCTTGTATTGTGTCCACAATTCCCTTTATTTTATTTCCTTCATTTGCCTTTGGGTTGTTGTTATTTCTTCTTTAATAAATGTTGGTGGTTAGTTGTATACCGACCATGGCCACCGAAGAAGGAGTTGGATAAACTCCAAAACGCGTTTGTTTTTAATCAGGATATCCTCTGAAATACAAGACCCATTTAAAAGAATTGATTTTCCTATTGAGGAAGTACTGTCCATGCTGGAAAGATAAGGACAAGCGTGGAGCGCTCCACAGACAATTCTGGCATAATCCTACGAATCCTATGAACATTCCAGCAGCCTAGACGCGATCCGCTGTAACACGCGGGACTGGGATTGAGCCGCGATACCACGTGAGTTACCTCAATCTAGCGAGCGCGACTGCAGCATAGATACTGCTCGCACAAAGCCGAGGGTAAACGGCATCATTGCCATGTGGGACGCTATGGTCGGTATACAACTATTACAACTATTATTACATGTAAGCTTCTTTTGTCAAGACGATGGTGATGGACCATGTGATTGGACCATGTGATGTGACGTCATCACAGGTCCTTTAGATCTTAGCTGATGCAGGGAAAGAGAGGAGAGATCGCGACTACGCGATCAAGTGGCTAAGGTAAGTTAAATTTTATTATTTTTAACCCCTTCCACTTCATTTAACAATGCATTCTTTATTAAGAATGCTATTATTTCCCCTTATAACCATGTTATAAGGGAAAATAATAAATTCTCTAGAAGACCCGAAACCGGACTTCAGTGATGAAGTCCGGCTTCGGGTGTGGGTACCAAACATGGCGATTTTTCTCACGCGCGTGCAAAACGCATTACAAACGTTTGCACCCGCGTGGGAAAAACGCGCATATTCCCGCAACGCACCCGCCTCTTTCTCAGCAATGCGGGCACATATAAACATGGGACCAACTTTCTGCCTTCAGCTGCCAAGCGCACATGTAACCGGTCAGCCAGTGTCATAGGGACAAACCTGCTGACAGAGGTAGCAGTGGATGTCTCCTCCACATCTTGGCTGGCCAGTAGCTGCTGACTGTCCTCTAGTAGCTTACAGAGGCAGGTTGAGGACAGGTGAGGGCACAGAGCCCGCTCCAGGGCAATGCCAACTAAGGGTTGTGTCTGACGAACCCACCGACTTTTGGCTGGGGGTGTCTGATGTTACTTGCGATGAAGTCGAAGATCGAGTCAACCATTCAAGAACCACTGGGTTGCTGGTGAAGACCCGACTGCTGGATGACCCGGAAGCTCAGGCCTCTCGCTGCGACTCCTGCTGCCACATCCCCTTACTCTGCTGCGACCTCTGCCTGCGCCAGAAACATTCAGGCCTCTGCCAGTCCCCTGTGCAGGGGCTGGCACTTCTCCATCTGACATACTGTTAGATCAAATAAATAAAAAAATAAAAAGGAAATTAAAATACCCCAAAAAAGTCTGTAATTTTCTCACTTCACCACACAACGGCTAATAAGCCCTTTTTTCCCCACTAATACAAGCAAAAAAGGGGTTTATAACTGCACCGCTGAACAGCAAATATATTTTTCTTTTTCCACATATATACGACACAACAGGCTTTAGAACATATAACTGCACCACTGAGCAGCAAATATATTTTTCTTTTGCCACTAATACACGCCAAAAAGGGCAGTATTTTTCACACTTCACCACAGAACGGCTAATAAGCCCTTTTTTCTCAGTAATACAAGCAAAAAATGCTTTAGAACATATAACTGCACCGCACAAGGGCAAATAAGACTCAGAAATATTTCCTTGTAATAAAACCTGTTAATGGCTGTATCAAACAGCACGTGCACCCCAATAACCAGAACGGTTTGCTGGAATTACAGAGCTGTATGATGGCAATTTGGATCCACAGTCAGTGCAGCAAGGTGTAATAGGATTGTTCCTGTTACCCAGGCTGTAACCTTCCCTGCTGAACCCTGTTCAACATAAATGCTGTGGAATGATTCCTCCCTATACTTTTCCTACACCTTGAATAATCTTTCCCTGCACTGGTAAATCGTTTTTTTAGCACAATGAAGCGCCTGCTGACGTCTCTCCCTGCACTAAGTACACTGGAAAATGGCAGAATCCAAGATAGCTGAGGCTATTTATAGGGCTGTGATATCACAGGGCTGGCTGGCTGCTGATTGGCTGCATGCATGGCATTATGGGTGATCCCGCCTTCCCAGAATTCCTTGCTCCATGTCCTCACACGTGCAGCAGCCAATTTAGGATAAATGCGACTCGTTACCACGAAGTGTGAGGAAATTCAGAGCTAATCAAATAATTCCTGAAATTCAGATCGAATTCCACTTCAATTCGCTCATTTCTAGTCGTTACCATACACATTTGATTAGGTTAAAAAAGTCTCAAGTCCAACCCATCATCCTACTGTGTTGATCCAGGTGAAGTCGAAAAACTTCTGATGGAAAAAACTAAAAAACTAGCCATGCGTGCCTCTCTAGAATTTCTGGCAAAAGGATGAACACCTCAGCAGAACCCAACAAACCCATTTATAAGTCAAGTGGGGTATATCGGATGCAATCGGTCAAATTCAGCCTGGTCTTAAGTGGAAAGTGAATAGAGGCTTACTTGTCAGGTCAATGACCAGCGGTCCTATTATAACAGCAGTATAGTGCGCCCTCTGGTGGTAAAAGTACATATAACAACTGAAACCATCACCAACTATCATCAATCATCATCATATTATAGGTTTATGGCATATCACACAATCCACCATAGCACCAGTGTGAAGAAAGACTGGACTGTTGATGGGATCTGTCCTTTGGTTTTAGGAAGAGGAAGGGTTAACACATCCACAATTACGATATGCCGTAACATTATGAGATGGGACTATATGTTATCAGTCTGATAATTGCAGCCATCTAAATGTGGCATCTGGGACAAAGATCCAGTTTGCGGCACTATCCCTGTATTTCCCAGGTAAATACCCCGATACCCTATACCCACCCATCTGCAAGACCTCCTAACAATGTCCAGGAAACTTTGCATGCACTTCAGCCACTCGTACACCGCAAAGCACACCCTCCTTGAGCTGCAGTGGCAGAAAGGCATCCCCCAACATAGGCTGATATGCGACGTTTCCACCCGTTGGAATTCCACCCTCCATATGTTGGACCGACTATACGAACAGAGAAAGGCCATAAACTATTTCTTGATGATCCAAGCGGACAGGAGTACTCCCCTATATAACTTTGATGTCAGCCGGTTGCATCTCATGCGTGACACCTGCCGTTTGCTCAGGCCCTTTGAGGAGGCCACGTTATTTGTCAGTCGCCAGGACTACAGAATGAACAATGTCATTCGATCTGCTTCATGTCCTGGAACAGATGCTGGTAAATCTGGCTGGTCAGGGGACTGGAGACGTGGTGCCAACATCTCAAAGCCACATGAGCCCTGTGGGGGCTGAACTGGAGAAGGAGGAAGACATTGGAGCACAAGCAATGTGTAGCGACATGGGTGGTTTTTCTACACAGGTGACAGGAGAGGAGGAGCAGCCAGAGGAGCTACAGGGAGATGAGGAAGAGGAGGCAGAGAACCCAGACACACCGTGGCAGTATGCAGTGAAGATGGAGGCAGGGTGTCCCTCCGTGTCACTTGCACAAATGGCCCGATGCATGCTCACTTGCTTGCGTAGTGACAGCCGAATTGTCACTGGTGGGGGTGGGGGGTAGGAGCAGTACCAACTCCATCAGCAGCAGCCAGAGTCTAGAGTCGCTAATAAGCAGCTTTCTTCACCCGCCTAGTGAAGAAACTACTCACTAGCAGAAGCAGCACCTAGACCTGGAGCAGGACCTGAACCAGCAGGTGGTGGCATACTTGGACAGCACCCTGCCACCCCACATTGAAGATCTGCTGTATTACTGGGCAGCCAAACTAGCAGACTGCCCTGGAAAAGCTGTCCTGCCTGTCCAGTAGTGTGGCATCAGAGCGGGTGTTTAATGCGGCGGGGGCCATAGTTACCCCAAGAAGAACTCGCCTGTCCACCCAAAATGTGGAGAGACTGACCTTTCTTCTGGCTACCTGCCTCAGCTACTTTTCTGATGCTGTCACCTGCCTGATGCCACACATCTGATGCCAAGTGCTCCTTCTTTCACTCACCATGTTCAGCAGGTACTGGTATTGCCACCCACCTCCCCACTATGTCACCTTGCCGCCTGATGCTGCTGCCACCTCCACACTATGTCACTCACCTTTCCACTCTGTGGTCTCCTGATGCAGCCACCTCCACACTATGTCACCTTGCCACTCTGTGGCCTCCTGATATTGCTGCCACTTCCACACTATGTCACTCACCTTTCCACTCTGTGGTCTCCTGATGCTGCGGCCACCTCCACACTATGTCACCTTGCCACTCTGTGGCCTCCTGATATTGCTGCCACTTCCACACTATGTCACCTTGCCACTCTGTGGCCTCCTGATGCTGCCACCACCTCCACACTGTCATTGTGCCAGTCTGTGGCCTCCTGATGCTGCTGCCACCTCCACACTGTCATTGTGCCACTCTGTGGTCTCCTCATGCTGCTTCCACCTTACCACTATGTCATAGGGCCACACTGTGGACTTTTCATGCTTTTCCCACCCTCCCCACTTCATGACTGGGCCACTATTTTGCCTTTCGGCCTGGCTGACATCATCATTTATTTGACCCTTCTTCTGATCTTTCAGAAGGAAGGAAAAATTAGATGCACAACAGATTCTGTCTGTGTAGCAGCTGTAAGGCCTATATGGTCCCATCAGAATTGGCTTGTGATTTGGTAGCTTAAAGCAAGAGTGGGTACAAAACACAGAAGACATGCAAATATTCCATTCACGTGTCATCTCTGTTTTGGATCCACTCCTGTGTTTTTTTGGCATTAACAATACTGATGGATTACTGACCAAATGTTGACCGAGTGAAGGTGGATGCTCAACAGACAGGATCCATTTTTGGGGGTTATTATTCTGATGGATCAGAGGAAGGGCAAAATAATCAGTGAAGTCGACACAAACTTACTGCTGACACCCTCTCCACTCTGTCAGGGAAGCTCTACTTTTATAAGTGTTTAATAGAACAGGTTCTGTAGACATCTATGTGGAATCAGCTGACGACGGTGTAAAAGGAGTGCACTTCTTCTTGGCGCTAACCTCTACCTGTAAGGCTGAGTTCATACTTGAGTTATTTGGTCAGTTTTGGCCCCGTAATTGCCCAAATAAGTAAAGTGTGCAGTGATTCTAAGAGCGACGTCTGTCATCTACATGTTATACTGACTCACAGTATTATTTCACTACCACAGCAGACTCCCTATGCGTGTTACTGCAAGGCACAGTGTTCTACACCCCTATAAAGGCTCTCTAAAGCCAAGAAATAGCAGTTTTTGAACGAACCGGCGAATCGAATTTTTGAAAACTTTACTCATCTCTAGTTATAATAATGACATGCCTCCCAGCCACCTGGATCCAGAGGGACAGTAACAAATTTCAGCCTCTGTCCTGTAGTCCCAGGACAGATGCCACCCGTCCAGACTTCAACTGCACCTGAATCCTCAGGACGCACATACAAGTGAATACAATGGTGAAGCAGAGAACAGGCAGTCCTGTTCGGCGCAGGCAGATGTGCTACAGTGACAGCATCACGCTGGCTGCGCAGAGCTACAAACATCCCAGACCGGAGACCAGAGCATACCTGCCTTACACCTTTCTTAGTGGGAATGTGGGATAGGTGAATATTCAAGCCAATGGGGCATCAGTGTGTATGAAGGCCTGATACTTTGTTGGCTGCAATTTAGAGGGCATAACTTTGTATGAGGGCACTTAAAGGGCATCTGTCAGCAGATTTGCCCCTATGACACTGGCTGACCTATTCCATGTGCGCTTGGCAGCTGAAGGCATCTGTGTTGGTCCCATGTTCATATGTGCCCGCATTGCTGAGAAAAATGATGTTTTAATATATGCAAATGAGCCTCTAGGAGCAACAGGGGCGTTACCATTACACCTAGAGACTCTGCTCTCTCTACAACTGCTGTGCCCTCTGCACTTTTATTGACAGGGCCAGGCAGTGAAAACATAATCATACCTGGAGCTGTCAGTCAAAATGGAGCAGTCGCGGCAGTTGCAGACAGAGCAGAGCCTCTAGGTGTAATGGTAACGCCCCCGTTGCTCCTAGAGATCTATTTGCATATATTAAAACATCATTTTTCTCAGCAATGCGGGCACATATGAACATGGGACCAACACAGATGCCTTCAGCTGCCAAGCGCACATGTAACAGGTCAGCCAGTGTCATAGATACAAAACTGCTGACAGATGCCCTTTTAAAGGGTCTCATATTGTATGGGAGCACTTATGAGGGGATTACTTTGTTGGGGCACATAAGACTGTGTGGGAGGCACTACTGTGCAGGAGCAGTACCAGTCCCAGTACCCATGCATACCTCCCTTTACATCCACATAATACTGCAAAACTGCGACAATCACAATCATCTGCAGAACCTCTACTGTAAATCACGTTGACAGAGACATATTCCTCATCTGCCCACTTTAGGAGAGGAAGTCAACTCTGTCCTACATAACCCCTGGGGGCACGTACTAATGAATTGAATTGAGCAGTGATCAGCACTGATCCCTTGGGAACCACAGGTCTAATCAAATACATGGGATCTTTCGGACATGGGGTAGCGGTGGTTTGATATAGGACAGTATGGCAGTTTCTAACATTGGTGGGATATGTCTTTGATATGAGGGTACTGTGGTTGGCTTTAGTATAGGGACACAATGACTGGCATTCTTAAAAGGGTTCTTTGGCTTTTTTTTTTAATAGTGGACGGTGCTTTTATAGGAGCGTATTTATAGGAGAACTGCCTATAGCCGGCAATGTTCTGGAGGTACTGTGACTGACAATGGTATGGGAGAACTGGCTGTTTATGTGTGGCACCTATAAACCCCCCTTGACAAAAATCCTACAAACCCTAGCACCACCAGATACAATTTTCTAAATTCATATATCAGTGTTAAGCATGGCTTCCTGGGTTCAACTCTGCATACTCTGGAAATAGGTTAAAGGGGTTTTCCCTTCCGGGCATTTACGACATATCGATAGGATATGTCATGAATATCCGATAGAACCCACTCCCATCTCAATAAATGGAGAGCAAGCTATGCATGCGCATCTTTCTCCATTCACAGCGATGGGACTTCCAAAAATAGCTGAGCACCGTCTCATCTATTTTCAGAAGTCCCATAGCAATGAATGAAGGGGTGGCTGCGCATGCGCAGTTTCCTCTCCATTCACTGCTGTGAAACTTCCAAAAATAACTGAGCGAGAACGCGGCCTCGACATGAAGGGAGAGCAGGCCACACATTGCACAGCTTTTCCCATTCACTCAGCTATTTTCGAAAGTCCTATAGCAATGACCGGAGGGGTGGCTCCTCTCCATTTACTGCTATGCGACTTCTGAAAATAGCCGAGCGCGCTCACTTGGCAATTTTTAGAAGTCCCATAGCAGAGAGAGCAGAGACGATGCTGCGCATGTGCACTGTGCTGTTCATTTACTTTTGGCCCCGGTTCTTGAGCTAGGTGTGGATCCCTGAGACATGCACCAATCAGACATTTATAGCATAACCTTTCCATATACCATAAATGTCCAGATGTCAATTAATGGGATTGTATCGAGTCTACAGGATAGAGGATATCTAACTGATCGCTGTGGGAACCCAACCCATATCAAGAATCGGGGGTCCCATGTCCCTGTCCTGACGAGCGCCTTGCTGCCCCATTCATTCTCTATGGGACTGCCGATGATAGAGTGCAGTCCCATAAAGAACACATAGAGTAGGGTGGTGGCTTGGCCTGTCGCTCCATATAGAATAAGACATGGGACCCCCCCACTCTCGGGATCCCTATAATACAGAACTAAGATTATGACCCGAGAGGCCAAAGGCAATCTCAGTATATCCCTGCAGAGTATGCTGGCGCTATATAAATGCGGAAAATAAAATATACACTGTGAAATGAAGTCGACCCCCAAAATTATTTTAATTGGAAATTTATTAATTGGCGGATTTAAGGAAAGAGAGAGCGATGGATATTTACACAGGTCATACAAATAAATAACATAAATAAAATAAAATAAAAAAAATCACGCGCCGAGCCAATTTGTTAGCATTTCCGACAGTGCACCGTCGGATTAACTCCTCTTCTGCAGTGTATCTGTAATCCCAGTTCCACTATGTGTTGAATACTCTTTGTCTAAGTGTTGATCTCTGGAATTGTGGGTATGGGGATAGGTACTGTCACTCCTGGTATTGATGGAGAGGTGTCTCCTCCAGCCCCTCATGGCTTTGCAGATATCTTTCCTTACGTTTTCGCTGACCAACACATAGATGAAAGGATCCGCCACGCTGTTGACGGTGACCAGGCAAAGGAACATGGAATAGGGCGTGTAGATCTCCTCTTCAAAATCGCAGAAGGTTTTATCATTTTCCTCCAAGTAGTAAGCAATACTCCGGGCGAGCAACACAAAGTGATACGGAGCGAAGCAGATCATGAATATGACGATGATTGTTATGGCGAGGTACTTGACTTTGGTCTTCTGCTGGTCCGTGAAGCTGACGCTGGTCTCGATCCTCTTTTTGATCACGAAGTTGGTGTAAGTCAAAGTTGACAGAGGGATTAAAAATCCAACGATGAACCGGGCCACATAGAAATGAGCGACGTGCGGGGGTATTGGTAACGTTTCGAAACAAGTGGTTTGGTTTTCCGTCTGGTTGCCGTCACTGATGATGAAGACGGGGGAGTGAATCAGCGCCACCAAACTGAAAAGAACCACGGTGACAATAATGGCGATTTTCTGCCTCCGAAGTCCTCTGGACTCCAAGGCGTATTCCACGGCCAGGTAACGATCCACAGAAATGCAGCACAAAAGCAGAATACTGATATAGATGTTGTTGAAGAAAATATAGCCCGTAATTTTGCAAGCCGTTGGTCCCCATTGCCACTTGTGGTCGTTTCTTACGTACAGGATCCAAAGGGGAATCGTCCCGAGGTACATGAGTTCACTTAGAGACAGGCTGAACAGGTAGACCGCCAGCACGTTTTTCCGCCATATTTGTAAAAAGGTCAGCCATAAGGTTAAAAGGTTCGCTGGTATTCCAATGACTAGGACGATGCTGTAGAGTATAATGACGAAAAGGGCGCTTTCACCATAGGGTGGGACGCACTGTGCCAACGCGCTCGTGGTGTTGTTCCATGTCCCCATTGTTGAATTCAGGTCCCAGGAAACATTGCCTCCTGCAAATTTTTGCTTCATTTTTGGCTACTGCAAATGAAAACAAATAAAAAAAACAACAGGTTAGATATACACGGACCAGGTTAAAAAAGGACCACGTACAAGCAGCGGTGGTCCCAGATAATCCCTATCCATAGGGATGGGCTTTGGACCTTCTTCCATGAGCCTAAGAGCCTCTAGCAAGCATTGGCTCACATTCTGGTGGATTGAAGGCATCCATGGATCATCTGAATGGCTGCCATGTAATACTAAGTTTTGCTAAAGAGGAGACGTCTGACTGGCCATGGCTAGCGGTCTGCGGATAATTGCAGATGCTTCCATATTCAAGGGGTTGGCTGCTGGCTGTGGCTGATTGCCCATATTAATGGCCTAATATCGATGGTCATCAATATATCATTAGAGGCGGTCCAACACCTCACACCCCTGACGATCATCTGTTCCGGCACTCGAACTATAGTCAGATAGAGTGTAGTTCATTTGCTGGAGCTCCTCTGATTGGCGGGGGTGCAGGGTGTTGGACCACCGCAGATCTGATATTGATGACCTATCTCGAGGATAAGCCATCAGTCGTAAAATCCTAGACAACCCCTTTAAGGGCTAATGTACAACTGTAAGGAGCCATGAGGCGGCACAGGTAGAAGTCTATATGGCTGTACTGTTTCCATGAGGGGAGGTCAGAAGTATTCTGCCCTTAAAACATTGCTTCTGGGGGAGAATATCTCGCTAGTACAGTGCCATATGAAGGCACTATATGGCAGCACATCAATTGCCTATGAGCTGTAGGGACTCCAAATGCCACCATACTGTGCATACAGCTCTGTTGCATGCAACAGACCTAATACTAGAAGTCTTAGAAATGTGCCTAATAAGGAAGAAAAAGCAGTAATGAGTAATCTGATCATTAACGGTTTCTTGCTCAGACAAATACCTCAACATGTTCTGGTAAAACCGTCCTTTTCTCATTGTGGCGGTTTTTGTTTCGGAAATCAATTAAAGCTACCACAGAGATGAGTTGACCGATAATGGCTGTGTATCTACAGTATCTAGACACGTGATGTCTCGTGCACAACATACTACTCATATCTTTCATATGTGTGAGGAGCTGATATGCAGAGCACCGTAGACCCTAGGAATCCCAGAGTCAGAAGACCCATTTATGTAGAATTTCAGAAAATGACACTCAACACTGTGGTGCGTAATATACTTGCCGCTCCAAAGTTGCATGGATCAAACCATCTGGGAACCCGGCCACGTGACACTTTTATTCTGAAAATCCAGCTTCCACCAGTGTCACGTCGTTTACCAGGTTTCTGGTCTGGGTTATGAACAAGAAATCACTTTTGTTGTGGATGGGGCCAGAACGATTCCCCTGCTTGGAGCATGTGCAAACTCCTGAATACACATTATCTGTGGGTGGAATAGTTCTTGCCTCATCCATAACGGAAGCAACGTCCCATTCACAGCCTATGCCGGAAACCCGGTAAAAGACGTGATGTTGGCGGTTCCCTAGAGGCCGATCTGTGCAACTTCAGAACAGTAAGTATATTACAAACGTTCTCCTATAGGTGTGAGATTAAGGTGGGTTTGCATGACCGACTGGGTCCCGGAAAACCCCTTTAATGCTTATGGAAATGTATAGAATTCTTGTTCTCCACATCTTCAATCCTTGCCTCGGTTGAACTTGCCGACAATCTTGTCTATTGTCAACCATACTACGTGAGAATGTAAGTACAAGTCTACCACAAGCTCACCATGAAGTAAGTGCATAAACACCACAAGCTGACCAGGAAGTAAGTGCATAGACACCACACGCTCACCAGGAAGTAAGTGCATAGACACCACACGCTCACCAGGAAGTAAGTGCATAGACACCACACGCTCACCAGGAAGTAAGTGCATAGACACCACACGCTCACCAGGAAGTAAGTGCATAGACACCACAAGCTCACCAAGAAGTAAGTGCATAAACACAACAAGCTCACCAGGAAGTAAGTGCAAAGACACCACAAGCTCACCAGGAAGTAAGTGATTTGACACCACAAGCTCACCAAGAAGTAAATGCATAGACACCACAAGCTCACCGGGAAGTAAGTGCAAAGACACCACAAGCTCACCAGGAAGTAAGTGATTTGACACCACAAGCTCACCAAGAGGTAAGTGCATAAACACCACAAGCTCACCAAGAAGTAAATGCATAGACGCCACAAGCTCACCAGGAAGTAAGTGCATAGACACCACAAGCTCACCAAGAAGTAAGTGCATAGACGCCACAAGCTCACTAGGAAGTAAGTGCATAGACACCACAAGCTCACCAGGAAGTAAGTGCATAGACACCACAAGCTCACCAGGAAGTAAGTGCATATACATCACAAGCTCACCATGAATTAAGTGCAAAAACACCACAAGCTCACCAGGAAGTAAGTGCATATACACCACAAGCTCACCAGGAAGTAAGTGCATAGACACCACAAGCCAGTGGCATAACTAGAAATGACTGCGCACCACAGGACATGTTTTAACGGGATCCCCCTCCCCCAGCAACTTCTTTTCAACTCCTGACTCCTGTGCAACCCACACTCCTGTGGCTAGTCAAGATCTCGCTCTTAGATGAGGCCCAGCAGCCCCTCAGTCCGTTTTCTACAGTGTCACTGTATATAATGTCCTTGTCTAATACTGTAGTGGGGGCCCTGTATATAAAATCTTTTAGTTCTCCTCCTAGTTGGGCCCCTTTTGAGTTTGGGCCCCAAAACAGCCGCTTCCCCTATAGCTACGCCCCTGCCACAAGCTCAACAGGAAGTACAGTAAGTGCATAGATAAAACAAGCTCACCAGGAAGTAAGTGCATAGACACAACAGGTATCTAAACCACCAGTGAGAAAAAGAAGTTCACTGCATAAGTGCAACATACCGTAGATACTTGTAAGGTGAAGGTGCCATTTAAAAAGTGAATTACTATAGAATCATTACACACAGAGTGATCTATTTCAAGCAATTTGTTATTTAATGTTGATTATTCTGGCTTACAGCTAATGAACACCCCAAAGTCTATATCTCAGAAAATTATTAAATATTGTAGACTAGTCGTGTCACCCTGTAATCAGCTAAACAGCACAAAACACCTGCAAAGGTTTCATAAGCCTTTAAATGGTCCCTCAGTCTGGTTCAGTAGGCAACACAATCATGGGGAAGACTAGTGACTTGACAGTTGTCCAGAAGACAGTCACTGACACCCTCCATAAGCAGGGTAAACCACAAAAGGTAATTGCTAAACAAGCTGGCCATTCAGAGTGCTGTATCCAAGCATATTATGGGAAGTTAAGTGGAAGGAAAAAGCATGGTAGTAAAAGATGCACAAACAACAAGGATAACCGCAGCCTTGAAAGGATTGTCAAGAAAAGACCATACAAGAATTTGGGGGAGATTCACAAGGTGGGCTGCGGCTGGAGTCAGCACCCCAGGAGCACCACACACAGACGTATCCAGGACATGGACTACTACTGTTGCATTTCTTGCATCAAATTACTGTTGACCCAGAGACAAAGTCAGATAGTGTCATCTGCCAGGACATTTTAGAGCACTTCATGCTTCCCTCTGCTTTATGGAGATGCTTATTTCATTTTCCAGCAGGACTTGGCACCTGCCCAGGCTGCCAAAAGTACCAATACCTAGTTTAATAATCACGGTATCACTGTATGCTTGATTGGCCAGCAAACTCGCCTGACCTAAACCTTATAGAGAATCTACGGGGTATTGTCAAGAGGAAGAGGAGAAGCACCATACCCAACAAAGCAGATGAGCTGAAGGCCGCTATCCAAGCCACCTAGGCTTCCATAACACATAGCGTTCATATACTGGACAGACTTTTCAGTAGGCCAACAGTTTTGTATTAAAAATCGTTTTTTAATTGGTCGTTTATAATATTCTAATTTTCTGAGATACTGACTTTTGGGTTTTCGTTAACTGTAAGCCATAATCATCAACATTAACTAAATAAACGCTTGAAATAAATCACTCTGCGTGTAATGAATCTATAAACTATAGGAGGTTCACTTTTTGAATTTCTGGAATAAATTACGATAACTTTTCGATGATACGTATTCTAATTTATGGAGATGCATCTGTATTCTTTAAAATTGTGGATTTTCGTTTTAGGAATGTTGTTGCCCCTATATTTGTATGTGCACCTGTAGCCCTTAGGTTGTAAGGGCTGGCAGTCCACCAAGCAGGGGAAACATGGGTCCCGATCTGCCGTCTGGCAAGAGGAGGAGATGCCAAACGTCAGTGTGGGCCCATGTAGAGCCTGGCACTAACCAAAGTGGAAGGAGAACTGCAAAAAAAAGCCAGTGGACTCGCCACGTACCTGTGGGGTGTGTCAGCCCAT
Organism: Bufotes viridis; assembly: GCA_033119425.1. Lineage (NCBI taxonomy): Eukaryota > Metazoa > Chordata > Amphibia > Anura > Bufonidae > Bufotes > Bufotes viridis. The sequence continues at coordinate 19,444,605 of CM065599.1, forward strand.
GGGCCTCAGAGCTGCCGCTGAGAGATATTCCGATGGACGACCGTGGGTCTTAGCGGACCCATACAAAAAACGTATACGTTAAACGGATGCCTCAGGCTGATGCCATACAGTTCTATTGTAATAGAGTTCTATTGTAAAAAAAAAAAAACTTATACTTTTTTTTACCCGACTTTTTTTCTAACGTAAACGTCCAACGGAGGCATAAAACGTGATGTAAAGCCATCCTTAATGCCACCTTCAGGTTGGCCAATATTTTGGTGCAAAATGCTATACTCCCTTTCCTACTAAACCGTGTACCCTTGACGTGCGGGGTGCAGTGATTTATTTTACTTGGCTTGCTTGGTTTATAAATATGTTAAAAATGAGATGAAATTTTGCAAAAACCACGCTAAATTCTGGCGCAGCCACAGTAGTAAATGTCGACCTAGTGTTCTAGATCCAGAGCCTGGGAGGCAACGTTTAAGAGTAGCTGCCGGGAGACAAATTTCTATGTTGGTAAAAAGTTTGTGAAATTTTGGGACCTGAGTGGTTCATTAAAGCGGTTTCTTAAAGGGGTTACCCACCCCCCCCTCTTCCTCCGCCGCAGTACTCCACTTCCATGCTTGTCAAATTCCAGAGTGGACGGGGGCTGCAGCCAGCTCTGGTTCCCTGCTTTTCAACTTCTGGAGTGGATGGGGTTTAGGTGTGCCTCTGCAGCCAGTCATTGGCTGCAGTGGCGCACTTGACCTCCATCCACTCCAGAAGATGACAAGCAGGGGACTGGGAGCTCTGCGGACCGGAGGAGCCGGAACTGAAGCCATGGGGAGTAGGGGTAAGGCTGGCCAAAAGGATTTGAAAGCTGGATAAACCTCTTTAAAGCAACACTGCGCCATATCTAACAAGGACTCGGACTGGAATTGCGTGGGCCACCTGGTGGCCTGAGACAGTACTCTTGCGTGTGCATGGCACATGTCTATAGCTGTGGGTAGCTGGGCACCCAAGAAATATAGTGCCATAGCGAGTGGTGCAAGTGAGAGATGCAGGGCACAGGTAGAAGCTGACAGCCACTTTGGCGCAACTCGACAAACTTTTGGAATTTTGTCGTGCCAGTGTTGGAAAATAAAGTCAATTGTTCGAGCGCAATTCTATTATGCGTCGCTCCAGAGGGGAAATGAACGTCAGTAAAGGAGGCCCCGGGGGAGGCTTCCAAATTTGCTATTACATATTTTTACGAGCTTCAGCTAAGTTAGGAAAGACCCGGCTAAAAATACGACTGCCGTATTCTTGGGAGGTCTGCATTCTGTGGGTCTCGCAGGGAGTTGTGAGATGTTTGTGTTGCAGATGTTTCACATAAAGGTCACGAACCATCTTTTAAAAAGAAGCAGCAGTGATTTACAAAATGTTAGCATCGGCGGCTTATCGATTCGTATAATATTGTGCAAAAAAATTCGTTTTTCACAGCATCACCTGGATCTCAATACATTTGTCACTGAATGTAACAAAGTTATTAAGTTATTCAATAATGTGTATCTATATAGCGCCATCTGCTGTTTGCTCTTTTCCATATTTCTCTGTCCGCCTCAGTAACATTGCTGAGGTGGTCGTACATATTCGGTTCCATCCTCCAACTGCAACCATCCATATCTAGTGTTAGAAGCTGTCAGTTACAGGGCTAGGCCTGCAGCAAAAAGAACATGCCCCCCTGAGTTGTGATAGGGAGAGAGTGGCCGCAAAAAGAAAATGCCCCCTGAATATTTATTGGGAGAGCGCTGCCATAGAAAATACATGCCCCCTTAGCTGTGACAGGGAGAGAGCTACAGCAGAAAGGACACACCCTCTGAGCTGTGATAGGGAAAGAGCAGCAGCAGAGCACATGCCCACCGAACTGTGATTGGGAGATAGCTGCAGCAGAAAGGACACACCTTCTGAGCTGTGACAGAGCTGCAGCAGAAACGGCACATCCCTTGAGCTGTGATAGGGAGAGAGCTGTATCATAAAGCACCTGCCCCTTGAGATGCAGCAGAAAAGACACACCCCTGATTTTGGCGTTTCAGGACTGGTTCCAACTTTGTTAGGCTACATTCACACGAACCTATTTTATTTCCGTGGCCGCGTACTATCGGCATACGTATGTCCATTCCGTAGCCCCACAAAAAAAATAGAACATGTCCTATTCTTGTCCGTTTTGCGGACAAGGATAGGCATTGTTACAATGGATCTGCAAAAAAATAAACGGATGCCATACGAAACATCATCCATTTTTTTTGCAGATCCGCAATTTGTGGACCGCAAAACACATATGGTCGTGTAAATGTAGCCTTAGGCTTCCAAAGCCGTGGCCATATTTTGGTCCGCAAACCAAGGATCCAGAAAATACAGATACCTTCTGTGTGCATTCCACATCTTTCACACTCGAATCAATAGAAATGACTATTTGCATCTGCAATATGGACCAGAAGAGGATATGGTCTATAATTTGTAGAATGGTCTGTCTATTACATATCTATCTATCTCATATCTGTCTATCTATCTACCACATATCTATCTATCTATCTATCTATCTATCTCATCATATCTATCTATCTATCTATCTAAAAATCTATCTATGTTTCTGTCTATCTATCCATCTATCTATTTATCTAACATCTATCTATCTATCTATCTATCTCTTATCTATCTATGTTTCTGTCTGTATATCTATCTATCTATCTATCTATCTATCTATGTTTCTGTCTGTCTATCTATCCATCTCATATCAATCTATCTAATATCTGTCTATATATCTAACTAATATCTATCTATCTATTGCATATCTCTATTATCTATCTATAACATATCTATCTATCTATCTACCTATCTATCTACCTATCTACCTATCATATTCTACTTTTTAATGGGAAATTGGGGCGGCAACTGCAGAAGGGAAGCGTTTGCTCAGGAAGTTACAGACCGCAACACACGTTCACAGGTTTAGCAATGTCTACCCACTTCAGATGAGTAACACTTCCTTGTGCTGCAGCCCAGGAGGAGCTGATGAAGAGAGTGGCTCTGGCTGCAACAGCTACTCACGCAATCTTCACACCGATGCTCTCTAGGACCGGGCAGTGATAGAAAGGTCCCCCCTTTCTTCCCTGCTATGGTTATGTTCCCTCCAGGTACACCCTAAAGTTGAGGCTCCTGCCTGATGGCAGATGGTGTGTACTTGGAGTTATGGTGCGGGTGCAATGCAGGAGATGGTCAGTAACCAGGTCAGTTGTAGAAAATAGACAAGTCTCTGGGAATTGTAGTACATCCAACGGTATCAAAACACAGTTCCTAACAATTCACAGTGGAAATTTTCTCTGATAGCAATGTATGAATGTGAGCAATGATAGGGTCTGTAGTACTCCTTTCAATTTTTCTAATGCCTCTATCTGTGCAGAATCTAAGGATGGCAATAAGGTTCTTGCAAAACTTGTCTGCAGTTCCCAGCTGAGGGGTACAGGATTAAGATACAATGGGCCAGACTCTGTCCAAGTGTGACAGGTGTAGTAGCAATGACCCCTTCACAGCAGTAAAGTCTATCAGCCTTAAACAGCGAATACATTACTGACTGACTCGACTGCTCGGCCATGCAGATTCTAGAGCTTCTGATGCTTTCTTTCTCTCTCTGGTCTACTGTTAAAGCCGAAATGGTTTTCTCTCTGTGGATCTCTCAGAGATAGTGGTTCTCTGAAGTTCAGGCCTAATCCTCCGAGGAGTGAGCACATGTAACGCCTCTCTTCTTCAAGGGTCTGCATGCACAATGCGTTATTATGTGCACATTCTCCATCCATGAAATAGCTGAATGCCAAAACAGGGAGCCGCCTGTCTAGCAGAGGTCCCAACGATCTGCAAACCCTGGGGCAATTTGGCAATTCCCATTTTGTAGGCCTTCACTTACTAGGGGCTGGGCAACCCCTCTAAATCTGTGGGAAATCCTAGCAGCACCACCAACTATTACATGGTTCATATTGAAATCAGTTTTTGCAATGCACAAATTTGGCAGGCCGAGATATTCTGTGACACTGTTGCATGGAATGCAGCGTTGCACCAGATTTTGGCACAGAATCTGCATCAAAATCAGACACGTGTGAACAGGGCTTTAGTGTTCACTGCTGCAGCAGGTGTTTCACTTCTTCGATTTGCAATTCTTAACCGCTGTGACTTGCTCAGTTTTTCTATTGCCTCTCTTTTTGATAACTTGTTATTCCAATTACAATGTCTTTGTTACTTCCTTATTATTACATGGGTGTGCTAAATGACCACGCACTTGCTTGGCTGTTCTCAGAACTCCACAGAAATGAATGGAGCATGCTGGGAGTCGTAGTTTCACCACAGCTGGAGTGCCGAAGGTTAGCCATCACTGAATTCTAGTATATCGCTGCATTTAAGGGCTCATGCACACAAATGTATTTTCTTTATGTGTCCATTTCGTTTGCAAAACCATTCATTTCAATGGGTCCGCAAAATAAACGGAAGTTACTCCGTGTGCATTCTGTTTCCGTATGTCCGCATGTCCGTTCCGCAAAAAAATACAAGATGTCCTAATATTGTCCGCATAACGGACAAGGAAAGGACTGTTCTATTAGGGGCCAGCTGTTCTGTTTTGCAAAATACGGAATGCACAGGCGTAAATGTTGGCGAAAAACTACACCGGCGAGGAGCTGGAGCAGTTTTTTTTCGCCAGGAGCAAGGACTGTCATAGATGCGCCTAATTTATAAAATATCCGAATCTTCTGGCTGCCAAGAGGGGAAACTTAGGCCACTTTTACATCTGCGGCATGGCTTCTCCGGATCTGAAATCTGACCGCAAATGCCGAGAATCGGCCGCTGCATACTGCGGTTTGTGTCTGTCCGAATACCGGCATCCTCTTCCGGAGCAGGCGGCTGGATCTCCGTGCCGCAGATGTTAAAGTAGCTTAAGACCGGCGTAAAAAGACAGTCTTAATCTCTTCTGCGGAGTTCACCCCAAGTGTGCAGCGTCTCCGCACCACAGCAAAGTCCATACATGTGGCCGTACCCTATTAACGCTCTTGATTCCGATTACACGTTACAGATCACTAAACTTTTCTATTAGCCTACAATGGCAACAAATACTGTACATTGTAAATTCTCAATCATAATAGTAACAGAAACATAAAACTTTACATTCTGACATTATACTACCATAGCAATCCTGTGCAGCTGTACTGTGCATGTTAGATGTGTGGTATAATGTAATGCCATGTGCTCAGTACGTATGTACGGCAGGGCTGGGTTTGTCTTCTGGCACACAATGTGTTATCTATAGCTTTACTCAGGGGTACAAAGAAACCTGCTACCGGGGCTACAGGCACTTTGTATAATGAGAAATTTTCAGTTCTAACTATAGAGTGCAATTTAGTAGATTCCTATGGACTGCTGCAATCATTTCAGAAGATTTGAACGCGTTTGCTACAAAGAGTCTATGTAGCCAACACAAGGGGTGTTGGGGAGCAGTAGCCGAAATTTTTGCAGCAAGAGTTTCCAATGTGACTCACCGGGTGACAGCTACAGTCTAGAGGAATACATGCACTACTATGGATTGCACGGTTACTTATATTAGAAAATTTCATTACAAAAGGTCCATGTGCATCTCCAGGCTAACGCAGCTCAAGGAAAGCTCCACTACATCTGGAAGGGAGTTTCAAGTGCACAGTAAAACGTCTTGAAGAACATCAAAATCTTGAAGAACGTCAAAATCAGAAGCATCATAAATACATACCTCCTTAGGAGCGTGTAACATTTCCACCCGTCTCCGTTGGATTCTGTTCTTTCTCCGCGCTGGCTTGTGATAGTCTCACTACGGGTCTAGAACGCGTTAACACAACAGGAAGTTTCTCAGTGAAGTACATGTATTGAATGGCTGCTCACAGCAGACAATGAATAGGACTTTCCACTTTGTCATCTGATGAACTCTCGAGCCTCTTTTTTTTTTTCATCTCTCTCTGGACTTTCTTGCTTGATTTTTTTTTTCTCGACCCTGAAAAATGTATTTATCTTCACATCTAAGACTCAAATTTACATGTAGTGCCAAACGTTTTCAAGATACAGAGTAAAAGTTTTTTTTCACTTTACTGAAAAATGAAACGTTAATTTCCTAGGTCATAGACTCTCACTGTGGAAAATGTGAGTGCCATCACCCACTCCCACTACTTTGACCACAAAAAAAAAAAATTTCACTACAATACCAGCGCGCCTAGGCAGGAGATGTCATAAGGCTACTTTTTTTTTTTTTACTAAGGGGTTTTCCAAGGAGATAAAAGAAAACGTTAAAGGGGTTAGCCCATCTCAGACGTTGACAACATATCGCCATGTCATGTAGGTGCAAGTCCCACCTCTGGGACCCACTCCTATCTCCAGAATTGGGCCCTCGAAATGAGCGTAGATCACACTGCTATGGAAGTTCGTAAAATTATCGAATAAGCGCGCTCAGCTACTTTCAGAGGTCCCATAGCGGTGAATGGAGAGCGTACCGTGCATGCAAGGCCACCTCTCCAATCACCGCTATGGGACTACCAGAAATTGCTGAGCCTGCACTCAGCTATTTTCAGAATTCCCATATAGGTGAACAGAGGGTGGCCATGATTGAGTGGTGCGCTCCCCTTCGCTTCGAAAGTCCCATTATGCAGATAGGATCCGGGTCCTGGAGGTGGGACCTACACCTATCGATGAGAGATGGGAATACCGCTGTATAGGGAGTCTGTCATCAATAGTGTTGAGCGAACTTGTTTTTTAAATTCGGCGTCCAAGGTTCGGGTTATCAAAGAATCCCATTATGGATTCCAAATTCCATTATGGTCCGTGGTAGCGGAATCCATAACGGGATTCTTCGATAACCCGAACCCGAACTTTGGACACAGAACTTAAAACACAAGTTCACTCAACCCTAGTCATCAATGTTAACACTTTAAACCATTTCCCGTGTCCTGTAGTTGACATGCACAATATACCAAACCTACCTTTATGTTTTTTCATTTATATTTATTGCCCCCGAAAAACAACATTTTATCCATATGCAAATGGATAGAAAAGAGCACAAAGGGGCAGTGCCCATCGCCAACAGAGCCCAGCCGCTGTCATTTGAATTGAGCCCCGGTCCTCCCCTCTGCACCTTCTCTCCACCCGCCTCTGCTCCCTTCTTATAAATCCACTGCTTGAAATCCTGCACAGGTGCACAGCTATGCTCTGTTCACGCCTATGATGTATGTGCCTTTCTCCTCTTCCAGCGTTGTCTGTGCTGCACATCCATGAGGCGCATGTGCAGTACAGTAGATGACGCCGCTGCCCACAGAAAGGCACAGACTGCACAGTGCCCCTGCAAGAGTTTTCAAGCAGTGGATTGATGTTGAGAAAAGACGCAGAGGGGGGAGCGAGACTCGATTCAAATGGACTGTGTCGTTAATGGGTACTGCCACTCGGCTTTTCTACTAATTTCCATATGGATTAAAAGTCGCTTTCGTGGGCACTGGGAACAGTTTTAAAACATTAATATGTGGTGACAGAATCCCTTTTAAATAACAAAGTATTGCTGCTCACCTACACTGATCCCTGCCAGTGCCATTCTGCTCCTGCTCCAGTCCCTGTTGCTCTGCAGTTCCTGTCCTGACTCAATACTCATGAATTACCAGTAAAGGCATGCTCAACGAACCACTAGCTAAGGTGGGTCACTGCTAAGGTCAGTGATGGGCTGAACAGGCTTTTGCTACTGTTTTTGGGAGGGGGGCGAGACTCAATTCAAATGGATGTGTCTGGGCTCCGTCGTCAATGGGTACTGTCCCTTGGGTTCTTTTTTACTAATTTCCATATGGATTAAAAGTCGCTTCCGTGGGCGTACTCCAGGGCATTAGGAACAGTTTTAAACATTTATATGTGGTGACAGAATTCCTTTCAAATAACAAAGCATTGCTACTCACCTACACTGATCCGCGCACTGCCATTCTGCTCCGGCACCAGTCCCTGCTAACCTGCAGTTCCTGTCCTGACTCAGTACTCCATGAAAGGTATGCTCAACGAATCACTGGCTCAGGTGGGTCACTACTAAGGTCAGTTTCTGGAGGAAGGGGTGGGGGTGGGGGGCGAAGCTCGAAGAGGGGGACCAGAGTAAAGGTGTGGAATGGGTGAAAATGATTAACAATCCTTTTTGTTATTTTTAACATCTTCTGCTCTGTTTATTTTTTAATCTCACCCAAAAAAAACAACATTTTACTTATTTTAATTGAACCTGCTTCTGGAAAAGTTGCATGACAACTCATATGGCCATTACAAAGGTCCAAATAGGTTGTCACTCAGCTTTTCTATACTACTGAATGAGATGAATCAGCCTAGTTATTGCAATGCTGGGTGACAACTCTCCCAGATTTCTTAGTAAAAGACACCTGGGCAAACACAACACAAGGAAATGCACAGGTGAGTACAGGGAGAAATGCTCCCAAACTGACATTGGGCAAAAGCCAAAAATCCAACTACTCATCTGGTTCCCGTCGACCGAGAAATCCAAGGGTGTCTTTAAGGAGGCTAGTTCTGCAGCAGGCTCCTCTCTCATAAGATGAGCAGGGTCTATTAGCACACCATGTGGCTTCAGCCACACACTCTGTTTTCTGCTGCCAGAGCTTTTTATAACCTCCTCCTGTATTCCTGCTACAACAGGGACATGTAATGGTATCGGTACACACTACAGTATATGCTATAGAAATTGCATCACACGCAGAGTGAGAAAGAATACAACACAGTATAGTATGTAAAGTGTGTACATGAAAAATACCATATAGACATATCTTAAAGTACAGTAATATATCTACAGACTTTGAAGTAACGGGGGGACATGAGGTCTATCCCGCTTACACCAGGTTGCGATCTATGAATACCAATATAAGACATATGGGCAGGGCCAGGGGTTATGCTTGTGAAACTACCACAATAAACCAAAGGACATCATCTTTGGGTTATGAAAGTCAGTGGGATCTAATATTTTTGCGTTTCATGTCACATTACCATGGATTAAACAATTTAAAAGGTCAAGTCTCTGATGCAAAGTGCAATCCTAGTTTAATCTAAAGAAAGAAGCACCCAAAATGAGTCTCCTTCCTGTTCACACTCAGACAGTTTATAGCCTGTGGTTTATCTAAGGCGAACTTCGCTGCACCAAAAGGAAAAAATAAAAGACACCCACTGGGTTTACACACACGCGAGACAGTGAGACGTCGTGAGCTTGTATGATGATGTGGCGAGGAGCTCATTCTCTCAGGATTTCTTAGAATTTAAATTCCGGCAAAATTTTATATAAAATGCCATATACTGTGCCCAGTGATATATTGATATGGATTGTGTCAGCTCATGGTAAAATAGTGCACAATCCTTGTGTTGTTATTTCATGTTTCTGGTGACCTACTCGAGAAGTTCCCTGGTCCTTTAAGGACATCTGTCACCAGTTTTGTCCCTATGACACTGGCTGGCCTGTTACATGTGCACTTGGCAGCTGAAGGCCTCTGTGTTGGTCCCATGTTCATATGTGCCCTCATTGGTGAGAAAAATGATGTTTTAATATATGCAAATTAGTTTCTAGGAGCAACGGGGGCGTTACCATTACACCTTGAGGCTCTGCTCTCTTTGCAACTGCTGCGCCCTCTGTACTTTGATTGACAGGGCCAGGGAGTGAACACATAATCGCACCTGGCCCTGTCAATCAAAGAGCAGAGGGCGTGATAGTTGCAGAGAGAGCAGAGCCTCTAGGTGTAATGGTAACGCCCCTGTTGCTCCTAGAGGCTCATTTGCATATATTAAAACTTTATTTTTCTCAGCAATGCGGACACATATGAATATGGGACCAACACAGATGCCTTCAGCTGCCAAGTGCACATGTAAGGCCCTATTCACACGTCCGCAAGTGTTTTGCGGATCCATGGAGCTGCGGATCCGCAAAACACGGACACACCGGCAATGTGCATTCCGCATTTTTGAGGACCGCACATTGCCCAAACTCCATAGAAAATGCCTCTTCTTGTCCGCAATTGTGGACAAGAATAGGACATGCTCTATTTTTTTGCGGAGCCGCGGACCGGAAGATCGGCGGCGCGCTCCGCAAAATCGGATGCGGAGAGCACAGTGTGTGCTCTCCGTATCGTTCCCGGCCCCATTCACAGTCAATGGGTCCGCATGTATTCCGCAAAATTGCGGAATACATGCGGACTACATTGCGGACGTGTGAATAGGGCCTAACAGGTAGAATACAGTCTTATGGGACCTCCTGAAATACCAGCTTGTCTCAGGACACCCAGTGCAAGTTCTGATGACACTTGGCGTGTCTTGTTCTATCCAATGGGGATTGAAGAATATTGTTTAGTCCCTAGTGACCTATTAGGATATATTGGTCCATAGCAGCACTCTTTCACACTGGTGGTCAGCCTACCATTTGTAGTAAGAGAGTTACAGTACATGTGATTTCTTCCAGGAACAGCTCCACTCTTTTCCAGGGGCTATATCTAGCATTGCATGGTCTCTTCATCCACTTGACTTGACTGGGGCCGAGCTGCAATACCAGCCATAGTCTATGGACAAGGATGGCGCTGTTTTAAGAGGAAAGTGTGCAAAAGGGTTCTTAAAGGGTTTTTTCTAGTGCAAAAAAAATTGGTGGCGGCAGAACAAAGTAGCTTCAAAAATAAAAGACTCGACCCTCGACTCTCCAGTAAACCACACAGAATAACCTAGACTGTGCAGAGACTTTGCAGAGAGCAAGAGCTCTTTAACCCCTTCAAGCCACAGCCAGTTTGGACCAAATGTCGGAGCCCCATTTTTCAAATCTGACATGTGTCAGTTTATGTGGTAATAACTCAGAATGGCTTGGGTCAGTAAATTCCAGAGACTGTTTTCTCGTGACACATCATACTTTATAGTGGTGAATTTGAGTTCATACATTTTATCAATCAGCAGAATCAACCCTACTAGGTGCTATGCTTGTTTTAATAGGGCTAATCCTGCCAACAGGTGCCATTTAAATGGTAAGGATGGTGTACATGTATACTAGCTACAGGTTTAATATTTAGAGCTGCAGTGTACTAACCTCCTGTTCCATTGTCCTCAAAAAGTCTCCACTTTTTTGGATGTGCCCCAAAGTAAGGTCACACAAAAGAAATCACTTAAAGTTGGACGATGGTCAAACTTAAAAAGACTTTCCTCATACTGGAACTGGACCGTGTTAGAGCAGACGAGTCTCATGGGAAGTACATTCACCTCCTCTGAAGTCTGAAGGCTCCTAGATTGTAAATTAACTTTGTTATCTCACTTTCAACCTTCCAGAGTTCAATTTTTTTCCTTAAAGGAGTGGTGTTTCCTTTAAGGTATGCGTCTTCTCACCTGTTCACTTAAAGGAGTTATCCAACGTCTAAATGCCCGTGCCCCTCGTATAGATGGTACTTACCCCGCTCCCCATCACCCACGTGGTTCCTGCTTCTTGCACGGCCGCCGCTGTGTCTCCAGTGACTTGGGCAGCCAATAGCAGGCCGGGACGGAGACGAGCCTCTCTAGCATCACCCGTGATGCACAGTGATGTCACTGTGATCTCTGCTTAGTGACATCACTGTGTGCATTTTGCCAATATCGTGACATCGCTGTGAGCATTATGCCTGTATTGTGACATCACAGTGTAGGCATAATGCTCACAGTGATGTCACGTTAGAGGCAAAATGCACACAGTGATGTCACCATAGAGGGATATTCTACTCAGGGATGATACAGCGTACAGATTATACAAACAGTGATGTCACAGTACAGCACATTGCATAGTACGGCAATAACATAAAAAAATTGCACCATATACCTGTTTCTTCATCACTCAGTCAAAAAACATAATGATGTCACACGTATGTATAATGCACACAGTACGCACAGTACATTAATTATATAGCAACGTCACGACACAGCATAGCTAACCATGGGACCGCATTACTAACTGCAACAAATGTTTGAGTTTGAGCCTCCTTAGGTGCCGGGCCCCATAACAACTGCTATGTCTGCTACCCTGGTAGTTACACCCATGATCTCCTGTTTGGATTCTACAGCTGTCACTCCTGGGCACTTGAAGGAGCAGAAACTGGCAGAATAAAACTTCATATTCTCACTACTCCTGATAATAAAAGCTCCATAAAAAGTATGCTTGTGCTGCTCTTCCAGGCCCCTATTTAGAGCTTTCAGCAGTTTAACACAGTCAATTCTTTTTTTAAATGTTATTTTAGGAGTACTATCATGGCACTATCCTGTATGCACTCTACAGTAGTATTATATGGACATTGTATAGTGGCTTTATTTAGCTGCTAGTGGGGGCGATATTACTTTCCATTCTACTCTTTCAAATAAAAAGGCAATATGAACCCCTAGATGTTTGCCAGGGGCATCCAGAGACCCTGTCCCAGCCCTGGGTCCAATATTATATATTTTGTGTAGAACGATGTTTTAGGAACGAGCATTTTATATTATCCTGTAGTTGTGGCCGGGACATGGGCTATCACTCATTATGATGAAGTTTCTACTTTACCAAGATGAATCCTGTCCGTAAGGGCGCTTTTAGACCGGCTAAGTATCGAGCCAATTATCGGAAACAATCGTTCCTACAAATGCCATGGGGATGTCCTGCCGACAATATGGCAAGTGAATTGGGAACAAATGATCGTAACAATGATCATTTGCTCCCCTTTCACTTTGTCATAAGGCAATTTGGAAGGTTCTTAAAAACAGCACCACTTGATATATATATCATTAATTAGCTCTTTTTATTACCTGGCATCGGCTCAAGTAGGAGAAGCCTAAGAGAAATAACGTCCTCCTGTGCAGATCCTTCTTTCATTCATATAACCATAGTAAGGCCCCATTCACATATCCGCAATTCTCTTCCGCATTGCGGAATTGCGGACACATTCATTTCTATAGGGACAGACTTTGTCCCGCTCGGATCCAGAACTGCGTATCCGCACTTCCGGTTCCGCACTTCCGTTCTGCAAAAATATAGAACATTTTCTATATAGTTCTGGCAATGTGCGAATCCGCAAAATGCGGAAAGCACATTACCGGTGTCCGTGTTTTGCGGATCTAACAGATCCGCAAAACACATACGGACATCTGAATGGAGCCTTAACATAATCATCAGGTGGCAGGATTTCAATAAAAAATAACACACAAATATACAAATTCACAATAGGTGATGGACACAATTCAGTTCCTCCTATCTCGTCCTCTCTACCTGCACATTGCACATTGCACAGAGCTCGCCCAGAACATTCTCCTCTCCTTTCAGTGCCTAGGAGAACACAACAATAAGCCTCTGCTCTGTCCACTCACAGAATAAACACATGGCAATGGCATCTGCGTTCTCGGAATGGTAATGTGTGGGCAGTCACAGGAAATTAGACTTCTCCAAAAGAAGAATAAACCAAGTAGATCTCTTCCAAATGTCATAGGTTGACATCCAATGGCTGCTTCAACCACCAAGCGTCAGAAGGAGAAAAAAAACACACACGTAAGATGTTAATATTCCCTGGGGGTTGTCCACTTTTTACTATTAAGGACCTATGCTCATGGATAGGTCATTAATATCAGATGGGTGAGGGTCTGACTCCGCCAATCAGATGTTTGAAGAGAAGGCAGCGCTCGTATGAGAGCTTTCTTCTCTGCTCTATTTACCTGCAGTAGTGAGCAGGTGTAATTCCAGGTATGGCGTCCCCATTCACTTCTATGCGACGGCTCCATCTGTTCATGTTCTACGGAGCCGTAGAACTTGTCCAATATCGTCCAGTCTTTCCCAGTCTAAACTGGGTTTAGAAGATTTCTGCTTGCTTCACTTTGACATTTGTTAGATTTTGGAGAACATCCTCGAACCCCCGCCATTACTTGTTCCTCTATGGTGGCACGGTCAGCCGTTACTGCATTCCCACTGGTAGTCATGAGGATGTATGTTGACACTGCTTTCAGATTTATAGAAATTGTTCCCCAAGCTTCTGTTACCCCCATCTTGTAAGCTGTAAAATGGCTGTGCAATGGACTTAACCCATTGACGGCCATTGTCCATCACCAAGCATGTAACTGCATGAGTTTCAGAATGGTCATTTGCACATGTGTCTTGTGTTTGAGGGGGCACAAAGGCTCCTCTGGCATAGAAGATGCCACTGATATAAATGGCACTTGATAGGTGGGAACCCTTGTACAGATATTTCACTGGGCCAAGAAGTTACTGGTTAGGCTCCATTCATATCGCCCTTGTAGCTTCCTTTTATAATGGAATACACAGGGCTGTCATGGATCCATTGGACAAAAAACACCAATGGCACCCAACAGACTCCCAAGGACTTATAATGGGGTCTATGTTGCCCCCAAGACATCCATAATGCATGTAACTCTATTTTTCCCCATCTAATGGAGCCGCTGACACAGATGTGAACAGAACCCTATGGCCTGTCCATCACTTATCATTAAAGGGGTTGTCCTATCTGCCTTGTTCACCTTCAGAGCTCAGCACTGCCTGAAAGTTCAGTGGGTGCATCCATTCCATTTGACTGAAAGCACAGGCAAGTGGCGCTGTAATGACATCACTGCACCGCTTGCCTGTGCGTGCAGATTCCCAATGCTAGGTTCGGCCGCTCTGGCTTAATCATGGCTGTATAAAACAGCTGCAGGGATACTGTGGATGCCTTGGAGCTGTCCTTTTCAAACATGATATGCTGCAGACCAGTGGCTGGGAGAGCAGCTTTGCTCATGAATGGAAATGCGCTCTCCTGCAGTCCCGGCCACCACAGTAAGCAAAGGACTTCATGCCAAGTGTGGCCACCGCTGCAAGATCTCAATGGTGACTGTATCCCCTAACAATTGGCAGTACACATGCCAGGGGAATGGGGAGCCAAAACCTGGAAAGAAGGCGCTTCCAATAAATCACTGCAACTGGAAAGTTTCTTCCATTGACTTTTGCTGCATGAGGTGACCCAAATGGCGAGATAGGAATAGCCCTTTAATTTTGGTATATGGACTAATGTAAATCTCTGTGTCGAGCATCTCAAATCGCAATGTTGGTGGCGTGACGTCACTAATCTCAGGTGTTAGGGCAGCCTCAGTCCTCGCCCATTAGAAGTGCTCCCATATTTAGATAAGGCTTGTGATCTCTCGTTGGGACAGGAAAACTGCAATACATATTCTATATGTATTAGAGTGAGGGGGTCAAGTTCACGAGCGCTAGAGCGCGTTCTGACAGCTCTGCGATAGCACGCTACTTCTAGGACACGGTTTCTCCTCCACCAGAAAGTGATTTTGGCAGGACTGCAATCAGGAAGCCAGGAAACAACTTGAGAAACAGTGATAAATGTAAAAATAATAGCCTGCGAGGTACTTGATCTGCCAATGATATAGACTCTTGGACTGCAGGAAAGGGAAGCAGGATGTAAGAAAAAGGTAAGGAAATGGGGGGGGTGAGGGGCGTGCTTGAGATCAACAACTGATGGAGTCATTTGATTTGAAGAACGTTTCTCCTGTAGTTTATATAGGCTGTGTGATAAATGTATCAGAAACCATGCACGTGAAATATAAAATTCTAACATCTGCACTATTAAGTTACAAGAGGAGGATTTGGGAATGACTGTCTTATTAGAAGGTTGCCATCACCTTGGGTGTCTTATCTGGATAATACCTTCTCTTCCTGACTACCTGTTTCGTTCAGCGGATTGCCTTGGTTCCAGTGGCTAAATCCCCCGGCGATCACCTATCGTGGGCAGCTGTACCTTTCTTCTGCAGTGGCCACTAAAGGAGAAATATGGTATTACACGGTACCCATTACATGAATACTTAGCCATTAAATATAGTCCTTCAGCACAGCGGGCCTCTGATTTAGTTAATTGATGTGTTTCCCGAGGGACACCCCTCTATGGTGTCCATAATTATATTATTTTTAACATTTTGGATTGTGCATCGGAATTAATCAGTGAGCATGAATCCCCACAGAATTGCCTGCAGAATCCTAATTAGAGCCTTAAATTTCTTGGTGCAACTCCAAGGTTTCCATCATGAAACATGTCCAATGCAATGTCCTAAACAGAGAAAAATTAAAGTCAATAGGCGAACATTTTTAACATTTTAGCGAGATGCCTTCTCTTCCAAGCCTGAAAGGATTCTCCATGTAAGGCTTGGGTCACATCTTGTTTTTTGCTTTCATCAGAGGTATGTGTAAGGAGCATTCGCCAATGTATATCTCTGACTTATGCCATGGTATAGGCATACCGTGGCATATGTATACCACACAGTGTTTTCTTTTCACTGTGCTCCTCTTTATAGTAAAGCAACACACCGGCCCAGAATACGCCAGAAAGAAATGCCTATGGCGATACATTTCGACAGAGCATTGGGAACTTTTCCGACACACAAAAGCAAAACGTGTTGTAAAAATGAGATGTGATCAGAGCCTAAGTGATAAAATCTTTATCCTACCACCAACATTCTGGTCGGTAAATTCAGGACCTTATCCTGGGCAGGGCTTATTTCTTTACCCAAGATGGCCTCAATTTGCCGGGATGGTCTCAGTCCTTGCAAATTTGGGACTGATGCGTGCAGGGAAGGACTGGGAACATAAAGTGGTCCTGGAAAATGTACTAAAAGTGGCTCAGTTTTTTAGTTGGGTGCAAATTGATGGAAGGCAGGGCCAGCAATACCATATTGTGGCACATTATACTGCCTCAACAGAGCAAAATATTACAGTCCATCACAAAATACTGCCAGCAGCACAAAATACTTCCACTGGTCGGCCATGAAGAGGGCCCAGGCGTCCCCCTGGACATCGGCCCACCGGAAAATTTCCCTGTAAGGTCTATGGCCAATCCGCCCCTGGCTGCATTTACTGCATTTTATGTGGCCTAGTTATAAGAGCTCACAATGCCTGTAGATGTATCTAGTTCTAGACCAGCTTTGGTTTAAGGTGTGGTCAATTTCTTGTCTTGCGGCTGGCACTTTTATCTAAAAGTTCACTTTCAATTCTGTGGTTTGCAGAGAATTTCCCTAGAAGACAATGTATAGTGGCATTGCTGAGAAACGCTGGCTTTCTGTTCCGTTAATATGTCACAGAGAATTCAGCAACCTAGGGCCATTTAAAGAGGTTTTTCCACTTTGGACAATCCCTACTTCTTTGAAGCTTCCTTGACATGGGGAGAATCACAAAGTGCTCCCCTTCCTGCAACTCATGGGATTGTGTTTAATTTGCCTGCAGTGTGAAAAATAAGTATTACACGGAGCCTACTGAAATGAGGGGGTGGCCCAAGTAATATATGGCCATGTTGGGAGCAGGAGACGCCCTTTGTAACTGCTCTCCACGGGAGCCAAGAAAGGAGGATCCTGAATAATGGTACTCTACTGTCTACGCCTATTTCTTGATGGCTTCTCAACATGTTAGACCACCACAATAGTACCCTGGAAAGGCATATAAATAGAGATCACAGGGGCAGGCCCCACAGAATAAAGCCATATTAAACTTAAAGGGGTTTTCCGAGATTTTTAGACGGATGACCTATTCACTGGATAGGTCATCAGTATCTGATTAGTGGAGGTCTGACACCCGGGACCCCCGCCGATCCGCTGTTTGAGAAGGCACTAGCGCTCCTGTACTGTCAATTGGGGCTGAGCTGTGATACCAAACACAGCCACTATACAATGTATGGCGCTGTGCTTGTTGGGCAGAGAGAAGGCCTTGGCGCTCAAAGGAGATGACAGCAGTACTGATGATCCATAAGTCCCCCATGTGCCTCTCACAGAATATGATGCTTCCTTAGTGCTCCCACACATTGTGATACCCCCCTAAGTGCCCCTACACAGTATTCATGCCCCCAATATTGCCTCCTTGCCACCAGTATTGATGCCAGCCATTTATTGATGATGTATTATAATGTCACTCTAGTCCCTCCCCACATAGTGTCATGCCACTTAAGTGTCCATCTCACAGTATGATGCCCCTTAATGCCCCCACACAGTGTGACACCTGGAAGTGCCCCCCAAATGGTATGATGCTCCTAGGCTGACGTCTTCACTGCTTTGCCATTGTATTCAGTTTCTCTGGGTCAGTGTGATGTCGGTTAATATTCAGGACTCCTGGGGGGTGGCTCATGTGAGTTGCAGGGGCACAGAACTCAGGAAAGCACTGCTATGCCTTTCTTCTAGCAATCAGTATTGATTAGCAATCAGAAAATGTTGCTGGATAACTGTTAGATCGTTTGGGGTCTAACACGAGGCAATCATGAGGGTCCCATGTCCCCCATTTGAACGGAGTGTCGGTCGAGCGTGTACACTTCGGCTCCATTCAAACTCTAGGATCTGAGCTTTTCACTACTGATTGACAGAAGAATAAGATAGTAGTGCTCCCCGAGTTCTGTGCCCCTCTGACCACAGGCCACAGGCCCTTTACAGTTAATGGCGCAACTGCATCACTCCCAAGAACAGCTAATGGGAGCTGAAGGAACGTCGAGCTCTTCCCTGCCACATAGTGACACAGGAGTGATATGTTCCTCTGCACAAACAACTATGAAGCTTTGCCACTGTGGACCTAAAGAGTCACTGAGTTTTGATCGGTGGGGGTCTGAGCGCGGAAACTCCCACCAATTGCTAGAACGAGGAATTGGATAGTCTATGGACCTGTCTCCATTCCGTCCTCTGCAGCAAGTAGAGAAAGCGCCATATTAGGACACTTCTCTCTCCTCGTTCTAGTGATCGTGGGGGGTTTGAGTGCTCAGATGCTTACAAAGTTGAACCAAAAGATGCTTAGCCTAGTAGTTATTGAGGAATCCAAGAGCCAGTGGGCTAATCCCATTGTGTTGATTCCAAAGCTGGACGGATCATTACGATTTTGTAACGATTTCCTGAAATTTAATTAAAGTGTTGAAGTTCGACCTTTATCCAATGCCCTGGGTTGACGAGCTGATTGACAGACTGTGTTCGGGCTGTTCACAACAGTGGATTTAACCAAGGGTTACTGGCAGGTACCTCTGACAGAGTCAGCAAAGGAAAAGACCACCTTTGTCACACCGGAGGGACTTAACCACTACGTCGTTTTGCCTTTTGGGTTACATGGGGCCCCCGCCACGTTCCAGAGGCTGATGGACATAGTCTTAAAACCCCATTGGAAGTATGCATCCGCCTACTTGGATGATATCATTATCCATAGTGGTGACTGGCAGTCTCATTTGTCCCATGTGCAGACAGTCGGTACCCGGCCTTGGTGGAGTAAAAGCCGTTAGTGGACGCTCTTGTTAACTAGCATAGCAGGTTTCAGCTAGTCTGGGCCTGGCTTTTACTGTGAGTAAGCAAAAAGCTGAGCGGGTGCTTACTCCCCACGTTCCACTCCGGGGTTTATACGTGGCCCATGTTCACGACTGCATGTTCAGCAGCATGAGGCAGGGCGTGTCTGTTGAGTGAGAGGCTGCAGATCACACCCTGCAGGGCGCGTGTGAAGCAAACCCTAGCCTGTGGACGCTTCTAAAGGAGCCCCAAGCCTGCATGACTTTATTGTGGATGACATGAACGGATTACTTGTCCCGGCTGCGATCTGGCTGAACTGTAAGTTGGCTGGAACAAGCAATAAACTGTATTGAAGTGACTTTGTTGTGTCCCTGCCTGTCTTTAAAACTGGTCATAGGAGCTCATGGCAATACAATACATATTCATATGTTTGTATAGCACCAATATATAGCCTATATAGCCTTCTCTGCAGAGCTCTGCCTGGAATAAGAATGTCACTGCCATCTGTGCCCTCTAGTGGTCATTCTATAGTACTACTAGTGCAGTTCAAATATAAAAGCCTGGAACCCTGGCTGCTTAGCATATAGAGCAGGCATCTTCAAACTGCGGCCCTCCAGCTGTTGCAAAACTACAACCCCCAGCATGCCCGAACAGCCTACAGCTATGAGCCTACAGCAGGGCATTGTGGGAGTTTTACAACAGCTGGAGGGCCGCAGTTTGAGGATGCCTGATATAGTGGAATATAGAGGAATACCCAGACCAGTGGCTTACATCGAGAAGTAATGGTCCCATAGCAAAGATCAAAACACTTACACCTACACCCGGAAGAAAAGACGCCGGCATCGCCTGCTCCTTACCAGGGATGCCGGCGTCTTCTCTTCCGGGTGTAGCGCTGACGTCATCGGCGCAGGCGCACTGAGGACGGAGCGCCTAAGCGAGCATCCTTCACTTAGAGCGCATGCGCCGACGACTAAAGACCCATACGGCGCAGGCGCGGGATTGCAGCTGCAGACAGGGCCAGCGGGAGGAGGAGAGCGCGCTGGCCCTGTCTATCAAAAGAAGAGGGGGCGTTCCCAGGGCATGAAGATGCGGCGGCTACCAGCAAGTACCCGCCCAACTTGCTGGTAGCGAAGCTAATTTGCATATCACAAAAGTAAGTTTTTTAGAAGATAGAAAACAGGAAAAAAGTTAGTAAACATATGTTTGAACTCAGCTGACATTAGCAAGTAGCTAATGTCAGCTAGTGAAAATTACATCAGTGGGGGTGACAGAAGCCCTTTAAGAATGATAACCTATCCTTGTAATTACACCTGCTCACCACTGCATTGTCAATGGCAAGCAGATAAACAATGAAGGGAAGGCTGCGCTCTCTTCAAACAGCTGATCGGCGGGGGTGTCAGGTGTCAGACCCCCGACAATCTAATATTGATTTCCTTTCCTGAGGGCAGGTCATCAATAATTAAATTCCAGAGCACCCCTTTAATTTTTTTTTTTTACAAGAAAATGTTGCTTCAGGCCCAGATTTTTCATTTTTTAAGGGGTAAAATGAGGTAAGGGACCGTAATTTGTTACCCATTTCTTCCTAAATATGGCAACACCCCTGTTAAAACTGTAGGTAGGGACAGACAAGGACACTGAGCCCTAAGGCTAGAGCTCAGTCCGCTTTCACCAGTCGTACATAAAAGGGTCAGAACCAGACAGGCTACACAGTTCCAAACGAGAGACAGAGAATGGTCAAAATAAGCTGGGGTCAGAGGAACGAGCAATCCAATAAGCACAGGAACCAGGAACACAGCTAATCTGTCAGAGACTATCACTGGCAATGGTTTATGGCCAGGAAGGGATTTAAATAGAGCACCGAGTTTCAGGATCAGAACCTGATAGGTCATGACTCGGCGCTCCATTAGTCAGAACACTAGCACATAGGAAAAGAGCAGCTGAGCAATCAGCCCACTGCTAATCTCATCCAGCCCACTCCCACTGCAGGGAGAAACAGAGCATAGCATCCTGTCGCATCACTAGGGGACATGGCTTATCAGCTCGTCTCTCCTGGCACGCCCATGTCGAGGCTGAGGATCATGCCGCTGGAGCCCAGACAGGTAAGTATGTTACAACCCTAGTTGTACAGTGAGATCTAGTTTGGTGACTTATACAGCACTGGCCGACAACTCCGGGGCCTCTGAGGTGAAATAAAAAAAGAACCCCCCCCAAGTTGTGACCTTATTTTAGAAACCACACCCTTCAAAGTATGTACCAAGGGCTTTAGTGAACATTTTTACCTCACAGATGTTCTGCAAAAATTAATTCACAGCAGTTGCAGTGCAAAGTGAAAATTACAATTTTTACACAGATATGCCATCTCAGTGCCCAATATGTTGTACCCAGCGTATGCCAGTGTGAAATGCAAACGCTCTTATCATTATGCCATGCTTTCAGGTTTTATAAACACCCTACACATGGCCCTAATCTTTTGCCTGGACAGACCATAGGGCTCAGGAGTAAAAGAGCACCATGTGCATTTGAGGCCCAATGTGGTGACTTGCGCATCTTGTGCTGACAACTGTAGAGGCTCTAGGGTGAAGTAATAAATGGAATCCCAGAGATGTGGCCCCATTTTTGAAACTAAACCCTTCAAGGTATTTATTGAGCAGTGGAGTCAGCATTTTAATGCCACAGTTATTTTGCAGAAATTAACGCGCAGCAGACCGCACAACGTGAAAATTGCATGTTTTCCACAGATATTGCATTTCAGTGCCCAATATGCTGTGCCCACCGTGTACCATCTAAGATGCCCCGAGCCCTTTAAAGTGTTAGGCAGGTTCTACTGGTTACTGAAATGCCATAAACGTGGACAAACACTTTTGTTTGGGTACAATGCATGGTTCAGAAGTGAAAGACCACCTTTTGGCTTTTGCAGCGTAGATCTCCGGACTGACCCTTGATATAATTATACATACCGTAGTTATTAGATCTCCCCTCAGTCGTCTTTTTTCTAAACTAAATAGCCCTAATTTTGATCATCTTTCCAGGAACCTGTAGTCCACCCATTCCAGTTGTTACTTTAGTTGCCCTCCTCTGAACCCTCTCCAGCTCTGTTATAGAGTCCATAAATATCAGACATAAGGGTCTGTCTATTACATCACTTAATTATCTTAGGATACTGGGATATATGCCATCTGGAGCCGGTGATTTGTCGATTTTAATCTTTTTAAGACAATGATGCACTTCTTCCTGGGTCAGACAGGCCACATTTTAGGGGAATCTGTCACATGAAATATGGTGCTGAAGGCAACATGTTATAGAGCAGGAGGAGCTGAGCATATTGATATATAGTTTTAATGGATATGATTCAGTAAGACTTGTATTTCATATATTTAAGTTTTTGCTTATTCTGGGCTTTGAAGTCAAGGAGGCGGTCAGTGATTGACAGATATCTCTGTATACACAGTCAGAGGAAAGGGAAGGCTGTCAATCACTGATAAGACTTCCTCCTCATAGAGGGAAGGCTGTCAATCACTGATAGGACCTCCTCCTCATAGAGGGAAGGCTGTCAATCACTGATAGGACCGCCTCCTGGACTTCAAAGCCCAGAATGAGCAGGAATTTAAATGTATGAATTACAAGTTTTACTGAATATTTTCCCATAAAACTATATCAGTCTGTTCAATTCCTGCTGCTGTTCCACATGACAGGTTCCCTTTAATAGGTAGTTTATTATGACACTCATTTCGTCTGACAATTTATTTTCGTCAGTGAATACAGTGGAGAAAAATGATTTAATGCATTTGCTCACCCCCCTCTACAACTCCTCCCTTATCACTCTGTAAATGGCCAACAGTTTCAGGTTTAAACTTTTTACCATTTATATAATTGAAAAACATTTTCAGGTTAGTTTTACTCTCTTTGGCAATGAGTCTCTGTTTCCAACATCACTGCCTTTATCTGTCTTTTACATACTCTATTTTTTTTACCTTATAGTTTTAGTGCTTCTTCACTACATTCCTGTTTTAGTGATATGCTTTCTTTTTGTCATTTAGTTTCAAATGCTTTTAAAGATATCCCATTTTGTGGCAGTACTTTTATTATTTGGTGAGGCTAATGGTCTCTCTGTGCTGGTCAAATTAAGCTTTTTTGAATTTTGGTATTTTTGTGCCTCCCTGAAGAAACACTCTTTTGAATGACAATTGGAAGGTTATTATTTTATGGTCACTATTTCCCAGGTGTCCCCCGACCTGCACGTCTGTTGTTCGGTCAGGTCTATTGGTTAATACTAAGTCTAGTATGGCCGTCCCTCTAGTCGGGTCCTGTACCAGTTGGGTAATTATCTTTAGTTATTGACAAGAACCTGTTTAAACATTTCAGGTTTCAATTTCCCACTCTATATATGTGTAGCAGAGGTCCCCCATAATTATGACCTCATTATGATTCGCTGCCTCATCTATTTCCCTTAGGCCCCTTTCACACGGGCGAGTTTTCCGCGCGGGTGCAATGCGTGAGGAGGACGCATTGCACCCACACTGAATCCAGACCCATTCATTTCTATGGGGTTGTGCACATGAGCGGTGATTTTCACGCATCACTTCTGCGTTGCGTGAAAATCGCAGCATGCTCTATATTGTTTTTCACGCAACGCAGGCCCCATAGAAGTGAATGGGGCTGCAGGAAAATCGCAAGCATCCGCAAGCAAGTGCGGATGCGTTGCGATTTTCCCGCATGGTTGCTTAGCAACGGGACCCGATCTTTATTATTTCCCCTTATAACACGGTTATAAGGGGAAATAATAGCGTTGGTAAGATGGACCATGTGATTGGACCATGTGATGTGACGTCATCACAGGTCCTTTAGTTCTCAGCTGATGCTGGAAAAGAGAAGACAGATCGCAACTACGCGATCAAGTGGCTAAGGTAAGTTAACTTTTATTATTTTTAACCCCTTCCTCTTCATTTTACTAAGCATTCTTTATTAAGAATGCTATTATTTCCCCTTATAACCATGTTATAAAGGAAAATAATAAATTCTCCAGAAGACCCGAAACCGGACTTCAGTAATGAAGTCCGGCTTCGGGTCTGGGTACCAAACATGCCGATTTTTCTCACGCGCGTGCAAAACGCATTACAAATGTTTGCACCCGCGCGGGAAAATCGCGCATATTCCCGCAACGCACCCGCCTCTTATCCGGGCGTCATGTGAAAGAGGCCTTAGTAGTAGATTTTATGTTTCTACCCAATGACCCTCACTTATATCTTCCTGGATCCAGAGATCTCCCAATCATTGCTCTGATATTTCTGCTTTATTTATATCAGGCAGCTCAGGGTGTGTGTCCTTTCTGGGGGTAGGGTCCTTTCTGCTGCAGCTCTCTCCCTATCACAGCCTCCCTATCACAGCTGATTGTGTTTGTCCTTTCTCATGGGGCGTGTCCTTTGGACTGCAGCTCTCTCCCTGCAACTCTCACAGTTCCTAACAACTTCTGAAATAACATTTAATGGTGCCGAAACCCATTTAAAGTGAATTTAAGGAGCCCTCAAAAACTTCTGACTGCATTCTTTAATGATGATCTTGCAGACTCTTCACTGGTTACCTGCATGCTGTCGACATTGCAGCCGGCGGTGTGGTATAGCTACAACTGCTCCGTCAGTAGGACGTTTGACGAAGGAGCTGTAATTACATTGCATTGCCGGCTGCAACGTCAAAGGAATGATAGGTCATCATTGAAGCCGGACAACTCTTAAACTGCTTGCTCTTAAATAACCACTAGGGGGCAGGCACGACTTGCTGTAGGTCTTTTTTGGATTTTTTTTTTACCTTTGTGCACATGTTACAGACACAGTGAGTCACAATCTGTTATCTGTTCGCAACTACATCCAATTCTACCATATTTTTTGTAAATATACTCGGATAAAGCTGTATTCTGGGGTCAGCAAATAAAGATAAAATGAACAGTTATCCAATTTCCTCACTTGCTTTCTGTCTCATTTCCTCGTGGTTTTCAGGATCACTGCTTGCTGTCATTCTATAGACAACTTTATTGTTTCTTTACAGGGGATAAACAGGTGTGAAAGGTGTGGAATTGCCAACTGAATAACAAGAAACAAGAAAATCCATGAGGAATTGGTACACTAGGACTGAAGCATCATGTCTATGCAGTTTGATAAGTATACACAATTAAAGGGGTTGTCTATGGCCACATTTTTCTAATCCTCGCCAACCCTTTTAACTGATCAGTTTAGCGCACAGAGAACAATGGTGACATGTATACAGACTTGTCCATGTGGTGGGAACGGAGCCTTGGTTAGCACTTTGCCCAGTCACTAAGTGAACCTCATGCTTGGGGATGGGATGTTCTGGGTGGTGGCACCCGTCACCTAGCCCTAGAGAAGACTTTGGGTGCTTATTATAGGATAATACTATGCAAATGAATGTTTCTGATCTTTATACGCAAGGGAGGACCAACAATGTTCTGGGCCCCTGGGCACTAGCAGTCATGGGCCTTTTAACGACCACCATAATTATTGCTTGCCTGTGGGCAACATTTAGGATGTGTCTCAGCTTTTCAGCTTTAAAAAGGTATATGGGGGCTTTAAAGGGCTCGTGCCAAGGGACTAAATGTCTAATTGGTTAAGGTCTGACCACTGAGACCACCATGATCTCAAAAGCAAGAGTCCATTGTCCCTCACATTCCAGTGGATCCCGGTCAGGCATGCACGCTGTCCTTCCATTCATCTCTATGGGGCTACTGGCTATCGCCAAGCGCTACTTTTTGGCAGTCTCATAGAGATGAATGAAGCAGTGGTGTGCATGCTTATATGGTGGGACACAGGAACCACATTGTCATGGTTGTTGGGGATCACAGCTGTTGGACCCAAACCGATCAGACTCTTATCTCCTATCCTGTAGGTAGTGGATATGTTTAAATCTTGGCACAACCCCTTTAAGCCTCTGACTAGTCCAGTTTCCTATCCTGCAAACACTGCGCTTTAAGGGGTTGTCTAACAAGAACTACCTCCTAGAACCATCCATCTTGGCTACTGAAACCCCACGGCCAACATCTGTAATTGCTCTGGAGACCTCCAGCCAACCATACATATGTCTGCCCTGTACACTGGCATAACTAGAACTTGGCTGGGTCCCACAGCATAAGGTCATAGTGCGCTCCTACACACACACAAGTCTCATCCTGAAGCTGTGCGCGGCCAGGACTTAGTGCAGCACAGGCGCCTGGAGAAGAAGACTTGGAAACGGTGAGTAATACCAGTGCTAGGACTAGGAGCACCATACTCACCGCTCACGGGGTCCTGAAAATGAATCTCATCCTGGGCCCCTTCCTGAGTTTAGGCCTGGTAGCAGCCGCTTTCCCTGCTTCCATGGTAGCTACGCGCCTGGCCCTGTAGAAGTTCATGGACGAGCAGAGAAGGAGTTTTTGATACCCAGTGGCCCTCTGTTCTGTTCCAATGAAGAGCGTCCTAACCTCGTAGCCACCCTCAATGCATCAATTTATCCCAATGGGGCGTATGAACAGAGGCTGTCCTGATGGGATAAACCCTCTACATTTTAATGCATTTGATTCCAGGACCGTGGGCCCCTTTCAGCCGTGGGCACTGCCGCTGTCTAGGTGACATCTTCATTGGCAAAATGGACCGCATGAACCTACTAGGAGCAATACAATGGCAGTTCTGTCTGGGATCTGGTGGTTGAATCAGTAGATGACTTTCCAATGTATATATTGGCCAGATCCAGTAGCCCTATTTATGGGAGGCATTGGATCTACTGCCTACATAGCAGTCATCATACAGCATGCAAGAGGTCCATAGAAATGTAGAACTAAAGTGACTGAACATTTTCCCCCAAAAAGTTTGTAATCTCTTAAATTTAGCCGATACCAATCATAGTGAAGATATGAAGTTCCCTTGGCAGGAGGACTCGGTTAGGAAGGATGTAACTTCAGCAGAAAACCAGGTGTCCTAGTTCTTATGATCTCACTCCCTGTCAACTTGCGGAAGTTTATCCATTTTTAGTTCGTGCATTGTGCCATATGGCTCTTGTTAAAAAATATAAAAATCAAGACTTTGATAACCTTTTTTGGTTATCAGCAGAGACCATAGGAAACTGTGTACCTCTTGTAGCCTGCAAGCTAAGGATGGCTGGCTATACAGAGATGTGTATGTCTAGAGGGTTCAGTAAAGCTAGCCATAGACATGCTACGTTCTGATAATGACATAAGAATAAGCGCAAATGATACTAAAATATCCCGGATCTGCAGATAAATATGTATGGCCACTTTAAACCTTTCGACCCCTTGCAATTTCCCATTTATGTTTTCTACTCCTCTCCTTCCCAGAGCCGTAACTTTTTTAATTTTAAATTCACAAACCAGTACGAGAGCTTGTTTATTGCAGGACAAATTGTATTTTTTTTATTGCACCATTTACTATTGCATACAATGTAAAAAACAATTCCAAGTGGGGTGGAAAAAAATGCAATTCTGCTGCAGTTTTATGGGTTTTATTTTACAGGGTTTCCCTATGCGGCAAAACTGACCTGTGCCCAACGTTCTCTTGGTCAGTACGATTGCAACGATAACATGTTTAAATAGTTTTTTAGTTTTAATTCTGAAAAAAATAAAAACTTTGGAAACATTTTTTTTTCTTTTCATCACCATATTCTAGCCCCCATAATTTTTTATAGTAATGTTTATGGTGCTGTATGAGGGCTCATTGTTTGCTGGGAGATCTGTAGTTTTATATTGAAACCATTTTGGAGTGTGTGAGACTTTTTGATCACTTTTTATTACATTTCTTTGGGGGGAAATTGAAGTGACGAAAAAATGTCAAATCGGCCATTTTATTTTTTTTCCGTTTTGTCGTTCACCCTATTAGAATAAGAATTTTATATTTCAATAGTATGGAGGTTTTCGGATGCAGCGATGATGTTTAATTTTTTTATTATTATTTTTTAAATCTAAGCAAGAGGTCATTTGAACCTTATTATTTTTATATTTTAAAACTTTAACTTTTCTTAAGTCACAATAGGTAACTATAACAAGCAATTATTAGATTGCAACTTGCATTCTGGAATGCATATCTATGCATTACATAATACAGGATTCAGTATATTCCAATGCTGTGCTGGCACCTACCGTCCTACATTGGAATAGACTAGTAATCGGCCTGGGAGCCTTTTACAGGTTCAGGCCCATTACCAGTATGGGCCGCCTTCTCTGATCTCAGCCAGTGGAAAGGGGCCCAAGGCAAGAAAGCGTGCAGCTCCCGTTTTCAGCTCTCCCAGATGCCCCTGGTCATATTGGACCAAAGCATCTGAGGGGTTAAGCATCTGCAATCAGCATTATCACTGATCGCAGATATTAGCCCTGGGCCCCTGTTGTTTAAAACAGCAGAAACCTGTCAGTTATTCCACCCACAGCGCTTGCATGTGGGTGCCATCTTCAAAGACTGGACTTCCATCATACATTAAAGGGGTTCTCCAGGAATAAAGAAAATGAAACTACTTAAATATTACTTTATTATAAATGTATTCCCAAATACCTTTCATTAGTTATAGTGGCTTGTTTTGTCTGGGGAGCAATCATCAGGAGAAATAAAATGGCTGCCGTCCTATTAGTACACACAGAACCTGTCCTAATCACACAGCAGCACGTTACTTCACAAGACTGAGCTAAAGAGCTGCCTCATCCTCCTCTCCTACTTGTCAGGGATTATGATCCTAAATACAGATGATAAGAACTTCATCTTAATCTCTGTGGGAATGGAGTTCATGAGAAGATATGAAGTACGGAGAGGAGGGAGAATACAGATCATGGTAATGTGGGGCTGTGGCAATGGAGACTGCATACAAGTGCTACTGCTCACTAGCCACATCGCCACTTCCTCTGTGTACTTCATGTCTCCTCATGAACTCCATTCCTACAGAGATTCAGCTGAAGATCTTATCAGCCGTGTTCAGGATTATAATCCCTGACAAACAGAGCAGAGAGGAGGATGAGGCAGCTCTTTACCTCAGTGTTGTGAAGTAACTTGTCCTGCTTTGTGTTCAGGACAGGTTTTGTGTGGACTAATAGGACAACGGCCATTTTATTTCTCCTAATGATTGCTCCATAGACAAAACAAGCCACTGAGGAAGAAACTGTTTCAGTTTCTAAACGCATCTGGTGAGCAAGATCCTGCTAGTGATATCTATATTGTCCGGTAATCAGGACATACCGGTAACATTGGAGCTTTATATCATCATACCACGGAACACATTGGGCGACTCTCAACCACCACTTCGCATGCGCAGGAAATCACAGTTCCGGCACTGGTGCGAGGTCCGAATTACAAGCACAGACACTATCAGCTGGAAAAGATACCCGATTTTAACATGTATGTATGGTTCCTGGAATTATATTCATCTGTAAAGCGGACCGAGACGTTGTACTGGTAAGCAGCATTTGATTGAGTCTGTTGCATTGATATCGGACGTTATCTGAGAGAGACATATGTATAACCGCACGTTTGCAGGAAAGTTTCCCAAAAATTTTTTGGGGAAAACCTTTACAAGCTTCATCATGGAGATTTCTATATATATAAAATATCGCTAAGGGACATTATTGACATTCTTACTATTTATGCGAGAGCTCCGCATGAGTAAGAAAGGAGGGACCGTGACTATATAATATCAATTTTATGCCGATAGTATTACATTTTTTTTTTTTATACAGTGTACTTGTGTAATATAATTAAAAGTGATTGTAATAATTGTATTATATATATGCGCTAACTATCTAATGTGATTAAATAAGGATCCAGATGAGTCTGCAAAGCACAGCGCACAGCAATGACACTACTGTCTCTCTCTCAGAACGGTAATAAACAGCAGAAAATGGCTGCTGGGGAGGTTCTTATATAGTAAGGGGTAGGCACCTTTCCTATTGGTTGCTAGGGATGTTGCTAAGCTCTGACAAAGACATTGCAGCCTTCTCATTGGCCCACAAGCAAGAAGGGAGGTTACTGATGGAAAAAATTTGAAAATTCGCGATTACGAATATATAGCACTATATTCTAGATTTTCGCAAATTCTCGAAGTGCCGATATTCGCGATAAAAATTCGCAATCAACACTACTGAATACTAAGGAAATCTTGAAAATATGACGGGCATGTGGGCCCTGAGGAACTAAGTGTTGGGGAACACTGCATTAAGGGGGCTGACCAGCTTTTTAAATGCCGGTAGCAGAGTGTTGCACCTGCTGGAAAGAATCATCCCGACCTTCTCCCCACCGCTCCATTCTGGCTTCTGCGGTGTTCCTTTCCTATTCTGTAAACTTCCGAGTGGAATGGTCACATGATCCACTGCAGCCAATGACAGGCCTCAATGATAATGTGCCCTTCCCCTCCAAATGTCTAACACCTTTGTGGGGATCTGCAGTGGTTTCTGGGGTGGAAATGAGCCTCTAGGAGCAATAGGGGTGTTGCCGTTACACCTAGAGGCTCTGCTCTCTCTGCAACTGCCGGGCCCTCTGCACTTTGAGTGACAGGACCAGGAGTGATAACGTTTTCACTGCCTGGTCCTATGAAAGCGGAGAGGGCGTGGCAGCAGCAGAGTCTCTAGGTGTAACAGCAACACCCCTGTTGCTCCTAGAGGCTCATTTGCATATAATAAAACATCATGTTTCTCAGCAATACGGGCACATATGAACATGGGACCAACACAGTTGCCTTCAGTGCACGTCACAGGTCAGCCAGTTTCATAGGTGCAAATCTACTCACAGATGCCCTTTAAGTTCCATATGGATGGTTATATTAGTTAGACAGTACTAGTTAGCCTCAATATTACCGTGTCTGTTACAAAAAGCTAAACATTAGTGTTTAGTGACCTACACAAGCAACTGGCTTCATGGTGGATAAATTGTAATTGTCCGCCTCGCTGTCCATGACATTCCTCATGCTCAGCCGGATTTGGCGGACACTGGACCTCATGTTAGGTTTCTGTATAAAGCCTTGCCTGATCAGTGGAACATTTCCATCCTCTGTGTACTCAGGTGAAATTCTCCACCTCTCCGCCTGTATTTTTTTTTGTCAATTATTAGCTGGTTGGTAAATACCCATGAAGAGCATGGTCTGTTGCTGTGGTATCTTGTGAGAACATTTGCTCATTCCAACAGTTTGCTTAAACCATTGCTGAAATTATCTCAACAGCCGAACATTTAACGATCCGTCTTTTTTCATGGACGTCTCTTCTTTGCTGATAAAACCTTAATAGGCGGATTGTTCTCCTCTGAACGGTCCCTGGAACCCAACCACAGAACGTTACATAAGGGCTTCACCTTGTAGTCCCGGGGTCATGGTTTTGCATCACAGCAGGACAACATTTTTTATGGGCTTTGCATTATACGGAGATGTAGGCTCTCTGTGTGCCGCCATATGGCACTTCTGCACAACAGGGGGACGCCATCCACTTTTTTTTTTTTTTAAGACAAAGCCATCAGAAAAAAAAAAATCACATCTATGGATGCAATATTACTGCTCCGTACAAATACGAGTTTGCACGGAGAGCTAAATCATCCGAGTGCATGAGACATTAGACCTGGGGCGTGTAACCCGCATATCTAGGGTCTTTTTCCTTCCCTCTACCGGTCTCTGTAAATATACAAGAGCCCCTGAGCCAATCAGATGCCTATCCCATCGAGATTGCTGCAGGCGCATCCCCCTCCTCCATTTACAAGTTCACAGTAGAAAGTTTTTGAACTTAACGAGGAACATCACAACTGATTTTCACAAGGCAGGTATCATTTTAATCAGTGGGATCAACCCTAGCAGGTCGTGCGCCTGGTTTAATAGGGTTGATCCTGTTGACAGGTTCTCTTCAAGGAGAGGTGCTCCAACCCCAAGAGGTAGAAATGGTAGAAATTTGCTCCCCTGCCGTTCCTGCAGATCTTGGGTCTCCCGACATCAACATCTGGTTTGACGTTTGCCAATTACTGGCCATGGCGGTGACGTGATGAAACCAAATGTTGACACAAGGAGTCCGGAGACCTGCTGCAGCCGAGGGGAAGTGATGGAGCCAGAACCCCGTGGCAGGAAGATCAGGTATGATTCCCTTGAAGGTCTAGCCACATTGGGGGTTCTGTAGAAAAGCTCTCCCGGGGTGAATAACCCATTTAATCTAACAATTAAAGGGGTTGTCCGGGTTCTGAACCGGAACATATCCCCGTTTTTACCCAGGCAGGCCCTCTGACATGCTTTCCTTTGCCTTGCGCTAAATCGCGCAGGGTAAAGGCTTTTTCTGGAGATCCGGTGACGTATCTGGCTCTCCATGGGTAAGCTAGGTGAAGGCGTCCACCTATCAGTGACCTTGGTGACATCATTGGCACTAGTGGGCGTGCTTTAGCGCTGCCCTAGCCTGTAAAATGGCTAGGGCAGTGCTAAAGTCTGTCCATCAGTGCGGGTGACGTCACCAGCAACACTGCTAGGCGTAAACCTCTGCCTAGCAGTGTAAAAAATAAAAGCAAACAGCCCTTGCGATACAGCACACAGCAAGGGAGAGCATCGGAGCATTTAATGCTCATATCAGGGGGACCGGAGGGGTGAAAACGGGGATATGTCCGGATTCAGCTCTGAACCTGGACAACCCCTTTAAGGCCTCATGCACACGACCGTTGTTTGATTCCGTGTCTATTGCTCCGTTTTTTGTGATTTTCTGCGGACCCATTGGTTTTCAATGGGTCCGTGGAAACCTCGGCAAATGCACCGTTTGTCCTCCGCGTCCGTGGTCCGTGATTCCAGTCCGTCAAAAAAATATAACCTGTCCTATTCTTGTCCGTGAAAAACAGTTCACGGACCCATTCAAGTCAATGGGTCCGTGAAAAATGCGGATGGCCATCCGTGTGTCATCCGCGTTCCGTGTCCGTTTTTTTTGCGGATCCCTTGGCAGGCACTTGGAAAAAATTGTCAGCCTGTCTTTTGGTAAAATCTTTTGGGTCATGTCCGCTAAAAAAAACGGAAGACACACGGAAACACAACGGAAGGCAAAAACGGACACGGATCACTGAACAACGGAACCCCTTTTTGCGGACAGCATAAAAAAACGGTCGTGTGCATGAGGCCTAATGTTGTATAATTCATATGAGAAAGGTCGAACTTGATGGACCTGTGTCCTTTTTCAACCCATGTACATTAATTGTGGCTTGAGTAAATAAGACCCGTCAACAGGAGCTGGCGGGTAAAATACTGCTTGGAAACTGAGCAAAACAAGCAAAATATCAAGTAAATTTATCTTAGGGCACTTTCACACTTGCGTTGCTTGATTCCGGCAGGCAGTTCCATTGTCTGAACTGCCTGCCTGATCAGGCAAACTGTATGCAAACGCATGTCATTTTTTCTGACTGATCAGGCATTTTTCAGACTGATCAGGTCTGAAAAATGCCTGATCAGTCAGAAAAATACATTTCAATACCGGATCCGTTTTTCCGGTGTCATCTGGCAAAACGGATCCGGTATTTCTTTTTTTCATATTTTTAAAGGTCTGTGCATGTGCAGACCGTAATGCCGGATCCGTCATTGCGGTATTTTTAATGTTGGATCCGGCACTAATTCCGGAATTCTGGACGGAGATAATACCGCAGCATGCTGCGGTATTATCTCCGGCCAAAACGCCGTTCAGTGACTGAACTGAAGACATCCTGATGCATCCTGGACGGATTTCTCTCTATTCAGAATGCATTAGGATATAACTGAAGCTTTTTTTTCTGGTATTGAGCCCCGCGGACGGAACTCAATGCCAGAAAAGTTTAACGCTAGTGTGACAGTATCCTTAATGACACAAAAAAAGATTATAACTTCATAAGGAGCCCATAATATTCCTGATACAGGATGTAAATGGTGTAATATGATTACATGATTCTTACATGTTCCTAACTGCATCCTCACTAGGGAACAACATGAGCTTGAAGCCGTCCCCACACTTCACACGAGCCCATACCATGCATTATATAACGGCACTGGAGGTTATGTAAGCACATGCTGGAGCCCTGGAGGATCTCTGCTGGAAATGCTATTTGAAGTACCGTCCTGAAGTTATGTGCACTATGCCGAGATATCCTGAATATTTCCAGAAACTCTGATCTGTTTTCAGCAGCTGTTGCCCCATGTTCGACGCTGTCTGGAAGGTTTGTAAGCTCTACTCCACCACCAGGAGGAAGCGTAAAAAAACTTTCCGATTATAGTCATGAGAGTCAGCGTGCTTAGCAATAGATCAAAAATCATTACCGTAAACCAGATCAGAGGGGAATGTGTCGATAAAACCAAAGTAAAAGCATAGACACCAGCTTCTCCTCTATATTTTACCCCCGCTGTCCACAAGTTGGGTGTGGTATTGCAGAAGTGAATGGTGCCGAGCTGCAGTACCATACCCAACCTTAAGACAGCGGTGGCACTATTTTTGCATGGAATCAGAATTGTTTTTCAGGTCTTGTTGGCCCCTTTAAAGCACGTCAGTGATTGTGAGCCAAAACAAGGGTTGGAGCCTCCAGAGAGATAAGGTATAAGGGAAAGATCTGCTCATGTTCTGTGTTTTGGCTCAAAATCACTGATGGAAATCACTGATCGAACACTGAATGTGTGAATAAGGCATAAAGGGGTATTGCTATCTCATTAATTGATATATCTCATTACTTTATGATCAGCAGGGATGTGACCACAGGGACCCTCACCAATCCTGCAGCCTCTTCAAGTATCTGCCCGTACAGTGGTGCCCCGGCCACACACTGTCCAGGGGAAATGCAGCAGAGACTACCCGTAAAGCCTTCTGAATTACACATAACATACCTAGGAGAAAGCTTATAATATACGGTACTTTCTGGCCCCAATTTGCATTGATCGGCTTCCCGGATGAATCTCCACCTCTCCAATGACGTCCTTTACCAGGTTTCTGGCCTGGGCTATGGATGGGACGTCACTCCTGCCATAGACGGGGCCAGAAAGATTCCTCTCCTTGGCGCATTCACAAACTCTTGGATCCACCTCATCTGCCCATGCACCAGGGAGAGGAATAATTCTGGCCCCATCCACCTCGAGAGCGGCGTCCCGTCCACAGCTCAGGCCAGAAACCTGGTACAGGACCTGACATCCACGGGCGTAGGAAGCAGGGGGGACGGGGGGGGGGTCGGATCCCCCCCAGGAAATAATGCGGGGGGGACGGGAATGGAAAAATCCCCTCCAGCGGCAGCAGGGCAATGTGTGCGGCGGTGGTGGGGCACAGGGAGATGAACGCTTCCATTGTGGAAGCGTTCATCTCCATAGTCATCTGTATCGCCGTCCTCAGGACAGCGATACAGATGGCTGTGCTGCGGAGCAGGAGAGGCGTCTCCCTTCCCTGCTCGTCTGATAGGCTGCCGGCACTAGGCCTGCAGCCTATCAGATGTTGATACAGGCGGCGCGATGACGTCATTGCGCCGTCTGTGAGCCGTACAGCGCAGGGACACAGGCCGGAAGAGGCCTGCATCGCATCGCTGTGACTGATGGAGGTAAGTACAGGTGTCTTGTTTTGTGTGTGTGTGTGTTTTTTTTTTTAACCGGACCCACTGGCCCATAAGGGGGGGGGGGGGGGTTTGGAGACATTTCTGGGAGAGATTTCTGGGGGGGAGGGGGTGCGGAGAGATGTGGGTGTGGCTTGAGGGTGGGCGGGTTACACAGGGGCCCCATAAGTGCTGTCCCCCCCCATATTTTTGGGGCTTCCTACGCCCATGCTGACATCAGCAGAAGCTGGATTTTCAGAAGAGGAGCATCATATAACCAGGTTTCTAGGAGGCCAATCCAACACAACTTCAGAACAGTAAGTATATTAGGTGTGCTCTGTCTTGTTAAAGTGGCTTTGCGGGACCCACTGGGTCCAGGAAAACCCCTTTAAGTAAATTATGCTACCCCATCATTTTTCAGGATCAGTGGGGGTCCTGGAGGTCAGACCTCTACCAATTATAAAGTAATGGCCTATCCTAGCAATACAATATGGGAATGCTTCTTTGAAGCACATCTCCAGGCAGTACCGGACACAGGACTGTGCATCTGAATTGTAATGTTCAGTAAATGTGAGCAGTCTAACTTTTTTAAGCTCAGCCTTTTGTTCTCTAGATGTCTTTAGTTTCTTGAGCAGGAAGTAGCAGTCAATTCTAGAAGTGCCCGTAATAAACAGGGTTAGTTCTGTACTTCCGTACTAGCAAAACTACCAACGAAATGCCACCCTTCATACAGTGAGGGAATCCAATAAAATCTGGCTACCTTCAGCCTCCACTAGGGGGAGCACATTGGCTGCTGTCAATGGGAGCTATATAACTACTGTACATATGCTTCTAGCTGCACTAAGTGGAGGCTGAATTTGGAGGGAGGTGTTCTTGCTCCGCTTGGAGTCTCGCAGATCCCCGGATTTTGATGGAGAGTAGAGAAAAGTATGATATTAGCTATCAAGGGGGTTTATATCTAAACTGATCAGCCAGAAGGCTCCTCTCACACCCTACCTCCTTAATTGACATAATTATGGGATTGATCATGAGTAACATGGTGGACCAGCTGGCCATAAATTAATTGTCATGGGTTTGACAGCTGAAACCGCCACCGATCAGCTGCTTGTGTTGGCTGAAGCTGCAAGCAGCAACAAGTTTTTCCTATAGCAGCAACTACTGGACAAATTGAGTATTACACAGTGGCCATCTAATTGAGCAACTTCGGAGTCCTCCAGAGCAGACGCCACAGTTGTGGCTGATAGAAGAAGGTCCTAAGTCGGGCTGATGGACGGGGTTTATAGGCAGTGGTCATTTAGTATTATATTTAGGTGTCTCCATGCCAGACATTGTCATTAGTGTTGATCACGAATATTCGAATTGCGAATTTTAATCGCGAATATCAGCACTTCAAGAATTTGCAAAATATATTCATAATCGCGAATATCGTCACTTCAAGAATTTGAGAATATTTAGAATATCGCAAAATATATTTGTAGTCGCGAATATTCTTTTTTTTAAAATACCAGTTGATGCGAATTTTTATGCGAACTTTCGCAATCAAGAAAATAACGACTGGAGATGAATTCTCGAATATATAGCGAACATTCGCCCAAATATCGCGGATTCGATTATTGCCCCTGCAGCTCATCACTAATTATCATGCTTATATTTAAAGAAAAAAATTAAAATCGGAGACCATATAGTCCATGACAACCTCTTTCTAAAAAAGCTAGAACCAGCCCTGTACCTCGCATGGATCCAGAGATCTCCCCATTCATTGCTCTGCTAGATTTAAATCAAGCTGGCAGCTCAAGGGGAGTGTCCTTTCTGCTACAGCTAAAGGCGCGTGGCCAGGCTTTGAAGGATGAAACTGAGCATGTGCTGCCATCTCAGTGAGCAGGTCAAAGAAATAAGAAAAAAAAACTAACAGCAGGTGGCGCTATACAGATAGATTTTATTGAATATCTCAGTGACTATGCTAAATTTTAAATGACAAACATATTCAGATCCAGGTGCTGATTTGAAAAGTGTAGAATATTTTTCATGGGACAAACCCTCTAACAGGAAATACAATGCAATATTTCCTATAAAATGTACATATTTGCCTCCCCCAAGTTAAACAAGCTTGAACATGGCCAGGACTAGAAGCTGCACATATGCAGCCTATGTTTGCATTCTGCTTGCCAACATCTGTAGCTGGCCGATAATATTGTAGCATGCTGCTTTTCCACGGGCAACCCTTGTTATTGTGTAAAATACATGTGAAAAAACCTCCTCGAACAAAGCAAGGAAATACTTTAATTGTGACACTTTAAAAACGCAAAGCCCGTCTGGGTTCCACATGGGGAACAGGTGCCAGCTGCGAGTCATGATGAAATATAGACCGTTTCTCCTCTTTTTAGGAGCCGGTCATTCTCTTGATGCCGTCTTTGACATTTACATGCAACGAGTTAATCATGAAGCTGTGAGGTTAATTTTATCATGTGTGTCCCGGTCTCTAAGGAACGAGGCTCCGCTCTGGCTACGGCCTGCGCTATGTTAGGTCAGACGGAGAACGCGCCGCCTGACTGTCACTTTTGTCCAGAGTGACCCAAACGGATCTCGCTGTGACCTGCCCATGATCGATCCTCCGAATAAAGAGAAAAGGGAAGTAAAGACTAAACCAAAGCTATTTATTAAAGAGACCTTTATACTATATCTGTCCTAGGCACTATTTAGTCCCATTGCTATGTGGTCACTTGGACATCACATCCGTTATTTGCCCGTGGGCATGGGCGTAGCTATAGGGGGTGCAGAGGTAGCAGTCGCTACCGGGCCCAGGAGCCTGAGGGGGCCCAAAGACCCTTGTGCCACACAAGAAGACACAAAAAGCACTGAGGGAAGGGGGCCCAAGCTGAACTCTTGCACCAGGGCCCATGAGCCGTTAGCTACGCTCCTGCCCGTGGGTAGTAGAGGCTAAAGAGGGAGCAGTCGCACTATGACACTGGCTGACCTGTTACATGTGCACTTGGCAGCTGAAGGCATCTGTGTTGGTCTCGTGTTCATATGTGCCCACATTGCTGAGAAAAATGATGTTTTACTATATGCAAATGAGCCTCTAGGAGCAACGGGGGCGTTGCCGTTACACCTAGAGGCTGCGCTCTCTGCAAATACTCTCTTGCATCACCTGGCCTTTCCTAACGATGATCGTGAACGCGCCTTATCCCTATCAGACTATATAAGGTCTCAGACCTCAGTCAAAGTTATCAGAGCGCCTTAAATCTCCTTGGGTTCCCATACGCTTTTCCTTTTATCTCTCTAAAATGGTACAAAACCAAAATAATACACGGATATTGCTTAAAATGTTGAAAAGTGTCCTTCATCTTTAACTTTATGCCTTTCGGAGATCATTTAATCTTCAACTTGCTTAAGGGTCCATTCACACGTCCGCATGGGCGTAGCTATAGGGGGTGCAGAGGTAGCAGTCGCTACCGGGCCAAGGAGCCTGAGGGGGCCCAAAGACCCTTGTGCCGCATAAGAAGA
Organism: Bufotes viridis; assembly: GCA_033119425.1. NCBI lineage: Eukaryota > Metazoa > Chordata > Amphibia > Anura > Bufonidae > Bufotes > Bufotes viridis. The sequence continues at coordinate 19,483,874 of CM065599.1, forward strand.
CACACAAAGCACTGAGAGAAGGGGGGCCCAAGCTGAACTCTTGTACCAGGGCCCATGAGCCATTAGCTACGCCCTGCACGTCCGTAAGTGTTCTGCGGATCCGCAAAACACGGACACCGGCAATGTGCGTTCTGCAATTTATGGGCCGCACATCGCCAGCACTACAATAGAAAATGCCTAATCTTGTCCGCAATTGCAGACAAGAATAGGGCATGTTCTATTTTTTTGCGGAAGTGCGGAAATAGTGTGCTGTCCGCATCTTTTCCGTCCCCATTGGAAATGAATGGGTCGCAGTCGTTCCACAAAATTGCGGAACGGATGTGGATCCATTTGCGGACATGTGAATGGAGCCTAACTGTTCACAGTAACAGTCATTTTGACCAAACGTTTGCATGCCACTGTATGTGTAAAGGGCCCTTCCACCCGCTCATGGTCACCAGGGGCAGGCTATCATACTGCTGGGGGACCTGGTAAGCCAGGTGGGGTCCAGCTCTGGTATTTATCTAGGCGAGAGGTTTTAGCTGTTTAATTATTAGGTCATCAATATCAAATCGGTGGGGGAGCGGGGGCAGATTTATGGCTCCCCCCACAGATCAGCGGTTTGAAAATGCCAGTGACTCTGCGGCTTCTTCCTAGGGCAATGATGTTATGTTCACTGGTGACATGGCCTATGTGCAGCTCGGTCCCATTCAAGTGCAATATCAAGCACAGCCACTATACCATGTATGGCGCTGTGCTTGGCATGGTGTGAGGAGACCGCAACGTGCACCAGAGAGACGCGGCCTCTTCACACGACTGATCGGCAGGGGTGCTGGGAGTCCTGAGGATAGGGCATCAATACTGCACTTCCAGAAAACCCCTTTAACTCATTAGGATCTTAGGGAACTTTCACACTTGCGTTGTGAGGATGCGGCAATCTGTATGCAAACGGACAGCATTTGTAGACAGATACGGATCCGTCACAAATGCATTGCAATAACTGATCCGTCTTTCCGGTTGTCATCCAGAAAAACGGATCCGTTATTTATTCTTTTACATTTTTAAAGGTCTGCGCTAATGCCTGATCCTGCACTAATATATTTCAATGTAAATTAATGCCGGATCCGGCATTCCGGCAAGTGTTCCGGAATTTTGTACGGAGACACGACTGCAGCATGCTGCGGTATTTTCTCCGTCCAAAAAACGTGCAGTGACTGAACTGAAGACCTCCTGATGCATCCTGAACGGATTTCTCTCCATTCAGAAAGCATTAGGATAAAACTGATCAGTTCTTTTCCGGACCGAGGACGGAACTCAATGCCGGAAAAGAATAACGCTAGTGTGAAAGTACCCTTAGCCAGATACATACCCACCAAACCTCTTAGACACGCTCCAAGGTCTCTTGGCACGGCAGCATTACTGTCGTATGACATCATATTCCTGTGTTCATAGGATGTGATCCCCACCTGCGACGCCAGAATGTCTCACTGACACCTACACACTGAGTCGGCTTCCTTCCATCAGACATTGTATGAATCACTCCAAGGTTTACTATTATCCACTACACATTACACATGCTGCTTCCACTACTATACTGAGTAATGCAAAAGGTGGCTATTGTGTTCATTTCATCCTATATTAGCTTAAGAAAAGTAGGGCACCTGATACCAAATTTATTGCATGGTCCAAGTTATTTTCCTTCTTAGGGCTCATGCACAGGAATGTGTGCGGCCCGTGGCCGTGCTGTGGACCGAAAATAGTGTTCCAAAATCACAGACAACGGCCGAGTCCCCGGCATTTGCTGATGCAGAAACGCAAAAGACAGTCCACACCACAAAAAAATAGGACATTTCCTAATTTGTTGCAGTGCGGAGGCACGGAATGAAGCACTCTGTAGTGCTTCCGTGGGCTTCCACTCCATGCCTCAACTCTGCACCACTCTGTATCTTGCATGGCCGCAATACGGGCACGGGCCTCACATTTGTGTGCCTGAGCCCTTAATGGCAGTGAGGGAATTAAAAACACAAATCCCCCGCTGTTCCATCCACCTCGGAATAGGGTACTTACAAACTGTTCTTGTTATGTAATGTTAGTTAAAGAGGACCTTTCACCTCTCCTGACATGTCTGTTTTAATAGCTTCATGCATTCATAATATGTTCATGCCTTATAACGTACCAGGATATCTCTGTATGGATCAGGGTTAATAATCCGGACTGTGCGCCTGTAGGAAGTTGGGTCATGGATTTAGGTCATCTCTACTTTATAGTACTCCAAGAAGAGAGAGAAAGAAAGATCCTAGAATAGGGGTAGGCAACCGCCGGCACTCCAGCTGTTGTGAAACTACAACTCCCAGCATGCATACTTCCTTTTCTCTTCTCAGAACTCCCATAGAAATGTTTCACAACAGCTGGAGTGCCGAAGGTTGCTGATCCCTGTCCTAGAAAATCCAGAATTTGCATGGCCGAGCTTTGGAGTCAGTCAGTAAGGTATTTGCTGTTTAAGACTGATAGACTTTACTGCAGTGAGAAGGACATTGCTCAGACACCCTTCACACTTAGCACAGTCTAGCCCACCGTATCTTAATCCTGTACCCCCCCCCCCCATGGGAATTATAGAGAAGCTTGCAAGAACCTTATAAACAGCATATTGCCAGCCTTAGATTCTGCAGCGAAAGACAATGGAGAGAAAGAGGGGAAGGAGTACTACAACCTACATCCTGGCCTATATCCAAACATTGCTATCTGGGAAGATCTGCACTGAGGATTGTTTGGAACAGTGTTCTGATACCGTTGGATATAGTACAACTCCTATTCTGTACTTTAGTAAAGACAGACATTTATCTTCTACAACTGGCCTGGTACTGATGTAAACATCACTTACCGGCCATTACACCTACATCTCCTGCTTTAGACTCGCACCATCACCAAGGGCACCCCAACTACCATCAGACACTAGCCCCGACATCACGGTGTACCCCGAGGGAAGAAAGGGTGCGCCCTCCTATCACTAAACTGGCCCTAGGGAGCATCGATGTGAGGACAGCCACTATGAATGATTATTGCAGCCAGAGCCACTACCCACCACTCCCATCCTCTGCTCCCCCGGGGCTTGCAGCACTTCAATGCTCCAGCCAAGACGCATACAGCACATCATCCGCTACAGCCAATCAATGGCCCCTGAAGTATACAGCGCTATAACACTCAGGCCATTGATTGGCTGCAGTAGTCATTTGCCTATACGGCTATTTCACCGCTGCAGACTCGTAACACAGTGAGGATGACCGCAGCTGCAACACTGGAAATAGCTGGGTGGTAACAGGTGACCATAGACTTATTTTTTTACATGACATTTACTGGCTTTTGCCAAGTTTTTTTTTTAAAACTCGATCAACTCTACCATTCTGTTCATAAACCTTGATTTCTCATCCTTTTAGATTTCACAGCAGAAGTGCATGAATATGTAACATGCTGCTGCTTGAAACAAAATGTACGAACACAAGGAGGACCTGACATGATAATTTGGAGGATATTTTTGGTCTGGATACAAAGTACATTGTAGAAAGCAGAGAAAACTGGGCTTCAGAGGTCTTCTATATGCCCTGGCTCCCTTTTGCATTACTCAGGAGCTAGGGTATGGGAGTTGACATCATACATAGCATTATGACATCATTACCTGTTAGATGGTCAGCCTAGGTATAGGTGTTAGCACCTGGTGGTTTAAAAGTATGCCTCCTCCAAGGACATTACCATAGGTGGTGCAGGCACTCTCATGCGCAAGTTGCAAAAGGGAACCAGTGTCACCTCTGAGATATTGTGGGGCTTCAATGGTACAAATAAGGCATGTTACAGTTGGGACAGAAGATTTAGTTTCAGAGCCTTGGTGCTTCAAGTTGCACCTTTGTCATCTATGGCAGCCCTTTTCTACCTTCTTAGTAGGGTACCCTATTAGTCTACAGTAAGATGCCCAAAGATTGTTCATGCTCCAAGAATTGTCTCAGACGCAAGATGAAGGGGCAGAGGGTGTTCAAGAAACCTACAATTGCTCAGCCACCGTGCCACTGAGAATGGGGTCTGGGACCCATAGAGTGGTCCTGCACCACCAGACCGTAGGAGAGCGTTGCTACCTCAAAAACTGAAGCCATATGCTTGTCCAACCACATCTGCTGAGTTTGTTCTAAACATGAGGGATTTTCCCGCAAAAAACCACAGGATACGGGCTAAGTTTCTGACCACGGGGGGTGTGATATCTGGGACTCCCATCAATCATGAGAACAGAGGCCACGAAGTCTATTTTTTGAACAGAGCAGTTGCGCAAGTGTGACCAATGCTCGTCTCACTTCTGTAGGACTGATGGAGATAGTGCTCGACTCTTCGACAGTCCTATAGAAGAAAATGGAGTAGTGGTCACAGGTGTGCATTCCTATTAACAAATGGGACTCTTGGACCACCGTTCTTATAACAGACCCCCAGCGATCAGACACTTTTCTCCTATCATGTGGTTAGGGGATGTGTCCTGTTTTTCAGTCCGTCCATTTAAACCCCATTGGATATGCAGTATATAGGAAAGGAGGACACAATGGGGCATTGGCCACTTATTCCACCATTGCCACAGCTATAAGGATGCACGTTCAAACTAAAGCCATTCTCTTAAAGGGGCAGCATGGATTTATGCTCGGCCTATGCAGAGACTGCCACCTTCACCTTGCCTGAGTAACATGGTCCCTTTTTGGTGTGGGGGTGTGATTATTTATGTGCTAATATATAAGTTTGGCGTTTATTGAAAGGGTTATCCCATTACATCAGCTTATGCCCTAGCTACAGGATAGAGGATGTGTCTGATCAGCGGTGGTCTGATCACTGGGGGCCTCACTGATCACAAGAATGGCGGCCCATGTTCCTTAACTTGAATGGAGCAGAAATTATGCCAGCGTACTGCACCTCCATTCGATTTTATGGGGCTGTTGGAGATAGCTGAGCGCTTCTCAGTCCATTCGAATGGTGAATCATACCCCCTCTCTCCAACAGTCGGCCCCCTCTGATCAGGCACTGTAAATAGGGCATAACCCCTTTTGTATTGGGATAGCCCCTTTAAGTTTATGACCTGAGGCTTTTACAGCAGACTATGGACCACAGATAAAATTGAGATTACATTGGCAGCCACGGGCGACAAAGTATAATATAGCTGCATATGTGCGGCATCGCTTTAGGACGCCGTCTGTATTTTGGATTCACTTTCATCTCTTGAATCACTTCAAACATGTAGAAGTCAGGATTTCCCCTGGGCTTTCCTCATCAGGTCTCTGCATTATTCATGTCATATTGTAAGTGCGTATGCAATCTACATATGTAACGTGCATGCATCTATGCAATGCATCTCCTAGGCACGCACTGTATGAAAGGAATATAGGATAGGATTTCTCTTCAATTTAAAAAAAAAAAAATTGAAGAAAAAGAATTTTTGCATTGCAAGCTGTTGCCATCTGGTGCATTTCATTCAGGGAGCAGATTGCTACATTTGTGAGGATTTAATAATAAAACCATTCATTTGGTGGAAACAGAATTAATAAAAATAGAAATAGAGACATGAAGGAGCGGGGGTGGAGAGTTAAAAATCAAGATCCCTTATTTTTTTTTATTTTTTGGGGGGGGGGTCAAAACAGGAGCTGAACAATTTTGCAATAAAAAGTCGAATTTATAAAAATGTTGTTGATGTGGAGACAATGTAGTGTTGCCATTAGCAACCAATAAATGTATTTGGTTCTATTGACTCCCTTGCAAAGTGGCCGATCAAACTTTGTAGACCAAAATGGAATTAAAGGGGTTATCCGAGTCTGGAAATCGCCCCAATATGCCCGGGCCCCTCACACTGATTCTACTTACCTGGCTCCCCGCGGCGCTCCTGCGCAGATGAAAACATACAGTGTTCAGGGAGGGGGATGGGGGGGCTGTCAGCCAATGGCAGGAGGCGACGAGCCTCCCTAGCATGCATCTTGGGTGACCCACTAAAGTAATAATGACCAAACTGGTCATTTTTTACACAGTGATATGGTCTCATTGCATAGCTGCTGAACCAAAGCTAGCTCACCAGAGGGTTCAAATAAAATACAATGCAAATTTTTGTATTGTATTTTATTTGTTATGCCGCCAATCCCTTGTCCAGGTTTTATCAAAGTCCATACAAACATTGAATGCCTATTTAAACTGGTCAGATATGACTAAGGACATGTAACTTGCCCGAAACGCGTCAACGGAGTATCGGGGTACCATCTCCCCACTATGTGTATTGCTGTGAGTATTTAAAGCTTATGTACACCTTTGGGGACATTTTTTATGATTGCATTTTACCCATTTTGAGCTAAAAATCATCTTTTCAATTGGTCTTTATTAAAAAATAATGAGCTGTTCTGTCACATAGGGATAACGGTTTTTCTAGCTGTGTGAATTCTGCTTTCACTTTGTGCCTTTAATAAGCCTTATCTCTAAATGACTGAAATGTCATAAACACTTATTTAAGCCACCTTCTTATCGGTAAGTTAGGAACTGAGCTTTGATGTGCGGTTTATAAGATCAGAGATAAGGAGCCCATCAGCTCCCTGCCTGACGGAGCAGAAAGAAAATACAGATCCTGCTAGTAGATAAACTCAAAACTGTGCAGGGAAAATGGCTCATCATTTTTAATAAAGACCTATTGAAAAAAATGACTTTTAGCTCAAAATGAGTACAATGCAATAATAAAATAAAATTGCCACCAAGCGTGTACATAGCCTTTAAATAAAGATATTGCTGGATTTTAATCTGTGCTGGATACATTTCTTGAGGTTGAAGTGGTTTAGAATCAGACAGGGTCTGACCACGATTGCCTTTCCACGACGCAGGTGAGCTGCCGCTCTTAACTACTATGTAGGGGAAAAAAAGGATTTTTAAAAAGATCATACTTATATAACACACTTCGTAACTATTTAGCCACCAGGTGGCGCCGTCCTATTGTTGATAACAGACTGTAAAAATCAGCTTCGACTTTATGACTTCCATTACTCTTCTTAATAGTGAAAGCTCAGTGTTGTATACAGTGCTTTGCGGTTATATCCCTTTAATAGACGAGGCTACCTTTTATTCAACGCGCCATATACTAACAGTAATGGAAGCAGCAAATATTTGCCTACTGCCTGCACTCTTCATTCCTTTGTGAGTGTGATGTGTAAACCTCTCACTAAACATTTTCCCTTTCAACTTTTGAGGCATTTTCTTGCTTGATTGTTTTTTAATAGGTTTGTGGCAGATCGGCTATAAATTGGCCTCGTCTTTGCGCACGCTGTGTACACAAGAAGCAAATGTAGTCACGAGTCATTACTGCAAAATTATCCGTAAAACTCAAGGCCATTTAAAGGAGGCATTGAATTATGGGAAACGGACCAAAACTGCACGCGTGAGGATGGATCCTGCTACTGTTTAAGGTCTGGGGTCAACTACAGGAATTTGAACTCGGACTGAAGCGGGAAGGTGTTAGAACAGGAATTGCCTGTAAATTACAGAGGTATATGACACATACCAACACAAATACCAAAAGGCGCAAATGAGGCTGTCACGGGGCCCGGTGGGAGAAGGTGTCCAGTGCAAGTTGGTCCGTGGCAAGAACCTTAGGGTACAAGGGTGTATCTAAAGGCTCATGGGTCCTGGTGCAAGAGTTCAGCTTGGGCCCCCCTTCCCTCAGTAGTGGTCAGGGGCAGGAAAGCACATAGTCTCTGTGCTGCCTGAGGGAAAAATTGAAATGGCCCCCATGCCAAATTCTTGACCTAACCCCTTCCCTCCATCCAGAGGTGTAACTTGACCAGCATGCACTTTCTATAATACCGGTGTCTTCTTATGCAACATAAGGGTCTTTGGGCCCCCTCAGGCTCCTGGGCCCGGTAGCGACTGCTACCTCTGCACCCCCTATAGGTACGCCCTTGTTATGGTGCCTTTTACATACGGATGGCATAGTTACCAAACACAGGAGTATTGAACCGGCCCAATGGTCTTAAGAAGAAAGAAATACAATACCCATCTGTCTTGGGTGGCAAAACTTACTGTCATTCGGGAAGGGGCATTGGGATCTGTTATATAAAGCTTTTGGACCAGTTCCTCACCCCACTGCTAACATCTTAGTTCCTCTGGGGAGGGGATTCCTGAGAAGGTCCTCATCTAGTAGGGAGTTACCAAAGTGAGACCCTCCTCTCTCCAAGCATCCCATAGCAGCCACATGGTCTGCCACTGTGATACAGTATATCACCCTTGCTTAGTGATGTCAACAGGGACTAAATACATCCGTTGACTTGGTGGTGTTAGACGGCTTCAAAGTATTCTTCTACTTACTGTTTGTTTGGAGGGGAATGAGGCCCAGTCTGAGAGGTAACAGGGAAGTACAGCCCTGGGCGCCAGGTTTATTTGGGAGTGACATAGTAATGAGGCACAGTAGAGCGTGAGAATGCATAGGTATTAGGCGGAGCAATTAGTCTTTAAAAGGGACTATCCCTCTAGTCGATGGGAGGAGGGTGTGTGCCAATATGCAAGTGCCCCTGTAAAAGGCCAGGGCATGCTAGACTTAAAGGGGTTGCATATTCTACATTTATCAAACCAGCACCTGGATCTGAATACTTTTGTAATTGCATGTAATTAAATAAAATCTATCTGTATAGCGCCACCTGCTGTTTGTTCTTTTCCATATTTTTTGTCCGTCTCACTGAGCTGGTCGCACATGCTCTGTTTAAATCTTCAACTGCCACCAACCTTATGTTCTGTTAGAAGCTGTGGCACTTACAGGGAGAGTTACAGCAGAAAGGACACACCTCCTAAGCTGAAGATAATCTAGCAGAGCAATTGGAGCAATGAATAGGAGATCTCTAGATCCGTGTGAGGTACAGGGCTCGTTCTGTCATTGTCATGTACTACATGATGTCTGATTTTCATTTTTTACATCAATATTGGCATAACTTATTTAAGTGGGTGGAGAGTGGGCTCCTCACAACATCTGTGAGCACGGGCAAATTTGGCATTTCTGGGGCCCCATGTAAAAGTTATGTCTCTGCTAAGCTTTGTCCTGTCACACCGCTAAGCCCCACTCACAGCTTAGCAGTGCGGCCTGGGCACCTCTGCTACTGCTACAGCCAAGAAGCCCCCCTTTCACCTCGGCACAGTAGGGGGCTCCCTTATCTTTGGGGCCACAAGCATTTTCTTGGTTTGTGTGGTGATAATGTCCACACAGTGCAGTGCAAGGGGAGAGGCATGCCTCATTAAAGATAGGAAGGAGAGCCACGACTGCTGTGTGTGAATTAGAACCGCAGACCATAGATTTTGTGCAATGTCCAAGATTCGGACAGAGGAAGCAAACAATGACTTAACAAATGAAATGCCCGGTTGCAACAAAGTTTAACTTCACTTCTTTTATGGCTTTAATTGTGTTGAGTGTTTAAAGTTTGCTGCAACAGTTTACTTAATGCATTCAGTGTCATGTTAATGTTTGCCACATCTGTACCTCAATGAGAAGATCGGGGGCAGTCCCATTAAAATCTGCACTGCTTTATTGCTGTGCCCCATTAAAGCCACCCCTGGGCTGCATCGGCAAGATTTACTTAGGACTCGCCCTTCCCAGCCTTCTGCTTGGCTTAGAACAGTGCACGGACCAAGGAAGTAGGTGCTTCTCTGCAGGACTATCAAGGTTCTGGAGAACTTGAGGGATAGGTATAAGGTGGGTTTACACAGGTCAAGGAGAATACGAGAACTCGTCCTCATATAGCTGTACAATGTTTCTAGGATAATAATTAAGAAATAATCTAAGAAATAATAATTTACTTGCCTGCAGGAACGACATTTTCACCTAACGAACGAGCGTTTCTCTTATTCACGGGGGGGGGGGGGGAATCGGCTGCACCTTTAGACGGTCAGGAACGAGCATTCACAGAAACATTCGTCCCAGATCATCTGCCCGACTATCGGTCAGTGTAAACCCGCCATAACTCCATTCAGGCAATGCCTAGAATTCGTGATCGATGAATGTAAAATATCCACCATAATCTGAAAGACCAACGCATAGTATCATATAAGAAGAACCAACCAGAGAATTCATCTTCTGCTTAAGCGGAGTCTGCAGACACCATTAGTGATAAGAACACATTGACCAAGAGCCGTCGGAGGATTGTCAGCTCTAACAACGTGTTTGCTTATCCCACTCACTTAAAGAGTGATATTGCCCTCGCTTATCTACCATCAAAGCTCTGCCACGAGAGGTTCCTGGAATAAGCTTTGTCTGGGAATATAAATAGACATGACAACTATTGAAGACCATGTTGAGAGATCAAGAGTCATATTCTCACCATGCATCATTGTAGGTGAGATGTTAAGACAGGAATCTCTCTGCAAAGAGTAATAAGAGTCCTTTTTGTATCAGAGCGGGTGATGGATTCCTGGAAGGCAGAAGACTGGAAAGTAAAAAGGCTGAACAATCGTACAACAGTCGGAGGCGATCAGTGATGATTAGAGTAGCTCATCCAAGGCACCATAATGCCCAAGAGAAGTGCAGCTACCGCAAAAGTGATGGCGGGTTCATCTACGTATGTAACTAGCGAAGTCGCTTGTAAAAGCCGGGAACATAGTCATCTATAGCATAGCAGCTGAACATGAAAAGATGCCAAGATGCATGTGGCAAAGCAACCATCTCAATGCAGAAAATAACCGTACAAATAAAAAAAATTCTGTGGTTTATTTGTCCTCCAATATTACAAGTGTCCAGGCCGGTCAGGTATACAGGAGCTAGAGAAGGAGCATCCTAGAGCATGATCATTGGGTTCAAAGTGGTCAAAGGTACAAACAATGCGCCCACCTGTGCGGGTGTGCCTACCTGGTGAAGCTGTCTCCAGTATATACCCAAGCCGAACCCTATGGAAGGTGAAGTAGTTCAATGGCGTTTCGGGGGAGGTTGCTGGAATGATGACACTTAGGCCTCCTGCACATGAACATTTTTTTTTTTCCGTTCACGTTCCGTTTTTCAGCTTTCCGTATACGGAACCATTCATTTCAATGGATCCACACACAAAAACGGAAGATACTCCGTATGCCTTCCGTTTCCATTTTAAATACATAAAAAAATAGAACATGTCCTATTATTGCCCGCAAATCACGTTCCGTGGCTCAATGGGTCCGCAAAAAAAAAAACGGATGCATCCATATGTCTTCCGTATCCGTTCCGTTTTTGCAGAACCATCTATTGAAAATGTTATGCCCAGCCCAATTTTTTAATGCACTTACTGTTTAAACATTACTGTATGCTTCCGTTTCCGATCTGCAAAAAACGAATCACAAACGGAAACCAAATGGCAAAATGAAACGGAAACACTACTGAAACAAAAAAATGGATCGCAAAACCATACAGTCATGTGCAGGAGGCCTTAAGGTGAAGATAAATCATCTGTATTGTCATTATTTAGGAAACACGTAGCCTAAATAAAGACAATTTGGAGGATTTATCCTCACCTGGGTATCTGTCAGCAGATTTGTCCCTATGACACCGGCTGACCTGTTACATGTGGGCTTGGCAGCTGAAGGCATCTGTGTTGGTCCCACGTTCATATGTGCCCGCATTGCTGAGAAAAATGATGTTTTAATATATGCAAATGAGCCTCTAGGAGCAACGGGAGCGTTACCATTACACCTAGAGGCTCTGCTTTCTCTGCAACTGCCACGCCCTCTGCACTTTGATTGACAGGGACAGACACTGAAAACCTCTTCACACCTGGTCCTGTCAATCAAAGAGCAGAGGGCACTTTGTAGAATTATTGTCTGGATTCTCATATGAATTGTATCTTAAAATAAATGTTATATGAATTACTTAGAGCCGGCCATTGGTTGAACGACATATTACCGTAGCTAGGTGGTTATAGTGGGCCCTGCTCCATTCTGGTGAGCTCGTCACATAGAGAGTATATATCCTAGATGTCCTTTAAGTGTTAGGCCCCTTTCACACGAGCGAGTTTTCCGCGCGGGTGCAATGCGTGACGTGAACGCATAGCATCCGCACTGAATCCTGACCCATTTATTTCAATGGGTCTGTGTACATGAGCGTTTTTTTTCACGCATCACTTGTGCGTTGTGTGAAAATCGCAGCATGTTCTATATTCTGCGTTTTTTACGCAGCCCTAGCCCCATAGAAGTGAATGGGGCTGCGTGAAAAACGCATTGCATCCGCAAGCAAGTGCGGGTGCGTTGCGTTTTTCACTGATGGTTGCTAGGAAATGTTGTTTGTAAACCTTCAGTTTTTTATCACGCGCGTGAAAAACGCGTCAAAACGCATTGCACCCGCGCAGAAAAAACTGAACAACTGAACGCAATCGCAGGCAAAACTGAATGGCTTTGCCTGTGAAATCGCACAGTTTTCACTGAACGCATCCACAACCCATCCGGACCTAATCCGGACACGCTCATGTGAAAGAGGCCGTATTATTCTCTTATATTTTTTTCTCTTGATCAGATAGACAGGACCTTGTATAATAAAGCCATTATTAGAACCTACTTCAAAACCGATTCCGAGCAGACCTAAAGGAGATTGGTTCAGTCTAGTTTCGGTGGACCCATTTATACCCAGGCAAGGATTTGGACTTTGCATCAAGCGGAACGCCCACTGGGAGATTTGGAGGCAATGTCCGGATCTTCACTCACGTCTTTGAAGGGCTTAGGCACGTTCAAGTCCGTTGCAGATTAGCCTTTGTAGCTTATTGATGGGTACATCGTTGTCAGTGAATGTCCCCTGGGCCTTCTCTGTGGATTCTATGGTATTAGTAACCCTCAGTTCACACTTGCGCGTTTTACAGCGCGTTCGAACGCGCTGTAAAACGCTCAACAGGAGAAAACTCATGTTTCCCTATGGGCATGGTTCTCACCTGAGCGTTTTACAGCGCGTTTGAACGCGCTGTAAAACGCCCTACACTCAAAGAAGTTCTTGAGCTTCTTTGGGGCGTTTTGTCGTGCGTTTGCACCCATAGACTTCAATGGGAACGCGCGTAAAACGTGCGTTTAACACGCGTTACAGTGTAGATATGCCTTTTTCAATTGGTCTCCAGAGTCACGAACACGCGTATGACGCGCGTTTCCTATTTGCAAAAACGCGCTGTAATACGCGAGTAAAACGCACGTCTCAGAAACGCTCAGGTGTAAACCCAGGGTAAAGGTCAAGTTACGGGATGATTATCCGGCCAACTATTGGGAACAAACACTCCTGAAAATGCTCGTCCCAGATCATTGGTCCGTGTAAGATCATTGGTCCGTGTAAGTGTGCTGCCGATCACCCGCCGATCGAGTGATGAAAGCATCGTCCTCAGGACTATATAGCAACCTCAAGTGGTGGTATTAACCTCCTTAGCGGTATGAATGTATAAGTAATTATGTACCCGAAGTGGTACAATCTTCCGGAGCGGCGGCCGGTGATTCGCCCCACGCCCCGGAAATGCGCACTGTCCGCAACCATGCCACCCCCATTGTAATTAACCCATGGTAACCCCGAGTGTGGTTCGGGGTTACACCTTCTTGCAGTGTAAATTAACCCTGAGCCACACTAGGGATTACCACTAGGGAGCATCATGCCTGGACAGCGGGGAAGTTTGGCAAAATGAGTAAAAATCGGTGAAAACTTCAATTCCCTATTTTTGGACAATAGGCGGTTTATACATTTTTAAGTAACTGTGGGCTATTAGCAAGTAAGATTCATGATAAACATCTTTCATTAAAGTTGTGGCTTTTATTGCCCCGGGGACAACAATTTGAACAGACATATTATTATTTAATTTCACTGTAAGAACTTTTTGTGCTCTCATGCACTTCTTTTCGGAGATGATGCGTGCCAAATCATTAACCGGGAGGGGAAGTTGCCCAGAGGTTTGGAATGCTGGCCATACTGTCAACCTTTATCTATGACAAAAAAAATTCCCCGTAGAAAAATGACTCCACAATATGGTTCCATAAGAAGGCACCACACAACAACTTGCGGAGAGCCTATGGCTCCGCAATCCTATTCCCACAGGAAAGCCATGCCCAGGTTCTCCAGTGCCAACCCCCCGGCCCCTTTTCACACTGCCTTGTTATGATCGGTGGCACCAGTTTAGCAGTATTGTGTAATGGGAATCTAAAAATTCTAATTTTGCCTCATCAGAGGCTTAGACTAGGATAGGTCATCTATATGAGATTGGCAGGGGTTTCGAATCCAGAGACCCCACCGATCGGCTGTCTAAAGAGGGCGTGGCGCTCTGTGAGGCCTGTCACGTGGCCTTGGCGCAGCTAAGCCCCGTTCAAATAAATGGGACTGATCTGCAATATTAAGCATGGCACTGTGCTTGGTAAGCTGCAAGGAGGCTGTGGCCTCTTTATACAGCTGATTGGCATGGGTGCTGAGCGTCGGACCCCCATCGATCTGATATTGATGACCTATCCTGAAGATAGCGCATCAATATGTAAATCCCGGAGAAATCCCTCCAAAAGGGACCTTTCACTTCCCCTGACATGTCCAATTGCATTCCCCATATAATAACAATTCGGAACTCTACCTTGTGCCATTTCTCAATAATTCCTGCTAGAAGTTATGAATGAATTGCCAGCAGTCTGCAATAAAGGTTCAGCTGGGTGTTGGGGGATCCATCCCTGCACAGTCTGACACTGGCCGCGCTGACTGGATAGCGTCAGACAGTTCAGGGACACACCCCCAACTGGTAACATCCATCTGGACCTTCATTGCAAACAATTCATAGCTAGAAATTCATTCATACCTTCTAGTAGGAATAATAAAGGAAAGGCACATCACAGAGTTTTAAGAATAGATGCTCCAGAATTGTTATTCCATAGATCATGCAATATGTCACCAAAACAGACATGTCAGGAGAGGGGACGGGTCCTCTTTAAGGTGAAAATATGATAAGATAGTATCACTGTCACGTAGGGAAGGGAAGAGTGCAGCCCTAATATCCACCCGTACCTCTATCCCTAGCTACTTGTGTGGCCCATCCTAACTGACGGCGTACAACTTGGCGACGGTCCCTAGCTTAGATACATGCAGGGGCCTAAGGATGAGAAAGAGCGTAAACAGAATCAAGGAAGCAAGGGTCAAAACCAGGAGGTCACGCAGGTAAACAAGGAGAACACAATATCGCGGTCAAGATAATACAAGGTCAGAAGCCAAGAGGACATGTCAATTACAGAGGAGGTAGCAAAGCCGAGGTCACAAACAAACAATGCGCGCGGGATGCCGGCAGCGCTGGGAAGGGAGAGCGCGCCGCCGGCTCCCTGTGACAATCATGTTAATCAAAATTTTAAAGAGGACCCGTCACCTCTCCTGACACGCCTGTTTTAATAGTTTCATGCGTTCCCCATGTAATAATAATTCTGGAGCATCTATTCTTATGGCTCTATGTTGTGCCATTCCTTTATTATTTCTACTAGAAGTTATGAATGAATTGCTAGCAGTCTGCAGTAAGGGTACAGAGGGGTGGTAGCCAGCTGGGGGCGTGTACCTGCACAGTCTGAGTATGGCAACACTGATTGGACAGAATGAGTCTATGCAGGTACACACCCGAACTGGTAACACCCCTCTGTACCCTTACTGCAGACTGCTAGCAATTCATTCATAACTTCTAGTAGAAATAATAAAAGAATGACACAACATAGAGCCAGTAGAGTAGAGGCTCCAGATTTGCATGAAGCTATTAAAACAGGCGTGTCAGGAGAGGGGAGAGGTCCTATTTAAAGGAGTAAGTCAGGACCACTGCTTAGTGGGGAGACACAAGGATTACTAAAGTGGTGAACAGACCCCCACCCCCTCCCACACACCTTGTGGGGGCTCTTAAAGCTGCCTGTATAACATGGTGAAAAGAAATGTAATTCTGCTACTGGCCAACAGAGGGCAGCATTGAAGCAAATGTTTCAGCTAGAAGACATTTGCTGTATGAAACAGAACACCGTGCATTAGACTGGCTGGCAGCCGTCAGCTTGTACTCACTCTCATCTTCAACCAAAGGCGATTATATAATTACATTCACTGTCCTTTCCCACACAAAAATGCATTTCCCATCCCCAGTCCGTTCCAGTCGCGTCCTGCAGGGGCCTGCACGAACGAGGCTTTCGGTTTGTTATAGGGACGCATCGTGAAATGTTGCGATTATTTTCAAGCCGAATGATGAACTGCAAATAAGACTCCAAGGCTGACATCACTGCCCCGCTCCATGCTCGGGTCCCATTCACAAGGAAGACGCGACACAGAGGTTTTTTTTTGTTTTTTTTCGTTTTTTTTCATATGGATTATTTTTTAGCTGTTAGAAGTGTTAGGTCTGTACCAGTTAGAAACATAAATGTGAATGTTCGCACTCACTGACAGCAAGCAGAGATCTTGACCATAGTAAGAGATTAAGATACAAAGTCTAGTACAAGTTTAAAAACTTTTTCGAGTATCAAGCTTTATTTACTAAGAGCCAGAAAACCCCCTTTAAGGAGGACCTGTCACCTCTCCTGACACGTCTGTTTTAGAAACTGCTTGCATCTATTCCTATGACTCCATGTTATATCATTCCTGTATTATTCCTACTAGACTTTTATAATTAAATAACAAGCAGGTCCAGATGGGTGTTACCAGTTAGGGGAGTGCCCCTGCATGGTCTTACAGCATCCAATCAGTACTGTCAGTGTCAGACTGTGCAGGACACCCACCCCCCAACTAGTAACAGTCATCTGGACCTTTACTGCTAACTGCTTTTAATTCATTCATGACTTCTAGCAGGAATAATAAAGGCATGAGACATCACAGAGTCATAGGAATAGAGGCTCCAGAATTGTTATTACATGGAGAATACAAGTAGTTACTAAATCGGACATGTCAGGGGAGAGGACAGGTTCTCGTTAAAGGGGCTATGCCACAGAAATCATATAGAAGCAGCCCTGTACCTCGCATGGATCCAGAGATCTCCCCATTCATTGCTCCAATTGTTTTGCTACATTTATTTCAGCCTGGCAGCTAGGGGGACATGTCCTTTCTGCTGTAGCTCATTCCCTGTAACTGTCACAGCTTCTAACAGACTGGTGGACAGGAAATAAGGAAAATAACAAACAGCAGGTGGCGCTATACAGTTACAGTTTATTGAATAGCTCAGTAACTGTAATACAAAATAGTTACATGCAATTACAAAAATATTTTGTTCCATCAGGATACAATATTCTCAACATACAATGTTCTTTTCTGCCCATCATAAGTGGAAACCAGACTCAACATACAATGCCACAGACTCAGATCCAACCGATTAAGGCTAGGATATGCCCCCAATGTCTGATCGGTGGGACCCGCACCAATTTCTAGAACAGAGCCCACAAAGTGAAGGAGAGCGGACCACACATGCACAGCCGAACGGCAATCAGTTCTATAGCTGAGCGGCACGCCCCATTTTCGGAACCCCCAATGAAATAAATAGGAAGCGCACAGCGCAAGCGTGGCAACCGCTCCATTCACTTCTATGAGGGTGATGGAAAATGTGGCCACTGCTGCAGTTACCTCCACAGGGCTGACGGAAATAGCTGAGCCCGCACTTGGCTACAGATGTAGCAGGGTGTGTTTTCGGCGGTGCCATAAAAATGAATGGAAGGCCGCAGCACAGGCTTGATCTGCTTTCTAGAGATAGGTGTGGGTCCCAAAGGTGGAGCCCGCACCTATCACACATTGGTGAGATGGACCACCACCTTTAAGCCTATCGTACCTTTTTAACCATTACTACTAAAACAATATGGCCAGCTGGTTTGGAATCCTGTTAGGGTGCATTCAGTCTCTTAAAGGGCATCTGTCAGCAGGTTTGTCCCTATGACCCCGGCTGACCTGTTACACGTGCACTTGGCAGCTGAAGGGATCTGTGTTGGTCCCATGTTCATATGTGCCCGCATTGCTGAGAAAAATGATGTTTTATTATATGCCAATGAGCCTCTAGGAGCAACGGGGGCGTTACCATTACACCTAGAGGCTCTGCTCTCTCTGCAACTGCCATGCCCTCTACATTTTGATAGGGCTAGGCAGTGAAAATGTCATGCCTGGCCCTGTCAATCAAAGTGCAGAGAATGCAGCAGTTGCAGAGAGAGCAGAGCCTCTAGGTGTATTGGTAACGCCCCCGTTGCTCCTAGAGGTTCATTTGCATATAATAAAACATCATTTTTCTCAGTAATGCGGCCACATAGGAACATGGGACCAACACAGATGCCTTCAGCTCCAAGTGCACATGTAACAGGTCAGCCGGTGTCATAGGTAGAAAGCTGCTGACAGCTGCCCTTTAAAGGGGTCGTCTCATCATAAATAATGGAGGCATATTGCTAGGATATGCCCCCATTGTCTTATAGGTGTGGGACCCGCACCTATATCGAGAACGAAGCCCAGCAAGGTGGTGGTTAGAGCCCCTGCTCCCATTCATTTCTATGGGGCCGACGGAAATAGCCGAACCACATAGAAAATAAATGGAGTGCGGCTACGCATGCGCAGTGCGCCCTCCTTCACTTGCGGGGCTCCGTCCTCTATGTAGGTGGGGGTCCCACACCTATAAGACAATAAGGGCATATCCTAGCGATATGCCCCCGTTGTCCATGATGAGGTCTGTAAAATTAGATTACGAGTCCCAGTGGGGACAGGGACTGATGTGAACGGTGACCACCGCAGTATCTGTTGTCATGTCACAAGCAGCAGGAAATAAGTGAAACAATATAACCCCATTGCGCTGAATTTTAGATTGATTCGCCTTTTGAAGGTGTCGGGGTCAACTGTAGAGGAAGCGGAGACATGAGATTTGGCCCCGGCCCTTTATATGCATATTAAGCTGGTTACAAATGTATTTGACTAATTACGTCAATAAACACGGCAGAAGGTTGGGGATCAGGTTCGAACTCCCGAGTAAATTATTAATGGAGAGACACCTGGGAAAGAGACCTCCTATTCTTCTGGTGCATGTGAGCCACGGAGAACGGCACAGGTGGTATTCTTAAGATAGCGCGTTCGGGTTTCAGGCCTGTTGTACCTATGTCGCCAGGAGGTTTCCAGTTTCAGTTTGGACTTAAAGACAATGTGATCCTTTGCCGCGAAGCAGAAACAGAGCCTGATATTTTGTATCCACGCTGACATATAGGAAACCTATTGACAGGCAGGAAACGGCCGTCCCTCTCGGGGGCAGGTTATCCATTTCAGCAATATGTCAGCCGGGCCATGGTTGCGCGTGATTTATGAATTTTGCATTTGCTGGCGCCGCCCCGATGCTTTGTCTTGTAGAGCGATGAGGACTAAGGCCTCATGCACACGACAGTTCTTTTTAGCGGTCCGCAAAATGGGGTTCCGTTGTTCCGTGGTCCGTGTCCGTTTTTGGTTCCGTTGTGTTTCTGCGGTCCGCCAGAAAAAAAGGAAGGGAAAAAAAAAGGGTCATTTTAATATCTCCACCCAGGATATTGGAATATATATGCAGGTCACGGACGCGAATGACAGTCGGATGTGCCTCCGCATGTTTTCACGGTCCCATTGACTTGAATACAGGTTATATTTTTTGGACGGACAGTAACTGAGGACCGCAGACGCGGACGAAAAACGGTGCATTTGACGAGTTTTCCATTTGACGAGCAAGAAAAATGGCTCAACGGACAAGGAATCAAGCAACGGTCGTGTGCATGAGGCCTAAGATGCATAATTTTTTCCAATTTGCTTCTATTGTTATTATTCTTACATAATAATATGTCTGTTCCGTTTATGCGGTTTCTGTTTGCGGTCCGTATGCGGAACCATTCAGTTCAATGGTTCGCGAAAAATAAAAACGGAATGTACTTCGTGTGCATTCCGTTTCCGTACATCCGTTCCGCTAAAAGACAGGACTTTTTCTATTATTGTCCGCAAATACCGTTCCGTCGTCGCTCCGCTAAAGTCAATGGGTCCCCCAAAAAATACGGAATGCATACGGAACACATCCATATGTCATCCGTTGTATGCGGATCCATGCCGACTTTGCCCATGTGTTTACTGTTTACAAATATTTAAGGATTACAAATTTTCTGTTTCCGTTTGCCATCCGCAAAAAACGGATCGCATACGGAAACCATACGGAGATGTTTTTGCGGAAATACGGAACGGAAACAAAAAGCGGAACAACGGATCAGAGAAAAACGGACCGCAAAATACATACGGTCGTGTGCAAGAACCTGTTTTCGACCTGAGCTTAAAGAGGTTGTCCCATTATGACAACTTTTCCGGTGTCCAAAGGATAAGTGTCTGATTGGCAGCGTTCCAACCGCTGAGGCCCCCTGCCAATTACAAAAACGGGGCCCATGCTCTTCCATGGAATAGACTGGCAGACAGCCATGCGTTAGTCATAATATAAAGCCCATCTGTCAGCAGTTTTGTCCCTATGACACTGGCTGACCTGTTACATGAGCACTTGGCAGCTGAAGGCGTCTGTGTTGGTCCCATGTTCATATGTGCCCGCATTGCTGAGAAATATGATGTTTTATTATATGCAAATGAGCCTCTAGGAGCAACGGGGGCGTTACCATTACACCTAGAGGCTCTGCTCTCTCTGCACTTTGATTGACAGGACCAGGCAGTGTAAACATCATCACACCTACCCTGTCAATCAAAGTGCAAAGAGCAGAGCCTCTAGGTGTAAGGGCAACACCCCCATTGCTCCTAGAGGCTCATTTGCATATAACAAAACATCATGTTTCTCAGCAATGCGGGCACATAGGAACAAGGGACCAACACAGATGCCTTCAGCTGCCAAGCGCACATGGAACAGGTTAGCCAGTGTCATAGGTACAAAACTGCTGACAGATGCCCTTTAATAAAATGCACTGGAGGAAAAATGCATCAAATTTATTCAAAAGTGCCGGCCTCCTAATACATTTTTTACATCTCCATAAACATGTCGTGCATGGGAGGCCACGCCCCTTCCACTAACCCCCACCCACTTTACCCCCATAGTGGTGAGAGTAGCAAACCTCTTTGCACAAAATACGGCTTATGCGAATTCTGTTCATCAGTAAACTGGCTTTTATAAATTGATTCCAACGATTGCCATATAATAAATAGCAGAAGCGTCAACGCCTCCGCCTGGACCCAGAGGCCATGTCATTAGTGGGTGCGCCCCTGGCATGATGACTGGTGACAGGACAGGGGACTGGTTTGACCTGTAAGTGGGGCTCCTCTTGATGAACCAGAAAACTACTAAATTATGATCTGATGGGGAGACATATTGGCCCACATTTACCAATGGGTAGGAATGGTCTGTAGTGGGGAAGGGTGGGGACAGCAGGGCCATGGGGGTGTGCCACCTGTGCCACCATTCCCCTGCTATGAAGGGGCACCACAGCACATGGCAGCTGCTGGGCTCACAGCCTGCTCAGGGTGGCTCCGCAGTACACACAGGCCTGTACTTACCCTCTCCGCCGAGGACGTCTCTCCTCTGTATCCAGTGTCAGCTGAGTCCTCTGCTCCTCCCCCTTCCGCTCTCCTCTAGGACGGGGGCGGGGCTACACTCCCTTAGAAGCCCATTCAGTTGTAGGCAGAAACCTGCGAGTGTTTATAGCAAGAGGCCGCAGGACCTTTGGTGACATCACAGTCACGTGACCTAGGTTCTTCAGCGAAGATATGGTGTGTGCTGTGTATAGGGTAAGTGTGGCCATATAGTGTGTGCTGTGTATAGGGTAAGTGTGGCCATATAGTGTGTGGTGTGTATAGGGTAAGTGTGGCCATATAGTGTGTGGTGTGTATAGGGTAGGTGTGGCCATATAGTGTGTGGTGTGTATAGGGTAAGTGTGGCCATATAGTGTGTGGTGTGTATAGGGTAAGTGTGGCTATATAGTGTGTGGTGTGTATAGGGCAAGTGTGGCTATATAGTGTGTGGTGTGTGTAGGGTAAGTGTGGCCATATAGTGTGTGTGTGCTGTGTATAGGGTAAGTGTGGCCATATAGTGTGTGGTGTGTATAGGGTAGGTGTGGCCATATAGTGTGTGGTGTGTGTATAGAGTAGGTGTGGCCATATAGTGTGTGGTGTGTGTATAGGGTAAGTGTGCTACATATGTGTGGTGTGTGTGTATAGGGTAAGTGTGGCCATATAGTGTGTTGTGTGTATAGGGTAAGTGTGGCCATATAGTGTGTGGTGTGTATAGGGTAAGTGTGGCCATATAGTGTGTGGTGTGTGTAGGGTAAGTGTGGCCATATAGTGTGTGTGGTGTGTATAGGGTAAGTGTGGCCATATAGTGTGTGGTGGTGTGTGTATAGGGTAAGTGTGGCCATATAGTGTGTGGTGTGTATAGGGTAAGTGTGGCCATATAGTGTGTGGTGTGTATAGGGTAAGTGTGGCCATATAGTGTGTGGTGTGTGTATAGGGTAAGTGTGGCCATATAGTGTGTGTGTGTGTATAGGGTAAGTGTGGCCATATAGTGTGTGGTGTGTGTATAGGGTAAGTGTGGCCATATAGTGTGTGGTGTGTGTAGGGTAAGTGTGGCCATATAGTGTGTGTGTGTGTATAGGGTAAGTGTGGCCATATAGTGTGTGTGTGTGTATAGGGTAAGTGTGGCCATATAGTGTGTGGCTGTGTATAGGGTAAGTGTGGCCATATAGTGTGTGTGGTGTGTATAGGGTAAGTGTGGCCATATAGTGTGGTGTGTATAGGGTAAGTGTGGCCATATAGTGTGTGCTGTGTATTGGGTAAGTGTGGCCATATAGTGTGTGCTGTGTATAGGGTAAGTGTGGCCATATAGTGTGTGGTGTGTGTATAGGGTAAGTGTGGCCATATAGTGTGTGGTGTGTTTAGGGTAAGTGTGGCCATATAGTGTGTGGTGTGTTTAGGGTAAGTGTGGCCATATAGTGTGTGCTGTGTATAGGGTAAGTGCGGCCATATAGTGTGTGCTGTGTATAGGGTAAGTGTGGCCATATAGTGTGTGCTGTGTATAAGGTAAGTGTGGCCATATAGTGTGCTGTGTGTATAGGGTAAGTGTGGCCATATAGTGTGCTGCTGTGTATAGGGTAAGTGTGGCCATATAGTGTGTGCTGTGTATAGGGTAAGTGCGGCCATACAGTGTGTGCTGTGTATAGGGTAAGTGTGGCTTTTAACCCAATACTATACATGATGGAGATGGAAACGAGGCATAGAAGTTTTTTATGCCTTTCTTAGTTTCCCCCTTTCGCTGCCATAAGATTTGTCTAATTTATGATGAGGCGCGCGCCTCTGCTCCTCTCCTGCCCAACACGTGTAAAACTGCCCTCGCAACTAATTATTGTCACGTGGCCTGTTAAAAAAAGGACTTGCGACTATTTTTCGACTAAAATAGTAGCAAGTCCCTTAATAAATGACCCCCGCTATCGCACAGCAGTTGCTGCATGAAAACGCTACACACCGATTATTAAAGGGGTTGTCCAACTTCCAATCTTTTTTTGCGGGGGGCAAACTGCAGTGAAGCTATTAAAATATTAATAAATAAATAAAAAACTCACTTTTTACAAGCCTTGTCCAATTCAGTGTTGACACTCCATGCTCTACCCCAGGTTGCAGCCGTAACAGGATGGGGGTCATTGACAAAGATCAGCTTTTTATGCCGACCTTCAGGGGAAATTTATCAAAACTGGTATAAAGGAAAATTGGCGTAGTTGCCTATAGTAACCAATCAGATTCGACCTTTCATTTTTCAGAGCTCCTTTGGAAAATAAAAGGTGGAATTTGATTGGTTGCTATTGGAAACTAAGCCAGTTTTCCTTTACACCAGTTTTCATAAATCCCCCCCCTCCCGGTCTGGTCCTCGCTACTCCCAAATGACGAGAACAGCATAAAAACACCCATTCGATAAAGTACTGTCACACAGGCGTTTAAAAAGTCATAAAACAATGGACTCGAGACTTTTTTTTTATGCCAGCAACTGGCATAAGGCTAGTAGTAAATGACCCCCAATGTTTTAGCTGCAGTGTTGACCCAAATAGCCTGTAAAACGGCTGCAACCAATCACCGGCCTCAGCGATGTACACCGTGAGACCCTTGTTAAAGGAGGATGCTAGGAATTGTAGTCCCACACTCTCACTTGTACTAAGGGCCAGGGGCGTAGCTAACAGCTCATGGGCCCTGGTGCAAGACTTCAGCTTGGGCCCCCCTTCCCTTGGTGCTTTGTGTGTCTTCTTAAGCGGCACAAGGGTCTTTGGGCCCCCTCAGTCTCCTGGGCCCAGTAGCGACTGCTACCTCTGCACCCCCTATAGCTACGCCGCTGCTAAGGGCTGATGCTCACGGCCGTGGTTTCTGTCCACATCCAATCTGCAAAAATTGCAGCCATCACACCATGGGGCACATTTACTTTGCGTATTGACAAATTCTGTCTTCTCTTCCATTATCCTTCAATAAATCTTTGTCTTTTTTGGTTTAAGTCTGACATCTAGTGGTCGTTTTCTTGTAAGACAGATTCAAATTCACTACAACTGGTCTACTTAGTATGCACATGAAAATGTGGCGCAGGTGAGCTGAATTTCAGCGCCCGTCTCCATGAAAGTAGGCAAATTGTGATGCGACTCGCCACTCAAAACTGAGGCAGAAAAGTACGCCAGCCCTGGGGTGGCGTAGCAATTAGACTGTTTTTACGACTAAATCTGGCGCAAAATAAGGCGCACCTACATAAATAGGACGGAAATTAGGCGCAAAAGTTTGAAAATTTCTGAATTAGTCATAAAACTCAAAATAGGCGCAGCAGACGCAAATGCCTCCAAAACGGCCGCAAAATCAATGACAAAAAAATAAGAAAGTCGTAAACAGGCTTTTTACTCATAGAAACAGGCGGCGACACAGTAAATGTGCCCCCATGTGCTGTCCGCATCCATATGTCCGTTCCGCAACCCTGGACAGAAAGATAGAACATGTCCTAGTCTTGTCCATTTTGCAGACAAGAATAGGCATTGTTACAACGGGTCTGCCAAAAAAAACGGATTCAACATGGACGTCATCCGTACTTTCTGCGGAAAGCAAAATGCATATGGTCGTGTGACTGCATTATCTGTGGGGGGATGTGCCAGGACTGAAAACTGGACATGAACTAAGGCTAGGTTTACACGACAAATAGGGCACAACTTCACTGCAACATTTGTCGCGCGACAATTTTTATAATGCAAGTCTATGGTGTCGCATTGCGACATGCTGCGACTGCGACGCGACAGTCGCAGAAAAAAACATCTTGAATGGATTTTTTGCGACAGTCGCGTCGCATGTCGCAATGCAACACCATAGACTCCCATTATAAAAATTGTCGCGTGACAAATGTCGTCGTGTGAACCTAGCCTAAAGGGCTCATGCACATGGCCATAGCAGTTTTTGCAGTCCGCAAAACATGGATTCCGACCGCGGGTGTTCTGCATTTTGCAGAACGGAACGTCCTCCCCATAATAGAACAGTCCTATCCTTAATGTGGACAAGAATAGGACATTTAAAAAAAAAATTTTTTTTGCAGGGCCGCGGAACGGATGTACGGATTCGAAGTGAATGGGTCCGTATCCAACCCGCAACAAATACGTTCAAGTGCATGAGTCCCAGAAATCTCTTGTATAAAAAGTCTCAGAAAATGGGATCATTGTGACTTCATAGGGCAGGTTACCCTACCAGCGCCCAGCAGCGTGCAGGCAGGCCACCATGTTACATAAGGCTAGGGCTACACGACGACATGTGTCGCACGACAATTTTTATAGTGGCAGTCTATGGTGTCCATTTCTAATGGGTTTTTTGCGACAATCGTGTCGCAGCATGTCAGAACGCAACACCATAGACTACTATTATAAAAATTGTTGCGCGGCAAATGTCGTCGTGTAGACCTAGCCTAAGGGAGGTCCCCTGGGTGCAACATACCGATGAGCTCACACCTATCATTCAGGAGGCTGCCTAGCAGTATAATTGCACACAGATGAGTGAACATGTGCTACTTCTCTTTTTGTTGCTGTTTTGTGAAACTGCAGTTTTGAGGGTTTTTTGCCACACTTATACAAATAAAAACCCCAAAACCAAACAAACTAACAAAAAAAAGAAACAAATTCAATAGGCTGACCAACTAAACAGTCCCCTCCTGTATGGAAGGTGTGACTGGGTGGTCATCAGGATAGTGCACCTGTGCGGCCTCCTTCCCCTGTGGCTGTCTGCAGCCCTCTAGGAGCTGATCTGAATCCTGCCCTTATATCAGTAAGTAATCTATACGGCTTCGGAGAAACCCGCTGCTGAATTTCACTGATGTCTGTGTGTCCAGGGTGCCGCTCCAGCTGCAATTACAGGGGGTGATCTATATAAGGCCGGCTTTTTACAGATAGGTGCAGGCCTCGTCATAAATAGGGACGTGTAAACGTGTGTTTCAAGTTCGGCGTACAAGGTTCGGGTTATCTAAGAATTCCGTTATGGATTCCGCTACCACGGACCATGTAACTTAGATAACCGGAACCTTGTACGCCGAACTTGAAACCACAAGTTCGCTCAACGCTAGTCATAAATTAGACGCACCTCTGGCAGTCCGTGGGGCACATTTACTAAGCTCGCCTTTTTCTACGTCATTTTCTGCCCTTTTTTTTTTCCTCCCATCATGTGCACGCATTTAGGGTTTGAGTTACTATTTGGCGCACAGCTGGTCTTAAATGAGCCATATTTTGTCTGCACTGCAGGTGTTTTACGCCTGATTGTACTTGGCAATTGTGGGGCGAGACTATTGCATCTAAATTTATTATTGTGGCGCATGCTGCCAAGTGTCCACGTGGTCCTGGTTGTTGTTGGCGCATCCATTACCCATATAAAGGCCGCCTCTGTGTGGGAGAAATATTTTGTCCCTTCTTTCCTGCAAGCTGTTTCTCTGCAGCATATGTCATTTTGGTTTCACATCTTTAGGCCGCATTCACACATACATGGATTTTCACGGACCATGGTCCGTGAAAACCCGGCCTGCTGAGCGCATGAGCGCACGGCATCATTGGTTGCTGTAACGCTGTGCTCTTCGTGCCGCCACTGCTGTACAGTAATGCACTCGTATAGACCATATAAGTTTATTACTGTACAGCGGCGGCAGTACGAAGCGCACTGCATCATTGAAACCAATGACGCCGTACGCTTGTGACCTCAGCAGGACGGGTTTTCATGGACGGTGATTCGTGAAAATCCACATATGTGTGAATGCGGCCTTAGTCACGGCTTAAGTTGCTCCTGCATCTGTAACTGAGTTATTTACAGGGACATTACAGCCCTAGTTTTCTCTTACAAATAAGGGCTCATTCAGTGGCCGTATGCTGTCCGCAAAAATGCGGATACGGGTTTTTTTTTTTGCAGATTGCTCACCATGTCCGTAAAAAACGGATTGCATTCTGCTTTTTTGCAGACCCATAGACTTCAGTGGGGTCACTGACAACTATAGGACATGCTGTATTTCTTTTGCGGAAACGGAAGCAAAGGGCCCCATAGAAGCAGGGCTGTGGAGTCGGTAGATAAATTGTCCGACTCCGACTCCGACTCCTAAGATTTTGAAACTTCCGACTCCGACTCCGACTCCGACTCCTCGACTCCGACTCCTCTGTATTTAATATGCAAATACGAAGCTGTTCCACCAAGTTCTTCTAATCTCCTCTAGCACAGAGAGGTAGTTGAGCAGAAGCTGCTGCCTTCTCCTTTGTGTGCTGATCTTTCTTCTGAAGATAGAGCAGTGGGAGGATCCAGGAAGGGGCAGGGGAAGGGGCATTTATTTTAAAACATGATTTTCCTAGTAGAATCCCATAGTCATGTTTAAAATTTAAGCTAACAATCTGAGTTTACATGTTTTATAGCCTTAGCTGAATGATAGCAGTTTTTCAAATGGTTTACAGCTTCAGTCTTGAACTATTGACTATCCATTCCCTTCACTTATACAAGTGTCTCCAGTCCTTAATCAGTTATCAGTGAGAGGCGAGGATAACCATGGGTTCCCTGTAACAGCAGACCACAAGACAATGGAAAGTGTAAGTATTGCCGCTCCTTAAAGGGACACTGACAGGCTGATTTTCCAGCTAAAGATATATATATATATACTGGTATTCATCAGAGAATTAGGAATAAAACTATACTAATGTTACCCCCAGTTAGGCTGTACTTGTGTTTAAGAAACATTTTAATCTGTATGCAAATTCACTATCTTTGTGCCCAATGGGGCAGCGTCTCCTGCGGCTTTGTGCCCAGCCGCGCCCGAAGTACAGCTTCCCAGCGCTGTTCCCTCGTTATTATTCACTGCACTGGCCTTTTTTTCAGGCTAGCCGAACGCTGAATTCCTGCGCAGGCGCACGTGTAGAGTGCTGGCAGCAGCCTCGTCTGGCTATGCTGAGGCTGTGCCAGCTTTCTCTTTCCTCCTCGCTACCTAGTCCTGTCTAGTGCTGCCAGTACTCTACATGTGCACCTGCCCCTTGGGCACAAAGGTAGAGAATTTGCATATTGATTAAAACGTTTTTAAGCACAAGTAAACCTCAACTGGGGGTAACAGTCGTCTAGTTGTATTCCTAATCCTCTGATGAATACCAGCAGATATATCAGCCTGTCAGTGTCCCTTTAACTGCATAGTAAAGCATATGAAAAGCATGCTTCTTCACGGTCACTTAACGTCTTTGTTTAGCGGTAACGTGACGCACTGCATGCACTGGCCTTTATTCTTACAGTAGAGAAGTAATTAATTATAACTTTATCTGAATTGGGACATTTAAACTTGCTTTTTTTTATTCCAATTTTTTTTTATTCCAATTTAAATCTAGTAGGAGTCGGAGTCGGAGTCGGTCCATTTTTGCCGACTCGACTCCGACTCCAGGTACCCAAAATTGCCTCCGACTCCGACTCCTCGACTCCGACTCCGACTCCGACTCCACAGCCCTGCATAGAAGTGATTGGGTCTGCATCTAATCTGCAAAAAAACAGATCCGCGTTTTTGCCCTCAGCATACGGCCGTCTGATCGAGCCCTATAGGTTTTCCCTAAATAAAGTATATTAGAAAAAAGTCTCCTATCCCTTCCCTACCCATTAGCAAAAAATATATAACAGTAAAACTTTGTTTATTAGACAAACAGCTGTTTGGAAAAGGTCCAATAATACACTGTAGAACTCATCTGAAAAAGTGCGCCAAAAAAAAATCTCTATTGCCACACAAAATCATATGTGGTAAAAAAATACGCAACCCCCAGAGTGTCGTAGTTTTAAAGGGCTTACTGATGCTTCTAATGCCCGCACGGCCGCTGCGCAAATCCGGATTACGTCCGGATGCGTTCAGTGAAAACGGTGCTATTTCGCAAAAAAAGTCATTCAGTTTTTATCTCGCGGGTGCAATGCGATTTACTGCGTTTTGCACGCTCATGATAAAAAACTGAATGTGTACAGACAACATCTCTTAGCAACCATCTGTGAAAATCGCATCGCATCTGCACTTGCTTGCGGATGCGATGCTATTTTCCCGAAGCCCCATTCACTTCTATGGGGCTAGCGTTGCATGAAAATCGCAGAATATAGAACATGCTGCGATTTTCCCGCAACGCAAAAGTGATGCGTAAAAACCAATGCTCATGTACACAGACCCATTTAAATGAATGGCTCCGGATTCTGTGCGGGCGCATTGCACCCGCGCGGAATTCTAGCTTGTGTGAAAGGGGCCTTAGGCATCCTGCATACAGCCATATCCATTTTGCAGTCCTTAAATCGCAGATCCACAAGATACGGATACGCTGTGAAAAAGCCAGTTAGGACCACTTCTATCATTTGTAGCCTGGCTGCACGAATGCAGAAAGCAAACAGATGACATTGGTGTGCTGTCCGTTTTTTTTTTTTTTTTTTTACAGAGCAATAGAAATGAATAGGTCCACGGGCAATCCACAAAAAATGTGGATCGGACACGGAGCAAAAATTTGTCTAACAGCTCATGCACACAGCCGTAATTTTGGTCTGAATCAGATCCTGTTTTTCTCTTTTTATTTTTTAGGCTGCCTGTTCTGTGGCCCCTCAAAGAGATAGAACATGTCCTATTCCTGCCCGTTTGCAGACAAGGATAGGACATTTCTGTTGTAAAAGAAGAAACATGGTGGCAAGCACTCGGCCAGAAGCATGTCTTGCTAATCTGCGATTTGCGTCCACAAAAACGGATATGGTCATGTACAGGATCCCTAGCTCTGTAGCAACTGACTTGTCAAGTGTGAAGCGGCTACGCTGTGAGAACATGATGGGGAAGGAGGTCATTTACAAAGACCGCCTTTTTATGCCGGTCTTGTACTTCCCGTTTGTGCTGGCAGTAGATGCGCCCAATTTATGATGAGGTGTGTGTCTGGTCATAAATTAGCCGCATTTTAGCAGTCCGTGCGCCTGGCAGACCCTGACAGCAGTAGTTTTTGCCATCGTTTACACTTCTTTCCAGGCATAAATTATGGTAAATTTGTCAGGGCTAAAGGACTGGCCCCTGGAACGCCCGCCGCACCTTGGACACTGCTATGTGTCGAAAGCAGAGCAGCAGCCAGCAACCTGTCCTAGCAGAACTGGTTGCCATCACTTGCAGAGATGTGTTGGGGGGTGAGTGAGCGGGGCTTCACTACACACTACGCTCCAGCACTTGCATATACCACATATTGGTGACTTTTCCTGTCAGGCTACTCAGCCATGATGGCATATCATAGGCAGGATCCCATCAACACCATATATAGTAGAGCCGTGTAGTGAGGCCCTGATTCCTCACCACCCCAGAAGTGGAGGCCACGCTGCTCCTCACATTCTAGGACAGGTTGCTGGCGGCCATTTCAAATCATCCCTGGAGAAGCTGAAGTCATGCACAAACTTATTTTCCTTCCGTGTCCATTCCTTTTTTTTAAAATTTTTGCGGACCTTATGATGAACCATTCATTTCAATGGGTCCTTAAGAAAACTGAAGTTATTCCGTTTGCATCCCATTTCCATATGTCAGTTCCACAAAAAATAGAACATGTCCTATTATTGTCTGCATCACTGGCAAGGATAGGACTGTTCTATTAGGGGCCAGCTGTTCCGTTCTGCAAAATTTGGAATGCACATGGACGTCATCCGTATTTTTTGCAGACCGCAAAATACATACGGTCATGTTCATGAGCCCTGAGATGTAGTTTTGTGTTGGGTTTTTCTGTCACGTTTTTCTTAGTGCAGCTCTGTTCTGTATCCAGCACTGACTCAACGGGGGCAGATTTGTACCCGTAAAACTGTTGCCTATTAGGGATGAGCGAACTCACTGTTCGGGTTCAGCGTTCGGGTTCTGTGGTAATTCTGTTATGGATTCTGTTATCACAGACTATGACGGAATTCTATGACGGTATGCACCACGGAAGCCTTGAAGAGGCATTCAGTCATATTAGAAGTCTATGGGCAGCATAACCAGATCCGCCTGGTTTCCGTTATGTAAGAGTCCTAAACTTTATTTTGAGGCCGCGGAACGGAACTTCAGATGCAGACAGCACACAGTGAGCATCTTTTGCATCCCCATTGAAATGAAAGGGTCCGCACCCATACGGTCGTCTGAATGAGCCCTTTATTTTTTCCCCATAAACAGGGCCACACCTGTCCATAGGCTGTGTGTGGTATTGCAGGTCATCTTTGACCTAAATGGGAATGAGCTGCAATACCAATCATAGGCCTTGGCCAAGATTGGTGCTGTTACTTGGGTGGGGGGGGGGGTTGACCCTATTTTAAGGCGTGCTTATATAAAGTTATTTAAGTTATTTTTTTTTTTGCAGACCCTGGATTTCAAGAGTGCTCTAATTGGCCAGAGAGCTGTGGGCCTCCCCTGGCCACAAGCCTAATGCGGAAATGGTCAGTCTACCCCTTCCCGGCCGTTAATATAGACTCTTTCGCCATAGAAGAAGGTAAGGTGAAGAATAGGTCAGAGTAAGTTGCATCCAAATGTTAATTTTTGCTTTTTGCTCTTCTTTAATATTTATTCAGTACGTCGCTTGCCATTCACACGGACTTTCATTTGCTGGGAATTTGCATGTAGAGAATTAAATTCACAATAGATCACACCAAGAGCGGATGAATGAACAGGCAAATATCTCTCGCTTCCCGTCCGTATTGACAGGCTGCACAGAATATTAAGCAAACAGAAAAAAAATTAAAATGGGAGCCCTGAGGTCAGATACTGTACACAATTTCCAGGAAAGAGGAGATAAAGTAGAATAAATCAATTTTCTCCTTAAAGAACCCAGAACCGCGGCTGGCCAAGGGCATAAAATGGACAATTCCTACGTTGATCCAGACTGGAGAATTGTATTCTGTGTTAACTGTTGTAGAGGAGCCTAAATGGGTGGGGGATCTGGTGGGGTATGTGCCGGATGACAAAGAGTGTCCTTCACTCTGGAGGACCCGTCCTTCCCAGACAACCTACTTACCGTATATATGACTGGACACTGTGTAATGCTTCCCTCTCCCCTGTGGTGGCGCTGCAGAGAAATTGAATGCTTACTGCCAGGTTTCCCCACAGGTTGCAGCCAATCACTAGGGATCCGGCAGAGGGACGCGTTATCGTAGGTTTACATGCATCGTGGAAAGCTGAGAGCCCCTTTATGGAGGTTTGCTGAACACCATGAAAGTTGTCCATCTCAACCTTAATGGGATATATCTAGGACATGCCATAATTGTCGCATAGGTGTGGGTCCGTCGCAGTGAAGGGAGAGCGTAGCCGCGCATGCGCAGCCACCTTCTATGGGAAGTACGAAAGTAGCCTAGTGCTGGCTTGGCTATTTCCAGCAGTCTCATAGAGGAGAATGTAAAGATTGCCGTGCCTGCACTGCTTTGGGTATGAGCGCACTCGTTCGGCCATTTTTGGATTTCCCGTAGCAGTGACTGGAGGGGACATCACACATGAGCGGCTGTTGTCCCTTCACTTCAGGAGCCCGGTTTAGAGATAGGAGCGGGTCCCAAAGATGAGTGCTACATCTATCTCACATTTATGGCATATCCTAGAGATAAGCCATAAATGTTGAGCTGGTACAACCCCTTTAACATGTCATAAATAAATTTAAAGGGGGGATCCATCATAGACATTTATCACCTATCCACAGGATAAATGATAAAACTTTGATCGTTGAGGACCCCGACTGCTGGGACCCTTACCCATGACTAGGACAAGAATCCTGAGCCCCACATTATTCTTCACTGCAGTAAAGCAGTGTGATGGTTGAGTATGCCTGGTGATAATATGGAAGGGCAGAATCAAGATCCAAGGAGGTCCCAGTGCACCAAATATGTGGGGTTCCCTCCCGTTTCTTTTTCGAAAGAGGTAGTGGAAGAACTAGCTCTGTATACAGCCATACAGTGTTCGTATAGCAGTGCTTTACTGAAACAACATAATACCAGCCAAAATCTGTTACTATACTGCAGGTACAGCAAAATAGGTTTGAAGCCAGCTCCAAAGTTGGATCTTTAAAGAGATCGATAGGTCATCAACATTGGATCGTTAGGGGTCTGATTCTCAGCAAGCCCAACGATCAACTGTTTGAGGTGGGTATGGAACCCGTGTAAGTGTTGAGGCCTCTTCATTGTTTACATCGGTCCGTCTACTTAGTTGGAGCGGTGCGGGGAGCTCTCTCCTGTTCACTTGAAGTAGATAGCCTAGAGGTAGACTGACCAATATAAAAATGAGGAGGACACAGCACTGGCACAAATATGGTCTAATGGTCAGGATACTGAGAGCTGAACCCCCACCAATCTGATAATGATGGCCTACACTGAGGATAAGCCATCAATATTGTAAACCTGAAAACCCCTTTTATTCTGGTTACAGATGGTAGAGAAAGGCTGGTGGAAGCCCCCTGGATCAAAAGTTGACCTCAAAAGTGGCACTTTGCTCCATAAGGTAGACATTGTTCTCACCCAAAAATCCAGCCTTGCACAGTTCCCCATGATCCTACGCCACTGTGTTCTGTCCTCAAGCTACCCACAGTAACAAGTCCTCCTTGCTGGAAATTAGCACAGGAACAATCGCCTTTGCCAAGACAATGGCGTCTCGGGGCAGGAATCTGTGAGCTGGAATGTGATCCATTGGCTTTGATCCCCTTGCCGTAGAGAGTGGAGGCTCTGGGTTTATTGTAGGGATCCTTGCAGCAAAGCTTGCAATTAACAAGAGGTAATATTCAAAATACCTATGTGCGCGGAAAGTGATATGTCTAAGACACGCAGACACACGTCTGCCTCATAAATCTGCCTGAAAAGAGAGTGATCGTCTCACAAGAAAAACAGTATTGTAAGAAATCTTTAGGTTACAAAATGTTTCTGTCTGACAACGTTTAAAGGGGGCAGACCATTTTTACAGGCAGTGCAGGAGTCACGGCCCATGCGTGCTGCGGGCCGCAGGGGGGTGGAAAGGATGAGAGTAGTTCTACTCATGGTGGTGGCCCTCACTTCGGTGCTCCCTGGCTTGTGCAGAGATAAGAGGGCACACCCTTTCTTCCTTCGAGGCACACTTAGACTTTGGGGCCCGCTGCCTGATGGTAGTGCCATAAATGCATGCGCAGTCCATTTTCTGAGGCTGCTGCCAGTACAGGGATGGAAAAGCAGGCGGGCTCTTACGCCGGGAGTACAGGAGCTTGCGCCAAGTCCTCTGAGTGACGTCGGGGGAGCTAGGAGGGGACTTTGGGGTGTGGGTTGCTGCTGAGCTCCTTCAGAATGGGTGCAGTGACTGCGCGTGGTATTGTAGCCTATGGTTCTGAGCTACACATGGACCATGTGACCAATTAATATGGCATCATTGGCCTAATAGGAAGCCACAGCGCTCAGAGCGCCGCAACCTCTACAAACAGCTGATTGGCAAGGGAGTTGGGAGTCAGACTCCCACCGATCAGATATGGATGACCTATCCTGAGCACAGGTCATCAATATTTTACTCCCAGAAAACTCTTTAATGCTGTACATCAAGATTTCCAATTCAAAGCCCTAGGAAATCTTGGTGGTCGTAACTGTCGCGGCCACAGTTACGACCACCAAGATTTCCTAGGGCTTTGAATGTGGCCATATTGTTTTTGTATTAGGATTTTCCAAAAACAGATCAAAACAAAGAACTGAATAGAATTCATAATGTCTAATACCTTGACGTGATGGGTTGATTTTCTTTTTAGAAGTGGGGCTTGTTTATTATTAATAGGTTGCACAGTAGTGTCTTGTGCAAACCCAGCTTTAAAGGGTTTTTGGGGGGTGGAGGGAGGACTGCAAAATTGATGGCCTTTCCTTAGGATAGGCCTTTGTTATCAGATAGGACATCAATCGGGGCGTAGCTATACGGGGTTCAGAGGTAGCAATCACTACTGGGACCAGGAGGCTGAGGGGGCTCAAAGACCCTTGTGCCTCATAGGAAGACACGGTATTATAGAAGGTGCACGCTGGGAGGGCGCTGTTATAGATTTTGCACCTGGGCCCAGAATCTTCAATTTACACCTTCGACTGGAGGGAAGGGTTTAGGTCAAGAATTTGAAAAATAGGCGGAAGGGTTGCGGCTTCAGTTTTTGCCTCAGGCAGCAAGAGAGCAATGTGCTTCCCTTGACACAAAGTAATGAGGGAAGGGGGCCCAAGCTGAACTCTTGCCAGGGCCCATGAGCCTTTAGCTACGCCCCTGACATCAATATTAAATTGAATCTCTGATGCGCTGATTGAAGGATTGGCGGTGCTCCAGTGAGCGCCGTGTCCCATTCATTGTTTACCAGGCCCAGCGCCATACGTCTCGTACTGGCTGAACCTGGTATTACAGCTCAGAGCAGCTCATTCAAGTGAATAGGACTGAGCACAGCCACTGCCAAAGTACATAGATGTGCCTGTTAGACATTGTAGGCGAGGCGATTATGGCGGAAGGGCAGATGGTGTGCCTGGGGTTGTATATGTGTAATAGAAAATAAATTTACTGCAGAGCAGAGTTAGAAAATGGATCCCCCTCATTCAGAATTCCTCTCTATTGTCCAGATCTACCACTTTGGCAAACCGGCCATATAAAACATGTTCAGATATTCAACTTATAGCCAACTTCCCTGTGTGATGGCTAAATCCCGCGCGTTTCTGATGCCAGCCTTTTAATTTGTCGCACATTAACTAACCTTTTATAGCCCAGTACGTTTGGGAACCTCAGTACCGATCACCTCAGGTGAAATCCAATCCTGTGCATTTTGTTATTTTCCCTTTACTAGTGTGGGATAGGCTAAGATATCCGGAAGCGACGCAATTTACTTTAAGTGGCGGTAATTGTCACTGGTTCCAAACACAAGAGTTTTCTCACCCGCAGGGCTACAATGAGAGAATAACACATCACATAATAAATGTACAAAGCACGTTCTCGATGCCTGAAGCCACAAGCTTTGTGGGAAACACAATTATTCTGGGAGCTGAACTCAATGGAGCATTTGTTTCCACAAGGACCATCGTGTATTTCCAATGCTTGAAGTCACAACCGACTTTTACAAGATTTTCTTTCCAGGTGGCATTTTATACGCAAGCAAAGCTCAATGTTGTATGGACGGGAAGGCATTCAGTCCACAGAGATGGACAACCTGTCTTAAGGCTCGTTCACGTATGTCCAACTCTTGGACATACTCTAAAATCAAGAGTGACACCATGAGCTCAGTTTTGCATCCATTGGCACCAGTTTTGCCACTGGATGCCTAAGGCTGTGGATGCTGGACAGGGGCACAACTGGCTGGACATGACTTTTTATGGACTTTTTCCATGGCCACCTGGCAACTGTCTAGTCCAGGGATGGCCAACCTGCGGCTCTCCAGCTGTTGAGGAGGTGGTGATGGTCAGTTCACTAAAAGATTTCAAGAGGGGCCTGGATGTATTTCTGGATTGTAATACTATTACAAGTTATAGCAACTAGAGAGGGGTCGTTGATCCAGGGAGTTATTCTGATTGCCTGATTGGAGTCGGGAAGTAAAATTGGCTTCTACCTCAGTTTTTTTTTTTTTGCCTTCCTCTGGATCAACTTGCAGGATAAAAGGCTGAACTGGATGGACAAATGTCTTTTTTCGGCCTTATATACTTAGTTACAACTCCCAGCATGCCCACACTGCCTACAGCAGGGCATGGTGGGAGTTGTAGTTTTACAGCAGCTGGAGAGCCGCAGATTGGCCGTTCCTGGTCTAGTCAGTCTTTATGAAATGTATGGGGCTTTCTGCATTGACGGCTATTGAAATGACATAACAATTAATTAATATAAAGGCATAATGTCAGAAATATTAAGGGATGCCCCAAAAGTCAATTCTTCAGGCGTGTTGGACAATTACATCAACATTGGTTAATCAAGGCATGTACAACTCGACTCCATTGGCTATGATGGGAGGTTTTCTCACTACTCTAGATTTCCTTTCTTGGCGTACACAAATCTTTATTCACCTAGGAGATCAGCAGAGCCCAATGTATCTGACCGCTCCTGATCCTCGTCTCCATGTTGGTGATGGAGGTGCCCCTTTTGCCCCCTGTAAAATCAGGCCCTGCAACTCAACCTAGGAGAGCCACAAATCTCAATGGCTTTACCCAATTCATGTGAAATCAGTGACTTTTCTTGATCAAGATTCTAACTTCGATTTCTTGGTGGTTTAGAAAAAGAGGACTTTGATGAGGGCCAAGCAAATAACCCCCCCATTAATATTGCAAGCAAATGGGTTCAGACCGTTGAGCCTAATGGGCATGGAAATGGATGAAGACTCATAGATTATGCTTTATTTACTTAGCAGGTCATGCATCCAGTCAAAATCCGAACCAGGACCTGTTCATTCTTGATATCAGGCGAAGACCCATCGGCTACATAAGCACTACCGTGACCCTATTAATATTCAGTGGCAAAGCCCTTGAATATGCAACCTGTATGTCCTAATATAAGATACAAAAACACAAGAACGACATATCAACATCGAAAAGGAAACGGCACACATTACATTTTTATGTAGATTACCCAGGGGATGTTTGAACTTGCTCTTCCAAGTAGGTTGATGTAGATCAAGTACAAATATTTTCCCATATTTTCCCAAATCACAAGGACTATGACAAAAGAATATCATAATTTTGGAATGTGAAGTATGCTAGGATGGAGAGTTTTTGGGTTGCATGAATACACATGAGGACTATAGGTGTGTGGGAAGCACCCACGCTCTACTGTAGCACACACACACTGGATTCAAATGGATGAGTAAGGACCTTTGGTTCCAGAATTCTTCTCAATTCAGTATATATTTCCTAAGCTTGGGCTTTGGGTTTGATAGATTTTGAGAGCTAAATATTCAACATTCTTATCTTTGTGTATGGAGGGTTGAATGTCCATAACTCCATTCCATGTAGTGCCTAGGGGCTCTGGAGGAAGAAAAGCAAGGGATGTCCAAGCCCGCTACTACATAGTTGGGTGAGGTTTGTATTGTCTGTTTTCTGTATGCCTTGGGAAACTTCTTGACACATACCTCAAACATATCTAATGTCCTTCTGACCTCCTGACATATACCTCTGACCAACACCATAAAACACACTTTGAAAGGAGCCTTAATAAAATATATGATTGTAATAATCATTAGCTTTTAAGAACTGTTTGCAGGAATGCCTCAAATCCGTGGTCCATCACTAGATGCAAACCATGTCTTCAGAACTACAGCTAAAGTATCCTCAATACAGGGCCAGAAGTCTACAAAAAAAAAAAAGTGCCCAAAGGAGCCAACAGTGTGAGGCATGGTGCATTCATTAGTTCAGCAAACCTGTATGGTGTCTGTGTCGGGTTTACTGCAGCTCACTTGAATTGCAGCTGAGCTGCAGTAACCCATCATGGCCACTATACAGCGATCTATGGGGGGTACCGGGTGTCAGACTTCCATCAATCTGACATTGGGGGCCTATCCTAGGGAAAGTTTGTCACTATTTAGAAACTGGCCAACCCCTTTAAGGGTGATTTTTTTTATTTATTTTTTGTGCGTGTGGGTTAGTAATAGTATTCTAAAGGAAATTGAATTGTGACTTGTCAACCAATATTTAAGTACATGGAATGAATCCTTTACCGGGGATTTTCTATCTCTGCTAGCTAATCTTCTGCTCATTAGAAACCAATTCATAGGGAAACGGAGGACCGAGAGCTCCATTGGTTTCTATTGTCGAGTTAATATGTGCATAAAACAACCTATTAGTTACCATGACTACATATCATTCGCAGGACCCGATGCTACTGATCTGCCTCCCTGGAAAGTGCAAAATATGATTTACAATAATAAATCTAATGATTTTTAGATTAGGCCGTGCTCACGCCGAGTCGTATCACTATTGCACCGCGAACGAGATGATGTGTGTGTATATTTCTAGCAACCTGTTTGTGGTATTGCATGTAAAAAACATCCAACTAATATACAAACATGGCACATCCGGCTGTTGGATAGGGCTAAGGGCTGCATACATGGTCATAACAAGTAATCATGGGGCTTCATTGCAAAATCCGGAACGTTTGCCACCCCAATTAGTTTCTTGTATCTGTTAATATTTCCCTGTGGTCCCACCAGCATCTACATATTTGTTCTGCCTCGCTTTTCCCTGAATTCCCAGTGTTTCACCGTTACTTGCAACCTGCCGTATAGAGGAACTGTCCCTATATTTGAGAAACAGCAAATTTGGGCTGTTTCGGGATAAAAATGGGTAAACACTTGGGGTGGGGGCGTTCCTAAGGTAGGGCTGACATGCCTCGAATTTACCATCTGTAATGTTGGTAAGTATGCTGCCATCTTCCAGAGATGTAACTTCGAGCTCCAGTAACGGGGCCCCCGACTGTCTTCTATGTTGTTGGTCTCCTCATATGGGGATCAAACTATTTGGCCTCCCTAAGGATCCAGTGAATAGTTGTTACCACAAACTCTGCACGCAGACACCGCAGATTTCCCCTTTTATCTGTTGCTCATTTAAGAGTAAAAGAGGGCCCTCTTAGAAACTGCATCTGCTGCCATGGTAGTCACAACCATGACTATATGGCAATATTTGTCAAGGTCCTGATAGCTTCTATGTTTACTCATCAGATGTCCTGTAGTTTTGGCTATGGACCACGCCATTATAGTCACGTTTTAACCTCCTTGGTGTGGCTTCGTGTTACTGTAGACTAGTGTTTGCCCAGCAGTGGGTCCAGATCTACATGTGGCTCTTGAGTGTACCTGCAATCTGCAGTTAATTCTTCTGCTTCAAGAGATGGTGGCTGTAGACCTCCATAAAATGACTCGATACCCCTTGTGATGATGAAACTAAACCATGTGAGAACATGTACCCAAGACGGGCACAATGCTTTGCTGAATCTTCTGTAGTTTAGTGAATGTTTTACTGAATCCTGCATTCCTTGGAGATTGGTCAAGTCTTCTGGGACTTCTCTTTTTCCTTAAGTCTCCTACATGTTCCGGGTGAGTTGGCAAGTATGTTTTTCACAAGGACTTTAACAAAAAGAAAGGTTTATGCTGACTACTCCTGGTTCATGCCACTGCTTAGTTGAGACCAGCACCAGGGACTAAAGCATGGACATGTGCGTTTGTGGCCATTGTACTTCCATGGCCACATAAGGGCTCATACACATGGCCATATTATAGCTTTGTTTAGAGATGCACAAATCTATTCTTTAGAATCGAAATTCAACATAATTTTTTTTATTTAAATTGCATTTGTTACCATCAGAAATTTTTGAGCTTTGATTAGAGAGAATTTTCCAGAGATAGAGAGAAAACGATATAAAGAGTTTCTTGGTCGATTCTGAAGAATTGGACCCGAAACGAATTTTAGAAATTTCATTCATCGAAATTTTGTTTCTTACAGAGTTTCCATAGAGGTATATAAGGTCTCTACTGCACTTCCATGTGATGCATACAGAGCCTTTGGTGTTGGATCTTGTTTGAAACTGACAGAAAAAAACTGTGGCGTGCTCCACATGGACTCCATCGGCGTCCTAAAGGAGCCGCACCACCTCAGTGGACTGCTGTACAGGCTTCGTGCCATTGGGCAAGGGCCCTTAAAGTTGTGTGCCAAAAATACAACTAAGCAGTTGCCACCCCTTCTTCTTTCGATATCCCCTTCCCAGAGGTACATTATCAATACAGTCCAGTGGTGCTTCTAAAGACTCGCTATATCTACAGTGTTCTCCTCAAGAGGGTGGAGATGTAGGTCTAGCGTAGTCACACAATGAATGAAAGTCGTGTTCCTCCCAAACCTACTTGAGCATTTTGCACCCAGCACAACTTTAAAAACTAAACTCCATTATTTAAATGGCGTTTCCCTTTAAAAGAAACACAATGGGGGTCACATGATACCACTCAACACCGTATTATCAGCTGGATGGACATTCTAGAAGGACCGAGTGGCCGCTACCTTTCGACAACCTTCTATGTTTCCATGTCTTCTCCATGTTTTCCTTTTAAACTCTGCAGCTGTTCGTGCCAGCCGCAATACCCAACTCTAATTATAACTTTAATTCCTAAATATTGCTATAAGTATGATGCAGATTACTCCGTTACCAGGGGACTTGTGCTTAGAATAGCCGTGAAAGGAATCATTATGCAGCTTCTCATGCATTAACTGCAATACAAGCCTATCATTTAGTCTCAGATGCTCCGTCTGCCCAGTAATCTATCTGCGCTGGAAATCGTCATTTGCCGTAGTCTTCTATTTGTGTCTGGTCTTATCTCCTCCTACATCTTTGCTTGTCATTGTTCATTAGGTCTCTTTCTGTTGGGCATTCACTTTGTTGCTAATGTCATGGTGACCTTTAAAGGGCCTGCAGCCTAAAAAAACAAAATTGGACTTAAAGAAGAGCTGGTCCTCCTCTCTTTTTTAGTAACTACTTGCATTCCCCGTGTAATAACAATTCTGGAGCATATATTCTTATTACTCTATGATGTGTTCATTCCTTTATTATTCTTGCTAGAAAAGTTCTGAATGAATTGTTAACAGTTTGCAATAAAGGTCCAGCTGGCTGTTACCAGTTGGGCGGGTGTCCCTGCACTGTCTGACACAATCCTTTCCAGCTGGGTGTTACCAGTTGGGCGGGTGTCTCTGCACTGTCTGACACTATAGGGTGGCCTTTCCACCAAGGAACATGAGAAGAAAAGCCAAGGAGAGGTAATATAGGGGAGAGTTGGTTCAGGTGTAGCAACGGAGTCTCAGGAGCGCAAGGATGAGGTCTCTGCTGTGGCCAGCGATTGGCTGCAGAGGCAAGTTTATATGCTGTGAGACGAGCGGCAAAAACAAGGTCGGGAAGAGAGGGAGCCAGCGCCGGGAAGCAGGTAACTATGCATCCATTTGCAGGTCCATCTAAGAGGCGGTGGTTTGCCAAAAAACAAAAGTGCACAACTGCTTTAAAATAACAGCTATGGTAATTGTGCACTCAGCCCATGGTTGATTTCTCCAGATTCCCGAGAAAGGGTGTTGGTTCTGTATCATAATGGGTCCTCATGTGCCAGGGCCAGTGCAGGGGCCTTCAAGGACTTCAAGTTCCTGATAACTGTTGCCACTTTATACATGGTTTTGTTGATTGGATATTTTTTATTAAAATAATTATGAATTATTAAGTTATTTGTATTGGCGCCTTGGATTTTTATACATTGTGTCATAACCTGTCCACCAAGAATGTTCTTGGGTAGTTGGTAGTAAGCTTTCCGCACAAAATCTGTCACCTAGTCATGAGACAGAAGGGCGATTTACCATTCTCCTCGTCAGAGATGTAATGTCTACCACGTTTAGCACTATTTCAAGGAAAACACACTAATATAACCAAGGGAGGACGGAACAGAAGAGGACAGCTCAAGATAATCCCTGCACAGCAGCGCGCTCCCACCCGTACCTTTCCAGCTGTTGCAAAACTACCACTTCCAGCCTGACCTGAGGGTAGGCTGGGAGGTGTAGTTTTGCAACAGCTGGAGAGCCACAGGTGGAGAGCACTGTTACACTGGTGAAATTAGAAGTGGATGTTTGCATTTCTACAAGTATACAAATTAGGCTAAGAACGATGGTTCATACAAGGTCATCCGTGTCTAGACCTGTGATGTCATCGGCTGCTGTCTGTGTTAATACACAATGATTGTAAATAAAGAGCAGATGTGATGCGACCAGAAGCTTAGATTTCTTCTGTCTAGGTGTAAACCACAGGGGATAGTGTTCGAAGTGAAGGGCAGACACTAGAAGTTGGTGTTCAGGTTGTATTATTTGTGGTGTTCTCTGATTACTGTTACTAGAGATGAGCGAATTTCATATTTTTAAAATTTGCGTGAGGTGAGTTGCATTATGGATTCGGTTACCGCGGACCTTAACGCAATTCTTTGACGGAATGCCTTCAGAGGCATTTTGTTATTCATTCCGTTATAATAGAAGTCTATGGGCTGCATAACGGATCCGTTCCGTTTCCGTTATGCAGGAGAGTCCTCTCCTGCATAACGGAAACAGGACGGATCCGTTATGCAGCCCATAGACTTCTATTATGACGGAATGAATAACAAAATGCCTCTGAAGGCATTCCGTCAAAGAATTGCGTCATAGAATTGCATTATGGTCCGTGGTAACGGAATCCATAACAAAATTGACCTTTTACCAGTAAGCGAATCGCAAACGAATTTCATAACCGGAAATTCACTCATCTCTAACTGTTACGTATATGGTATGGGTTATTGCAGTTATGGGAATTATAGTTACCCTCACTCAGGGCGAAGATTTATTTCTCCATCTCTGCAAACCAGACTGGTACCTTGATGTCTTTCTTCATCTGCAGACGGCAGGGGCAGAACTACCATTGTAGCGGCTGCCACAGGGCCTACAGTGGCAGGGGGCCTGGGCTATAATGGATGTCTGTAATCCATTAAGACCCGGGCCTCATTCCCTGGCCTGTTCTCTCCCCAGCAGGAGCAATGCTAGCCATATCATGGCACCTACTGGGCTGAATAGAAGAGCCCACGGGCTATGGATCATTCCTCAGCCCGTGCGGGATTATGTCACTGCATCACTCCTACTGGGGAGAGCAGGATATGCTCTATTCACTAGGGGAACGGAGCTAGGTGAGAATTAATGTTTTTTATTTTATTTATACCACAGTAATGTAAGGGGGACATTGATGGGAAGCATTACTGTGTGGAGGCACCAAGAGGGCATGCTGCTGTGAAGGGGACACAAAGGGGGCATAACTACTTTGTTGGCGCACTAAGGGGCAGAACTACTGTGTAGGGTCACTAAGTGGGCATAGCTACTATGTAGGGGCACTAAGAGAGCACAACTATTGTGAAAGAGGCACTAAGGGGGAATAACTACTGTGTGGGTGGGCAGTTGTATGGTAAGCGTGGGTGATCTTGACTAGCCGCAGTTGGGAGGGGGAGAGAAGGTTGCTTGGGGTGGGAACCTTTTCTTGTTATGCCCCAAATCCATGGTGCACCCATTTCCCACATTTACAATTTTTAACTGCAGCAGTAAGGCATTGCATAATTGTGGTGAGACCCATTTATACAGTGTTATTATAATA
Source organism: Bufotes viridis (assembly GCA_033119425.1). Lineage (NCBI taxonomy): Eukaryota > Metazoa > Chordata > Amphibia > Anura > Bufonidae > Bufotes > Bufotes viridis. The sequence goes on from CM065599.1 coordinate 19,528,336, forward strand.
CACCGTTGTGTTTGCACCTAGTACTACGACGTACAGTAGCTTCCTGCAGAAGCAATTTCATGTGTTGCTTTGGATATTGCAGTGTACTGCTTTGGAGCAGTATAGCATTGTGCCATAAATGATTAGAGCTGAGTGGCGGACATACAGTACTATAAAAACAGTCCATGTATCTACTATGGGACCTATGAAAAGGAAGGTCTAGTCTAGTCTGGACCCTTCTCCAAATACAGAAAAAGAGGGGAAGATACTAGTGGGTCAAACCACCCCGCTCACCTATAAGGTATTGTAAGTGGGCACAAGCCTCCAGCTGTGCTCTTCCATGATGGTGAAGTACAGGGATCAGCAACCTCCAACACTTTAGCTGTTGTGAAACTACAATTCCCAGCATGCTCCATTCCCTTCTACAGGAGATCTAAGAACAGCCAAGCAAGTGTGCATGTTGGGAGTTTTAGTTTTACCACAGCTAGAGTGGACAAGGGGACATCCTCTGCGTCTGGAGGAAAGAAGGTTTGTACACAAACATAGAAAAGGATTCTTCACTGTAAGAGCAGTGAGACTATGGAACTCTCTGCCTGAGGAGGTGGTGATGGTAAGTACAATAAAGGAGTCGACGGCAACTTCTCTTCCGGGTGTAGATGTGACGTCATCGGCGCAGGCGCACTGAGGAAGGAGCGGCCAAGCAGCGTCCTCCTCTCAGTGAACTGAAGACTGGGACGGCGCAGGCGCGCGATTTGGAACTGAGACAGGGCCAGCCAGAGGAGGAGAGCGCTCGCTGGCCCTGTCACTCAACAGGAGGAGGGGGCGTTTTTTGGAAAGGAGGATGCGGCGGCTACCAGCAAGTAACCGCCCTACTTGCTGGTAGCAAGGTAATTTACATATTTAAAAAGTGCGTTTTTTAGCTAAATTAACGGACAGAAAAAGGTAAAAAGAGTATATATAGAATAATCGCCCTATAAGGATTTTACTAAGCACAAAAAAGAAAAATGACTTTTGGGGGGTGACAGAAGCCCTTTAAGTGAGGAAAATTGGCTTCTGCCTCACAGGGGTTTTTTTGCCTTCCTCTGGATCAACTTGTAGGAAACAGGCCGAACTGGATGGACAAATGTCTTTTTTCGGTCTTATATACTATGTTACTAGTAGGGGTCGACCGATTATCGGTTTGGCCGATATTATTGGCCGATATTGATGATTTGCACAGTTATCGGTATCGGCCCCTAACCAGGCCGATATACCGATAACTGTGCTCTAACAGAACATTGCCGCGCTGCTCTCAGCGGCCATATCCCTCAGCAGCACAGGGAGAAGGAGGCAGTCCCTCCTTCCCCATGTGCCGCGCTGCCAGTGGAGACTAGAGAAGAGGAGGAGGAGGGGATGAGGGCGCACTGGCCACCAATGAGAGAAGAGGAGGCGGGGCTGAGGGCGCACTGGCCACCAATGAGAGAAGAGGAGGCGGGGCTGAGGGCGCACTGGCCACCAATGAGAGAAGAGGAGGCGGGGCTGAGGCGCACTTGCCACCAATGATAATAAGGTTTAAGATATTACAAGCACATTGCCCAGACCCTGCCTCTGATAGAGAGCTGCGATCGCGGCAATTAACCCCTCAGGTGCCGCACCTGAGGGGTTAATTGCCGCGGATCGCAGCCATCTATCAGAGGCAGGGTCTAGGCAATGTGCTTGTAATATCTTAAACCTCATCATTTGTGGCCAGTGCTTCTCCCCCATCCCCTCCCCCCATCCCTTCAGTATTGATATCATTGGTGGCAGTGGCCACAGGGTCCCCACCTCCTCTCTTCTGATCGGAGCCCCAGCAGTGTAATGCTGGGGCTCCGATCATTACCATGGCAGCCAGGACGCTCCTGAAGCCCTGGCTGCCATGGTTCCTGCTGCTGTGTGCCCATAGGACAGGGCAGCAGGGACAGTGTAAGATCCTATTCACCCTGATAGAAATCTATTAGGGTGAATAGGACAAGGGATGTAAAGAGCCCAGGTTCTACCCCTAGGGGAAATAGTAATAAAATAAAAAGTAAAAAATTTAAAATAGTAAAAAAACACCAAAATATTAAGTATAAATTAACCCTTTTCCAATTTTACATATAAAATATATAAACAATAAATAAAAAAACATATCGCCGTGACCAAAAAGTCCAAACTATTAAAATATATATTTTTTAAAAAGCGTCGGACGCCGTAACAGAAAAAAAAAATCCAAAATGCGCAAAATATCGGTATAAAATATCGGCTATTGGCCTGAAAGTTCACAGAATATCGGTATCGGTATCGGCTCTAAAAAATCAATATCGGTCGACCCCTAGTTACTAGAGTGCATGAACCAGCACCAGCAGGAGGCCCCCATTACTTTGCTCTGTTGTAAATAGGGCTGGCATTTAAACGGGGTTTTCCAGAATTGGAAAACAATAGGGTGAAAGAAGGAAATGCCATACAATTATAAAAGGGAACCATTACTAGTCTGATAAATCCCTTGCTGGTCCAGCACCACCACTACAATCACTACAAGCCTTTGTTGATTTTTCTGTACCAGTGACATGCCATAACGCTCATTTGACTACTGCAGCCAATCACTGGCCTCTGCATCTTGTGGTGTACATGCCAGCATTACTGTTGAGGTCAGTGATTGGCTGCAGTGGTCATATAGGTGTACAGGACAGCAGGAAAATCATCAAGGACCAGTATTAACCACTGTAACAGCGGCGCTGGAGCAGTGAGGGATCGATCAGGAGAGTAATGGCTCAGATGACCTTGGCAAATGGACCTTGCACCCTTCCATCCCAAAGATATCTGTTCTGGTTCCAGCTATATTTCCTGGTTTATTGACTGCATTGTATTATTGGGGCACCTTATGGCCATGTTATTTCACAGAATCAAAAGTTTTTCCCCAAAATTTAATTCTGTAAAATCAAAATTTTTGCTGATTCAGTTTGGGAGAATTTATGGAGAGAATGGGGGGGGGAATGATAGAGAATGAAATAGAGAGTAGGAAGGAGAGAGATAGAGAACCCCAGAATGTCACCCACAGGTTTGCAAGGCATTTGAAGCACTTTTCATTTGGCATTGAGTCACACCCCAATTTGGTTGAATCGGACCCGAATTTCTGAAAAATTCACTCATCACTAACAGGCACTATGTGATATGGTTATTTGTGCACTATAGGGTACATCATAAGGGGGGTATTAACCCCTTCCTGACTAGCGCCGTACATGTATAGTGCTGATTGGGTCTTTAAAGATAGCGCCTGCTCTGGAGAGCAGCAAGTGCCATGGCCGCAGGGTGCCTGCTGTTTGACACAGCAGACACCCAAGGCTAATCCACAAAGTAAAAACCAGCACTGTTCTTAAAAGCTGCGACGATCCTTTATTCTTGAGTACAGAAAGAACATACAAATAATCACGGCACCCCGACTAATAGTTTGTATGTGCTTGCTGTACTCAAGAATTAAAGGATCATCACAGCTTTTAGGAACGGTGCTGGTTTTTACTTTGTGGATTACAAAAGGTCAGGAATTGGACTACAACCGTGCACGTCTGGTACCAAAAAGGTACAGGTGAGCTGGAGCTTACTTTTGTATATAAATTGCCCAAGGTTAATGTCTGCGATCGGCGATAACGCCGTTCACAGACGTTTAAACCCTCAGATGCCGTGGTCAGTTGTGACCATGGCAGTTGAGCGCTACAAACCCGGGAGTGCCCACACAGTTCCGTAGATGGAAATGTTAAAAAAAAAAAGTTGTGTGGGTCAGAATATAGTGATCCAAAGAAAAATTTTTATTATTTTCTTCAGTATTAAAACACAAGAAAAACTATATAAATGTGGTATCGCTGTAATCGTACTGACTTAGAGAATGAAGCAAAGGTCAATTGTACTGTATAGGGAATGCGGAATAGCATTTTATTTTTCGAATTTCATCCCATTTGGAATTTTTTCCAGCTTCCCACTACATTTTATGCAATATAATAAAATATGAGAGTACATATTTTCCTGCAAAAACAAGCTATGTGAACTGAAAAATAAAAAAGTTACGGCTCTGGGAAGGGCAGCGAGTGAAATATGAAAACGCAAAAACGTAAAATCTCCCGGGGCTGAAAGGTTAAAAGAAGGCCATACACGAAGCACCCTCCACCCTAAAGATCTATGCCACTGATAGCTACAGATTTGCTATTCTAATTAAATGTGCGTTTTTTTCCCTGTCTGTGTTTCCTGATGAATCCGTCCCGAGGACATAAGAGGTGTAAGACCCAATAAACATTTTTGAGTCATGTAACAATGCACGCCCTAATCTCTTCTTAAGACAAAATGTTGACGCTCATCCAACCCCTAAATCACGGGTCTATTTTCTTTAATCCGTGTAGTTACCATGCGCTGTAAATCTCCTGCTTCCAGGTAAAATTAAAGGAAAATTATTATAATTGCGAAAAGAAATCCTTATTGCTCCTTATAATGTCCCCATAAATAGGGAAGTGCAGCTTTGGTTTTTAATGCGTGTCTGACTACATAAACTCTGGCATATAAGGAGCGTATAAGTCTTCAAGTCCTTTTTTTTTCTGCCAAAACGGCTTCGATCTAGTTGTTTCTGAGAACTCTGGGTGTCTATGACTGCAGAGTGACCCGACTGACCAGTAACGAGCATATCTGCCAAGTTACGGTATGTATATTGCCATGCATTTTTTTGGATGGCGCCTTGTGTAGTACCTTCTGTTGGCACCCCCCTCCATATGAAGTACTTTCATGCAGTGCATAAATATGGCTGCATTTACATAATGTTCTTACTCTGTGCTCAGCATCCATAGGGCTCCATGTACCTTACGAATTCTCAATCTAACTAAAGCGAAGATCATCGTCATACACTGTGGTGCCTGATAACAGTGCCATATTATACTACCATACAGTTGTCTAAATAACGATGTAATATAGTTCAACCACCACCACACAATGCAAAAATAATATACTGTACAGTGCCAAGTAACTGCACCATGCATTGGCTAAATATCTACCACCCTATAGTGCTCCTATAACAGCGCCATATATAAAGATGCTGCATAATGTCTATGTACTGTATTACCACTACAACATTAAAGGGGTTATGCCATTATTAATGTAAAAAAAGAAAAATCTGATATTATAAAGTACACGACAACCTCTTTCTAACAAAGCTAGAACCAGCCCTGTACCTCGCATGGATCCAGAGATCTCCCCATTCACTTCTCCTATTGCTCTGCTAGATATATTTAAAGGCACTGTTCTAGCATTTTTCAACATGGCCGGACCAGCAGTGGTGATCATACTTACCTGATTCCTGCCACTGTGTTCCGGTGTTCTGCCAGATTTCTATACCTAGACAAACGTTTATACCGGAAGTGAAGCGGCTGCGCATCAATCAGCTGGTGGAGGGTGTGCGCGGCGCAAGCGAACATCCACTGTCTTACCAAAGAATCATTGCAGCGCCTCCATAGAAGTACTTCGCGCGTGCGCACTTAGGGGTATAGAGATTTTGCAGCGCAAAGTGTTGCATCAGATCTCCCTCCCTCCGTAAGGATGAAGTGCATCTGATGATTTGTGCGCGCGTGCTCACTTAGGGGTAGGGAGATCTGATGCAACACTTTGCGCTGCAAAATCTCTAAACCCCTCAGTGCGCACGCGCAAAGTTCTTCTATGGAGCCACTGCAATGATTCTTTGGTAAGACAGTGGATGTGCGCTTGCACCGCGCTGCGCACGACCCTCCACCAGCTGATTGATGCCCGGCCGCGTCACTTCCGGTATAGACTTTTGTCTAGGTATAGAAATCTAGCAGAACACCGGCTCCATCGCTGCTGCGTCAGCTCTGAAGATCCCCGGTCTCTCTGTATCAATATCCGTTTTTATTGCAGGTCACATGGCTGCAGCGGTCATGTGTCACCTGTGTGGCACATCACCAGGCCCCGAATGAGAACAGATGCTGATGCGGGAGACCTTGGACCTGCAGATCCAGCGGGATCAGGTAAGTATGATCGCCACCGCCGGTCCGGCCACTTTGTGGGGTCTGTTGAAAAGCACTTAGAAAGGTGAACATCCCCTTTAAAGCTGGCAGCTCTGGGTTTGGGTCCTTTCTGCAGCAGCTCTTTCCCTACCACAGCTGAGGTGTGTGTGTCCTTTCTGGTGTAGCTCAGGAGGCATTTCCATTGGGCTGCTGCTCTCTCCTTATCACAGCTCAGGTGGCGTGTCCTTTCTGCAGCAGCTCTCCCCCTGTAACTGTCACAGCTTCAGAAGATAGGGCTAGTGACAGTTGAAGGATGGAACTGAGCATGTGTGTCCACCTCAGCGAGAGAAGTACAGAGAACAGAGGACAGAGAAATGAAAAAAGAACAAACATCAGGTGGCGCAATACAGATACACTTTTTTTGAATCGGCTATACAAAATTTTTAATTTCATGCAATTATGAAGGCATTTAGATCCAGGTGCTGGTTTGAAAAATTTAGAGCATTTTTCATGGGACAACGACCTTAGGATTAGAATTCATGATGGTCCCATGCCTTGGGTGCAGGACCAACTGTGGCATCCCCTTTGTGGTGATGTCCCTCGTGATGCTATGGAGATGCAGAGGTGGTCGTGCAAGAATCCAGAGTGACGCGGGTGCCGGGGAGCGGGGTAAATATGATCTATAGGAGGGGCCCGGCCATTGTGAGGGGCATTTTTAGAATTGGATAACCCCTTTAAATTAGCTTTTTCTCACCACATTTGGAAGTTTTCCAAATACAATATGTTACATTTATTCTTTGTGATACCCATTATATTATTAAATCTACTTCTATTATCGGTTCCTGGGTCTTCTAAGTGTTTAACCCCTTAGTAACCAAGCCTGTTTGGGCCTTAATGACCAAGCTAGATTTTTAAAATCTGACATGTCAGTTTAGCAGAGAATAACTTTGTAAAGGTTTTGCACTTCAAAGTTATTCTGACATTGTTTTCTCGTCACGTATTGTACTTAGGTGGTAAAATTTTACCTATAAAACATGCATATCTTTGTTTAAAAACATAAAAAACTATGAAATATTTGTAAAAATTGGCATATTTTCCTATTTTCAACTGAAATATTTCACATACATACATAAATACTATTCAATATTTTTATCAGAAATATATTTCCACATCTTTCTTTATTTTGGCTTATTTTAAAATTTTTGAAGTACATATTTTTTTCCTGCAGCAAGCCAAGTTTGCAGAAGCTTATAAGTGTCAGAATAATATAATCCCCCAAAAGTGACCCATTTTGAAAACTTATTCATCTATGGGTGTAATGAGTTTTTTGACCCCCTAGTTTTTTTTAAAGAAATTAATGCTAAGAATTTTCATTTTTTACACAAAAGTGTCAATTTAAAGACCGTTTTGCTTTCTACAAAGCACATGAAAAGTACACCCCAAAATGTATCACCCTATTTCTCCGGTTTTTGGAAATATCCCCTTGTGGTCCTATGCAGTGCCCGCGCCCTAGATATGTGAGTGCAATGGTGAGAGTGGTGTGCCGAGTGAGGGTAGTAGTACTTACAGTTCAGTTGTCCCCTGGGCCGGCGTGCAGTGGCTGGGAAGACAGCGCTGGATACTCTGAGGCACTCTCTATTGCAGGGAACACCAGCCATATGTTGGTTGAGGTGCCCTTGATGGTGATCGATATGCTTAGGGTGCCTTGGCAGCTGGGACCCTGTATTCGTGACACCAGTACTGTGAGGTGCAATGAGAAGATGAAATGGAATTATGAGAGAGGCAGTAGTTGAACCAAACTGGAACTTTACTTGTCAGTTGTAGTCTTGCAATAAATAGTATTTGATAGCAGCACTTTGTATTACATGAAGTTGGCAAAGATGATAAAGCTGCAAATTCCAATTATGGCAAAGATGATAAATCTGCAAATTCTAATTAGCAGGTCTGTAAGGTGCTGTATGTAGGTTCCCAGCTCAACTTATGCAGGAGTGGTGAAGATACTCTACTTGGTTCCTGATCTTGCTCAGGCTTTATAGTCTTGCAATAATATGAATCCTCTGGTACTACTAGTATACAACCCAAGGGCGGTCTCCCTCATGGCAGGCAAACTCTCTGCTACATTCTTTGAAAAGGTTGTCTGAACTATAGTCCATAAAGGAATGGTAACACGCAACTTTATACTTTAGTTGTCAGGCTGTATCTAGATGCTTGAAACTTCTCCCGGTCACTTAGTGCTGTGGAGTCCATAAGCTAGGAATGCTCTAATATCCACAAGTTTAAGTAGCTTTACTCCTGGGGCAAGGCCCAGGAAAACAGAGACAAGTCTGTCTCCTAGACTCCACACTCCTCTCCTCCCTCAACTCGAAGGTTCTAAGGCTACATGTCGTAGTTTTAATCCGGTCACCTCTTGGCATGTTTGCTGTGCTGCCACCAGACCTCGGGCCCGCCCCATTATAGTCAATGGGGCCGGGGCACGTGCACTAGCGGCAGCACGGATCCGGCAGGCTGTTCACCTGCCGGAGAAGGCTGCCACTAATGTGAAAGTAGCCTTGCCTTCCCTCATCATTTATCAAATCCTTTAGTGTAACTATATCTAGACCGTTTAAATAATCCCACATTGTTGGGGGGAAAAGTGAATATAAAGCAGGGTGATTTTTTTTATCTTCATATTTAAAGGCTATGTACAAATTTTTGAAGCAGTTTTTCATGATTGCATTTTACCCATTTTTAGCTAAAAATCATATTTTCAATTGGCCTTTCCTTAAAATATTGAGCCATTCTGCCACAAAGGTTTAGCTGTTTTTCTAACTGTGTGATTGGTACTTTCACTTTGTGCCAGTCATCTAATAACCCTTCTCTCTAAACTACTGAGAGGTCATAAACACTTGCTTAAGCCACGTTCTTATCAGTAAAATAAGGATTGAGCTATAGTGAGTGTTTATAAGGTCAAAGAGCAGAGATAAGGAGTCCATCTGCTCCACAGATGACGGAAAGACAGAAAATCTACAGACTGCTGCTAAGCTCTGTACACAAAAAATGATTCCTTATTGTTAATAAAGACCATTTCAAAAAAATATATTTTTAGCTGAAAATAAGTACAATTCATTGTCAATGGGACAAAACTGAACTAAACAGAACAGAATGCTCCAAAATGCATTCAGTTCCATTTGGTTGCGTTCCCGTACTGGAGAGCAAAATGCAGCTTGTTTGCTTCTGACCGGCATGGGCATCGGACACAATAGAAAACTGATCTAGCGCCCATAGACTTTCAATGGTTCATAACGGATGCAGCCGGTTGTATTATCAGAAATAGAAGCGTTTTTGCTGATCCCTGCTGGATTGGGCAAAAACCAAAGTGTGAAAGTAGCCTAAAATAGTGTATTAGAACCTTATAACAGCTGCACATATTGGTCTGATACATCTTATTTGTTTCCCTAATCCCCAAGTACCTGATCTCCTCCTAGGCTTTATGTTAGGTCCCTGGTTCGAACTCAAATCTGAGCCTCTAACTAGCATTAATATTTACGATTTAGTTTGGTTTATTTGATATCCTGAGAGCTCACCAAAGGTTTTTCGATTCCTAAGTCTACTTTCACACTTGCGATAGCAGGGTCCGGCAGGGGAACAGCCTGCTGAATCCTTACTAACGCTAGCCCATGTGTGACACTGGAAGTCCGCTCCGGCCCCATTCACTAGCCCGAGTGTGAAAGTTGCCTTACCATTTGATTAATTCCGCATAGGTTTGTGTAAGTGTGAAATTAAAAATTCCACAAAAAATCTTACATGATTTGAGAATTAACCTTAGGGCTCATTCAGACGGCCGTCTGTTTTGTTCCGCACCCATTCCGCATTTTTGCGGAACAGGTGCGGACTCATTTATTTCAATGTGGCCGCAAAAGATGCGGACCGCATCTGTTGTTCCGTTCTGCTGCCCCACAAAAAATATAGAGCATGTCCTAAACTGTTCTGCAATTGTGAGTGACGGCCATGTGCTGTCCGCAAATTGCAGAAGGCACACGGGACAGTATGTGTGTTTTGTGGATCAGCAATTTGCGGACCATAAAATACATACGGCCGTCTGAATGAGCCCTTACAAGGGTATTTTCAAGGACATTCAATGCGCTTATGGCAGCGGAACAGTGTAACAATACCATTCTGTTCATGAATATAATATTAGCTCCGATGCCAGCGATTCTCCTAAAATCCTTAATTGGCATACAACTGCCCGGTCCAATGTATGTAGCTGAGTCATTGTGAGTATAAGGCCTCCCAAAATGTAGCACTTGAAGGCTCTGTAAAACCATCTGCAATAAATTCCTAATAAACCTTTGACAAAATGTCATCCCGAGAAGCAAATATAAGACGCTCCAGGCACTGTCGGATACCTTTGAGCAGGAAATGTTGCCTTAAGAACTTTGCTTTACTTTTTATTTTATTTTACTTTAAGGGTGAAGGCTTTTTTAACTTTATTTTATCACCGTTCCTGCTCGTTGCCCATGTTTTTTTTTTAAATCCTGGAAAACCCTTTTAATACACAATACATTTAGTCCCAACAAAAAGGTTAGGGCGAGATGGAGGAGCTAGCACTGGATTGTGGTATTTGTTTTAATGCTGGAGTATGGGAAGGGCTGGGACGTGGCAGAGAACTTTGTGTGTCCCCATGGACGTTTTCTTTAAATGGGACTTGTCAGCAAGATCAACCCTATTAAACCAGGTATACTGGCTGTTAGGGCTGATCCTGCCGATTTAAAAAGATACCTGGATGGCGAATATCCATTATGCTTTTCTAGAGAAAACAGAGTTTAATTCCATGCACAAATCATGGGGTCAATGCACCGAGGGGGCGGGCCCTAGCTCCTCTGCTTTCCTCTTTTAGCCACACCCCCTCTCCGCCTGTCGGTGCAATAAAGCTTAAATTTCCATAAAGGAATTAAACTCTGTTTTCTCTGGATTTGGAGCAACAGGATTTCCCCATCAAGGTATCATTTTAACCAAAAGGATTATCCCTGCCTGGTTTAATAGAGTTGATCCTGCTGACAGGTGCTCTTCAAAACAAATATTTCTAAAAAGAACTTTCAAAGAATTTTGAGTAGTAAAAGTTTCCTATTTTTTGCTTCTTCTGCAGCAGGATAATGACTGCCTTCAGTGCCTTGTTATGACATCTGATCACATACCAGATTAGCTACCAGATAACCCCCCCCCCCTTCCAAAAAAAAGCATCAACACACTTGACAGCTTGACGGATTTGTCCACACGCAAAAAGTCAATAAGATCTATGTTCATGATCCTAAATAGGATGGGCAGGTGATATAACCTCCCTCAGGATCAGAGAATGGTACACTTCATTGACCGTCAGGAGACAAAGGCTCGATACAACAAGTTCTGACTGGAAGGTGTCTGCTTGCCCTGGACGTGATGTCACTGCTTGCTCGCCACACTCAGCAAATATTTACGATGTGCCGACGCACGTGAAATATTAACCAGGCGATAACCCTCAGCAATGAGCAAGCCGATATTCATCACCTTTCAGTGATGCAGATACGCAACAGATGTGCTCTGATATGGTCGTCATCCTCATCCTCCTACTTGCTTTGATACACATGACGTGTAGCCAGGTACATGGAAGAGCGGGCTTGTTCCACCATGAGTAAAATGGTAGACTCAACGTCTATTGACTCCAAAGCTTCGTGACTCAGGGCTGACTACACGGTCTATGGAAAATTCCCTGTAGTATGTTTCAAACTCTTGTTGACTTTCTACCACATTTTTATCAGTGTCGCCAACCACCTCATGCTATACTGGTGTCTTATGTGTTGGAGGAGCCTTGGTGGTCTAGGAGCCTTGAAGGTCTAGTGGCTAACCACCGATTAGCACAATGGTTCCTATTTAGATGTAACCCCTGCAGAGAAAGCAGTGGGTCTAGTGCAGTGTTTCCCAACCAGTTTGCCTCCAGCTGTTGCAAAACTACAACTCCCAGCATGCCCGGACAGCCTTTTGCTGTCCGGGCATGCTGGGAGTTGTAGTTTTGCAACAGCTGGAGGCACACTGGTTGGGAAACACTGGTCTAGTGGATGCTGCTGCTGCCAGTTACAAGCAGGGACTCACAGCAGTAGGCATTAGAGCTGATTCTTCTGAGGGGAAGTTGATTCTCTCTACAACCAATAGCAGAGAGACCAGGGAGACAGGCTAAGGAAGGAAGAGGAACAGCAGCCATCTTAGAGACAGCAGCCATCTTAGAGACAGCAGCATGGGCAGGAGATGGAGAGATCACCACAGACAGAAGTGAGCCCTGCTTCTGCACAGACATTACAGCACAGTCCTGACAGCTCCTGTATGAGAAAAGAAAGCTCAGCTGCTGCATTAACCCTACAGCACAATCCTGACAGCGCCTGTGATTCCAGTATGAGAAGAGAAAGATCAGCTGCTGCATTAACCCTACAGCACAATCCTGACACCGCCTGTGATTCCAGTATGAGAAGAGAAAGATCAGCTGCTGCATTAACCCTACAGCACAATCCTGACACCGCCTGTGATTCCAGTATGAGAAGAGAAAGATCAGCTGCTGCATTAACCCTACAGCACAATCCTGACACCGCCTGTGATTCCAGTATGAGAAGAGAAAGCTCAGCTGCTGCATTAACCCTACAGCACAATCCTGACAGCGCCTGTACTTCCAGTGTAAGAAGAGAAAGCTCAGCTGCTGCATTAACCCTACAGCACAGTCCTGACAGCTCCTGTACTTCCAGTGTAAGAAGAGAAAAGCTCAGCTGCTGCATTAACCCTACAGCACAGTCCTGACAGCTCCTGTACTTCCAGTGTAAGAAGAGAAAGCTCAGCTGCTGCATTAACCCTACAGCACAGTCCTGACAGCTCCTGTACTTCCAGTGTAAGAAGAGAAAGCTCAGCTGCTGCATTAACCCTACAGCACAGTCCTGACAGCTCCTGTACTTCCAGTGTAAGAAGAGAAAAGCTCAGCTGCTGCATTAACCCTACAGCCCATCCTGCATCCCAGGAGGATCTTACCCCATGCTCAAACATAAGCGCTCCAACGTTTGGACTGGGTAATTTGCCAGACAGTAGGGTATAGGAAGCTGAGTGCTAGTAGATAGCTGGGAAGTGCATACTGTCTTTATCTTCCAAAGGAGAATGTGTATGACCACCATCACTGCTTACTGTTACAGATAGCCCATCCCCTTCACCAGGGGGTTTACTTAGACAGAATTGAAATCAGTGCTTTGTTCCTTTTATTGTATTACCTTTATGTTCTTCACCATTGTTCACCCTTTCCCAAATAAATCCGATGATCAGTTAACTCCTTCCTCGGGTGAGTGTGTATTGATCTGGGCAGGGTTTTCCCAAACCGCCCCTGGCAGAAGAGAAAGACCCTCCTGCTATCCTATAGAGCTCCAAGCAAGATTTGGGTGGAGGCACTGTGTCATAGTGAGGTAAGAACCAGCATACACCCCATCTACCGAGGGCTGCCTGCAGGGGTGTTACAAAGAAATTTGAGCAAACTATTTTGTCTGATGTCGCACTTGTAAATTTTCCTTTTCTCTAATTATTTTTATTATGTTATCTGTACTTGATTATAGGGTCAGCCATCTTGTTTGAGCTGCTAACAGCATTTATACTTGCCACAGCGGCATGGTCTGTATTCACAACGAGCAGGAGATGTTCATTCTCTTCTATAGGACAGTGATCTTCGTTCAGTGAGGGAGAGTAGATAAACCGGGAATACCCTTGATGGTGTATGTTTGCCAGCGTGCAAGGCAGGAGTGGATACGCCACAGGCCGGCGGATGGATGATAGTCAATGACCAGGCCCAGTTTAGTGATAAGAAACTGCGGATGATGGGTGATGCCATAGAAGCATACATCAGGCACAGTTCTGAGGTATTTCTCAGAGTTCACCTCTCCCAATAGCTGTGTACAGGCAGCAATGATGGTAGGAGTAGTCCCTAAATCTAAACTCTCCAACGAAACAACTTTCCAAGCTGATCACAAGTGTACAAAACAAACAGGAGTAGCAAGTACTCTTTGCCATAAGTGAGACTACCTTTGCTACCAGACAGGGCCTTATGATACTAGGCGGTCTGTGGATATCTCTTCTCATTCCCTCTGGGCTATTCTCCTGGCACAATTGCTGGCCTCTGGAAGCTTTCTCATTCCGCAGGAATTATGTCTTTTTTCCTGAAGAAGACTGCTCTTTTGTGACTTTAGCTTCACACAGAATCACAGTCCTCTGCCTCTCTCACAGGCAGAGTCAGACTGCTCTGGCTGATGCAATCCAACTACCCAAGTCCTCCTTCAGAGAAGGCAGGGCCAGCCTCCCTCTGCTGAGTTAAGGCATATTAATTAAATAGTGTTATCCATACAGAGCATAACACAAAACATAAACTCTTTCAGCACCAAATTAACTTTTTAGCATTGATCTGAGTCCCTGCACTTTCTCCTCTCATCCATTCACTACGTGTGTTTGCTCAGGGAGCCAAGAATGAATACATATGGAAGGATCGGGAAGAGCCTCAGATTGAAGTTCATTTGGCCCAACGGAGGAAGTCCACCCTTTATCCATACAGGACCTTAAAAGTGTTGGCCCATCTTGGACATTGGGGACAAATATCCTCCGGGACCCGCACCTATACTTAGAAAGGAGCCTGGAAAGTGCCGGAGGGCACATGCACGGCTGCCCTCCATTCATTTTTATGCTCATCACTCGGCTATTTTCAGCAGTCCCTTAGAAATGAATGAAGGACTCTGTTCTCTGTATAGGTGCAGATCCCTGAGGTGGGACCCGCACCTATCAGACATTGAGGGCATATCCTAATGATGTGCCCAAAATGTCCAAGATGGGCCAGCCCCTTTAAGGACCCTGTTTTATTAGGGGTCCATTATTGTCAGTGCTTGGGCCCACCGGAGGATTCTCTGATACTCTGGTGGGCCAGTCCAATCCTAATTGAGATTGGACTGGCCCACCAGTCCTTTGGCGCAAAGCAATTTCATGGTTTCTGCAGTGACAAATGATTTAATAAAATAATATGAGATCTGTTCAGCTGCTTCTTAGTATCTTGACCACAGAAATGTGTCTACCATTGCATCTTCTACAGTGCCTGGCACCCAGCTTTCCCAGCCTCCCGATTACAAAACCTACTTGCTCATACAGTGATACATTGATGCATCATGTATCAAAATGTAACTAGGCAGAGTTGCCATTCAGAATTGCATGAAAGCTGTGTGAGCTGGAGCCATAATGGATTTGAAATGGGTTGTCCCTCACTTTCCTAGGGACAGATATGACAAAAACCTTAGCTATAAAGACGCTTCTTGACGTCTTAAAGGTCTATATCTGATTTTATTTTTATTTTTACTCCTTTTATTCCGATTATGTCTGGGGCTGTTCTACACCATTAACCAGCTCCGCTTTCTCCAGAGCACACTTCACCTCAAGGGCTAAGAATTTAACAGCCAAACAAATATTTGCAAATTAGACAGAAATATGTAACGGGCGGGTCTGGACAATTCTTCAAGAAGAGGGTTAATCTACTGGAAGTCTGCAGCTTCCTGTCCAATCATCAAGAGAAATTGCTTCTCTATTTGAACAAAGTATGGGGGGGGGGGGCTTTTGACAAGCGTCCGCTTGCACACAGCAAGCCATTGATATTAGAAGCCTGCCGCAACAAGATACTTTAAATCTCCTAGCGTGTATTAAAGTGACTTTAGTGTCAATGAAGACTGTCTGGGGCTGGGACAAAGGTTCCTGCATTTTGGATTCTCTCTGATTACATGTGATTCTAAGTGATTGTCTAACCAACTGCTGTCGTTCCTGCCTACGAATATGACCGTTTGGCTGGCGCCGCTTATCCGGAATTGACAGAATCGAATGGATCTAAGTTGTCTACGTGCAGGTGACCTCTCCTGATCCGTAGAAAATGCTTGTTTGTGTTGTCCCCCCCCTAGTTAAATAAGAGTGCTGGATCATCATTTCTTCGAGCTCTGCATTGTACTGTTCCTCTCTTATTCTTCCTGGAAATGTATGGATCAACCGACTCATGGTTGTTAGCATTCCCCCTGTCAATGTAAGTGTTGTCAGTGTCACCATCACAGATTATTTTAATGGAAGTTCTCAAAATGTGGACCTGTCACCTCTCCTGACATATCTATTGCAGCCCCTTTTGGAATAACCATTTTTGAGCATCTATTTTTATGACTCTATGTGGTGGCGTTCCTTTATTATTAGCAGTTTGCAATGAAGGTCCAGATGGGTGTTAACAGCTAGGGGAGGTGTCCCTTTACTGGCTGACACTGGCAGCAGTGTCCGCCCCCCCCCTTCCAAACTGGTAACGCCCATCTGGACCTTCATTGCAGACTGCTAGTAACTCATTAATAACCTCTACCAGTAATAATAAAGGAGTAGCACAACATGGAGTTTTAAGAATAAATGCTCCAGAATTGATATTACATGGAGGAATGCAAGTATTTGTCAGGAGAGGTTACAGGTCCTCTTTAATGGAGCTGTCCAGTATTAGAAAAAAAAAATGTCTTCCAAAAACAGCACCACACCCGTCCGCTGTTTATTTGTGACACTGCTGCACAGCCCCATTCACTTCTGTGATGTGGTGCTGTTCTAATCTTGGGCAATTTGAAACGTATTTGGAAATAAAGAATCTGAGAAATTTGGGTAAAATTTCTTTATGAATGATGAATATGTCATAATACCTGTTGGCTTTCACCTAGTTTTAACCAGAAACAGATATAATCGCTCACTATATATCTTTTTTTATTTTCTTCAAAGCCTCAAATGCCCTGCAGAGAGTTAGACTCCAAAGATAAAATCCAAGCTGCCTTCAACCACCACTATGGGGCGCTCAGGAGCTTACTGCATACTGCTTATTCACGAAGCATCTAAGCTCCCTCTAGTGGTGGTTGAAGGCAGTTAGAATTGTGTATCTATGCAATGGATTTGGAGCCCGGTATCAGAAAAACAAAGCTCAGACAGACCTCTATGAAGATATACTAAGAAATTAATTGGCACAGAATTTTGGAACAGACTAAATATTGAAAAAATAAACCGGTGTTCAAGGGTAGACGTCATTTTAAGAGCCTTAATTGTAGAGGCTTTACATTTTCCATGTAAGACATTAGCCAGGACAGTCCGGAGAACGTAGCGGCTCTGCAGCCCAGTCTTTGGAAATCTCCCCTAAGAACTATCTGATCTTGCGTACATTAGTGCCATCAAATCTGTCATGCAGTGTGACAGACCCTTCACATGTCAGCAGCCGCACACTCTCAGCATGAAGCACATTCCTCTGGCGCTCGCCTCTCTCCCCCTCTTCAAGGAGGGATGAATTAATGTAAATACATGTCATTCAAGCCATAACTGTTTAAAACTGAGCCGTCCAAGTTTTAAAGGTTCATCCTCTTACATCTTATAAATAGAGGAAGTACTGCCACAAATCTATCAGGAAAACTGGGGCTGATTGGGCTAGACACCTGGGTTTTTTTGACCTTTTTTTTTTTTTTTTTTCCTGATATGTCATCAGAAAATTACTTATTATTTAAATCATATTTTTCTGTAAAAAAAACAAAAAAAAAAACAACTTTTGAAATTTATATCACTGTCTATATCAAATAAAAAAATCTTAACATTCAGTTTTCACTCCAATTGATGAACCTAATAACAGATTAGTACTTGTTTGGTAGAGATTTATAATCTGTGGCGTCACAGCTTATCTATTCCCCCTCCCTGCACAATGACCTGAAAAAATAAAAATTATGTTCAGGAAATAGAGTACAGAAAATAAAATGAAATAAGAAAAAATGTGTATCACAATCTGGTTTTAATTTGTAATTTGGGTGGGGGGGTCCTTTCCGCTGCAGATAGTGGCAGTTAAAGGATGGAACTGAGCATGTGCATCCATCTCTGTGAGCTGGACAAAGAATTTAGAAAAATAGAAAACAGCAGGTGGCGCTATACTGATAGATTTCAGTGAATAACTCAGTGGCTATACTAAATTTTTAATTACATCCAATTGCAAAAGTATTCAAATCCAGGTCATGGTTTGAAAACTGAAAATTATTTTTAATGAGACAACCTCAATAATTAAAGGGTTTGTCTTACCTAGAACAGCATCTGCCACCAATGTCAGATAGGGGACCCGCATCTATCTCTAGAACGAAGCTCCCAAAGAGAACAATGTAGACGCCCTCTATTCATTTCGGTGGGCGTCTTCATTCATTTCGGTCCCAAAGAAATGAACGGAGAGCGCACTGCGCAATTGCGGCCACCTGCTTTTTCTGTAGACAGCCCTGAGGGGAGTCTGAAAACAAGGCATTTGATGGACAGGTGAGTGGAACCAATCTGTCTGGGGCCTCTAAGGTCAAGCGAATGAGGTCACTTCATGAACCGTAACTGATCCAAACAGATTACCCATGATAAATAATGTCTTCAAAACACGTACAAACAGAGATGACATTCAGGATCGTATCTGCCGCTGGACATTTAAAGCAACAGTGCACTGCGGTGAGGCAGCGTAGCGACGTTCCATGCAAGAGTAAAGGTGAAAATTCAAAACTTGAGAATTTACAGAATAATAGCAGCCAAAAGCAGCACAGCTTTTATTATTCAAGAGCAGAATACAAAGTGAAAGCTGCGCTGTGATTGGCTTCAATGGGCAACAAAGACCTTTTCAATGTCAGACGGATTTTATAAATCTACAGGCAGGTGTGGAAAAATGCTGCAAAGTAAGAATGCTTTCAAAAATAGCAAAGTTAACTATTTTTAACAATTAAGAAAATGCAAAATACATGAACAAAAGAGAATTCTAAATCCTATTAATCTTCAGTGTGACCACCCTTTGCCTTTAGGACACTATATGTTCTTTTAGGTAGACTTAGGCCTCATGCACACGACCGTTGTTGTGGTCCGCGTCCGAGCCGCATATTTTGCGGCTCGGGCGCGGACCCATTCACTTCAATTGGGCCACAAAAGATGGTGACAGCACTCCGTGTGCTGTCCGCATCCGTTGCTCCGTTCCGTGCCCCCGCAAAAAAAATAGAGCATGTCCTATTCTTGTCCGTTTTGTGGACAAGAATAGGCATTTCTACAATGGGCTGCGCTCCGTTCCGCAAATTGCAGAACGGAACGCGGAGCAGCTTCCGTGTTTTGCGGACCGCAAAACACCAACGGTCGTGTGCATGAGGCCTTAAAGGCAGGGAAGTTGTTCCAGACATCTTGGAGAACTAAGCACAGATCTTCTGTGGATGTAGGTTTGCTCCGATCCTTCTGTCTATTCATGTAATCCCAGACAGACCGGATGATGTTGAGATCAGAGCTCTGTGGGGCAATATCATCACTTCCAGGACATCTTCACGATTTTCTTCAAGCTGAGGATAATTTTCACTGATATTGGCCGGATGTTTGGGGTTGTTTTCCTTGCAAGTTTGGGACTGCATTTCAGCAAACAGAGTTGGGATTTGGCCAGGAATAATGGTGTCTTCAATGCTGAGAAATATAGGTAGATGCTGTATTTATCCATCATGCAATACCATCAGGGAGGCCTCTGAGTGGCTCCAAGTTTATTCTGCTGCAGGCAGTGGTGTACCTCTAATACGGGCAGACCACGTGGCTGCTATTGGGCCTGTGGAGGAAGGGGGTCAGGCCGTGCAGGAAAGCCCCGCCCCCAATTATACTTACATAGCTAGCTGTGCAGAAGGACCTGTGATGATGTCATCAGCATGTGATCAGGACAGGGAGATGGAGCTCAGCGGTGGAGATGAAAATGTAGTGAACCTACCTGGGGAGGAACTTCTGTGTGTGCCTTGAGGAAAGGTCAGTGGTGTCCTGGGATTGCCCATAATATCCTAATACTGGGAATTGTAGTTTTGTCCTAATTTATCCCCTTCCATGTAATGTTCACTGATGCCCTACAATAACAGTCTGGGCATGCTGGGAGTTGTAGATTTCTCTTCTTATAATATCCAATAATGCTGTATATTAACAGTCTGATAATGCTGGGGATTGTAGTTCTCTCCTCTTAAACCCTCTCACAGTAATGTCAACTTGCATTCCATAATAATAGCCTGGACGTGCTAGGAGTTGTAGCTTTCTTCTCTTTTATCCCTCCACGTAGTTCAAGCAAGCTAGAGGACAACCTGCCGGAGCTCTCTGGATGCGGCATTGCTAGAGGCTATCAGAGTTCCCGCCAGCCCCATTGTACCCAGGGAGATCCGGCAGGCTGTACTCTGCCGACATAGCTCGCTGGAACTACTGCCGGTGTTCCGTTATATTTTTTCTCTACCCGTGAAATTTCCCTACCCTCGTCATTTCCTGTTGTGACGCAGCCGCACCGGACATGACGTTCCCCGGTTTGGAAGGAGGTGTGTCTCGCCGCGCAGGCGCACAGGGCGGGTTGGAGAAATTTCACACCAGAGTTGTTGAGAACAGGCCACGTAATGCACTTGCACCTTACCTCTCAGCTGGACACCAGCCGACACTGCGGTAGGGAAAAATTACGGGCCAGAACCAGCGCAGATGAGACTAGCTCCAGAAAAGGCTCACGGTCGGGGAGTAGTTAGTAGCGCTTGCGCACTGGTCCATAATTTTTCCCTAACCTCGGCGCATGCGCAATGTCAGCTGGTGTCCAGCTGAGAGGTAAGGCGCAAGCGCATTAGGTGGCCCGTTCTCAACAACTCTGGTGTGAAATTTCCCTACCCCATCGTGTGCGCCAGCGCGGTGAGAAACACCTCCTTTCAAACCTGGCAACATCATGTCCGGTGCGGCTGCATCACAACAGGAAGTGACGAGGGTAGGGAAATATAACGGAACACCGGCAGTGTGACACAGGCCTAAACTGGTCAGGATGAGACTTGTTCTCTTATCACTATTATGCTGTTCTGCAGCAGCTGAGGTGTGTATTAGGCTTTGTTTGTGTCTGCGCTAGTGACGTTCGCTGTTCTGCTCTGTCATAGGAGCACAACAACGAAAATCACGGTATTGCCGGATCTGGCGCATCCGAAAATGGGGGCCCAATTCAGAAACTTACCAATGATTTTTATGTACGCCCCTGGCAGCAGGACAACTGCTTCTGGCACACGGAAGCCATCCATCCGTGTGCCACCCACATTTTGCAGACCTGTTGCCTGGAAGTGCCAGAGACAGCCCAATTTCCTGGTGCGATACGTGGGCACTTTTCTCTCTCTTCGTTCTAGCGATCGGCGAGGAGAATTAAAACCTTTGATATGTTGCTAATAGTTTTTTTTAAAGTTTAGTGTCCCCTTAAGTTTGAACCTACTCTGCAGTTCACTTTTCTAATAGTCGCTCAGATGGGCCACCCAGCTTACATGCCCCATGGGGATGTTTTGTTACACATGAGAAATGAATATGGCTTTCAACAATGTGCTTAATTGTTACCTGATTTAATTTCGTAAGATGGAAATGTAGTTGATAAGGTTACAACACAGTGCAAGAACTGGTGTAATCATAAACACCTATGGTACAGTGTGTACTGGTTTGCATGTTTTTGTTTTTCCAATGTCCATTCCTCTAATGCTGAAAAAAAAAATAAATCTTTTTTGTTTTTGCAAGGTTTTGGGTGCACCATGGTCGGAGCTGCTCTCTTCAGTGCACCTGGCACCCAGTGTGTCATTGACAGTCCTTGACAGTAGCAATCAAACAAGAATGAAGGTTCTGGCCACGACATTACTAGTGGAGCGATGGTGCACCAAGCAGAGCAACCCAGTCCACAGTGTACTGAAAACCTCTCTTACATGATAAAAGAAGATCCGATTCACAAGCACGGGATGACTGTGTTTCAGGAGACCTGCCCTACATGGCGGTATGCTTACTTTGAAACCTATTTTGAAAGTGACCGACATACTCTATAAAAAAAAGTTGAGTGTTTTTGTAATGATGACAGCTTGTTTTATACTGCAGCGCTGCATTCACAATTCTTTGGACTTCAGAGCTGAAATCTCCCGCCATTCCTTGTCTGTTCCTATGATTTGCTTTCTGCCAAATGTAGTCTATACACCAGGCATTGTACAATCATCTGAAGAAGAAATCACAAATTGTCCCCCTGCATTTTAGGAGTTCAGGTAAGGCTACTTTTACACTAGCGTTTCTCTTTTCCGGTATTGAGATCCGTCATAGGATCTCAAAACCGGAGAAAAACGCTTCAGTTTTGTCCCCATTCATTGTCAATGGGGACAAAACGTAATTCAACAGAACGGAATGCTCCGTTTGGTTGCGTTCCCGTACCGGAGAGCAAACCGCAGCAAGTTGCGGTTTTCTTTCCATCCTGGGATGCGGAGCAAACTGATCCGTCCCTTATTGACTTTCAATGGTGTTTATGGCGCATCCGTCTTGGCTATGTTAAAGATAATACAATCGGATCCGTTGATAACCGATGCTGATGGTTGTATTATCAGTAGCGGAAGCGTTTTTGCTGAACCCTGCCGGATCCAGCAAAAACAAGAAGTGAAAGTAGCGTAGTTGTAAGGAGTGTGTATGAAAACAGGTTTGTTTTATTTACTTGCATCCAGTAGCAACTAGCAGAATTATGAATGCAGCTCTGGAGTATACCGCTTGTCACTCAGGATCAGTACAGTAAATAATGCAAAGTGTTTACAAAGTTACTGAACGGTTTATGTAGATACATTCTGGTTCTATTCTGTAAAATTGTATTCAAGGGGAATTTATGCTTTAAAGGGGTCCTGTCACTGCCTCTGACAGGTCGGTTTTAGTAACTACTGACAGGTCGGTTTTAGTTTAACATCTATTGTTGGTAAACTGTTTGAAGGGTTTCTAAGAGATGCTTTTTTGGAGTATCTCAATGAAAATAAGCAAATAAGGCCATATCAGCATGGCTTCATGAGGGATCGGTCATGCCAAACAAATTTAATCAGCTTCTATGAGGAGGTAAGTTCTAGACTTGACAGCGGCGAATCAATGGATGTCGTATATCTGGACTTCTCCAAAGCATTTGACACCGTACCTCATAAAAGGTTAGTATATAAACTGAGGATGCTCGGACTGGGAGAAAATGTCTGTATGTGGGTAAGTAACTGGCTGAATGACAGAAAACAGAGGGTGGTTATTAACGGTAGGTACTCAGATTGGGTCACTGTCACTAGTGGGGTACCTCAGGGGTCAGTATTGGGCCCTATTCTCTTCAATATATTTATTAATGATCTTGTAGAAGGCCTGCACAGTAAAATCAATTTTTGCAGATGACACTAAACTGTGTAAAGTAATTAACACTGAAGAGGACAATATACTGCTACAGAGGGATCTGGATAGATTGGGGGCTTGGGCAGACAAATGGCAGATGAGGTTTAACACTGACAAATGTAAAGTTATGCACATGGGAAGGAATAATGCAAGTCACCCGTACATATTAAATGGTAAAACACTCGGTAACACTGACATGGAAAAGGATCTAGGAATTTTAATAAACAGCAAATTAAGCTGCAAAAACCAGTGTCAGGCAGCTGCTGCCAAGGCCAATAAGATAATGGGTTGCATCAAAAGGGGCATAGATGCCGGTGATGAGAACATAGTCCTACCACTTTACAAATCACTAGTCAGACCACACATGGAGGACTGTGTACAGTTCTGGGCTCCTGTGAACAAGACAGACATAGCAGAGCTGGAGAGGGTCCAGAGGAGGGCAACTAAAGTAATAACTGGAATGGGTGGACTACAGTACCCTGAAAGATTATCAAAATTAGGGTTATTCACTTTAGAAAAAAGACGACTGAGGGGAGATCTAATAACTATGTATAAATATATCAGGGGTCAGTACAGGGATCTCTCCCATCATCTATTTATCCCCAGGACTGTGACGAGGGGACATCCTCTGCGTCTGGAGGAAAGAAGGTTTGTACACAAACATAGAAAAGGGTTCTTCACGGTAAGAGCAGTGAGACTATGGAACTCTCTGCCTGAGGAGGTGGTGATGGTGAGTACAATAAAGGAATTCAAGAGGAGACTGGATGTATTTCTGGAGTGTAATAATATTACAGGCTATAGCTACTAGAGAGGGGTCGTTGATCCAGGAAGTTATTCTGATGCCTGAATGGAGTCGGGAAGGAATTTTTTTTCCCCTTAAGTGGGGAAAATTGGCTCTACCTCACAGGGGTTTTTTGCCTTCCTCTGGATCAACTTGTAGGAAACAGGTCGAACTGGATGGACAAATGTCTTTTTTCGGTCTTATATACTATGTTACTATGTTACTTGCATTCCTAATCAAATAACAATCCTGGAGCCTCAATTCTTTGACATAACTCTATGTTGTGACATTCCTCTAATATCCCTTCTAGAAGTTTATGATTAAATTGCCAGCAGTGTTACCAGTTGCGGATGTGGCCCTGCACAGTCTGACACTTTTCTTATTCTACGTTTTGAGCATGATTATGGGGGCGGCCATCTTGCCTAAACTGTTCTCAATAGCATTCAGAGATACAGCAGCCACCATGGGCCAAAGACACAATGGACAGGAGCTGAACCATTGACTTCAATGGGAGAGTTTTCTGGGCATGTTCTGAGACCTGTGCAGGAAAGAATAGATTAGATGTAACAGTCGCCTACTGTGAATGGTGATTTTCATGTTATCCGTATATAAGTGATATCTGTTGTCCTTATCTTGCCTATAATGATAATGAGATGACTGTTGGAAGTGATCTGTTCAGCCAAGAAGCGGTGCCCTTTATTAGTCTTAGTGGCCAGTGTGAAAACTGCAGGATTTAATATTTTTTTAAGTATAGATATTGACATGCAGATAGCATTTAAAAATGTTTAACCTAAAAACATGATTTAAACAATAGGTCATATTCTGATATTAGGTTTCTTTTAAAGGGGTGGTCCACTGTGTACAGACTCTATTCATTATAAGCCCCCTCCAAAAAGAAAACAAAAAAAACAGCTCACATTGAGACTAGAGATGGGTGAATTTCATGTTATGAAATTCGTTCACGCTTCCGTTATTCATTCCGTCATAATAGAAGTCTATGGGCTGCAAAACGGATCCGTACCGTTTCCGTTATGCAGGAGAGGACTCTGGATCGGGAGAGAACTCCCCTGCATAACGGAAACGGGACGGATCCGTTTTGCAGCCCATAGACTTCTATTATGATGGAATGAATAACGGAATGCCTCTAAAGGCATTCTGTTATAGAATTGCGTTATGGTCCGTGGTAACGGAATCCATAACGCAATTCTGCTTTTACCACCAAATGAAGCGTGAACGAATTTCAAAATATGACATTCGCGCATCTCTAATTGAGACTCCCAGCGATCAGCTGTGATCTGTTAAAGATCCTATCAGCGAGTGTTCAATTTCCCTGCAGCGCCACCACTGGGAAAATGAAGTACTACATGGTGCCCACTGAAAGAGAGAGAGGCCTGGCTTGGGGGTCCCAGTGAGGTATTTGAAAAAGATCACTTTATTTTTTATTTTTTTTATGTTCCTTGGTTCCATATTTTGGCGTATATTTGCACGTCTGACACTTTACCTGAAATACCCTGTAGGGATACTTTCGAGAGTCATTACGGCTACTATAAAGGGACTGCAGGACTCCGCTCTTCACTGATACTGTAAATGAGATGGCACCGAAGCAAACTGAGCCGGGGAAAAAAATGAGCCATCAGCCACATGAAATAGCACTTAAGTAATGCACTTGGAATATGACCCGTTACTGAGACGCAGCAGAATGCCAGCTCTTAAACTTTGGACGGGATAAAAATGTCTTCCCCCCCCCCCCCCCATAGGACTGCTCTGAGGTATTCGTAGGTCTATATGAGTCATTCCCCCGAGTGACCTGTTGACAATTGTGTTTCCATCATTAATGCTGTGCATCCACCGTTTTATTTTTATAATAGTATTTTTCACCCATGATATCACAAGATGCGGGCTGCCCCCATATGCCCACCTTGAAGCATGTCACAGAACAGATTAAAGGGGTCCGTAGGCCAGTCTGGGACATGAAGGGCATATGGACAGGAAATGCCATCAATGTCAGATAGGTGTGGCTCCCACCTCTGGAACCCGCTCCTATCTTCAGAACAGGGTCCCCGAAGTAAAGGAGAGCACAATGCACGTGCATGGCCACCCTGTATTCACCACTCGCAGGCTGTGTGCAATTTTTGGAACTCCCATAGCGGTGAACGGAATGTGGCTACTCTCCTTTCACTTCTGGAGATATGAGTGGGTCCCAAAGGTGGGACCCCGCACCAATCTGACATTGATGGCATATCCTAGTGAGGGGCTGGATGGGAATACCCCTTTAATGTATTTTCCTCTATGGATTTTTTTCTCCAACCCTCTAATGCTACATGTGCCATTTTCAGAGATGTGGCTATAAAGGGTGAAGTTGCACCCAGCCGTGGTCTATGAGGGGACTTAAAGGCACCTCTGCCATGTACCAGTGTTACCAGTATTAAAATGGCACATGCTAGCTGAGTGACGCTGTACAGATTTTGTATTGCATCCTCGATCATGAAGGGTACGACCTGTATCAAACCTGTGACACGATTGACCCTGTTGCTGATTTCTAAATCTCCGGCATACCCTTAAAAAATCTGGAGAAGAAAAGTCTGCCATGAATTAAGGAAGTTTCTCTAAAGGTTTAGGTAGACTTCAAGAAAATAGAGTTAGATCTTCATGTATCTGATGTTTTTGTGTAAATCACTAGTGGTTTTTAGTAGCAGATCTAAGGACTTCCCTGACACCATGTTCATTTCTACATAATTTGAATAGTAAGTGTTTATTCAGATGCTGCACTTACAAAAAAAAAAAAACAGCTCACAGCATCCTGCATGATGTGTCCCTTGGCACAAGAACGTGCTGACACAACCGGTGTATAACATGTCAGATTTTGCTATATAGATATCATTCCAAAGATGGGTATTAAAAAAACATAGCAATGAATGAATTCCATTGTAATATGAATCATTGTCAGCCAGGGACAGACTGGGAAATTAAAGTGGCCGTGAAAAAAAAAAACTAAAAGTGGCCTCCTGTTGTAGGCGAGTCTAAATTGACAGAAGACGGGTCAACAGTAGGCAGAGCCAACACAAGCCCCAAGAAGGCAGGGACAACAGAAGTAGGCGGGGCCAGCAATACTGTAATGCAGCTCAAAGTACCGCCCCAGCAGAACCTAATACCATAATGCAACATAAAATATTGCCCTATTTCCATAATGAGGATGGTGATACAGTTGAATTCAGGAGGGCACCTGGCTGCCTAACGGCTCTTTTACACGTGCGGAGCCAAGCCCCGTTCCGGACAGCAGAGACACGGAGCATTAACATGATTGATAATGATCCATGCCTCTTTGTGAACTTTTTACTACAAAATTAAAGTGAGATAAAGTTGTCACTGTGATTTTTTAGTAAAAAGGTCACAAAGAGGCAAAGAGCATTATCAATCATGTTAATGCTCCGTGTCTCTGCTGTCCAGAATGGGGCTTGGCTCTCTTTTACGCAGTGCATTCTCCGCACGGGATCCGTGTGAAAGAGCCCTAATGCTCCTAGCATTGATTAATGCTGAGAGCATCAGTTATGTGCCTAGACAGTGGCCAGAAGAGGGCTCAGGTGGCCCCCTGGGCATCAGGCCACCGGGAAATTTCCCTGTGAGGTCTCTATGGCAAGTCCACCTCTGTTGTCGGCCAACTAAAGGCTATAGGGTCATGAGGACCAACTCCGCAGTATCTTGGATCTAGTTATTGGTCCCTATGCCGAGGATCTTTTTCGCTTACGTTTAACGTATACAAGAAAAGTATACTTTTTAAATGGATACCTCTGAGGTATGCCATATAGTGGCATCCATCGCTATAGGGTTCCATTGTAAAATAAAAAGTATACTTTTTTTTTGCTGGACTCTGCAGGATGGAAAAGCATAGTGCATCATCCTTTTGCATCCCCCCCCCCCCTCATCAACATATATGTTAAACGTAGGGATAATAGATAATATGAACCCAGCCTTATGGGTATTTTTATCTGCAATACCCTTTCATTTCCTATATGGGATACTGGTGCATGACCATTCAGCCTATGGACAATAATGGGACCTCAGCTCAGAATTTGAGTCCTGGTCGATGCTAAGCTCTTCCATGAATTGTTGATGCGGAGGCCAGCCTAGGATTAGTATTAGCTGGGATATAGTTAGGTGGTTCAGTCTCATCACAGTTCACCCTTTAGTTGTAAAATATCACTTTGTTTGAGAGCTTTTTCCTTCTCCTTATCAGTCTTGTACTCATGTTCTGGTGTAGGATGATGTCTGGAAGTGAATGAGATCTTCTTTCCATTGAGCAGTATCTGAAGCATCACTCTACGTTTCATCCCTCTACTCGCTGCTGCACAAATTTATCTTGCACCTATGTCTATAAGCGTCTTCCATCCAGCACTATCGGCTGATAAACTCTCACCGGTAGACAGAAATACTCCTAATAATCCCTTCCCAGGGTCTCATTATCTGCGAACACGTGCTGGTTACACATCTCTTACCACTGACATATAGTTTATTTCACTTTTAACAATTAAAGGGGTTGTTTTGGACTTACTTATGGATGAACTATCCTTTAGGCCTCATGCACACGACCGTTTTTTTATGCTATCCGCAAAAAGGGGTTCCGTTGTTCAGTGATCCGTGTCCGTTTTTGCCTTCCGTTGTGTTTCCGTGTGTCTTCCGTTTTTTTTAGCGGACATGACCCAAAAGATTTTACCAAAAGACAGGCTGACAATTTTTGCCAAGTGCCTGCCAATGGATCCGCAAAAAAAACGGACGCGGAATGCGGATGACACATGGATGGCCATCCGCATTTTTTCACGGTCCCATTGAGTTGAATGGGTCCGTGAACCGTTTTTCATGGACAAGAATAGGACAGGTTATATTTTTTTGACGGACTGGAATCACGGACGCGGAGGACAAACGGTGCATTTGCCGAGTTTTCCACGGAACCATTGAAAACCAATGGGTCTGCAGAAAATCACGAAAAACGGAGCAACGGACACGGAATCAAACAATGGTCGTGTGCATGAGGCCTTAGGAAGGTCATCATTATCAGATTGGCCTATCACTTTGCTGATCGGGTGGCACCAGAACTACACAGCTCCATACACCATATAATGGCCAGGACTGGTTACTGCAGAACCGCTCCCATTTACTTCAGCGGATCAGTGGGGGTGCCAGGAGTCAGACCCTTTCTGTTTGAATATTGAGGACCTATCCAAAGGATAGGCAGGAGTCGACTAGGAACTTAAAGCGGCCCTGGAAAAAAACCTAAAATTTACCCTGATGTTGTGGGTGGGCCCAAATTGACAGAAGGTGAGGCAAAACAAGTAGACAGAGCCAATACAAGTTGGCAGGGTCAGTAATACCGTAGTGCAGCACAGAATACCACCCCACAGAACCAAATACATAACAGCACAAAATACCCCCCGAGAATCTGTCTCTCTGTGGTGGCCATCAATAGCTGCCATGTTCTGTCCTCCTCCACTTGTCTCTAATATGGATTAGGAGGTGAAGTATGGGCCACAGCACCAAGCCAGCCCTACCTACAGCATGCTGCGTGGACTTCCTCTAATAATGAACCCTATAGTTCCCTCATCACTATGTACCTGGCCGGCGGCAGCGAGGAGTGCTTCAATGGCCCCCTGGACATCAGCCCACCGGGAAAATTCCCTGTGGGGTCCATAAACAGTCTGCCCCTGAGGATAGCTCATTCGTAAGTAAGTCCCAGACAACCCCCTTTAGAGGTTGTGCATATATGAATTTTGAGTTCTGTTGTGTTTTTTACAGTGCGCTATAAAAGTCACCTATTAGTAAGATCCATATGCGCTCATTGGTTAAGTAATTCCATATGCGCTATTGGTTAAGTTAGCCCATTAGTAACTGCCAATACGCCTTTTTACAGCAGCCTAGTCTGAGCACTGCACGGGACTCCTGCTCTAGTGGCCATGATTGGCACAAGCACAGATCTGGGATATTTAACCTCTAAGATGCAGTGGTCAATATTGACCATGGCATCTAAGTCTCCCTTCTGCACCCCACAGCCTTAGGGCTCATGCACACGGACATATTTTCTTTCCGTGTCCCTTCCATTTATTTTGCGGACCGTATGCGGAACCATTCTTTTCTATGGGTCCGCAAAAAAAATGGAAGTTACTCTGTGTGCATTTCAATTCCGTTTGTCTGTATTTCCGTTCCTCAAAAAAATAGAACATTTCCTACTATTGTCCGCATTACGTACAGGGATAGTACTGTTCTATTAGGGGCCAGCTGTTCCGTTCTGCGAAATACGGAATGCACACTGACATCAGCCATATTTTTAGCGGACCACAAAATACATACGGTCGTGTGCATGAGACCTTATTCGCATGGTAGCCTGGGGCCTAATGAATGCCTCAGGCCTGTTTGCAGTTAATGTTCATCAGGCTGCGCCTCTCTAACATTATAATACACTGTAGTTCTGGTGAGACTAGTAAAAGGTAAAAAAAAAGTTAGTTTTATTAATTAAAAAAGTCTCCAAGTTAAAAAAAAATACACCTTTTCCATGGAAAAAAGCTTTTCAATGGAAAATTGCAAAAAAACTCCACTTGTATCGCTATGTCTGTAATGACCCGCACTACAAAATTATCATGTAATTTATTCCATATGGTGAATACCATAAAAAACTCAATAATTGCTGTTTTTTGTTTATTCACCACAAAAAAAACTGAATAAAAAGCGATAAAGTATCATGTACCCCAAAAGGATACCAATGAAAACTACCGCAAAAATCAAGCACTCACACAGATCCATAGAATAAAAAATTTAAAAGTTATGGGTCTTAGGATGTGACAATGCAAAAACATTTTCTTTTTTTAAAAAAGGGTTTTTATTGTGTAAAAGTAGTACTTGCTGTAATAATACTGACCCAGAAAGTAAAGTTATCAGGTTATTAATGCCAAAAATAATTGCTGCAAAATTTATACCATAACACCCATCCCTCCCTAATAGAGTTAATAAAAGTTAACTGTGCCCCAAATGAGGCCACTAAAAACTAAAACTTGTCCCACAAAAAAACAAGCCCTCACACATTGATGGATACGTTATAAAAGTTATAGCTTTTGCAAAGTGACATCTTAAAAATATAAAAAATTGCTTGGTCTCTAAGGCCCTACGACATGCCTCCATTGTCAGATAGGTGCAGTTCCCACCTCTAGGACTCGCATTTATCTCTAGAATGGTGCCCCGAAATCATCTCACCATTCACCCGTACCGGAGTGGCAAAAAAAGCCAAGCCAATGCTTGGCTATTTTCGGAACTCCCATAGAATTAAATGATTAAATGGAGGGTGGGTACCTTCGTTCACTTTGGGGTCCCAACTCTGTGACCCGCACCTATCTGATATTAGTGCATTTCCCGTTGATATGCCACCAATGTGTGAGATGGGCCAACCCTTTTAAGTATAAATCCAACAGAAAAAAAATGGCATACTCCATCACATTCTGCATGTACAGAGTTATTCTTTTCTAAATTAATTGCTTCTAGTGGTAAAAAACTCTGTGTGTGTGTATATATTGTGGTAAGGTGCAAGGTGTCATATGCGATGGCAGGTACGTGTCACCGAGGTTGCTGGCCTCGGTGAGGTGAGAGCCGGGTTTTTGTCTGCAGCAGCTAGTGCTGTTTTGACTCTTTTAAATAGCATGGCTGCAAAGCCGATCCGGGCCGGCTCTTACTGGGAGCAGCTAAAGAGTAGGGTGGGTGGCTGCTCCCCACGGTCCAGTCCGAGTTTTGGGCTGGGTATAAAACACAGCCATCAGCTGTGTCTGGTGATTATCCTGGAGCCTGCTAACAGGGCTGAGGAGTTCTCTGTGCTGGAGGACAGAGCTCAGCAAGGTGGTGTTTCCTGCAACCTGAAGGAGGAATCGCCTGCGGCTGAACCGACTGCTAGGTGTGAACCCGCACTTAAACCACCCAAGGTGACTGGACCCTGTGTTGGCCTGTTTTTGGTTTTGCCACATGATTTCTGTTGTGTGTGAACTGTCACCAAGAGACTGTTTTCATTTCTGGTGTGCAAGTGTGAATAAAACACTGTTTGATGCACAATCTGGACTCCTTGTTTTGCCTCTAAACTGCACCCGCACCGCTGTCTACCAGAGCGACTCCCCACATTTGGTGTCGGATGCGGGCATGCGCAGTGAGGCTGGCGTGAACGCCGAACTTTGTTTTTGCTGAGCAAAAGTGAATGTCCTATATTAAGCCGGCAAAGTTGCAGCCTGTGATCCCCGACAAAATGGAGGCGGCTGTGAAAGCCCTCATAGAGGCTAACGTGCAGCAGCGGGAGACCAACCAGCTACTGCTACAGCACGTGATGGCGTTGCAAGCGGCAGGAGCGTCCCACCGCGTCCACGATGCTCGGAAAGCTGTCCGTGCCGCGATCCCTAAGATGACCCCTCGGATGATGTTGAGACCTATCTGGCGGTGTTCGAGAAGGTGGCCGTGAGGGAGAAATTACCCGAGAACAGTGGGCAGAGGTCGTCGCTCCGTTCCTGGCGTCTGGACCCCAGCAAGTTTTTTTGATTTGGCAGACGACCAGGCTGCTGATTATTCCACGGTGAAGGGGAGATCCTGGCCAGACTGGGGGTAAATGTGTTGGTCCGGGCTCAGCGTGTCCACCAGTGGGACTTTAACGTGGCTGAACCCGCCAGGCCGCAGTACTATGAGTTGCTGCACAGGTTGCAAAAATGGCTGCAGCCTGAGGTTCTGAGTCCGACTGCTATGCTGGACCGGCTGCTGGCTGACATGTTTTGGAGGGCCTTGCCTTACCCCCTTCAACACTGGATCGGCCAGGTATCCCCCACCAATGCCCTTGAGATGGTCGACCTGGTGGAACGATATGAGGCCACCAGAAACCTGCAGGGGGTTCTTTTGGGAGGGGCCAGTCAAACCCCGCAAATCTCCACCCCAGTCCCGGCGGCCGGCCAAACCCGCCCGGGAGGTACCTCTTGCAGATCCGTCCCCAGTGGTCTGCTGGCAGTGTCGGGAGCCTGGACACATAAGGGCCAACTGTCCACAGTGGGGGAACCCATGGAGACTAATTATGGGTACCGGGCTTCCATGTATGCCCGGAGACTGTGTGCGACCGGCATCCCCGAGACAAT
This sequence comes from Bufotes viridis, assembly GCA_033119425.1. NCBI lineage: Eukaryota > Metazoa > Chordata > Amphibia > Anura > Bufonidae > Bufotes > Bufotes viridis. Next base: position 19,561,446 of record CM065599.1, read on the forward strand.
GGACAGTCGTCATCTGTGCCAGGTGCAAGTCGGGGATAACCTGGCAGTGGCGCTGTTGGACTCAGGGAGCCTGGTAACCCTGGTAAGTGCTGCCCTGGTACAGCCCACCCAGTATACGGGCCGGAAAGTTGGGGTGGTGTGCATACACGGAGACTTAAAGGACTATCCCACTGCTGAAATGTCTCTGTCCACGGCGGCCGGCACCTGGACTTGTGAAGTGGCGATCTCCGCCAAACTACCGTATGAACTAATAATTGGGAGAGACTTCCCTGGTTTTCCGTCACTATGGCCTGAGGTGAAAGTGACTAATAGCCCTGAGACAGGGGTAACCCTAGCAGAGTGGCCTGGTTCCTGTGGGAGGCCAGAGCCCTGGGAGCCCGAGTCCGAAGGGCCTGCGGTAGGGGTGACCACCACTTCTGTGATAGAGGGGAGACACCCCCACTGAGTGTAATGGTGGGAGACATGGAGGACTTGCCACCAGGTCCTGAGTTGGCAGACCTCCACGTCTCCGGAGATAATTTTGGGACCGCCCAACACCGGGACCAAACCCTCACCAGAGCCTGGGAGAATGTGCTGGAAATTGATGGTAAACCCCAGAAACCAGGGGCTGAATTAATGTTCCCACGATTTATTGTTCTGCAGGATATGTTGTATCGGGTGAACCAAATCCGAGGTGAACCTGTTGAACAGTTGGTGGTGCCCACAGCGTATCGCAAGCTTGTCATGGAGCTTGCCCACCAACATGTTCTTGGGGGACACCTGGGGTGGCAGAAAACCCAGGACCGCATACTGCAGCGGTTTTATTGGCCCGGTGTGTTCAAGGAGGTAGAAGATTATTGTAAGTCCTGTCCAACCTGTCAGATAACTAGCCCCCAGCCACATTTTCGTAGTCCTCTGGTACCTCTGCCAATTATTGAAGTACCGTTTGAGCGAGTCGCTATGGATTTAATTGGGCCTGTACCAAAGTCTGCCAGGGGCCACCAACACATTCTGGTAGTTCTCGACTATGCCACTCGGTATCCGGAGGCGGTGCCTCTGCGACATACCTCAGCTAGGCTCATTGCCAAAGAGTTAATGGAGATGTTTTCCCGTGTGGGCCTGCCTAAAGAGGTTCTGACAGACCAAGGGACCCCTTTTATGTCCAAAGTAATGAGGGAACTGTGTAAATTGTTGCGTATAAAGCAGTTACGGACGTCCGTTTACCATCCGCAAACAGACGGTCTTGTGGAGAGGTTTAACCAAACTCTAAAAAATATGTTAAAGAGGGTGGTGTCTAGAGATGGGAAGGACTGGGATCTGCTTCTGCCCTATCTCATGTTCGCAGTGCGAGAGGTGCCCCAGGCCTCTACTGGGTTCTCGCCCTTCGAACTGCTTTATGGCAGACACCCTCGGGGCCTGTTGGATATCGCCAAGGAAGCATGGGAACAACAGCCTGTCCCCCACAAAAGTGTCATTGAGTATGTCGCCCAGATGCAGGAACGGATGGAAAGGGTGTTGCCCTTGGTCCGGGAGCATATGGAGGCAGCGCAACAAGCCCAGAGTAGGGTGTACAATCGTCAGGCTCGGGTGCGGGACTTCAATCCGGGAGATCGGGTTTTGGTTCTGGTACCCACCCTTGACAGCAAATTCCTAGCTAGGTGGCAGGGCCCCTATGAGGTGATCGAGAAAGTAGGGAAGTAAATTACAAAGTACACCAGCCAGGGCGGCGCAAGCCGGAGCAGGTGTACCACGTGAATTTACTTAAGCCGTGGAAAGATAGGGACGCGGCCGACGACCCCAGCCCCGGCCAGGGCTTCTAGGTGAAAAGGGTCCAGCCCCACAGTTCGAGGCCTGTGAAGCCGTAACCACGGTAAAAATTGCAGACAGCCTGTCTTCCAAACAAGTTCAGGAAGTCAGGGAGTTTCTCAGTCGGAACACGGATGTGTTCTCGGACCTCCTGGCCGCACGTCTCTCATCCGACATGACATCGTCACTGAGCCTCAGGCCAAGGTCCGGTTAAAACCATACCGGGTACCCGAGGCTCGGCGGCGGGCCATCGCGGAGGAAGTGCAGTTAATGTTGAAGCTCGATGTCATTGAGGAGTCGAAAAGTGAGTGGGCCAGTCCCATAGTCCTAATACCCAAGCCGGATGGGACGTTGCGGTTCTGCAACGACTTTCGCAAGTTAAATGAAGTATCCAAGTTTGACGCGTATCCCATGCCCCGAGTAGACGAGCTTGTTGAAAGTTTAGGACAAGCCCGTTATTTTTCTGTGCTGGACCTCACTAAAGGGTACTGGCAGGTACCCTTAATGGAGTCGGCTAAGGAAAAACCGCATTTGTTACCCCGCAGGGCCTGTATCACTACAAGGTGTTACCCTTTGGCCTGCATGGCGCCCCGCCACTTTCCAAAGGTTAATGGACATAGTGCTGCGACCACATCGTCGATGCGCCTCGGCCTACTTAGATGATGTAGTCATCCACAGCACCGACTGGGAAAGCCATTTACCCAAGGTGCAGGCGGTAGTGGATGCCCTGAGGAAAGCCGGACTGACCGCTAACCCAAAGAAGTGCTCCATAGGGTTAGAGGAGACAAAATATCTGGGATATGTAATTGGGCGGGAGTTATCAAACCTCAGGTAACTAAGGTAGAGGCCATTCGTAACTGGCCCCGACCGGTCACCACCAGGCAGGTAAAGTCGTTCCTGGGGATTGTAGGTTACTACATGAGGTTTGTGCCCCACTTTGCCACAATAGCAGCGCCATTGACAGACCTGTTGAAGGGGCGAAAGTCTGGGAGGGTTAGCTGGAGTGAGAAGGCGGAGGAGGCTTTCTCCGCGTTGAAGTCGGCCCTGTGTGGGTCCCCGGTTTTGGTGACACCCGACTTCAACAAGGAGTTTGTCGTACAGACCGACGCCTCGGAGGTAGGCCTCGGTGCAGTACTGTCTCAGGAGGTCAACGGGAAGAACATCCCGTTGTCTTCCTGAGCCGTAAGCTCAGTCCCGCCGAGTCCAGATATAGTATAGTGGAGAGGAGTGCCTGGCTATCAAGTGGGCACTCGAATCTCTCCGCTACTACCTGTTAGGGAGGAGGTTCCGTCTGGTGACCGACCATTCCCCCTCAAATGGATGAGTCAGGCCAAGGAGAGGAATGCTCGGGTCACCAGGTGGTTCCTATCTCTTCAAAATTTCAAGTTTTCCGTGGAACACAGGCCAGGCCGCTTGCAGGGCAACGCAGATGCCCTGTCCCGCGTCCACTGCCTTACGTGTGTTCACCCCTCAGGGTTGAACAAAGGGGGTATGTGGTAAGGTGCAAGGTGTCATATGCGATGGCAGGTACGTGTCACCGAGGTTGCTGGCCTCGGTGAGGTGAGAGCCGGGTTTTTGTCTGCAGCAGCTAGTGCTGTTTTGACTCTTTTAAATAGCATGGCTGCAAAGCCGATCCGGACCGGCTCTTACTGGGAGCAGCTAAAGAGTAGGGTGGGTGGCTGCTCCCCACGGTCCAGTCCGAGTTTTGGGCTGGGTATAAAACACAGCCATCAGCTGTGTCTGGTGATTATCCTGGAGCCTGCTAACAGGGCTGAGGAGTTCTCTGTGCTGGAGGACAGAGCTCAGCAGGTGGTGTTTCCTGCAACCTGAAGGAGGAATCGCCTGCGGCTGAACCGACTGCTAGGTGTGAACCCGCACTTAAACCACCCAAGGTGACTGGACCCTGTGTTGGCCTGTTTTTGGTTTTGCCACATGATTTCTGTTGTGTGTGAACTGTCACCAAGAGACTGTTTTCATTTCTGGTGTGCAAGTGTGAATAAAACACTGTTTGATGCACAATCTGGACTCCTTGTTTTGCCTCTAAACTGCACCCGCACCGCTGTCTACCAGAGCGACTCCCCACATTATATATTATATATATATATATATATATATCACCCATTGTACTGCGGCCTGCAGAGCTGTACAGGACTTTGGGGCTGAGAAGGAGGAGCAAAAGTCACAGCTTTGTTTCTCTACAGACTCCAGTCTAGAATGACTGAAGGGTAGGGGTGGAGCCAGCCCACTCCTAATCTCCTACAAGGGCTGAGCCAGAATTGTTAACCCTGGCTTTGCCAGCCATACATATTTATGTTGGGTGCAATACATTACATGACATACCATCGAATAACATTAGAGAATAATTAATTTGTAGATACAACTCCCCCTGTTCCATGCACATCCTGTTCCATTCAAGAGCTAGTTCCTGGGCTGGAGTCCACAGGAAACGGCTGAGGGTTCCTGGGGGTGTTGCACCCTCACCAGTCGGATATTAATGACCTATCCTGAAGTCATTAGAAGTCTGGAAAATCCATTCAAGGGTTCATGCACACAAACATGTGCCGCCTGTGCCATGCATTGGGGACCGGAGATTGCGATCCCCAATGCACGTGCACCATCTGTGTGGCCGGTGCTGACAGATGCAGACCCATTCAACTTGATCCGTCTGCACAGACTAAAATGCCGCGGAAGCACTCCGTAGTTATTCCATGACCTTCCACTCCATGCCTCTGCTCTGTATCTTCCGAATTGCGGAGCCATTCAAGTGAAACGGTGAGCACACGGCCAGTGCCCACTGTTTGCTGGCTGCAATATGGGCATGGCGGCACCCAGTCATGTGCATGAGGCCTAATACAGAGTCTAGGTTCACAGTCCTTCCTTCACAGCATATTGTTTTACAGAGTGTTCTCTTTCGAGGTTGCAGTAGGTTATAGTACGTGTACCCGTGGCCTGGTGCAGTAAGGATCCAGGGGCCTAACGGCCTCTTTGCCACATAAGAAGACATTAATATTTTACATGGTAGGTGGGGGCTGTTACAGAATTTCCATTGGGACCTAGAACCTTCAAACTATCATTTCTATGACACGTCATATTTATTTCATTGCCTACTGTAATTGATATACCCTACAAGCAACTGGCAGTTAAACAGTTACTTTATGTCAAGGTCCTTTTGCTTTTTAAATCCCCTGGCAGCTGCTTTACAAATCCCAGACTCTCACCTCCGCCATATCAAAGCAGGACTAAAGCTGGCCATGGCTTTGGCTGACCATCTAATGTGTATGGTAGCCCCCTTACACTCCCTTAGTGGCTGATGTTGGGGGACAGCAGAAATGAGGATCGGGCAAGTTGGATTCATTTGCCACATCCTTTTATTAGCAGGTAGCTAAGCCGCTGCCAGAGGAGCCAGCAACCTTCTCCTTCCTCCTCATTCACTACATAAGCATGCTCAGCCGCGCAGTCATTTGTATCGGAGGATATGGGGAGATAGCTGTCGGCCATATGAGTTTTTGGACCACAGCTATCTCGTGTGTGTATAGCCAGCTTACATTTTGATTCAGGGATGAGATATTCTGTGATTCTTGCCGACTACAGAAAGCATAATTTGAAATAGATTTGTGGGGAAGATTTATAAAGACTAGTGCAGTGTCCAAGAATAGGGTCACTGCAAAGGGTAAATTGTTATTATATTAAGTGAAATGTTCCTATTTTTAAATTTTGTAAACAACCAAACAACAGTTAACAACCATGGCTTAACCCCAGTTGCCAGTAGATGGACCTGAGTCCACCGTCTGGTTAGTTGGTGAGAGACTAGCTGTACTACAGTGAGGACCTACTTGTGCACTCTTCTCAGAGCTAGGCCCGCGCTGGGACAGCAAGGTACTATGCATGTTTATGGCAGAGAAAGACTTTGCTGCTTTGACAGGGAACACTGCTAACACACCCTTCCGCACTTGGAGACGGTTAAATCTGCAGCCCACAGAAACATTTGCAAATACCCTCATTGCATGCCTAAGGTTCTGCAGAGAGAAGGAGTACCACAACCCCCATCATTGCTGCTGTTCAAAAATTACTTATGGGAAGAATTGCACTGTGATCTACTTGTAACTGTGCCTTGTTACTGTCGGATATACTACTGCTCCTATTCTGCACTTTAGTAAAGAGATCGTTATTTATTGATCTCAACTCGCCTGGTTACTGACCCCTCCATCATCCAGCTACTGCTTTCTCATTCCTCCCTCTGATCTAGGGCTCCCCAATCACCATAAGGCAGGCGCCCCAAAACCAGGGTGTGTCCGGTGGGAAGAAAGAGTGCAACCTCCAGTCACTGCATGGCCCCAGGGAGGGGATTTGCCACTGTTAGTACAATTACCACCCTCAGGGCCAAAACCTCGACTCCTGTCCTCCACTCCCCTTTCCAGGGATGACTGCACTATTATACCACGAATGTCACAAATTACGGCACATGCCATATTTGCACCATAACTGGCAAGAAAAGGGGCAGGGTTTAGTGGAAGCGGTAGAGCTCCCGCCGGCCGTTGGTTTTACTATAATTTACGCCAGTACATGACGTAAATTATAGCTCAACCTAGCTGGAGTAGATTTGGGTTTCTGCCTCATGGAGGGCACGTGCCTCTTAATAAATTAGGCACATCCCACTCCAGCCAATGGAGATCAAGTCTTGAGTCTCCCCAAGTGCTTGCCTATATCTTGGCCTCTATAGAGTGCTGCGACATCTTTGTGCTGACAGTTGGCCACAATCGGTGCCAGGTTCTCTTTAAGGGCTGCTTCCTCACATACAACACATTGATATCTCCCCATCCTTCTGACTCATTGAGAATCTTTATGCTCTAGTCTGGCCACATTCCAAATTCTCGTACAAGCCAGCAGCTGGCATGTTCAAAATTGGCTGGCTCCAGAAAGGATTTTTTTGGGGTTTAAAAAAAAACCAAAAAAAAAAAAACTGAGACTATTGTTAGATCAGATTTTGCCCACCTGTCCGAACAAAGATATCTTTAAATAAAAGCAAAGTAAGTCAAACCCAGGGCCGGGTGGCAAAACAAAACCAGTTTCAAACATCGTCTGCCAAAGGACTCATGTGTGAAGGGTACTGACATCAAAGTCAAACATCAGATTTCTTTCCCACAGTTGAACAATTACCAAATAAACGTGAGACGTTAGGAGAAAAAAAAAGCAGACGATCTCAAGTTTAAATAAAAAGAATTTAAAGCATGGACTTTGTGAAAGGAAACTTGCACTGATCATATACACGAGCCATGGGTTATATTAGAGGTCATGTAAAGGGGCTGCAGGGGTAGAAAATGGAGGTCAGATTTCCTAATTTAATCTATGGCAAAATTTGGAGACTCGCAATGAAATGTGTCAAACCCTGTGTGACAAATTTTTGTACAAGCGTCTTTTGCGCAGAGCATTTTTGAGACTTTTTGCAGCTTTAAGCCTCATTCACGCGTCCGTGATGTAATCCATGAGAAGGTGGTCAGTGATGCATCAGTAAAGCTGCCCATGAAGGATCCGTGTTAGGTCCGTGTCTCTGTTTTTTTGCTGTCAGTGTGTCATCCGTGTTTCACTGACACTGAACAGCTGAAAAATAATTTTTAAAGCATCTCTTCTTAATGATCCGTGAAACTCTGATGGCATCCATGGTTTTCATGGACCTATAGACTATAATAGGCGTGATGGATCCGTGGGGTTAATTGCCCCGGATCTCAGCGCCCAGTCACAGGCAGGTGCTGGCAATGAGTTTCTTCTGCCTGCATTTGTATAGTAAACGTCACTCCTCATTGGTGGCCAGTGCGCCCGCCTCCTCCGCCCCTCTCGCTCTATTGGTGGAAGCAGCACAGGGGGCGGTAGAGACTGCTTCCTTCTCCCTGTGCTGCCGAGGAGAACATGGCCGCGCTGAGACCGGCGCAGCCACGTTCACTGATACTGGGCTGTGCAGTAGCGCAGCCCAGTATCGATAAAATACTAATCCTGGTATCGAGCTCGATACCAGAGAAAAGTATCGATTGGGTATCGAAACTTCGATACCCGAAACAACCCTAGTGTGAATACACACTTTAAAATGAATGGGTATGTGTGCTGTCCGTGGAGAACACATACAGCATGCGTACGTGGAACACTGACGTGTGAATGAGGTTTTATGCTGTGCTTGCCTCTTATCCAAAAAGTGGATGTGGTGTGGCCAGGGCTTAGTGAGTCTTGATAAAGACCCCCTTCTGTTCACACTAGCCTTATGATTCTCAGAGGTGAGAAGCACCCAAGTGTCATGTCAGACCATTCAAAACTGCGTTGTCTGCATGCTAGACCATCTGCAAGGGTACCTGACCACACCACCAGGCACAGGTGTCAGTGACAAGCCCAGACTACTCGAATAACATCATTAATCCAGTCATTGTGCCTCTGCATGAACAACACAGGCCTAATGTCATCTTCATGGAGGACAATGCGCCAGATCATCAAAGTTGCATCATTAGGGAATGCCTGCTGAAGACTGGGACACCTCAAATGGAGTGGCCTGCACTTTCTCCAGACCTGAATCGGGTCTGCTGAGTCTCCATGTAGAGGCTCATAACTCTGTACCCCAGAACCTCAATGATCTGAGGATCGCTCCTTCAAGAAGAGTGAGATGCCATGCCTCAGCGGAGAATAATTCGACACATGACAAGTTCTTGAGACCCTGACATGTTTTTTGTGGGGGTATACCCACCACTGGTGCCCTACTTTCATGATATAATATCACTGTAGCGTGAACGTTTTACAGTCTCCATAAATTTGACCTGAAGTCTAATATCCCTAACTTTTGGTGAGTAGTGTATATAGTGTGTTGCAACTGATGTAATGTGAAATACACACATTTCCTTTCCCAGGTGGACATAATATAACATCCCAGAAATTCGGCTGGAGTGCTATGCCTTTGGGATACACACATGAAGGCTACAGCTGGTGTGCCAACCTTTGCACTGCCATGAGACGGCTGCCGGGAATGACATTTTGATGGTTGTTTTTTAAACTTAAATAAATCATTATTTGTGGCTACTGTAGGTTATAAATCATACGTGACCTTGTCACAGAGGTCGTCCCACAGATACCACCTGTCTTAGTGGGATGCGCTCCATGTGCTGTATGGGCAGCCTGAGCAGTCTAGCCAAGGATACAAATTCGCACCATTCACCACTATGGTAATGATTCTATAAGAAAGGCCAAAATATTCCACAGTTACTGTCTATTTTGGGAATACATTTGGATAATGATAGAATGTAGATGCAGGATAGGGACATTGGTCGAGGTTTGACACTGATGCCTGAAGCTTGCATTGCTCTCCTCATGTTTAAAGGGTTTGCTCCAGGCAGGGCCATTAGACACTCCATTGGGAGATCGGACATGTTCGGAAATTTCTGTGTGGTGATCAAGGTTGGACACTGTAGACACACATGATGTATAAAGGTGGATTTTTAATAATGGCTCATTAAAGGGGTTGTCTTATGGGCACACTGTGGGTTTGGCAATTTTATGGGGGGGGGATACGAGTTCTATTTTAGGGAGAACTGTTACTGCATTATGCTTGGTGTTCTCTCTATCATGGTCTTGAATTATTGTACAATGCACCGCCCCCTAGGATCCTGGAAAAGGCATAACATATTGCACCCGTTTTAACCCAGATTTGTCCTTTAAAGGGGTATTCCTATATGAGACCTTTATGACATATCCACAAGATATATCCTAACTGCACACCAGAGACTGACTTGCCATAAATATCTCAGATGATTGCAGCTCTTGGAAGTGGTACAATCTGACAATGGGGCCCTCAGACCACCGTTTGTGCACCCCAGCTGTATTAGGACATATTGATATCATAGAATGGTGGTCTCCTAGCCATAACCGCCCTCTATTATATTAGTCAGGACAGAGACATGCAAGCAAAGAACAGCAGTCCATATGGTGGACTCAGCCCATACATATATTATATGGTTAGTCATACATTTGAAAGGCTAGAATGCAATAGCTACCTGTACCTGCATTGGCAAATGTTTAGATAGTGTATGGACAGTTCCAGCTTACCCTAATGAGGGTTTCTGAAGCTTCCGAGTAACATAGGAGAGATCTGTTTGTGTTATGACCACCTCCCAAAGAGGTCCCAGAAAGAAATTTGAAAAATGTTTAAAGGGTTTGTCTAGCATTTTAATGTTGAAAGTCTATCACAAGGACCAGACATACAGTGGTCTAAGACCCTGCATCCCCACTTATCAACTTATTCCTTGTGGTACAAGAACTACACAGCTTTGTCCATTGTGTAGAGAATGAGCTGGTAACTGCAGCATTGTTCCCTTTCACTTCAGTGGGAGCAGTACTGCAGTTACTAACTCTGTCCACTACTGTTTAGTTCTGGCACTGGAGCTACAGCCAAATAGCTGACCGGGTATACCTGCTGATCTGGTTTTAATAGCCTATCTTGTTAATAGGCCATCAATATCAAAATCCTGTACAACTCCTTCAAGGGGTTAAGATGCCTGAATGAACTATTGTCGTGGCCTCCCATGTATGGTTGTCCATACAGTCCAACATTGCTTTAAAAAATGGTCTTCTAGGGGTTTGATCTTCTCAGGAAAGATGGCAGGTATGCATAATATGCAGGGGAACTGGAAATTGAGTCTGAATAAATGGGTGAACTTCTCAAGGAGGGATACTTTTGGGGAGATTCTCCTTATCTCTTTGGTTCCAATGGTCCAGATATTATCTTTGACATATTTTGGTTTCTGAGAATAATATTCTTAAAAAGTTCCTAATCATCACAACACGTTTCAGAATATGATCAGGTGAACAGCCCTGACATGACTCCAGGTAATGAGATTCTTACCCAAATAAAACCTCAGCTTGGAACATATAGTTTTACAGTTTTTTGTATACCAGATCACATTTCATTGCATCTTTATATAGAAATTCTTCCAGGACAAATTCTTGTCAAGCAGAACATTAGGAGGAAATGAAGGTCTGATGTGAATCTCCCAACTAAAAAGAAAATCATTGTAGGACTCGTGGGACTTCTTAGACTATGTTTTCATGTCTGCTACATTTTTTATTAGGGGTCTGGACAGATTTAAAAGAATTTTCCATTCCCATGTGTGAGATTCCAGCGTTGATCAATCTTATATGGCTTTTCAAGATCTATGAAGGAGGTTTTACAGCGTGGGCCTGGATTTCCTCCTCACCAATGCAATGGAAGACATCATTTCATAGTGTTAAACAGGTCCAGGGATGCTCAGTGCACCACTAGATGGTCCCTGACCACACAAGCTGAAAAATTATCAAATGGTTATTGCTCCAGTATTGACTCCTGAGAGAATGAAAACCAAGTAACATGTTTTTGGATTCAGTTTGAGGAAAAATTTGGCCTTACTTGTTATTGTGGGCTGCAAACATATCATATTCGGTGTTGGACTGGCCCACTAGTGTACCAGAGGATCCCCTGGTTGGCCCAGGTTCTGATTCCATAGTAGGCGCCAAAGGTCCAGGAGAAAAAAAAAATTGAGCTGCCTTTTGAGCCGAAAACTTGCCACTAGGGTCTATTTCTTAGAATCAGAATCTTTTAGACTTTATTATTGATATGGGGTTTGGGCCCTGAAAATAATTTCCTCTCGTGGGCCAAAAGAACCCCAGTCCAACCCTGCTTATATTTGTGTCCTGTCATTCCCTATTTAGAGAATTCAGGTTCCTGTCAAATATTAAAGGGTTGTCCCATTATAACAACGTATCTGCTATCCACAGGATAGGGGATGTGTCTGATCAGATGAAGCCCCCTCCGATCTCGAGAACCTGGGCCATGTTGCCCTATTTCAATGGAGTGCCAAAAGTGAATTCTGACCACTACACTATTCAGCTCTTTGCAACTGCCAGAGATAGCAGAGTATGAGCGCGCAACACTCTGGTGGATAGGAGGTTTTAGAAATTGGACAACCCCTTTAAGGTTTGTTTACTGTGGAAGGTGATAAGATAACTCCTTCTGAGGGAGTTTGTTGAGGTTCAGAAAAGAGAGAGACAGATGTTTGATAACGTAGTTTATTGTCTTGATGTGTTTCAGCCTCTTATATGATGCTGAGACTTAGTGCTGGGAGAGATGGAGAAAGTGCTATTACTGGACACCCACACACTTTTTTTTGCTTGATAGTCCTCCCATACATATGAATATATTTTTTGCGCCTTTATGTGGTGATCGTGTTTTCGATTTACAGTTCCTTTCATACAATCAAATCTTCACTTTCCAAGTTGTTAGATTTAGAGATGAACGTGGCAGTCACTTGTAAAAACCCTTAATGGGAATTTCAGGAGGTGATAAGTGTGATCTAGTCAGATGCAGTGGCCCTAAGCTGGCTAAATGCTTTCAACTCTCTCTCCCAATTCCCTCCGTAGACATGCATGCTTGGCTCAACCGAGCATGGATGAGTTATGAATAAGAGAGGGGAGCAGGCCACTGAAATACACGCAGGCATCAGTTTTTCTTCCCAAGAATAAAATAAAATATGCGTGACCCTTCTTTTCCGTGACCTCTGCCATCAGTGGATAGTTGGTAGGCCCCATACACATTTGGTAGTCAGCTAATCTCACCAAAATCAGTGGGCTTGGTCGATAATCATCTAATGTGAGTGGCCAGCAATATCCTTCAGTTCTAGTTTCCACCATCTTAAGTGTTATTATTAAATGGGATATCCAGGATTAGAAAAACATTGGCAGTTTTTTCCTCCAGAAAAAGCACCTCCCCTGTCCACAAGTTGTGGGTGATATTGCAGCTCAGCCCCCTTTAGTTCAATAGAGCTGAACTGCAATACCAAAAACAACCCACAGACAAGGGGTGGTGCTGTTTCTGGAAGAATGCAGACATGTTTTTATAATTATGGGCAACCCCTTTAATATTGGCCATGGACATCACCCTCTGGCTGTATTATTTGGAACCTGGAGCTTTCTTTCACAGCCTGGCCTTGTGCACTCACAGAACATGGTCGTATTAGACACAGGGCTGTTTGCTGATCTTGTGTATGCTTCCCTTTTATGAAGATGTTTGAAGTCACAGGGCACCTACTTTCCATAATCTCTTCATTTATTTACATTATTTGCCAGGAAAGCTGCAATGAAATATATATTACGACGAATTGCCCCATCTCATCAAAGAAAAAATATAGTTGGCAGTGTAATTGTGCATAGCAGGAGAGTGTATGAAATGGGGGATGGTCTAGTACGGTTATGTAAATGCACTATTTATCACAGATCCTGTGCCAATGTACAGTACATTGTACTCCTGAGGCCTCATTATACCTTTTGAAGCGCTAACATTGTGGATCCTTGTTTATGCATCTACGGAATTGGCTGCAGTTACCGAAATGATTACAGCAGAGATCAGACATTGTTTTCAATCTTAGATTGTAAAAGCAAAACTTGTATGTAGCGTTCATCTGTATCTTTATGTGGATGGTGGTGAAGTGACATCATGAAGTATTAAAGGGAGTCTGTCACCAGGAAATTCACTGATAAACTATCTCGGCTGAACGTAATGATACCTTTTACTTGGCCATCCGTTGCTTCATTCTGGAGAAAAACTACTTTTGACTCGTATGGAAATGGACAGTAAAGTGCACTAAGGGCACGCCCAAGCCACTCTGTGCACCCCTGGCTCCTCCTTCTTCCTCTGCCAGGGTCTGACACAGAAAAGGTCATCAATATTGTTACCCTTTAAATACTTACCAGATTTCCTTCAAAGGGTATAGCTGGGAATTCCAGGAATAGGGAAATAATTTTTCATTGGTGCAGCGAGCCGAGGAGGAGCCAGAGCAGAAGATGGGAGCGGTAGTGGCTCTAGCTGTAACAATCAATCACAGTGGCTTTCCTCACACCGATGCTCCCTAGAGCCATGCAGTAAAAGAAGGGCACCACCTTTCTTCCCTTTGGGACACGCCCTGGTTGAGCTCCTGCCTGATAGTAGTTCGGGTGCCCGTGATGTTAAGTATCTGTATGGGTACAAGGCACGGTGTGTAGAGGGCAATGGCCACCCTATGGTGTAGGAGCCAGAAAACCAGGCCAGATGTAGAGCAATAAACATCTCTCTTTACTGTAGTGCTAAATGGGAGTTGTATTATCTAACTATAGCAGTCACATAGTGCCATTCTCTCTCAGATAGCGATGTACTGGATTTAGGCAAGGATGGCTCTCTTTGTACACTATCTTGCTAAAGTCTCTCTCAGTAGAATCTATGGCAGGTGATAGTACTTTGTCAATTATGGCTGTAATGTCCACTGTGGGATACAAGCTTTTGAAGGCACATTTGGCCGGGACATATCAAAGTATGAAGGGTGTCTTAACAGTGTTCCCCACAGCAGCAAAGTCTGAATGGCTGTAGTAGCACATTACATTGCTGACCCCAATGCTTGGCCATGCTGATTCTATGTTCTCCTGTTCTCTCCTTTGTCTCTCTTCTTCTCTTTCTTTCTGTTGAAGTAGGACCTTCCACCATCTCCATGCCCCACATCCCTCCTGCAGTGGAGTCGGCCCCTTTACCTCAGCTGCTGGCACGTCAGAAACGATGGTTGCCATTAGCTCAAGTAGAGTTGAATAGTCGGCTGCTTTCACAAGCCCGCCAGGAGGACCATTATGAACTTTATGCTCATAGTCTGGGCCCTCTTTTGAAGAGAGTGCCTTCAGATCTGTACTTGCAGACCTAAGGCACAGTTGGGATTGTTCTGGAGGCAGCCACTCCTCCAAATGACCCCACAGATGTATTTTGAGCCCTAGAAAACTTGCGCTTATATAGGAACATCAATGGGCTACCACCCTCAGGCCTCCCCACTACCCTCCTCCTCACCAAACATTTGTCCCTCCACCCCAACAATATAGCCAGCAATACATTGGTGAGACATCCTGTATGCACCAAGCTTCCTCCGCATCTCAGGCTGCTCCACCCCAGCACTTAAGAGCCTCTTCTCAGGGCACTTACCAGCCCTCTCAATGTGAAGGTCCCCCGGCCAAAAATGAACATGTGACGATGGTTGCGTTTTTTTTCACGCGAGTTAAAAACGCATGCCATCCGGATGTCATCTGCACGGTAAAAACGCAAACACTGAACGCAGTCACAGACAAGACGGACCTAATTTGCTAGCAAAATCGCACGTTTTTAACTGAACGCATTCTGAGCCAATCCGTCACTCTCGTGTGAAAGGGGCCTAAGACTGGCCAACTGATCTGGGGGTAGTTCATGGATCCACACCCAACCTCCTGTAAAGGTCTGAACCACGAGTATTAGCCCCAGTTGTGCCATCCATACACAGCTATGCTTGTTATAATACATAACATGAAATAACATTACATTACATAAAATTAAATTATAAAACATTTACAGATACATATGATTGTTTTTTTTCCTGCAGATTTCCTGTGTATTTAAATTTATTATAATGAATGATCCATATACATCAGCTTTTCTTGGGGAGGGGGAACGGGGTTATCCTACAAAGCCATTTTCCTTTTCGATCATCGCCATGCTCATCAGTTATATGGTCTCCTCTCCAGTTTTTCAGCCCATATACATTAGTAAATGCACAGCTGTTCCAATGGTCAGTGTATTAAATATTGTCAGAGATCCACATAACCAGCTTAGTAGAGCTTTATCAGTAACCTTTGAAGATTGTGGATTTACTAAGATTTCAGCCTTTTGTCTCATTGTGGTTGAAAGTATTGGGAACGCATTTTATACATGACAGCTGTCGTAGTCAAGCTCTGAAAAAATCTGTGCTAGTTGCAGATTTAATTAGCCTTTCTCATTTGTGATGAGGACCCAAAAATAGCCTTTAATGACCGAAGCCAATTAAACATGTCCTTAATGTTTTAGATAAGCGACTAGGAACTAAATTGAGATGGGACTACTAGACCGTCACTGTCTTTTGGACATTGTAGGTGCTTAAGCCTAAAACAGGTCTGTTTGCTTCCCCACAATAGGTCTCCAATGACCCCCCTAGTGCTCTAAATAAGCTAATCAGAAGCCAGAAGGGACAGTTGTACAAGATGTATAATATATTCATTGTAGTTACATGGATGCATCCTACCACTGTAAGCAGTGACTTGGTCTACGTCTTGACCCTGTTTTTAAGATTTTCCATTAACAGAATAAGCCTAGCCACACATTAGATGCAAGTGTCCTGAATGTGGAAAGAGGAAAAAGCCACTAACAGACACATAGTAGTATCTTCTCCCTGAGAATAAAAGGACTAGGACTGTTGAAATCCAACTACCCCATCCCTATCTCTCCCAACATCTGCCATGGGAGAGCATTGCGAGTAGGGATGAGCGAATAGACTTCGGATGAAACATTCAAAGTCGATTCGCATAAAACTTTGTTTCAATACTGTGCGCAGCGAGCTCCGATGAGCCGAAGTTATTACTTTGCAAAGTCTCACGAGATTTCGCATAAAAACTTCAGAAACGGATTTATACTGTGAAAAACCATTTTCCGAACACCACTTGGAACCGAACCCGAGTTCGGGAAATGGTTTTTACAATTTTAAAGTTATTATGCGAAGCCTCACGAGACTTTGCGAAGTAATAACTTCGGCTCATCGGAGCCAATGCATTTTAATACTGTATGAAGCGCTTGCTCCGTACAGTATTGAAATGAAGTTTTATGGAAATTCCTAATTGCGAGACCCCCAAACAAAATAGATGTTCGGCGGGTTTGGCCAACATTTATCTGATGTGTATGGCCAGCTTAAAAGGGTTGTGTCATCTCAGACAATAGAGGTATATCACTAGGATATGCGCCCTGCTGGGACCTGCACCTATATCGGGAATGGAGCCCCGCAAAGTGGTGGCTGGAGGTCTCCGGTCCGTCTTCCACGAAGTGCTGTCCCCGTAGAAGTGAATGGGAGCGCACCGCGCATGACTGGCCACTGCTCCCATTCACTTCTATGGGCCTGACGGAAATAGCGAGCCAGCACTCGGCTATTTTCATCAGCCCCATAGGAAATAAATGGAGGGCAGCCGCGCATGTGCAGTGCGCCCTCCACAACTTTCTGGGCTCCGTTCTGGGCTCCTAGCGATATTCCCCCATTGTCTGAGTTCAGACAACCCCTTTAACATTAAAGGGGTTGTTCACCTTTATCATACAGACCTCACAGAGTGGCCTGCAGTGGTGATCATACAGGTCTGCACGCATCAACATCCTTTTAATGCGAGACACGTGACTATTGCAGCTAATGATTGGCCGCAGCGTTCACTTGTCACCCATGGAGCACATCACTGGTTCATGTGCTGCACGGGTGACACTTCACTGCTGCAGCCACTTATTAGCTGTAGTCAACACGTTCCCGGAGTCAAACTGGATGTTGAAGCGGACAGACCTGGGACATGCAGAGCCTGTGGAGCAGTGATAGAGCCAGAACTCAGTGTCAGGAATCAGGTAAGTATGATTACCACTGCTGGTCCTGCCTCTATGTGTGGTATGTAAAAAACATGATAAAGGTGAACATGCCTTTTAAGGTCAGAAAACTAGGGCAATTTCCATAACTCAAAATCTTGCACACTCTACAGGTTCATATAAGTGACTCATTTACACTCTTAAGCACAGGTTTCAGATTGTGGCCGCCCACCCTAGATCCTGATGTTCAACAAGATAGCTGTACCTCCTTTACATCTTTACCCCACCAATCCCTAGAATTAAAATGTATAATTAGGATTGGGTGTCTTCCTTATTTCCACCTAGTTTACACATGTGCACACGTGCAGTTCTCAGTTGAGGTTGGGCTGGCCGCCTTAGTGCCCCAGTAGTTGTCATGAACCCCTGTGGTGCACCCAATAATTGTAATGCTCCCTATAGTGTTTGCAGTGGTTATAATGCCCTCTAGTACCCCCATTTGATGTCCCCATAATGCCTTTAATAAATATAATGGCCCCCTGTAGTGCCACTAGTAGTTACAATGCCCACTGTAATGCCCCTAGTAGTTTTTATTCCCCCTGTAGTACCTCTAGTCGGTATGATGTCACCTATGGTGCCCCCTGTAGTGCCACCAGTAGGTGTAATGCTAAAGTAGTTATAATGCACACTGTAATGCCCTAGTAGTTATAATGCCCCCCATAGTACACCCAGCAGGTATGATGCCCCCTATAGAGCCCCTTGTAGTTGTAGTGCCTCCTGTAGTGCCCTCAATAGGTATAATGTCCCCTGTAGTGTTCAAGTAGGTATAATGCCCCTCTGTAGTGTCTCCAATAGGTAAAATGTCCTCTGTAGGGCCCCCAGTATTATAGTGCACCCCTAGAGGGCTTCCATTACTTAGTGCCCCCTGTAGTGCCCCTACTACTTGTGTCACCCTATAGTTATAATAAACCCCACATATTTCCCCAGTAGGTATAATGTCCCCTGTATTGCCTCCAGTACTTATGGAGCCCTTTTGTAGCTATAATGCCCCCCCCCCCCCAAATCTTCCCCCAATTTCAGTTAGAAAAAGCAAAACACAATACTCACCTGACTCCCTACAGCTGTCCTGCATAGTCATATCATCTGTTCCTGTCAATCAAGAAGGAGATGGAGGGTCTGGCATAGGAAACAGGAGGAGTAAGAGTGCACAGAGGGACTTGGGCCCGCCCTCGATGCACTTAACTGCTCATCTACATATGGATTAAAAGTACCTTTTCTCCAGAATGAAGCAACAGATCGCTAAGTAAAAGGCATCATTACATTCAGCTGAGCTAAGACTAAAAGGCATTGTGCCTGGGAAATTTGTGACAGATTCCAAGCAAGATTTATTGTACAATGAAATAAATATAATGCCACATTATCGATTGAATACACAATTCTCCGGCATGCTATGTATTGCAAAACCGTAGTAGAATGCATGACATAGACTTGAAAAAACCTGTTGTAAAAATAAGAACTTTTTCTTGAAAAGGTCACATTACGGGATATTTTCCCATGTGTCTGCCTTGTGTCGGATACAAGGGTGTTTTAATGATGGGTGTGACAAGTGCTTGCACAGTCATTCAAGCTAACGTGCTGGTATTGATATGATATCTGAATGATACTGGAGACTTCCGCTTTTCACAATGAGCCCTTGGTGTGATACTCCTAGGGAGCGAGTCCCTTCCCAACCTCTGTGCCCCGGTCATAAAGAAAAAACTCTCTTTTCATGTGCACATCAGAGAGATATTGTCTGCCATCTTGGCACATCCGCAGGTGATACGTATTAAGGTATAGTTTCTGAAGAGGGGAATATGAAAAGCCCACGCCCTGGCAAGGCTTTGTCGCATAGACAATAGGAATTCTACAAAAGTCCATTTCTAAGAGATCTGTCAAGGAGGGACGTGGGAAGTTTGCCGTGTGAGATGAAGATAGTACAGAGGAACTAGGGAAACATATCTTTAGAAAATAGCAAGAGTGCCACACGGGTCATCTCTGGAGACCCTCAGGGGGCCTGTGAAGTGCACAGTTTAGGGCAAGCTGTCAGCTAACACCTGCCTTATGATAACCCCTTGTGAGGCTAAAATTACTTTGCTTGTATGTTATTGGAAGGAGCCAGCGGATGTAGAGGGTGCAGAGTGCATTGTCCTTCTTTTATCTCCACAGCTAGATGATTATGGAATGTCACATCTCATGGGACATCCAGACATAAACTTCATAATGTGTGCAAAATATTGCTGTAGTAAAAAAAAAATAATATTAATAAAAAAAATATATATATATATATATATTTTTTATTATTAATATTTGTTTTATTATTTATTCTATCAGGGCTAGCTATAGTTGTTGCACATGGGTAAATATACAGGGAAGATACATTGATGACATCCCTATAGGCCAGACATGCTCAACCTGCGGCCCTCCAGCTGTTATAAAACTACAACTCCCACAATGCCCTGCTGTAGGCTGATAGCTGTAGGCTGTTCGGGCATGCTGGGAGTTGTAGTCTTGCAACAGCTGGAGGACCGCAGGTTGAGCATGCCTGCTATAGGTCATCCATGAGAGATCGGTTTGGGTTTGGCCTCCTGTGGACCCCATTGATCTGCATCCTATGCCCATTTATTCAGTCTGCGCACCTCTTTATGCAGGCCGACAATTGGGGCAGTGATGGGGAAGGAGTGTGCTCGTTCCTGATAATTGCCCCGTACAAAGATGCTGGTGATTGAGAAAGCGCTCGTTCATCGGGTGAAAGGATTTGTTGATGTGGAAACCAAAATTATAATTTTTGGGCAGCAGATGGTTCTCTGTAAACAGGGATCTGCTGCCCAAAAACAATGATTCTCCATGGGAATGAATGATCACAGTAGTGATTGTTCATCCCTATACAGTGATGATTGTTGCGTGTAAATGCAGCTCTTGCATCCTCTGACGAACAGGCAATTATTGGGCACTAAAGGTTCACTCTCAATAATTGCCTTCTGACTTTAAAGTTGTCTTCTGCCGTTTCACAATGTGGTTAGTTTCCAGGAGTTCAGTATTGAGGGCCTATCCTCAGGATAGGTCATTAATATCTGATTGGTAGGGGTCTGACTCCTGGCACACCCATGATCGGCAGTTTGAAGAGGCCACAATGCTCCGGTGAGTGCTGCAGCCTCCTCGCAGCTTATCAAGCATAGCTCCGTATATCATATAGTGGCTGCGCTTGGAATTCGAGCCCAGGCCCATTCAGTTGAATGGGTTTGAGCTGCAAATAGGTTATTTGACCAATGACTGTCACATCACTAGCTAGGAAGGGACATGGGCTCCACAGACTCTTCAAACAGCTGGGAGTTGGACTCCCACCGGTCAGATATTGATGACCTATCCTGAGGATAGGCCTTCAATATTGAACTCCCAGAAAGCCCCCTTAACTCCTTAAAGAGATTGTATAGGATAAAAAATATGGCTGCTTTCTTCTAAAATAGTGCCACGCCTGTCCACAGGTGGTGAATGGTATTACAGCTCATTCCCATTCAGGTCATTGGAGACACTACCTACAGACAGTTATGGAGCTTTTACTGTGGCCATATATTTGTAATGTAATGCTGAAAACAGTATAAGTTATATATTTTTATATGATTATTTTTAAAGGGTTCTCCTATAATCATTTTATTAGCAACTGCCCACAGCATGCCCCTTACCTCGCTCCCCAGCACCCGCGTCGCTTCTCATTCCGGCACGGCCATCGCTGCATCTCCCCATCACGCGGATGAAAACATCCGGCGTCGAGTGGGGTTGGGCAGGTGACAGCAAATAGTAGTCCACGACGGGAACGAGCCTACCTAGCATGGCGGGTGACACTACGGAGGCTCGTTCTCGTCACGGCCTGCTATTGGCTGCCCCCCCCACACCGGATGTTTTCAGGGAGATGCAGCGGCAGCCGTGCAGGTAAGAGAAGCGTCGCGGGTGTCGGGAAGTGGGGTAAATACAACCTCTGTGAGGGGCCCGGGCATATAGTGGGCACTATAGAACTTGGATAACCCCTTTGAGATTTTTAAGGCAACAAATTCTAAATATTTATTAGTACTATTATTATTTCCAGTTACCAAGAAATATATTACTATACAATTACTAATAATACATTAAAAGTATTGATGTGATAGAAAAAAAAAAAGATGGATAAATCCAGCAATTGCTAAAGCAGACTATCAAGAACAGGGCATTTTGGTAACAGCTGTTAAAGGGACTGTTGAATACTGTTACAGTATTTAACTCTTTGTACCTGTCAGGGAAATCCCTCCTGTGGGTAAAATGAGGTAAGACAATTTTAGAATCAATATAAAGATCTCTCACTGTTATAATTGGCTTTACAAATTATCCTGCAAATAACTGAATAATTTGAAAGGGTAATTGAAAGATAATGTACATTTATGTTGAAATATAAGTGCTGAGTCACCTCAGTCTCCTCACAATGTGTGCAAAAATAATAGTACGAGTTATTATCTTTATGTAATTTGCAATTTATAATTCAATAAAGTAGTTGTCCAAGTTATTAAAAATAAGTCCCTAAATGCAGCAGTGTTGATTAAATAGGAAAAGAACATATACTCCTGTATCATCCCCTGTATCATCCCCTGTATCATCCCCTGCTGCATCCAGGTCCAGCACTCCGATCCGCTCCAACCCTGCAGCCGTGATGGCCCCAGTAATGGTATGCCCTCATACCCCAGACACCTCTGCAGCCAGTCACTGGCCTTGGTGGTATAGGGCACATGATTGCTGAGGTCACTGGCTGCAACAGTCACAGGGAGTTTAGGGTGTCATCAGTGCAGCCAATGAATGTATTGTATAACACTGACATAATGCTGTCAGTGTTATACAATACATTCCTGATCTCTAAGGGTTACATAGCATCAAAAATCAACATAATGCTGTGCGACCCTGTCAGTGCTGGGAGGTCAGGACGGGTGCTCTCGCTGACACACACTGTGAGTCCATTGTGTGGATGTCACGCTTCGTTGTGGGAGGGAAACACCATACTGAGCATAGGAGGGAAGGGGGAAACAGGGAATTGGACCTGAGAACTAGGGAAGGAAGATGGGCACCTCTTAGCGAAAACCCTAACCAAAATCCTGACTGACTACCAGTATGAACAGACCCCAAAGGTAGGCGAGTTCATACGCAGGAATACCTAGAGTCCTATCTAGCCCTATAGGACCCTGGTACTAATGGCATGGACAAGACTACCTGTTGCTCCAAAAGGAAGGACGAACAGGAGTCTACTTCAGGCCTAATACAAACAATAGGGAAATGCAACACACAAAACCCAAACAAAATACAAAAGGGAAAGGAAAGACTTAACTTCAAAGAGGCTATGGAAGCACCAGGAACTCAGCTGAGATCCAACCACAAACAATCCACAGGCACAGAAGCTATAAACCACACAGCATAGTGGGAGAAGCAACTATAAATAAGGAAGGTTAAATGGCCACATAAGCAACACCTGGAGGCAAGGGGTGTGGCCATTACCAGAAACAACAAAGACACCTATTGATCCACAAGGAAAACCTGTCAAATCAAACCAGTTGTTGTCAGTCTCACAGATCTTTTGCCACTCACTGTCGCCAGGACGTCCGTATGTCTCAGTACATCCGTGACAGCCGAACTCGCTAGTCTGAAAGGGGCCCAAGACAAACCTCCCTGAGGAGCTGATCTGTGGTTTAGACTGGGTTTAGTGTCTGTTGCTCTCAGGCCAACGCTTCCTCTCCCTGGTGTGCTGAAATCAATATCCCTCCGGAGCTCCGTACAGTATTAGAATGTATTGGCTCCAATGAGCCAAAGGTATTGCTTTGCGAAGTCTCGCAAGACTTGGAACTGAACCCAAGTTCGGGAAATGTTTTTTTACAGTACAAATTAATTTATGAAGTTATTGTGCAAAGTCCCGCGAAACTTTGGCTCATCAGAGCCAATACATTCTAATACTGTGCGGAGCTCCTGCTCCGTACAGTATTAGAACAAAGTTTTATGCGAACACTGGCCCGAGAGTGATAGACAACAAACCCAGTGGGGGGGACCAGGTAAGTATGATCTCCACCAAGGTTCGGACTGTGGGAGGTCTTTCTTACACTTGGATAGCTCCTTTAAACCCACTAGCTATGTCACAATGTAAGTCTTTAGAAGAGAAATCATGTTTGTTATGTTTTGATTTTGTTTTTGCTTATTTTTAAAATGTTGCCGACCTCTCCAGACTGTCTCTCAATCTATACAGCAAAGCTAAGCAAGTGAGCTAAATAGCGAAGGACATATGGGCCTAATGTATGTGATGAGAAAACTGGAAGATCTAAAGATGGATATTAACATAAAATGTGTTGATACTAAAGACCTGATTCACCTAATGATAAAATATCTTCACATTAGATTGCTTCGGGCTTAGTACATTGAGTATATTGGCATAGAACAAAGCCTCCATAACCAATCTATATGTATCAGACAGCAGCAATTACTGTATATTTGGTAACTTCTAGTGTTGATCGCGAATATTTTAATCGCACATTTTTATCGCGAATATTAGCACTTCAAAAATTTGTGAAAATCTAGAATATAGTGCTATATATTCGTAATCTCGAATATTCTAGTTTTTTTTTTTCATCAGTACTACTGCTTCTTGCTTGTGGGCCAATGAGAAGGCTGCAATATCTTTGTCAGAGTTTAGCAACCTCCCAAGCAACCAATAGGAAAGTTGCCTACCCCTTACTTTATAAGAACCTCCCCAGCAGCCATTTTTTGCAGTTTTTTGCAGTTCTGAGAGAGACAGCAGTGTCATTGCTGTGCTCTGTGCTTTGCAGACTCATCTGGATCCTTATTCAATTACATTAGATAGTTAGTTAGTGCATATATTTAATACAGATAGTTAGTGGGAGATAGTCAGTGTAGGTTAGATAGTGATATAGGGTAGTTGATAGGTTCCAGTGCAGGGTGTTAGGTAGTGTGATAGGAATTACTGTGCTGTTATAGGGATTAGTGTCTCTGTTAGACACAGTGCTGTGATGTCACAACAATACTTAGTGCACCAATTAGTAATTTCTACACAGACCTGATAAAATGTGAAGTTGCACGTATTGCGCAACAAAAATGCGCATCATTAGTGCCGATTTGCGCAATCGCGAAAATAATGACTGGAGATCGCGAATTCTAGATTTCGCAAATTTATTGTGAATATTATGCGAAAAAATTATTGAAATATTGCTAAAACGAATATTGCGTATGCCGCTCATCACTAGTAACTATGTCTCTTGAAAAAACAACAACTTCTAACCCTAATATAACCTGATGGTTTATAGGAGGAGAGTTTTTTCGTCATATGCAACCAGTTCCACCAATAAATAAACAGGGAACCATTGTAAATTTCCCGAAGTTCATACAAATAGAAGTCCTATAGGTCAACCTGACAGACGTTTTAGATAGGGGGAACTTGCTGCTGGGACCCCAGTGCACATTCTGAAATAGTGCCAACTACCAAGTTCCATTTACATTATTAGTGTCTTCTCATGTAGCAGAGACAGCTCTCTCAGGGACAGGGTCTGACTGCTACCCCTGTAGGTGGAATTCTCCTTTAAATGTTAGGGTTGGCTGTCGCCACCTACAAGGCTTATTTAAGTACTCTTGATTGAAACTCTTTCTATCTATGCCATAGAGCCACTGCCAAAATTTTGTTCAAAGATCTTGAGATACAACAAAAAAAAAAACACAATATCTTCATTGTGTTATACCAGGCTTGCGGTTTCATTTTATCTCTGTTATGGCTGTATGGTGTAATTTCCCTTTTACACATTGTAAAATCACTGCACATGTGTTAAACGGCTCAGTCAGGTCTAGGTCTTAAAGCCTTCAGAATATAGGAGATATGTTTTCATGAGTAGAGTATGGGAATGACACAAGCTGGTTAACTAATGATGGGACAATTCACTTGTGTTTGATACAATGTCAGACTTGGGTTGCTTGGGCCCACTATCAGTCTATTCAGAACATGCCCAAGCCCAATCCCTAGTTTGCATTAGTCATAGAAATCAGAGGTAAGGCTCTAAAGTCAACTCAAAAATAAATAGGTTTCTGTGTTTCCCCTTAGAAAGCCCTAGTGCATTAAGTGTACATTGTTGTCAGAGCCTGGTCCCACCAGGAAAATCTTCTGGTGGGCCACTCCTAGACTGGTGACCACACTCAAGGGACATGAAATGCAGTTATTGGTATTTTCTTTACACCACTGTAAGACACGACAAGAGCAACGTTACTGGAGATATTAGTGCCCTTCTTCAGGTATCTTAGTACAAATGGTGTCAATAAGAGGGGTGTGTACCACATAGAGACTCTATTACTACTTATCCAACTGACAAAGGCCACTTAAGTTGGGCGAAATATTGCTCAAATGAATAAACTACTGCAGTGACCTGGTTGTTCACTTCTAAAAGTGTTGATTTACTGTCAAAAGGATTCATACAATAATGCACTGTGGTTTACTGCTACAAGGGTTGAAGTAGGCCAACTATGCACTTTCAGTAGTAAGGATGGTTAATGTGGCTTTAGTATGTATTCCAGAAGGCTGTATATGGCAATTGAATAGTTAACTCAAAGCCTGGTGGTCTGGTCCCATCCTCCTGGTTAGTGAGTTTTTGGCAAGTAGGCCAAGAGAGAGGACATGTGTGTAGTTGCTGGTGTATAAGTCAGATAAGCTGAAAAATATCCTTATCCAGGGAAACACCATCACCGTGGGTGAAAGACAACTTTCCTAAGAGCCAGCCTCTCGAGAGAAGCATAGGACTTTTATTGAAGGTTGAGGACCATTTAAAAGGGACAGTGTGTGGAGAAGAAAACCAATGACAGGTAAGACACTTATGGCTGTAGCCTTTACTGCACGTGTTTTGGGTTATATTATTTCAGGTGCCCGTCACACTACTGAGACGGACTGACCATCCATTATAAGACTGCGTCCTGCAGTAGGACATATTAGAAATATAGAGAGAAAGATTTCACTCCTTGTGGTCAATTGGGAAGACCACTTATATATATAGAAAGAGACTTGGAGGTGATTGTTATCCCATCCACCCTCTAAACACAGCCTTTGGCAAAAGCCTACCTTGTGATGTATCTGAGGACTGTGCCCATTACTTGTACTGTACCACCCATCATACACTTAGTAAAAGAGAGACTGTATTTTATGTAACCAAGCTGGCCTGGTCATTTTTCTGCACCTTGCTGCTCATCTAAACACCAAGGGCAACCCAGCTACCACCAGGCAGGAGCCCCAAATCTGGTCGTGCCCTGAGGAGAAGAAAGGGTATGCCATGCCCATCACTGCACGTATGGCCTAGGGGAGGTCTGGAGAAGGGTTAGCCACCATGAGAACAATGCGCCTATCGAGGTCAATGGACCACACTGGACAGCATTGATACAATTTTTCTGCATGATGTCCATTATATTCAAACGGGAGCAAAGGAAATATTCCATCCGTGTAAATTTTTCCTATTTGACAATGGTAAGGAATGGTATTATCAGCGATAGAAGTAACTATAGGTTCCAAAAGGACAGAAAAGGAATAAGTTCTCCTTTTTTCAAATATTATAAATGAACTTCAATATCTACCACCATCGTAATGGTAACCTGGGTGATACTGGTCCACCCACAATAGCAGAGCCTGTACGGTCCCACAGAGTCCCTGTGGTCCTATTTATTATTTGCCATATGGTGTCTCCATGTTGCACTGCATTTTCCCACCAGAAGTAAGGCTTTAGCCTCATTCACACGTCAGTTTTTCACGGACATGTGCTGTACGTGTTCTCCACGGACAGCACGCGTCCCCGTTCATTTTAATGTGTGTATTCACACATCAGTGTTTTAGCACGGTCCGTTGTCACTGTTTTTAGCAGGGATGCATGCTCTATTTTGTCCATGTTCATGGATCAATCACATCCATTATAGTCTATGGGTCCGTGAAAATCACGGATGCCATCCGTGTTGCACGGATTATTAAAGGGGTTGTCCCATGAAAAATATTCAACGGTTTTCAAACCAGCACCTGGACCTGAATATTTTTGTAATTGCATGTAGTTAAAAATTTAGCATAACCACTGAGTTATTCAATAAAATGTATATGTATAGCGCCACCAGCTGTTATTTTTTTTTCTTATTTCTTTGTCCTGCTCACTGAGATGGCCGCATATGCTCAGTTTCATCCTTCAACTGTCTCCTGAGCTGTGATAGGGAGAGCATGGACACGCCCCCTGAGCTGTGATAGGGAGAGCATGGACACGCCCTCTTAGCCGCAACAGAAAAGACACTCCCCTTGAGCTTTCAGCTTGATATAAATCTATCAGAGCAATGAATGTGGAGATGTCTGGATCCATGTGAGGTACAGGGCTGGTTCTAGCTTTGTTAGAAAGAGACTCTCATGTACTATATGATGTCTGAGTTTCATTTTTTACATTAGTCATGGGATAACCCCTTTAAGAAGAGATGCTTTGAAAATTATTTTTCAGCTGCTCTGTGTCAGTGAAACATGGATGCAACACGGGCTGCAAAAAACGGACACACGGACCCAACACGGATCCTTCATGGACCAGCTTCACGGATGCATCACTGACCACCTGCTCACGGATTTGAACACGGACGTGTGAATGAGGCTTTATAGTGGAGAATACTCCATAATACAGAAACTGATGGCACATATGATATTGGGCATTTTTTGGATGGGCCATGGGATTCTATGGGTGCCAGATTATGAATTTCTGCAGAACAGATCCATAATACGGCCACGTGCATGAGGCCTAATCAGTTTTGCTGATCTCTGATGAAGCAATGAATCCAGACCCTTCAGACAGCCGCACGTGTTTGTATTTTATCGCCTAGCAGGTGTAAGCTTGTTAGACCTACAGAATTTATTTCTTTTGCATAAACTTACCTGGATTATCACCGCATTCTTCTCTCGGTACCACACATGATGCAGATTATGAAACTCTATGTAAACATATTATCAAGTGATGGATTCATTGCTGTATATAATGTATGTGGATTGATGAAACGAATACTTGCTTTTCTGAAAACCATATCAACGACTATAGTAAAAGACCCTATATAACACATCTATAGGAGCCCCCGCTAATGGAAATTGTAATATTGAATAATGTATGAAATTAAACAAATTTCTTAACATTTGATTGAGGTCTGAAAAAATTCAGCCAGAATCGAAAGTGGCCCAATCTCCTCTATCCCCCTTACCTTCTCTCCCCTTCTCCCTCTCTTTCTGCTCACTCTCTCCACCTTCTCTCCACCTCTACCCCTCTCTCTCCTCCTTCCCCCTCCCCTCCTCCCCTTCCCCCTCCCCTCCCCTTCTCTCCCTCCCCTCTCTTCCCCCTTTCTTCTCTTTCCCCTCATCTCACCTTCCCTTCTACCTCTGTCCTCTCTCCCTCCCTCACCTTCTTTCCCCCGTCTCCCTCTACCCCCTGCACTCTCACGCTCTCTGTCCCTCTCTTACTTCTCCCTCAGCCGACCTCTCTCTCCCTCATTCCCCCTCTCTTTCGCTCTCTCAATCTCTCCTTTAGTCCCCCTTTCTCTATCTCTTCCTCCCCCTCTCTCTCTTTCTCTTCCTCAGTCCCCTCTCCTCCTCTCTCTCCCCCGCTCTCCTTTAGTCCCCCTTTCTCTATCTACGTCTCTCCCTGGCACCCCCCTCTCTCTGTCTCTCTCTCCTTTAGTCACTCTCTTCCTCTCTCTCTCGCACGCTCTCTCTCTCTCTGCTCTCCTTTAGCCCCCCTTTCTCTATCTCTCCCTCCCCCTCTCTCTATCTCTCTATTCCTCTCTCTCTCTCCCCCACTCTCCTTCAGTCCCCCTTTCTCTATCTGTTTTTCTCTAAAGAGTGGCAGGATGACACAAAAGTGCCAATGATGCCCCCGAAGTGCCGCAAAAGCTAGTAACCTAAAGGGGTTCTCCGGTAATTAAGAAAATGAAAATACTTAAATATTACTTTATTATAAATATATTCTTAAATACCTTTCATTATTTATAATGGCTTGTTTTGTCTGGGGAGCATTCATCAGGGGGAACAAAATGTCCGCTGTCCCTTTAGTTCACACAAAACCTGTCCTGATCACACCTGAGGACGTTTCTTTACAACACTGAGGTAAAGAGCTTCCGCCTCCTCTCCTCTTGTCAGGGATTGTGACCCTGAATACAGATGATAAAAACTTTAGCTGAATCTCTGGGGAATTTGGTTCATGAGGAGACATGAAGTACAGAGAGGACTGATAGGACAGACTGTGGTAATGTGGGGCTGTGGTAATGGAGACTGTAAATAAATGCTGCTGCTCATTAGCCACCTCCACCCTCCTCTCATGTCTCCTCATCATCTCCATTCCCACAGAGATTCACCTGTATTCAGGATCATGATTCTTTACAGGCAGAGCAGAGAGGAGGATGAGGCAGCACTATGGCTCATTGTGGTGAAGTAACTTGTCCTCCTGTGTGATTAGGACAGGTTGTGTGTGTACTGATAGGACGGCGGCCATTTTATTTCTCCTAATGATTGCTCCCTAGACAAAACAAGCTATTCCAAGTATGAAAGGTATTTGTAAATATATTTATCATAAAATAATATTTAAGTATTTTAATTTTTTATTTATTCCTGGAGAACCCCTTTAAAGAGGACCTATCACCACTCCTGACAGGCCTGTTTTAATAGCTTCATGCATTCCCCATGTAATAACAATTCTGGATTCTGCATCTATTCTTATGGCCCTATGTTGTGCTGTTCCTTTATTATTTCAACTAGAAGTTATGAATGAATTGCTATAATTCTGCAGTAAGGGTACAGAGGGGTGTTACTAGTTGGGGGGGGGTGTACCTGCACAGACTCACTCTATCCAATCAGTACTGCCATTATCATCCTATGTAGGTACACACCCCAACTTGTTACCACCCCTCTAGCATGCAATTATTCAGTGAATGAGCTTTATTTTAATAAAATCAGAAAAGGGGTTTTAAAGCAGTTATCTTGTTTGGAAAATATTTTAAAGGGTTTTCCGAGACTTATGTACTGATCACCTATTCTCTGGATAGGTCATCAGTAGTGTTGTTCCATACCGAACTTTGCGAATTCGGGGACCCGGACCCAAACCCGAACTTTTCAGGAGACGTTTGAGTTCGGTGTACAGGCATTTAATAAAGCTTGTTAAAAGGCGGCAGGGCGGCCAATCAATAAGCTTTTAAGCTGTTGGCACTTAGAAGCCATCACAGCCATGCCTACTAATGGCATGGCTGTGATTGGTCCATGCATCATGTGACCCAGCCTCAATAAAAGCTGGATCATGTGTAGCACCGCCCATCATCTCTGAGTATTGCAGGGACAGGAAGCAGGCAGCTGATGTGAGGGAAAGCTTTAGAAATCTCATCTGGCTATTTATACTGTGATGACCTATAGTGATTTTTTTGTGGGTGCAATACACCATCTTGGCACCCCTGACACAGAAATGTAATAGTTAATCTGGCTGTTAATTCTGTGGGTGACCTATAGCGTTTTTTTTTTGGGTGCAATGCACCTTCTTTGTACTCCTGACACAAAAATATAATAGTTAATCTGACTGTTAGTTCGGTGGGTGACATATACCAATTGTTTGTGCGGGGTACACCTGCACTGCATACGTGACAGGGAAATAAATCTAGTTAATCCATCTGTTACATCGTGTTACATCGTCTTACATCGGTGGATGACATATACCAATTGTTTGTGTGGGGTGCACCTGCGCTGTATACGTGACGGGGAAATAAATCTAGTTAATCCATCTGTTAGTTCGGTGGGTGACATATACCAATTGTTTGTGTGAGGTGCACCTGCGCTGGATACATGACTGGGAAATAAATCTAGTTAATCCATCTGTTACATCGGTGGGTAAAATATACCAATTGTTTGTGTGGGTACACCTGCACTGCATACGTGACGGGGAAATAAATCTAGTTAATCCATCTGTTAGTTCGGTGGGTGACCTCAAAGAATTGAGGAGAGCATCAAATAAGGGACGTGGCCCTGGTCGTGGTGTTGCTGGTGTTGGTGGAGCTCCTGTTGCAGGGAGAGGACGTGGACGTGGCTGATCTGTGCCAGCTACACGCCCAAATGAAACACCTTCCTCATGTGCACGTAGGTGACAGAACGTTCAGCGTTATTTTGTAGGCCCGAATACCGGTGTAGGAATGGTGAGGCCAGAACAAGTAGAGGCGGTAGTAGATTGGGTGGCTGACAGTGCCTCCAGTTCCTTCACATTGTCTCCCACCCGGTCCCCTGCTGAAAGCAGAGTTGGCACCTGCAGCCCATGGACATCTGTCTTTCACCTCACCCCCTTGCAATTCAGGCAAGCAGTCTGAGCCCCAAATCATGCAGCAGTCTCTTCTGCTTTTTGATGACTCTGCTGGCAGGGTTTCCGTCAGCCATCCACCTAGCCCTGCTCCAGAAGTGGAAGAAATTGAGTGCACTGATGCCCAACCATTTATGTTTCAGGATGTGGACATGGGAGAACCATCGCAGCACATCAAGGAGGGCAGGGGAGAGGAGTGGGTGGAAGATGATGTGGAGGATGATAGAGGTGTTGGTCACACAGCGCCAGCCGCACAGCAAAAGAGGGAGCGAGTTCAAAAAAAACGTGGTTCCCAGTCGCCACTACTTTTCCAGGCGAGCCATCCCTGTCCTGCACGACCAAGTGGCAGACAAAATCAGTTGTGCACTGTGCAAAGCCACCTGTTGCAAGGTCCACATACCCACTGATACATGGACCAGTAAGCATGGGCAGGGACATTATATTTCCCTAACAGCATACTGGGTAAATGCAGTGGCGGCTGGGCCTAAGGCGGATAGTAGTTTTGCGCATGTGCTTCCGCCACCGAGGATTACAGGACGTTTTTCTTTGCCTCCTGTTGCCTCCTCCTCCTGCTTCGCTTCTCTACCGCCTCCTCATCCGGTCAGCGTAATACCTGCACCACCAACTTCAGCACAGCCAGGGGGAAACGACAGCAGGCTGTTCTGAAACTCATCTGTTTGGGGGAAAAACAACACCACGCATGAGCTGTGGACGGGCATGGAACAACAGACCGATGAGTGGTTGGTGCCACTGAGCCTCAAGCCTGGCCTGGTGGTGTGTGATAACGGGTGAAATCTCATAGCAGCTCTGGGCCTAGCCTGTTTGATGCACATCCCTTGCCTTGCGCATGTTCTGAATTTGGTGGTGCAGAGGTTCCTGAAAAATTACCCCGATATGTCAGAGCTGCTGCAGAAAGCGCGGGCTGTCGTTTGTGCACTTTTGGCGTTCTCACCCTGCTGCTGCTGGCCTGCCTGCTCTGCAGCGTAACTTTGGCCTTCCCACTCACCGCCTCATATGCGACGTATCCACAAGGTGGAACTCCACCTTGTACATGCTGGAGAGACTGTGCGAGCAGCAGCAGCAGGCAATAGTGGAGTTTCAGCTGCAGCACGCCTGGGTGAGTCCTGCTCTTACCCCCATTTTGCTTCCTTTTGCAGCCCCGTAGCCCTCACTATGACTATTTTACAGCCATTTTAGTGCACCAAAGTTCGGGTCCCCATTGACTCCATTGGGTTTCGGGTTCGGGTCAAGTTCGGATCCCGAACCCCAGCTTTGACCCGAAGTTCGGCCGATCCCGGCGAACCCAAACATCCACGGGTCCGCTCAACCCTAGCCGTCAGTATCTGATCAGTGGGTGTCTGACACCCGGGACTCCTGCCGATCAGCTGTTTGAGAAGGTGTTCCTGTGAGCACCGCTGCCTTCTCCATGCTCACCAAGCACAGTGCTGTGCTTGGTATAGAAGCTCAGCCCCATTCACTTCCATGGCACCTAGGCCATATGAACATTGAAAGTGACTTCACATGGCCTAGGGAAAGTGAGCGCCGCTGCCTTCTCAAACAGCTGATCGGTGGGGGTCCTGGTAGTTGGACTTCGAACAATCAGATACTGATGACTTGTCCAGTGGATAGGTCGTCAGTTGTAAAGTCTCAGAAAACCCCTTTAATCTTTTAGCCAGAATAGGGAGAAACTAAAAATATCATGTCAGGAGGACCCTGCATCTCTATTCATTACACAGATGCCCAATTGATTACAGTGTGTAATACTTTTTTTCACCTGCGGAGGCGCTTGCGGGAGAACAGAGCACTTGATGCTGGATTTCTTTGCAGATTACATCTGATCTCAGATGAACCGATGCGGCAGGGGGCTTTTAGACAGGGATTGTCCTGATGGGACCACCCTGTTGGCTTTGCAAAGCATATCTTTATGTAATTGCTTATTAATAGGCTGTTCCAGTAATTAGTTATCCCTTATTCACTGGATTAGGGACACCTGTTACATCATGGGGGCTCAACTACTGGGAAACCTTACCATTCTCGAGAACAGGGGTCCTCACTGTATGAGTGAAGCAGTGGTCGAGCATGCCCGATGCTGCTCCATTCATCTCTATGGGACTGCAAGAAATAGCCGAATACAGCGCTCAGCTATCTCCTGTAGTCCTGTAGAGTTTAAAAGGAGCGGCAGTGTGTGTTTTTGTGATCGATGGGGGCCCTATCAGTGGGACCCCACCATTTTAACAATTAGCCATTATTAAGTGGTTGGGGATAACTTGTTGTAACCAGAATACTCCTTTAACTGCAGACTCATTAGAGTCGTCCTATGATCCTGCTTATAGCTCCTACTGACCACATTAAAACCTGAAATTAAATATCCAGATGTAGCGTCGCTGTTTAGGTATCATTAGGCCGCATATTGACATAGACGAGAGTCCCGGGAATGTCTTCAGTGAGTGCTCCGGGTGACCTCATTTACTGCCAGGCTCTCACTGTGCGGTAGTAAAAAAGGAGCACTGTTCCAGCGCCAAGAGGGTGACATCCCGTGACACAGAAGCCGTCATGAGGGACTGTTCCTACAGCAAACTTGGTAAACAAACCAATATAGTACATGCATTCCTGGCCCAGCAGCTGTGATAGACCTTAAAGGCATTTGCAGAAAGTCTGGGTGAGTATTTGAAATGTATAAATATCTACAGTGGTGCCAGTGAGTAATGAATTCAAGGAAAACACTGGCAGCAGAGCTTACTGTAGCAAAACATTAGACCTGTCATCCGCTTATATATACCCACATCATAGCATCAAGTATGCATGTGTATAGAAAAAATGACGCTTTCATGGTCTCTCTCCTCGATTCTACAAATTGATACTGACCAATTGTTTCAAACACTTCTGATAACGCAGGGATCCCGCTTGCTCAGACCTTTTAACTGCAAGCTATACAGCTGGGTCTAGGGGATTAAACTACTAGGCAGCAGGTATGAAACTATTAACCCCTTTACTATTCTAGACCGCAAGGGTTATAATCATTTTCTCCTTCAAAACCCTAAATTACCAGTGTCATTACTATTAATCTTTTAAGCAAGGATATTACTAATAACCCCTTTTATCACCCACTAGGGTTTTCTTAACCTCTAAACAGAGTAATTAACATTGAACCCTTACATACCCTAGACCACTAGTGATATTAGTGATAACCCATTTAGCCACCCTAGACCACCAGGGTTATCTTTAATGGTAATAACTGGTAGTCTAAAGTGCTTAGAGTTTAAATACTACCAAAAACCTGCAGTAATATTATCAATAACCCTTTACCACCCTAGACCAACATGGTTATTATAAACACCTTTGCCACTCTAATGTACCAAAGTTATTATAATCCTTTTATCATCCTAGCCTGCCAGTGATATTACCAATAACGCTTCACCACCCTAGACCAGCATGGTTATTATTTACACCTTCATCATTCTAAACTACCAAAAATGATTGCTAATAATCCCATTTACAAATTATAGAATTCCCTGACCTCTCTATGGGGCCAGATTCAGTCTCCAACTTGAACCACCAAGGTGATTACCAATACCCCTTCACTAACCATGACCACTAGAGTTAGATCATATTAATCTCTAGACCACCTTTGACTAGCAGAAACATACTCATGTTAGGCCACAGTGGATGATGTGTATTAACCCATACATCACTATATACCACGAGGAATAAAATGCCTTAATTTACCTTTTAAAGGGGTTGTTTAACTATTAAATAGATTTGTAAAAATCATAAATAATTAGAAAAGTTTGCTATTTATATGCTGTTAATAAGTGAAGAGTTATCAGTTCATAGCTTGCCACCACCAGACCTTCATAGTGAATTGCAATGTACATGGCTGTAAATGATCTGAGTGCTGATCCTCTGTTCACTACAGAGCAAATAGCTTTCTGCCTTGCTTTATCAGAGAAGGAGCAGAGCTTCGGCAGTAGCATGGCAGTATAGCTGAGAGGATTCCTTCTGCAGGAGAATTGAGAAGGGACTGTACTGTGTTAGCTGCCAGAAGAGGAAGGAAACTGATTCTGACCAGAGGTAAATCACAGCAGTACAGATTAACAGTAGTAACGTTCAAGCAAAAAATTATCATGACTTTTGGTGTGAACATGAATTGTGGGAAATCCATTTAAGTCATCTTAAAATATTAAGACAATCGCCCATGCGCTTAGCAATTTTACATTGTACAGTACATTCAGTATTGCAATAGTGCACTCAGAGTACATTGAGTTAGAAACGTTCTGGAGTTAGGGTTGTTCTTTCTGAAAAGTGTTGCCTTACTCCAAATAGTAAACTGTGTAATTTGTACTGTATGTTCTGCTGCTTCTTACCTTATACTTTGAGGCATATACATAGGTGACATAACGTGCATTGGTTGACAGATTTGACCTACTCCTTTACTATCCTGTTGCTTATTGCTTCATCAGGAATGGATCCTTGATAGGTCATATTATACCAGGGTGGGATTTTGCAGATGGATCCACACTAGTGCCAACCTTAATTGTCATTCCTTGGCCTGATCTGAGCTCTGAGCCCTGCCGTTGCGGTGATGGATGTGTTTACCAGCTTGCTTAACAAAGGAATGTCCACACTATTGGCCGGAACTCAGAAATTCTTTAGTACGAGTAATGCCACAGTTTAGATGCCCGGCCAGGAGGTGACTCATTTCGGTTCACTTTATCGTTACTGACTGAACAATCATGTGATATCCTGACGTTTTAATAACAATGGGGCATAACCCTTTGTTAATACAACTATCCTATAGTCTGGGTATTACAGTCTGGGCAGGACTTACATCAAATCTTTGAGTAACTCTAACTGCCGTTTCCACGCCTATCTTTCTGTAGGCCATGATGAATTCTGTCTTTTCCATAACATAGGTCAGACTGTGGGTATCCTCCCCTGGACAGGTTGTCCTGACATCTAGCCTCTCTTTCCTACACTGTGTGCAAGGTCGTGGTTGTCCTTCATTTTGGCAGGCAACCCACCTCCTTCCCCAATATTTCCTTTAAGATCAAATGTTACTTTTGAAAATTGCAATACATATATAATATGGATTTCTTCTTTTACCATAATGGCATTTTTAAGTCCCAGATTCTGTGTCAGTTAATCTCTTAATATATCTTTACAGAGACCAGAGTTACCTTTTTTTCTGGTATAAAACTCCAAATCTCCAGGGAACTAAGGGATAACAGACTGGCTGACTGCAGCTACCATTAGAGGGAGCTACGAAGACTACTGCATACTGTTTCAGTATTGAGTTCAATGTATAAACAGTATACAGTAGCCTTCTAAGCTCCCTCTAGTGGTGGCTGCAAGCAACCAGAATGTAGATAGACAGGCTTTAAGTATTTTGACTCTGCATCATCTATCCATCATTATATTGAGAGATCAATTTTATATCTCCAGATGAAGGACATGGTCTGGGAAGAGATGCCAAGATTAGGAAAGCAAGGGACTGTAAGATGCCTTCCAGTAATATCATATCACAGGAGCATCTTATGCTATGCTACTTGCAATATTGTGATTCCTTAATTTTTATGTAAATCCCCATGTGCATTTTTATCCAGTCTGGTTGCCAGGGTCAGGAAGATAGCATATGGGTTGTTTGTTTGTCCCTAGTATGCAGAAATGGGCAAAGTTGTAAGATTTACAACTTTTTTCACCCACATCATCTCTGCTTTCATGATTGAGTGTCATAGATGTATCTTTTTTAGTGAAATTACTGATAACCCGAAGACTACTTTATACTGTGTTGGTATGCAGTAGTCATACTAGGTAGTTTTCAGTAGTAGCATTTAGCAATAGTAGCATTCATTTTAAGACCCCTTGACATGCCCCTTCCAGGAATACAAGTTGGATCTGTGTGTCCAGGATGCTGCTGTCTTTCTCTTGCAAACTCCCTTGTGTGTGCTTTCCTGACTGTCCAAAGCCTGTGTAATTGGCCCTCCATGGACCCTCTTCCCCCTCTCCACTTCCTGATCTGCCATGTACAACCTTCTTCCTGTCCTTGCTACTATCTCTAACACTGAAAGTAGGGAGTGGGAGATCGGGGAGGGCGTCAGAGACAGGTGAAGTGCTTTGATGAATTTATATCAGATTCAGCAGCACCACCAGCTAGAGGAAGGACTTGCACACACTCTGTAGAAGCAAAATGGTAGGAAATTTTAAAGAAGACTGTTTAGAAAGTAGTTTCATTTTGTATTTAGCGAGCAAATGAACAATCTGTAGATGTGACCATATTTCTACACTGTCACATATGCAGTATACTTTAAATATGACATCAGGACTGGAAATATTGGGCAAAAATACTAAACTAAATTGGCGTTCCTAGGTTTTCACAGAAAGGGAGAATTTTTACTCTGGAATTCTTATGAAAGACTTTTACATATTATAAATCTTGATACTTATTGCTGATTACAAGTCCCATCGTGTGCTGTTCCTCTTGGCAGACTGCGGAGTTGTGAATGAAGAAGATTAAATCACAATTATTAGTTAAATATGGTGTTTATAGTGTAGGGTATCTGCTTCTTACATGACGAAAACACATTTTTGATATTTTGCCCAACTGGGTAGATTCTTTTTTCTCTCCTTCTTTTGGCGCTGGCTTGTGATATAGAAAAAGCAAATCTCTAATCACATCCCTATGAAGCCTGTTGATATTTTTTTTGGCCTGACTACATTGTTAGACAACAAAACCACTAAACATTTTTGTAGACCCCAAATTATGTGCTGATTAATTGCTTCATGTACATTTACAACGGTCAAGTTTTTTTTTCTGCTACAGGTTCTCCAAATCTTTTGCATCAACAATGAAAATATACAATGCTGGATTGCTGCTACCACCACTAGAATCAGAATCAGGTTTATTTCGCCAAACACGACAGGTTCGTGTCCGGAATTTGGTTTTGCACAATGACATACAAGAACAGTGTTTACACGGATCAAGTTGACACTTACAATGATCAAGTTTACAATTGGTGGGGGGGTTAGTAGTCTGGGTGGTGTAGGGGTGTCGATAAGATATTCCGGGTAGGATTCCACGGGTAAGTGGGGGGCGCATTTGGGGGGATAAAGTGTTGGTAGAGTTCAGAAGTCTGACCGCCGCAGGGAAGAAGGTGTTCCTCCGACTGGTGGTCCTGGCGGCGATGGCCTGAAACCTACGACCTGATTTAAGTCCGCTGAGAAGGCAATGCCCCGGGTGGGACTGATCGCCTGCGATCTTCAGTGCCCGTGAGTGCATTCTATTGTCATGGATGAGATGCAGAGGTGGGAGGGATTCGCCGATGATATGTTGCGCAGAGCGAATGACACGCTGGATTTTTTTCTGGTCACCGGTGGAGGAGCCAGTATACCAAACTAGGATGGTTGAGCTCAGGACCGATTCTACGGTTGCGGAGTAGAATGACCTTAGGAGCACTTTGGCTGTGCCGAATCTTCTTAGTTGGCGAAGGAAATAGAGGCATTGTTGCGCCTTCCTTTGGGTAGCTGTGATGTTTTCGCCCCAGGTTAGGTCCTCTGAGATAATCGTACCCAGGAGACAGATGGAAGGGACCCTCATGACTGAGGTGCCGTCTATGTGTATAGGAGGAGGTGTAGTGGCATTTCTTCTGAAATCTATGATCATCTTTAAGGTTTTTGTTATGTTCAGGACCAACTTATTCCCGCTACACCAGCCATTGACTCTGCTAACCTCTTGGCAATATTCATGCTCGTCGTCGTTGCTGATGAGGCTGACAATGGTGGTGTCGCCTGCAAACTTGATTATCTTGACAGAGTCCACAGTGGATGAGCAGTTGTTTGTATAAAGGGAGAACAGGAACGGCGACAGTACGCAGCCTTGTGGTGCTCCTGTGTTGGTCTTCCTCGGTTTGGACGTAATCTTTCCCAGCCTGACAACCTGGGTCCTATTTGTGAGGAAGCTAATGATCCAGAGACATATAGTTGGGTGGACATCCAGGTCTGTGAGTCTGGTTTGAAGAATGCGGGGGCAGATGGTGTTGAAGGCTGAGCTGAAATCAAGGAGAAGAATTCTGGCATAGTAATCTGGCCTGACCAGGTGTTCTGTGATGTACTCCACGCAGATATTAATGGCGTCATCGCTGGACCTATTTGCCCTATACGCAAATTGGAGTGGGTCCAATCGGTCCTGAGCCTGCTTACTCTATATTTCATTTGCTATTGAGTTTAATGTATAACTAGTATGCAGTGAGCACTTAAGCTCCCCCTGGTGGTGGTAGATATCAGGAGTATTATCTTTTTACTCTAGAGGATATGGTGCTAACTGTCAGAATAATGGAGCTCTGACCAATGTAAAGGTATATTGAGAGGCTTAAAACCTAAATTGATATGCTGCAGATGTAAAATCCAGACGCAGATTTGTTTTTCTGCAGCTTGTGGATGAGACTTGCTAAAGCCTCATCCACTTTGCTGTCACTGTAATACACAGCAGATTCCCTGCACACAATTCTAAGGCGGAAACTCTGCAGCGTGTCCACCACGTGTTAACATACCTACGTGTGCAGCCAGTACAATGCAGATTTTCTTCAGCGGAAATGTATTCTGCATTTATAGTAACACCAAAGTGGACGCTCCTCCACATGCCGCAGCAAATTTCCACAACACAACTTGCACATAAATTGACATGCAGTGCAGATTTTAAATTCGCATGTGTGTTTATGTTGTGCATTTCTGCCATAGATGTCACAATGTTCATTGCAGAGGAAGGAATTTGCTGCAAACCCGCAGCATTTCCACTATGAGTTCCGCGGGAAAATCTGCACCATTTGGTGGAATTCTGACAATTGTAAATTTTTCCACCCACCACATATGCCTGTACCCTAAGCAAACTTGCCATATTTGGCTGAAGTTGCCTTTAAAGGTATATTCAAACATATAACAGATTTGCAGAAACAGATTTGCACATGGAAAATCCGCGGCGGAATACAGTAGTAGCAAATTGGCTGAGAATTTAGCAATTTAACAATCCACATGCTGCAGAATTTTGTTTTAAACCTGCAGCATGTCAATTTCTGCTGCAGATTTTCACAGCAGAGTAGTAGAGGGAAATCTGCAGCAAAACCCGCATGTGCGGATTTCACTGCATGTTCGGCACAGATTGGCAGTGGAATTTTCTGCCGCATGGGGGCAAGGTCTGATGTACAAGAGCAAGAGACCTGTATCTTATGGGTGCAGACATACCGTACAAGCAGTCTGTAGAAATTTTTGTTACATGTGGCCCTTAAAGGGGTTATAAAGACAAGTAAATAGTAAAATTTCAGTTTATGTTATAATTCAGCCCTCAGGAACGGATTTTTGAGATTGCCAGCTCTGGCCGTGTCTGTGGACATGGCCTACACATAGGGATCAATGTATGCACCTTTAGCCCGCTGCAGGGTTCTGCATGGGGCCCAATTCTAATGCTCAAATAAATGAGCATGTTTTCTTATGACGGCACAAGAAGACATATTGGCAAAGAGCATTCCAGGTAATCCCCTCATCTTAGTGTGTACTCCTAACCAGCAGCAACATGTTTCCAGTACACGGATGCGGTACAATACAAAGAACCTTTTTTTTACATAACAGAGCTTTCTTTTCTGGTGGTTAAAACGATCCTGCACTTCACTCACTGGACTTTTTCTGTAAAGAACAGGTAGAACTTTTTAACCCTCTCATACCGCTTACCTTTTAGGTGGAAATTGCAGCAGTTTCTACTTGCAGATAACTTTACTATCTTGTAACTTGAGTATTTGAGTAAATTTATTTTTATCAGTCACATTATGTGAGATACTCATCCATACACCTAGATATTAGAGTCCCCCCAAACCCTTTTATTAGTTTACTTTTACTCTGACCACGGGTGTGTCATGGGGCGAGCACCATACCATTGGTTCTCGAGTGGGTTGAGCCACTGTCTATTCTTTCTTCTGATTATGTTAGTGTGTGTGTCTCTCTGCACTTCCTCCCCCTCCTCCCCTCTCCATAGACTTTTATGGGCAACATGTAATCTGATTCTTCAGAAAGCTGACAGTCTCTCATGTCTCTTAAGATGGACTCAGCAGAGAATGCTAGTTTAGGAGGGGGTGAGGTGAGAAGAAAGCATCTTCCACTGATGAGATACATCTTGTCTTGGATGACCTATCCTCAGATCGGTGGGAGTCCGACACCCAGGATCCCCGCTGATCAGCTAAATGAAGAGGCCACAGGGCTCCGGTGAGCACAGCAGCCTTCTCACAGCTTACCAAGCACAACGCCGTCCACTGGATAGTAGCTGCGCTTTGTATTGCGGGTCAGCGACATTCATTGGAATAGAACTAGGCTTTGCCTAGGCCAGGGATGCTGAACCTGCGGCCCTCCAGCTGTTGCAGAACTACAACTCTCAGCATGCCCTAATAGCTGTAGGCCGTCTAGGCATACTGGGAGTTGAAGTTTTGCAAAAGCTGGAGGGCCACAGGTTTCTGGCCTAGGCCATCTAACCAATGAACGTGAAGTCACTGATTTAGAGGGGGCTGCAGAGCTAACTGGCGCACCACCTTCAAACAGCTGATCGGTAGGGATGCCAGGAGTCGGATCCCTACCTATCAGCTACTTATGATCTGTCCTGGGGATAGGTCATCAAAAGCATTTGGACTGCTGCTTGGTTGATGACACATAGTGTCCCAACACAGGGCATCCAAAGACTTCCCTTGATGATGCCAATCCAGGGATAGAAAAAATGGGCCCAAGACAAGATGTATTCTATAGTATCAGTAGGGCATGTAGAAACCGACATATCGCATTTCTGTGAAGGTGGGAATCTCCCTAACTTGACATAAAGAAATAACAATATATTAGCGATAAAATCCTTCAAAGCCGAGCCATGTTTTTCTTGAGCGTAAGTTGCTACACATTATCTTCATTACCGCTCCAATTGCGACACACACCCAGATTTCAAACACCCTTTAGGAATTATAGGCATGTCGGAACTGAAGCATGGAATGGAAGTCTTTTGGGCGATAACTTGTTTTAATAAGCATGAACGCTCCTATGTCACAAAGTAAAACATCTGCGTCTTACTCTTATGGGAATGCTGACATTTATGACA
The DNA here is from genome assembly GCA_033119425.1 of Bufotes viridis. Classification (NCBI taxonomy): domain Eukaryota; kingdom Metazoa; phylum Chordata; class Amphibia; order Anura; family Bufonidae; genus Bufotes; species Bufotes viridis. The sequence continues at coordinate 19,604,158 of CM065599.1, forward strand.
AATTCTCGCATTTGTTGAGTTACCTGGTGCATTGTGATTCATCGCAAAGCTATGACAACTGTAATCTCCGTTGCAACAAGGAGAATCCCTCTGCTTTACCGTCAATGTAAAAGTAGCAAAAAGGCAGCTAGTGGTATGAAGTATGCTACGCTCATGTGTTGCTTTACCAGGGATTGCTGAAGAAAAGACGCTGACACATTGGCATTGAAAGTCTTTGTTGCAAAGCCAACACAAGTAAGATTACTTATTTATCCCCAAGAAAAAAAGAACTTGTACGCTACATAAATCAAATCATGTATTGTGATAAGCTCTCAGGACAAGTATGATTTATTATCGCAGGGAATAATACAACAGACACAGGCATAACATAGGTACAAAAGGTACACCTGGAAAATAAGTGAGGCATTACTATATATTTCTGGGCACGCTACTCTTCTCCAATTAGGCAAAATGTATCATTGCGTTAACCTTCCATAATTTTGGGTACAACTTAGAGAGGTTTTAAAAGCGTTTACTAACATTTGGAAAATCCTGCTCCGCCCCTGAGGTTCTCCGCCGCTAAGGTTCTCCTCAACATTAAAATACATTTTGCAGTGTCCTCCTCCCTTCCCTCTCGACTGTTGGTGGTATTAAATTGATGCATTGACATGTCGTCCATAGTGACAGTAAAAAGAGAGGAAAAAGAGTCTGTGCCAATAAATGATCCTTTATTGATCATGATGATTCATTTTGTTATTATAATTTTTTTTGTTTTTTATTTTGTGTAATGTAAAATCTCCTGTTGACAGATTTGCTATCCTTATGCTGTGTCTCTTATTACTACTTTGAGTACTTAATAAGAAAGTACCAAACATTTTGAGAAGCCATAGTTCTTAAATCGGCTCCCGTGGAAGGCTTGTTTTAGTGCAGCGGTCCGTGCCTGTCTCTTCCCTCTATCTTAGATGTGCATGGACGGCTGCCTTACCCCTCCCATCCTGGTCGACATCCTGGACCCACTGTCCCTCCTCATCCTCTCCCACAAAGGGGTTGGCTGCCGAAAAGTAATTCTTTTCTGATAGGCCACAACCTGCGACTTGCTGCCCAGTCTGTTTCTTCCTCCCTTAGGGCGCACGCACACATCTTGGCTCCCGGTTTTAAGTCTTCCCCAACCTTACTGGCTTTCAAAGGGTACTTAAGGCACATTTCCCAATGGTAGGGTGAGCTTTAGGTTCCTAGTTGTCTAATTAAACAGTAAGTTGTGCTATTCTGTCTGTCTGCTGTGTACTAAACTTCTACCTGTTTGCAAACTCTGATATTCTGATACCTGCCCTGACCTCAGATACACATAAACTCTGCCTGTCCTGACCACGGATTTGTTTCTGGGATACGCACAAACTCTGCCTATCCTGGCCTCAGCCTGTTTTCTGACTTTGAATGTTGCCCCATCCTTTGGTGCTTCACTCTGGTATCTCTGACCCCAGTGAGTCAGATGCCAACTACACCAGGACTACTCCGGAATGTAGAGGCCTGATTGGTTCCCTGCAGCGAAGTCCACATCCTTGTGCAGGGGTTAAAGGTTAAATACCAGGGGACCCCTAGGTTTTGCCCAAAGCCAAACCAGTTGCTTGGCACAATGGGTCTGTGCCCACTGTCTGTTACAACTTCATAGCACCCACCTCAAGAATTACTTTTGTAACTGACATTCCTTTCTGGGTTCTAGTCATTCTCTCAACAAACACTGTCCCCATTTACAGCCGCTTGCTGTAGTTTTTAGCGCAATTACTTAATTCCAGTTTATTAAAAGCATGGTAGAAGGTTAGTACTTTTGCCTCACAGCATAGGAGTCTTTAATTCAAACGTGACCAATAGCTGAAGGCAGAAACAAGTCTGGAAAAATTTGATTGGTCAGTTTGGAAATTTTTGTCTACATGCGTATGGCGGGATTGGCTGAATTTAGTCGATCATTTGCCATTTTTCCGATGGAACATGGAGTCCATTTAAAAAAAGACTTGTCTGTTCAAACAGTTTAGTCCGGCATTGGTTCTGGTGGCTGGTCATGTGTATGACTGTGCTTATGGAGTTCTCATCAGAAAAGCTGATGGTGATCAGGGGTAGACACCACCTCAACGTCCTCTCTACCTGCTGTAGAGGAAAACATGGGGGCCAGAAAAAAGCACATTCAACCTAGTAGTATTAAGAGAGCCATGTATTAAGGAGAGTCATATCTCAAGCAAACCATTAGATGGTCCTATCTTCTTTGTCATTGGGTAGCCTTCATGTAGACTTCCTCTACAGATCGCATTACTCGCAAGGAGAATTGGCCCAAAAAACAGGCTTTTTCATCCTCAGAGGCAAACCCCAACACCATAATGGTGGGCCCAGTTTGAACTCCTCTATGAGACCTTCTCTCTAGGTAGCCACATTGATTTCTTTGGAGAACTTTTATCTTCTGTCTATACAGGTTCTTTTTTTGTTTTTCTTTCCCACGCCTAGCTTTGCCCATAGCTACGGAAAGCTACAAAAAATGACAGGGATATTTTATTTCCACAAGTAACTGATGCCAGAGGCCAAACACAATATATATGGCAGGTGTCAACTGTAATTGTAAAGGTCACTTTCCCTTAAGAAAATTAGAATATCTTCCCACAATTTATTTTAGCGCTGTAGGTGACATAATAAATAGGTTAGAGGTCAAGTCCTAAATATCTAAAGGTGTTAATTAATGGTGGCGTGATAATAATGCAACTTTAGCTGATGTTTTGCTTATTTCTAAGAAATCATGCAAAATAAATAAATAAACAAATAAATGAACACATATTGTAAATAAAATGTAACCTTTTTTAACAAAAATAAATAAAATACGGGAAATTATTGAAGGGGATGTGTGACCAACCATTAAAATTTACCAGAACGTGTATGTGTGTGTAAAACAATAAAAAAAGCAAACTACTGAACGTCAGTGGCATAACTAGAAATGACTGGGCCCCACAGCTAATTTTTGCTCGCTCTATTTCCTACATGTATATACCCTGTCATGTCACTGTATGTACTGTCTCTGTATATATAATGTTATTGTATAATACTGTTGAGGGGGTCTTGACAATGAAAGCTTTTAGTTCTCCTCCTGGGTGGACCTCTTCTGAGTCTGGGCCCTAAAGCAGCTGCTTCCCCTGCTTTCACCAAAGCTACGCCCATGCTCAACTTATTAAGGTCCCCCTTTCCAGTGCCCTGGCTCACATCCAGTCCACTTCTGGTCCCCACCGGACTAAAGATGATGACATGGCATTCCTGCTTAATGGGGTCATCCGTCAATTAATATTGATGACCTATCCTCAGGATAGGTCATCAACATCAGATCTGCAGGGGCCTGACCCCACGCACCCTCACGATCAGCTGTTAGAAGAGGTTAGCGCACTGTGAGTGCCGCGGCCATTTCCTAGGCCATGTGACGTTACCATGCATCGGTCACATGGCTTAGTTGCAGCTCAGCCTTCTAGAAGTTAATGGGGCTGAGCTGCAATACCAAGCACAGCCATACTATGTACAGCGCTGTGGATGGAGAGATGCTGGGAGCTGGCTACACTCACCAGAGCTCCATTGAGCGTAGCGGCTCCCTGTAACAGATGAGATTCGGACCCCCGCCAATCTGATAATGATGACTAGAGATGAGCGAAGTTCTTCAAAATTTGATTTGTCTACTTTGCCGAATTTTGCTTGATTGTGGCTTTACAGAAAAAAGATTCAATTATACTTAGCACCTCAATTTGCGCACGACAGGCCTTCACCATCTTGCTTTAAGATCTGGCACGAAATCTCACACCAGCCTGTCATACGTCACGTCGCATGGGATTTCGGCCGAGATCTTCAATCAAGATGGTGGCGGCCGGCCGGTTGCAAGCAAATGGAGAAGGTAAGTATGACTCTTTGTTTTTTACACTGTTTCAGGTTAAACCGATTCACTACCACGAAGCACGAGGAAATTCGTCTTTGCAGCGAATCAAATTTATCCTGAAATTCAGATCAAATTCCACTTTGTCCGATTCGATACACTTAACACTAATGATGACCTATTCTGAGGATAAGTCATCATTTTCCATTCCTGGATAACTCCTTTAAGTAACAGTCCACTGCAGTGGTGTGCCAGTCTTGCTCATGTGACCCCCCGAGGCCAGTGATTGACAGCAGCGATCATGTGACCAGGAACGACATGTCATCCCTTCTTGTCCAGTGAGAATCGGAAACATCAGGGACAGGAGCTGGGACACTGGATTGACAGGACCTTCATAAGGTGATTGACTCTTTTTTATTATTTTACATCCCCTTTATATTTGGTTGATTACCCCTTTAACTCTGGTAATTAGTGATCCATCATGTGTCGTAATAACATACGTGTGTTATGAGACTACTCACTATGGTGAAAAGTAGGACACTGCAATGCATTCCATACAAGTGTGAACTTAGCTGCAGTTTAATTGGGCTGCAAACCCTATAATTAATAGGCGAACTAGAGACTCGATGCTTCTGAGACTGGAGAAAACTAGGTTACTTGGCAGCGTGGGTAGCCAAGTGTTCAAAAACCAGATGTTAATGTAAAGCAAATTGTGGTGTTCTGTTTTAGGTGAAGAAGCCACTAACACTGCAAGAAGAATAGGGCATCTGTCAGCAGGTTTGTACCTATGACACTGGCTGACCTGTTACATGTGCACTTGGCAGCTGAAGGCATCTGTGTTGGTCCCATGTTCATATGTGTCCGCATTGCTGCGAAAAACTAAATTTTAATATATGCAAATGAGCCTCTTGGAGCAACGGGGGCGTTAACGTTACACCTAGAGGTTCTGCTCTCTCTTTGAGAGTGCCAGGCAAGATTATGTTTACACTGCCCGGCTTTGTCAATCAAAGTGCAGAGGATGCAGCAGTTGCAGAGAGAGCTGAGCCCCTAGGTGTAATGGTAACGCCCCCCTAGGTGTAATGGTAATGCCCCCCCTGCTTCTAGAGGCTCATTTGCATATATTTAAACATAATTTTTCTCAGCAATGCGGGCACATATGAACATGGGACCAACACAGATGCCAAGTGCACATGTAACAGGTCAGCCAGTGTCATAGGTGCAAATCTACTGACAGATGCCCTTTAAAATGGGTCTATCGGCTCTACTGGTGTCTGCTTTATTAAATACTTGAATTCCCTATGTAAAAACACTAATGGAGCATCTTTTCTTAAAGCTCTGCATTCCTCCTGGAAACGTAAGAAAAAATTTGACAACTAGGTGCCAAGAGGAATGGTGACACCCAGTTGTCAATTTTTTCTCTGCATTTCCAGGAGGAATAACTGAAGAAGGGCAGAATGCAGAGTTCTGAAAACCGATGCTCCAGAAGGATTTCATGTAGAATGAATGTTCTTACCAAAATGGGCATTTCAGGAGACCTGACAGGTCCTCTTAAAGAGAAACTGAAAAGAGGTTCCCAATGACATTGCAGTCTGTTCATTCAAAGCAGGCATCCTCAAACTGCGACCCTCCAGCTGTTGCAAAACTACAACTCCCAGCATGCCCGAACAGCCTACAGGTATCAGCCTACAGCAGGGCATTGTGGGAGTTGTAGTTTTACAACAGCTGGAGGGCCGCAGTTTGAGTATGCCTGATTTAAAGAATCCAGGACTAGAAAATAATGGCTGCCTTCTATAAACAGCACCACATCTTTCCATGGGTGATATCTCGTTTTGTAGCTTGTCTTCATTGAAATAAATAGGGCTGAGCTGCAATACCATCTAGTAGCCATGTTTTAGTATTGCTGGACAACCCCTTTAACCCCTTTCCGACATGTGACGTAATATTATGCCACATGTCAGTTCTTTAAAGATGGCGCCCGCTCCGTTTCACACAACAGACACTGGGCCTAATGTCCACAACCGGCAGTAATGCCGACCGAGGACTTTTAAACCCTCAAATGCCGTGGTCAAATGTGACCGAGGATCGGGGGAGCCAGGTGCAGTGTGCAGTAGCCTCTGTCCTGAGTGACAGGAGGCTACCGCACATTAGTTCCTATGGATTCCCCGCCTGTGGCAGGGCTCCATAGGAACATAGTATAGTCCCCATAGACTTTAATGCTAATGCATTGGAGTATATGAGAAAAGAAATCTGATGATTGCTTGTTATAGTTCCCTACTGGAACTAGAAAAGAAATGCAAAAAGAAAAAAGATTTTTAAAAATATAAAAAAGAATTAAAAAATATAAAAATTTAAATCACACCCCAAAATCACACCCAAAATGTTATCAATATAAAATACAGATTGCCCTTCAAAAAATGAACCCTCACACAGCTCCGTACACATAACTACAAAAAAGTTATAGGGGTCAGAATATGGCAACAAAAAGATTTAAAAAAAAATAAATCTAGGTTTTTATTGCAGGACAAACTATAAACTATACATGTGGTATCACCGTAATCGTAATGACCCAAAGAATGAAAGTAACATGTCAGTTTTACCACACGGGGAATGCCGTAAAAAAAAAACTAAAGAAAAAAACTTGCGGAATTGCGTTTCTCTGACAATTTCGCCCCATTTGGAATCTCTTTCCAGCCCCCCACTACATTGTATGCAATATTTATTAGTGACATTAGAAAGTGCAACTTGTCCTGCAAAAAACAAGCTCTCATAGGGCTATGTGAACAGAAAAATAAAAAAATTATGACCCTGGAAAAGCAGGAAGAGAAAATTAAAAACTGGTTCTGAGCTACCAGCCACAAGCAAATCTGAGTTCTGTTCCAAGTTTTAAAGTTTTCCACTTTAAAAATCCGATACCGAAGTTATTTAACGAAACCTCGACTTCGCAAATAACTGACTTGGCCTCATCGGAGGCCTTACATTTTAATGCTGTACGGAGACAGGTCTCCATGTAGCATCCGAAGCTGCTGCTTCTTGAGATGTGTGTGTGTGTGTGTGTGTGTGTGTATATTTATTATAACAATGTATGTTATTAATAATGGTATATTGTTACAGTTATTAATATTTGGTATGTAACACGATCAATAAGTCAAGGCAAAGTAAATTATGCGTTACCGACCAGTAAAATGCAGTATAGTTGTCGTTCTCAGATCCCTACGCATTTCATCATATGGCTTCCTCAGAAGGTGCTGAGTGGTGGGCATCTTATATAGCAAAGTAATTAGCTTAAAGGGGTTCTCCGGGAATTAAGAAAATGAAAATAATACCTAAATATTACTTTATTATAAATATATTCCCAAATCTTTCATTATTTATAATAGCTCATTTTGTCTGGGGAGGAATTATTAGGAGAAATAAAATGGCTGCTGTCCTATTAGTGCACACAAAACCTGTCCTAATCACATAGCAGGACACAACCACATCCCCACCTCCTCTCTGTACTTCATGTCTCCTCATGAACTCCATTCCTACTGAGATTCAGCTGAAGATCATATTAAACAGTATTCAGGACAATAATCCCTGACGAGCAGAGAGGAGGATGAGGCAGCTCTTTAGTTTACTGTTTTGAAGTAACTTGTCCTCCTGTATGATTACAACAGGTTCTGTGTGCACTAATAGGACGGCTGCCATTTTATTTCTCCTAATGATTGCTGCCTAGACCAAACGAGCCATTATAACTAATGAAAGGTATTTGGGAATTTATTTATAATAAAGTAATATTTACGTATTTTTCATTTTCTTAACTTTTGGAGAACCCCTTTAAATAATATACTGGTGCTACTTACATATTAGCTTGAGCTGCATGTGAATGCCAGCAAGGACTGTGTGCCATAAAGTGAAGTGAATATAAATAATTTTGCTTAACCATAATTATGCAACCAAAATTACAATTCATTACGTGGCCACACAAAAGTAAAAAATTAATGAACAATAAAAAAATCCAAAAATTTAAAATTAAACTCCTAACCCGAGCAAGTCTTTTCATCACAGGAACTTGATCCATTGCACAAAACTGCAGACTTTCTGTCTTGGTATAGGCTTTATTTTCGCCAGTTCTACCTTCTCCTTAAAAGGTTTTTTTTTTTCAAGCCAGCACCTGGATCTGAGCAATTTTCTAATTGCATGTAATTAAAAATTTAGAATAGCCACTGAGTTATTCAATAAAATGTATCTGTAAAGCACCGCTTTTTTCTTATTTCTTTGTCCGGCTCACTGAGATGGTCGCATATGCTCAGTTTAATCCTTCAACTGCCTCCTGAGCTGTGATCGGGAGAGCATGGACACGCCCCCTTATCTCCAGCAGAAAGGACACTCCCCTTGAGCTGCCAGCTTGACATAAATCTAGCAGAGCAATGAAAGGGGAGATCTCTGGATCCATGTGAGGCACAGGGCTGGCTTCTGGCTTTGTTAGAAAGAGATTGTCATGTCCTATATGATGTCTGATTTTCCTTTTTTACGTTAGTCATGGCATAACCCTTTAACAAGTTCCTGCAGTATGGCCCTAGCACGTCTGAGATGGCAGGTAACAGACGTGCGGCGCAGAGGGGAGGGAGGAGGAGTACCCTTCCACTAGGGAGAGGGAGAAGTGGTGACCCCTAACTCACTTAGCACTGGCCCCTGGCTTCCCTGACGTCCCTAGACGGGCTGCTAACCCGTACGCTGATCACGTGCCTTGTCCCTGGCTTACCCTGAAATAAGCCCTAGGTAGTGAATCGGGCGGTGGGAGCACTAGTCCTTACCACTGACACCTGGGTTAACAATAGGGAAAGGACAAACAACACAAACACCACAAACAATCCCCGAAGGGAGACCCCAACAACAGGAGTGAACCGGAGATCCAACAGCTCCAGCTCCAACGGCTCCACAGCAACAATTGTCCACCTGAGGTCAGAATAGAAGATCTGGAAGAAAGGTCCATATCCCGCAACAAGGGAAGCAGAAAGGGAGAATATATGGTAGCTGGGAGTGGCTGATGGAGAACAGCTGATAGGAAAAGCTACAGATTCCTAAATGGGACAAAAATGATCACAAACCGAAGCAGGAAAACCTGGATCGGAATCCATTTTCACTATTAGGTCATGGAGCAATCCCTTGAGAAACCGATCACGTAGCCACCCGCTGCGACCTTCTGACCCGAGGCACAACAGGGTCAGCGATAGATTGTGACACCCTCGTGACTGGCTCTCAAACAGAAGATTCATACTCCATGCCGCCCTGGTCCTCCGCTCTGCCATCGCTGTCTCCATCTTCCGGTCCTGACAATGTCTACATCCAGCTGGCTTTGGGCATCGTCACATTCACGGCTCCAGCCAGTACCTGGCTTCAGTGAAGACATACTGCTTGTAGCCACCTCGCCGCTGAGTCCAGTCATTGGCTGGAGTGGTGCATGTGACCATGGCCATCCGAATGTAAACAGTACCCGGAAATGGAGAGAGCGGAGCCAGCGAGACTGGAGCGGCATGGAGCAGGTGAATATGAGTCTTCTGTTTTAGGCGTCATGATGCAGGAACTTGTTAAATAATCATTTGTACAGGAAAACCCCTTTTCATTTCCGATTTGTTATTGGTGTTCTTATATCTCCTATATGCTCCAAAGCTTTGACCCTGAGTTCTCTTGAGGTCATGCCAATATATTTGAGCCCACATGGGCACGTCACACAATATATAACGGAATTACTTTTGGCAGGAGAAATAGTGCACGATATTATATACCTTAGACCCTCCTGAATTTGAAAAAGAGCCAGTCAAGTGAATGCATCTGAGCTGCGCCTAGGCCACATTACTGATGATCGTGACATCATTGGTCTAGTAGTGTAAGCAGCGAGAAGGCCACGCTCACAGTAGTGCCGGGGCCTTCTCAAACAGCTGATCAGCAGGGGTCCTAGATGTTGGACCCCCACAGATCAGATGCTGATGACCTATCCAGAATTGTTAATAAATGGGGAATACAAAAACGGCCAAGTCAGGAGAGGAGACCGGTTCTCTTTAAAGGGTTTTTCCAAGATAACAAAAATTCCTATTAAATAAGTCGCTTCTCTGGTGCTCCCTGGCATTTTTGTTTCCTCAGCTGCAGTGATGACGTGCCTGTAAAACCACATGAGTGCTGCAGCCAATCACTGGTCTCAGATGTATGCAGCAGAAGACCTTCAAAGCCAGTGATTGGCTGCAGTAGGCACATGTGTAGCCGTAAAATAGAGAGCGGCAGGGAGCAGTGGGGAATTTACCAGGGGACTATTGGTATGTTTGCCATTATATCACATATCAAATTTTTTTTTGTACACTCAGAAAGCCCCTTCAGCCTTCCCTCGACTCCCAATTGCCGTCCTGCTATGTTTTGCAGCTGCATATTCCCCTTTCAGGAGACAACCCCGGCGGGAACCGTAATGACTTCCCTGCTTATTGTCAATCAACGTTTCCAGGAATGGCTGCAAAGACTATGAAATGAACGTATGACTCATGACATATTTGCAGGAGTTCCTCCTGGTTTCTTCCTTTCTTTGGTCTTGGACCCTGGTCGGAACAGATGGCGAAACAATGAGGTAGAAATGCGTGTTGTGTAATATATGTAGAGGAGGGCATATAAGATGCCAGGCTTACTGATGTCATTAGTGCCAAGCCACATCTGCTGCGAAGCAAAGTGGTCTGAGTAATATCCTGCCAAGAACGGAGGGTGAGGATGTTCTTTTACACATTTTCAACTTTAAAGGAAGTCTTTTTTTAATACCCCAGGGCTAAACAAGAGAGGTTAAATCTGTCAAAAGCGATCCATGCAAAATGAATATATTACAATCATAGTGCTTCGTACACGCCGCAGAAGGGAAGGGATTTTCCAGGTGAAGAACACAACACGTATTGTTTCTTTCACGTGCTTATACGGCCTGTGCTCTAATGCATCATGTGGCACTAGAAAAACTTAGTTTCATCCCTTTTTTGCAGATAGTTATTGCTACCTAGTCCTTTGTAATCTTCGTCAAGCGTATCTCTATCCTTGGGCTGGAAGCAACTAAGTAGTCACGGTTGTGAAGTGTCTGGATATACTCATTTGAATTTGCAAGTATGCACCAGGGGCTAGATCAAGATTGAAGGAAGCCCCAGAACAGTGTCAAGAATATGTGACTGTGCTAAGCTTACAGTTAACATTAATTTAAAGGGATTTTAGGCCGATAACCTATCCTTTGGTGGGGGTCTGACACCCTGAACCCCCGCGATCAGCTGTTTAAGAACGCACTGGTGCACTCTGCTCGCCAAGCACAGCGCTGTACGTTGAAGTCACTGGGGCTGATTTGCGCCTAGACCAAGTGACCAATGAACGTGATGTCACATGGCCTAGGAAAAGCCACAAGAATTTCACAGTGCTCACATGAGCCCTGGTGCCTTCTCAAACAGCTGATCGTCAGGGGTCCTGAGTGTCAGACCCCCAACGATCAGATGATGATAACCTGTCCAGAGAATAGGGAATCGGTTAAAAAGTCTCAGAAAAGTCCAAGGGAGTCTGTCATTTACTACCATGCAGGGCTAGCTTAGCTGAATGTAGTGATACCTTTCCACTTAGCGATTCATTGCTTCATTCTAGAGAAAGAAACGTACTCGCTACAGTTTACTTTGAAGAAATTCCAGATTTCTTAGAACCCTTAGGCCTCAGGTACACTGCCAAGTTCAGGATATGCATGATAAATAATAAATACATGGGTCCATACTATACCTCCTGGTGCCTCCAATTTTACTCACAGAGAGAGACAGGGGTTTATTCACATGGAGACTCACATGACATATTATTGACTAATCCTCCAATTTGTCTAGGGGGCAATACAGTGCCTTATGGAGGTGCAATATGGTGGCATTTCGTATTTTGCTATACAGATCTGTTCATGAGTCCTTACTCTTTTTCAAAGATTATCAAAATATGGACTATGCTGTTATCAGTCCCAGCTGCCCAATGTGAAATGTTACTTGAGTAGACCTGGGTGAACCAGACATCCTACACCCTAGATGAAAGAAGGAAATTGAACATGGAAAATCCATCATGCCAAGATCTATATTTCCCATATAATCAAATGTTGAGGTATCTACACCCATTGTCACTAAACTAAAGCCGTGGTTGCATCCACAACCCCTGCACCCCTTTAGCTACTGCAGTGAGACCCTGAGGAGCCAGAGCAGAGGATTGGAGTGACAGTGGCCCTGAGGAGATGTTGTGTCATGGTCAGGGGCGTAGCTAAAGGCTCATGGGCCCTGGTGCAAAAGTTCAGCATTGGGCCCCCCTTCCCTCAGTGCTTTGTATGTCTTCTTATGCGGCACAAGTGTCTTTGGGCCCCTTCAGGCTCCTGGGCCCGGTAGCGACTGCTTCCTTTGCACCCCCTATAGCTACGCCCCTGGTCATAGTGTACTCCCTTAGGCTCCCTGGGGATCGGTGCAGTGGAAAGTAGGGTAGTTTGAGAAATTAGGCCAGAAGTAAAAGAATAAAAGTTACTCTTTAGTGCAAAAGATAAATTGTAGTACATTCAGCAGTACTTTGGAGAACTTTTGTGCAATTTCTATCCCCAGATGATGAGTTATGTGGGTGTCTAAGTGACAGTTGATGGCACCTCTGATGTGCTATCTAGTTGGTCTGGCCTAGATGTTATCTAGGTGATGGGTGTCTGACCCATAGTCCCTCACCTACAGCAAGGTCTGTAAAGCTGTGGTTGATGGTCACTCTATCTCTAAACCATGTAGCTTTTAAGGTTTATGTTTATGGTATTCTTGAAGTCACTCTGGAGTAGTGGTCTCGCAGAAGAGTAGAATATAGTGCTGGTCCCTAGGACCCTTGGAGTAGAAGCAATTGAACCTGCTTCCTTACTCCACTCTAGCTAAACTAGAACTCCCCCTCCTGGCAGGAAACAGGACCAGCCCACACCTACCAAGAAGAGAGGAACAGGGTGGTTAATCCTGTCCCTGCAAACCATAGCATGTCATGCTGGGCATACATACATAACAATAGAAACCAACCAAACAGTTGCAGATACCTCCAGGTCTGCAGTACCGTACTACCATAGTGTTCAACTAATTCTACTACTATGGGTGAAAATTATGGTTCTGACTTGGCTATTTCTGGACTTTACTTCTCTCTATGCCCCTGGTTATCCTGTTGTCAGCCTTACTTTAGGCTATGCTTTTGGCCCTGGTACATTGTCATTGTCACCGTCATTCCAAGACTGCTCTCATCCTTCCTCGCGGGGAACATAGGGTGAAGAAAGTATAATCTCTTAGATTCTACACCCGGTTTAGCCTGCACCAATCAGATAATTGCTTAGAAGATCTACTGCTGCACAAGCATCGTGGTCACAATGTCCAAATTATGGTGGACGTAGTTGAGGCAAAAGCGTATTTGCTAATTGAAATGGACTCGATGAAAACATTTTCTTGGGTTGGGTTGTACTGGTGGCATGATGGCAATCGGCAAAGAATTTCCTAATTTCCCAATGCGAACATGGAAATGTCTGGTCTTGGCCACAATGTCTGGGGTCCACTTTAAGCCCCTTTCTGCATGGAACTGGATTGCTTTTACCTGACTCTACCCAATGTTGAAAATAGTACCTGTTTTTTTTGGTACAACGTCCAAGTAGGTACCAAGTAAGCCAATTCGGTCTCATGAGGGTCACGTGACCACACTCTTTATTAGTGATTGGCCAGAGAGACTCGTCTACTTGCTACATTGAGGGAGTAACATATCCACGTGGAAAACCAAAAACGAGTCGAGGCAAGTAGAGTACAGCTGGTACCGTACATTGGAAAAGTAGCTGTTGGCATGCAATAGTTGTTTCAAAATGAAAGCAATGTGGATGAAAATTACATGGGAACACATGGGGGCGACACTCGGCTTGATTAATAATTAGACTTGTGTCATCGACATATGGCACAAGATTGTTTACATAAAAAAAAATATGATAAAGAGTAGTTGAGCAATGTAGTGTAGTTGTGCAAGTCTGAACCTATATGTGCGCTCTATGGTATTGCTGTTACAAAGAGGCGTCGAAAGGAAAATAATTCAGTTGACGTAGGGGAGTAGAGGGATGGGCATGTGTGGATAGCATGAAGGAACGTGCCCCCATTCCATTATGGGAAGCCAGGCACATGGTTCTGCATTTTGACCAGCTTATCCTCCTCAAAGATTTCTGGTAATACAAGATAGAATTTTAATTTATGCATCATTCATCTGCATGGGATTTATATGCATGTCAGGCCATACCCTTAAAGTGGTTTTCTAGGAGTTCAGTATTCTCAATATCTGATTGGTGGGGTCTAACTCCTGGCACCCCTCTGATCAACTGTTTGAAGAGGCCTAGTGAAAACTGGAACCTCCATACACCATACCAAGCACACCGCCGTACAGTGTATAGTGGCTGTGCTTGGTATTGCAGTCCAGGCCCATTCACTTAAAGGGGTTGTCCGGGATCAACTTTTAAAAAAAAATACATGTTATCTCACCATTAATAGCTCATTCAAGGTCCCCCATGATGTATTTATGTATTTTAACTACTTCTCCAGGGCTCCGAAGGTCCCCCACTGATTGTTTACATCTGTGTGTACATGTACATAACTTCCTGCCACACTGCCTTGTGGGTCCCAGCGCAGCGCAGCATCGGGTGTCAGATAATCCGTTGGTGTAATAGAGGCCTTAGGGAAGGACTGTGATCTGTGACTACTCCTGAACCATAGTGCCTACAGGGAGTGTGCGGTAGTCTGAGACACACCCCCATCTCATCACTGGTTCAGGCTGCTGTTCTCTAGCTCCACCCCCCAGCTCTGCCTGTTGATATTGGCTGCTGAGCATAATCACAAGTCTATCACAAGTGCTTTGCGTTACAAACTACTAAACCATTAGTGTAAAAAATACTATCAGGTAATTTGCTATATATTTTTCAGGTTAAAAATATAGAGTAGACAACACAATAAGGCTACTTTCACACTCTTGTTTTGTGCAGATCCGTCATGGACGGATCAGTTCAGATAATACGTTCAGAACGGATCCGGTTGTATTATCTTTAACATTGCCAAGACGGATCCGTCTTGAACACCATTGAAAGTCAATGGAGGACGGATCCGTTTTCTATTGTGCCAGACTGTCAGTGAAAACAGATCCGTCCCCGTTGACTTACATTGTGTGCCAGGACGGATCCGTTTGGCTCAGTTTCGTCAGACGGACACCAAAACGCTGCAAAGCGGAATGGAGACTGAACTGATGCATTCTGAGCAGATCCTTTTCCAGTCAGAATGCATTACAATGCAAACTGATCCGTTTTGGACTGCTTGTGAGAGCCCTGAACGGATCTCACGAACGGAAAGCGAAAACGCGAGTGTGAAAGTAGACTAACTTAAAAGTAATATAAACTATATGTCAGTGGTAAGAGATGTGTAACCAGCACATGTTCCCACATAATCAGAGACCCTGGGAAGGGATTATTAGGAGTATTTCTGTCTACCGGTGAGAGATTATCAGCCGATAGTGCTGGATGGAAGACGCTTATAGACATAGGTGCAAGATAAATTTGTGCAGCAGCGAGTAGAGGGATGAAACGTAGAGTGATGCTTCAGATACTGCTCAATGGAAAGAAGATCTCATTCACTTCCAGACATCATCCTACACCAGAACATGAGTACAAGACTGATAAGGAGAAGGAAAAGCTCTCAAACAAAGTGATATTTTACACCTAATGGATGAACTTTGATGAGACTCAATCACCCAACTATATCCCAGCTAATCCTAATCATAGATTGGCCTCTGGCTCCATATGAAAAATTTGTGGACCCAACCTGAGGACCTCCCAAGATCCTAAATGGTCTAGTGAGGGACTCTTGCTCAGTGGTGCCCAAGTTACTATTCCATTCCTTTCTTGGTATATATGTTCAGCAGACATGTCCCTCCTTTTCTTTTAGGTGACAATCCACATTCGAGAAGATGGTTCAGTGTAGATGGAGAGATTTGCCAAGTGCTGTAACACATTCTTATCAATTCTCTCAGAGGCCCTCTTGGATGACAGGCTGTTTATTTGAGAGGTTGTAGATAAAATACTGCGGAAATGTGTCTATTAGGGTCCATTCACACGTCCGTGTGTGTTTTGCGGATCCACGGATCCGCGGATCCGCAAAACACGGACATCGGCGATGTGCGTTCCGCAATTTGCGGACCGCACATCGCCGGCACTCTCATAGAAAATGCCTTTTCTTGTCCGCAATTGCGGACAAGAATAGGACATGTTCTATTTTTTTCGGGAACGCAATTGCGGACCCGGAAGTGCAGATCCGCAATTGCGGACCCGGCCGGGACATCGTCTGTCCCCATTTAAACTAATGGGTCCGCAATTCCGTTCCGCAAAATGCGGAATGGAATTGCGGACGTGTGAATGGACCCTAAGGCTGGGTTTTCAGATCACAACCAAAACCCCTCCTACCATTAGCAGCCAATGGCCGCACGATTTTGAAGGTTATATCTGTTTTACTTTCCATGGTTTGTAAAACTAACTAGTAATGAGTTTGGTCCTGTTTTAATATAGTCAGGTATGTACAATGAGGGGTAATCCTCTATAGTCATCTTCTTGGTATGGTTCTTCATCAAGGTCATACTATAGAGGACGACCACATAGCTGCCATATGGCCCTGCCATGGTTGTTCTTATCCACTTTGTTATGACTGTCTTAGGGTCCTTTCACACTTGCGTTCTGAGGATCCGGCAGGCACTTCCGTCCTGCCGGATCCGTCAGAACGCAAGTCACCTGAAGCATTAGAAGACTGATCAGGATCCTGATCAGTCTTCGAATTGCTTTCAGGTTACTATGGCAGCCAGGACGCTACTAGCGTCCTGGTTGCCATAGTAGGGCGGGAGCGGGGAGCGGCATGCCATTCCGTACGGCTCCCGGGCGCTCTGAATGACGCCAGAGCGCCCCATGCGCATGGATCACGTGATCCATGCGATCACGTGATTCATGCACTGGGGCGCCCTGACGTCATCCTGGAGCGCCCCGGAGCCGCACGGAATGTAAGTATGCCGCTCCCCTGCTCCCTGCTACACTTTACCATGGCAACCAGGACTTTAGCGTCCTGGCTGCCATGGTAACCAGTCAGAAAAGCTAAATGTCGGATCCGGCAATGCGCCGAAACGACGTTTAGCTTAAGGTCGGATCCGGATTAATGCCTTTCAATGGGCATTAATTCCGGATCCGGCCTTGCGGCAAGTGTTCCGGATTTTTGGACGGAACAAAAAGCGCAGCATGCTGCGGTATTTGCTGCGTCCAAAAAACGTTCCGGTCCTGAACTGAAGTCATCCTGATGCATCCTGAACGGATTTCTCTCCATTCAGAATGCATGGGGATGATCCTGATCAGGATTTTTCCGGCATAGAGACCCGACGACGGATCTCTATGCCGGAAAAGAAGAACGCAGGTGTGAAAGGGGCCTTAGCATGCATTTTGACAGGCTGGGGAATTAGACCAAAGTTCATGAAAAGAAAATTAAAAGGGAAATCAAAAATGTGCCCTTCTCTCCCATCATCATTATTTAGGGTCCATTTGAATATTTTTAATAGGACACCCTCTTTTTATGTGTACCACTGGTCTGCAGTTGGTGGTATCCACCACCTACTCCCAAGCAGTGTAGGGGCCAAGTGCTGATGTCATTAGTAGAAATCCTTACCATGGACTGTATTTGTGAGTTATAACCTCCCTTCTGATCCTTAGCTGTGTAATGTGACAAACTCTCTGATCTCTAAGTGACACGGGGCAGAAAGTCAGTTAAATCTCTTTTCATTCCTATGAGATTCCTATGAGATGGACACTGAGGCTTCCATAGGAATACATAAAGAGCACACATAAGAAGTTGTGTTATTTTGACAGTCCGAGAGCAGAGGTTAAGAATGGAGGTTATAACTCACAAATACCATCACTGGCAAGAAAATGACCTTGACTACAGTTTATATCATGTACCGTTCTAACAGGTCACAGATTCCATAACTTGAACGAGAGCTGATAATCAGCAGCCAGAACCTTGTGCTTCCGACTCCATCGATTATATAGTTTCCGGAACAGGTGGCTGCCTGAAACAGCTAATTGGTGAAGGTACTGTTTGTTAAACCCACACTAACCTCATATTAATTACCTATCCTGCAAATCTAAGTACTGTAAAATCCTTTTAATGCTTTTGTGATATGGTCAATTTCCTCCTGAACTTTAATATCGAAGATATGAAGTACTCCCATAATTCTTGCACTCAGAATTGACCAAGTTTGTCCCACTTTTTTCTTGCATCTGCAGGCAGTTTAATGACGAATTGCCAACGACCATCCACTGCAGTCTTAAAATGTCAATGTTGTGATGACTGTGAACCTGTGTGCCAATTGTATATCTCCTCGTCCTCCTATGCGTCGATGGTGATGTTGTGGAGGTCTACCATTATTTCAGTGGTTTCTTGAATGTTAGGATAGGCAAGTGTGTCTCAAGCTGGCCATGCACCTTTTATAATGTGGTATCCTCTGGGTCCGTATTTTACTAATTTTGTGCAATAATGGCACATTTCATGTCAAAATAGACACAGTAGGATAGAGCAAAATGTATACTTTATTAATGTTTGTGTGGGTGCGACTTATTTTAAGCCGCTACCCAGACGCTTGTAAATATGAGGCTTGTGGTGTCAACAAACTGCATAATCAGGCATTGAAGGTGTGAAAAAGCGCAAGTATGATCTGTGATTGATGGGGGTGAAGGGGATAACATGCACAGAGGTCCATGTTAACACTCCTCATGTACAGTAGTCACACTGGGAGAGGAAGATCTAGCTCTCGCTCTTCTCTCTGCTGCCGTCAGCACATCCCCTTATTGCCCTCCTGTCCTTCTCCATTCAGGCTGAGATCATAGCTAGCAGAATAATCGTCTGTTTAAACCTGCTTTATCCCAGGTTGCATAGCAGGCAGAGATATGAGCCAGGTCTTGTTTTAAAACACAGTCCACTCCGAAGACCAGGATGGTGGTGCTAGCCACCACACACCCAGAAATAGAACCTTTAACAGGTCGAGAATGAGATGGGCGAGTATTACAGGTTTCTAATGGCTTTATCTATTTTAAAGCTTAGAATGTCAGCTTTAAAACAAGACCTAGCTTATACCTCTAGCTGCTATACAGCCTAAGATACAACAGGTTAAAGCAGTTCTCCCTCTTCAGCTGGCTTGGTCTACTACTGAAGGAAAAAATACTGTATGGCCAGCCCCCGCGATATTGTGGGCCCTGTAGCAACTGCTGTGGCTGCTATAGTAGTACTTTTGTCCCTGATTAGGGGAATTTGGAACCCATGTTAACCTGTATTGTTTATGCACAAATATTCTACAGTTGATATTTGTAGACATTGTATTTGTGAATGGCAGAGTGGATTTCGTTCCTTTCTTCAGCTTGGCTGGCATGTGTTACATTTCATCCCAACTGTACATGTAGTCATCATCGCAGCCAATAATACCACAGAATGATGAATGCCTGACGCTGAGCACCTGTTCAAAGTAAATCCTCATGAGTTTCCACTAAGACGAGCGTATAGCAAATCCGTGCCGGTACAATGCTCTAACCCGACACAGTGTAGACCTCTCTTTATTAAAACTTTAAACAAAAATGACTTTCCCCCTTTTTCGGTTTATTCCCTAGTGTTTACAGCGTTATGTGACAATATGACGATCACAAATATAATGCAATAAAATTCGTGCAGGGCCAAAGGTAATGCAGAGTGTGAAACTTAGTTATCTGGAATATCGTATGAGTTGTGTGATTTGGACAGTGCCCTTTTTTTTAATAAGGGTCCTTCAATGATACCTTAGTCATAGGATATGCTGCTGCTGTGACCCACAATGGCCATTTGCAATCTGTGGAGAAATCGTGCAGCAAGTGTTCAATTTCCCTACAGCACCAGCACAGTGGAAATTCAGTACTGCACAGTTCCTATTAAAATCAATGGGCTGTCTATGAGTATTATGTGGTTCTGCAGCAGCTAAGGTGTGTATTATGAGGTTGTGCAGCAGCTGACGTGTGTAATGTGATATTCAGCAGAATATGAGGTGTGTATTATGAGGTTCTGCAGCAGCTGAGGTGTGTATTATGATATTCAACAGAAGCTGAGGTGTGTATTATGAGGTTCAGCAGCAGCTGAGGTGTGCATTATGAGGATCTGCAGCACTGAGGTGTGTAATATGAGGTTCAGCAGCAAATGAGGTGTGTATTGTGAGGTTCTGCAGCAGCTGAGGTGTGTTATGATATTCAGCAGAAGCTGAGGTGTGTAATATGAGGTTCTGCATTAGCTGAGGTATGTATTATGAGGTCCTGCAGCAGCTGAGGTGTGTATTATGAGGTCCTGCAGCAGCTAAGGTTGGCATTATGAGGATCTGCAGCACCTGAGGTGTGTATTATGGGGTTCAGCAACACCTGAGGTGTGTATTGACATTCTGTAGCACCTGAGGTGTGTAATATGAGGTTCAGCAGCAGCTGAGGTGTGTATTATGACGTTCTGCAGCAGCTGAGGTGTGTATTATGAGGTTCAGCAGCAGCTGAGGTGTGTATTATGAGGTTCAGCAGCAGATGAGGTGTGTATTGTGGGGTTCTGCAGCAGCTGAGGATTGTATTATGATGTTCTGCAGCAGCTGAGGTGTGTATTATGAGGTTCTGCAGCAGCTGAGGCATGTATTATGAATTTCTGCATCAGCTGAGGTGTGTATTATGAGGTTCAGCAGCAGCTGAGGTTGGCATTATGAGGATCTGCATCAGCTAAGGTGTGTATTATGAGGTTCAGCAGCAGCTGAGGTTGGCATTATGAGGATCTGCAGCACTGAGGTGTGTATTATGAGGTTTAGCAACACCTGAGGTGTGTATTGACATTCTGTAGCACCCTAGGCGTGTATTATGACGTTCTGCAGCAGCTGAGGTGTGTATTATGACGTTCTGCAGCAGCTCAGGTGTTTATTATGAGATGATGCAGCAGCTGGGATGTATTATGAGGTTCTGCAGCAGCTGAGGCATGTATTATGAGGATCTGGCGCAGCTGAGGTTCTGCAGCAGCGGGGCACAAGAACTGTATGATGCATATTACGGTTATTTAAAAAAAACCTCTGCTAGGTAATGTCAGTCAGGGTTGGCAAAGTAGAAGGAACTTCCTATAAAAGGGATCTGTGACAGAAAGCAGGAAGAGATAAGCAGCGCCTGTGTAATGCCACTCATCTCTGTATAACCATCAGGGTCTGACATCAGAATGTGACTGTTATACAAATACCACTTACTGTCATGTCAATGGAATGTTTACTTATAATTAATTTTAATACATGAGGATTAAAGGAGCTTTTCTTTAAAATATATATCATACAGCACTTATAGGAAAGGGCTGCCAGGAACCAAAGTTCAGAGCAACGTATTTACCTTGTATAGCCTTGGAAAACCCACCAAACATAACTGATATATCACAGCCTGGCCGAGACCCAGAGGCCTCAAAAGAAGAGAAGTGGTGCATAGAAGAGCACAATGGGGGAATGTATTAAGCTAAAAACGCCCGAATTTTGGCTCAATTTGCATGATAAGAACTGGCAACCATGCCATGAACCTCACTTATTAAAGGGGGTTGCCCCATCTGGACTTTTATGTCCTATCCACAGAATATGCTATAAATATACATCAGGTGAGGGTCCCACCACCTTCTTGAGATAGGAGCAGGTCTCAGAGGTGGGATTAGCACTTATTGGACATCTATGGAATAACCTCTGGATATGCCATAAATGTCCACATGCGAATTCGACTTTTAGACGCTTTTTGCACCTCGCTTGACAAACGGGTGGCTTAGCAGGAAAGGCATTTTTTCCAGGTGCACCAAAAATTTTGCTGCAAAGTAAGCAAACCAGTAGGTGCCGTAAAGTGTCTATGATGCGCTAGATTTACCATACAGCATGAGCCACTGGGATAAATCTGGGGCATCTTTAGACTGGATTAGTAAATCTGTCCCAATGAGCCCTGGTTATTTAGTAATATAGAACATTTTTTTAAAGGGTTGAATTTTTTTAAAAAATTTTTTATTTTTTTAAAGGGGTTTACCATTTCCTTGGGATAAAGTTATCCCATAAAAAATATTCTACCGTTTTTAAATTCGCACCTGGAGCTGAATCCATTTGAAATTGTATGTAATAAAAAATTGATTACGGTTACTGAGTTATTCACAGAAATTTGTCTGTATAGCGCCACCTGCTGTTCACTCTTTTTGCAATTTCTCTGTCCTGCTCACTGACACGGAAAGTTCTTTCCTTCAACTGCCACCAGCTGCAGCAGAAAGGACCCCCTTCCCCTGAGAAAGGACACCCCTCCTAAGCGGCCAGCTTGAAATACATCTTGCACATGGGTAGGCAACCTCCGGCACTCCAGGTGTTGTGAAACTACAACTCCCAGCATGCACACTTGCTCTGCTTTCACAGAAATGCATGGAGCATGCTGGGAATTGTAGTTTCACAACAACCGGAGTGCCGAAGGTTGCTGGCCCCTGATCTAGCAGAACAATTGGAGCAATGGATGGGGAGATCTCTGGATGCATGAGAGGGACCGGGCTGGTTCTAGCTTTGTAAGAAAGAGGTTGTCATGTACTAGATTAGGTAGGATTTTCACTTTTTACATTATTTATG
Organism: Bufotes viridis; assembly: GCA_033119425.1. Lineage (NCBI taxonomy): Eukaryota > Metazoa > Chordata > Amphibia > Anura > Bufonidae > Bufotes > Bufotes viridis. Next base: position 19,626,740 of record CM065599.1, read on the forward strand.
GGATACCCCCCTTTAAGCGATACAGTCACAAGTACAATTAAATGTCAAAATCAATATCTGTAGCTTTAAAAAAAAAAAATACAAAAATTAAAACAAACAAAAAAATTCTCCTAGGCAGGTACAGACAAAACACTACTGGGAATCACCTTCTCATGACTCACTTATATAGAATGAGGCAAATTCATACATGTGTACGGATATGTGTACATGCGTGTGGGCAATAAACATTCCTGAAAAAAAAAGTTTCTTTTGTGAATATTTTACTAATGTGACACCACAGCATGCTCTTGATGTAGAAGGCAGTCGATGGTGTAGAAACATTCCTAAAAGGAATACCTGGTCTGCACTTTTTTTATCAGAATACAGCGGGGAATTGCTTAAATTGCAATTACCTGGTATGATATTACTTGTATTTCTCCCAATAGATAGGAAAGGGATCTAAATGTAATAAAGGGCTATTAGGATCATATGGGTTATTTTTTAGGTTGCATAAAACCCGTCTCTAGGCCTGTCACTACTTGCAGGTTTGCAGGGCATCCATGGACAGTCTGAAATACCCTACAGACTTGCTAGTGTATTCACCACCAGTACTAAAACAGTCATGACTGATCAAGTGGTTTTTTTGTAACACATACCCTATGGACATCATAGAGGTTGCTCCTCGCTCAAAATCCCCCCGAACTAGAACAACGGCTCTTAATCTAGTGGACTACAAACCTGATTGCATGTAATACTAAATTTCCCCTATAGTGGCCACTGCAGGGGAAATGAAAAGCTAACTGCTATTTCCCCCAGCAAAATTAGGTGATCGCCAAAGCAGCTCTCATATTAAAGGGCGTTTCCGGTATTAAGATATTGATGACTTGTAAAATAGGTCATCAATATCAGGTCAGTGGGTGGTCTGACACCCCGAACACCCAGTGATCAGCTGTTTGGTGATGGAAACTATACAGAGGATGAAAGGCTCCGTTCGACGACTGCAATACCCTGCCACAGACAATACATAGTTGGCAGATACTTTTTCCTCCTCCTCTAGACACTGTGTAGCTACCCAAAACAGCGGATCAGTGGAGGTGTCGGTCTATGCTGAGGATGGACCATCAATATATAAGTACCAGAAAACCCCTTTAAAGGGTCTGGAAATGGAACAATACCGTGTTTTTCTCTCCATAAGATGCACTTTTTTTCCCCCAAAGTTGGGGGGGAAATAGCAGTGTGTCTTATGGAGCAAATACTAGTACACAGAAGGACTGGGGAGCAGTGAATACAGCGCTTCTCGTGCTGGCTGTACTCACCACTCCCTGGTCTTCTCTGGGATTCGTGCTGCACATTCCTGACTGCGCACAGCGTCAGGTCACAGTGCAGCAAAGCGCCCAGAGAAGACAAGGAAGCGGTAAGTGCAGGAAAAGCCACTAGATCTTCAGAGTGGTGGCGTTGTCTGGAGCATTAGAGTTAAGTTATATGTCTGACCTGAGGTCTAATGAGAAATGGGGGACAGATAGGTCTAATGAGGAATGGGAGGTCTGATTTGAGGCCTAATCTGAGGTCTGATGGGGTCTGATCTCAAATGAGGATCTAATGAGGAATGGGGATCTGATTTGTGGGTCGGATGAAGATTGTGGGTCTTTTTGGGGGTCTGATGAAGATTAGGGTTCTGATCTCCGATATGATGAAAAATATTTTTTTCTTATTTTCTTCCTCTAAAAACCTAGGTGCTTCTATGTATATTGACTATTTAAATCTTAAACTGGATGTCATATATAAGTCAGTAGTCATAGGTGATGTTTACTTGCCATTTATTTTACTCATACTTTGCTCCTTGCAAGCTTTTTGGCCCTATTCCATTATGGCTCAACTGTGATAAGTGACTACAGCATAGCTACAGTGTCTACAAGAAGTCTGAGGTAGTCTGAGACACCCCCCCCCCCCCTGTCTCATCATTGGTCCAGACTGCTGCTCCCTCCCCTTGCTGCTCTGTCTCCTCACATTGGCTGTTGTGTATAAGTACAAGCCCAGGAAATCAGTGCAAGCGCAGAATGACTATAACACACAGTCTATGAAACCACCAGTGAGACAAGAATTATCAGGCTTGTCTATGGGTACTGTATACCATCAGCATAACTTTTATAAGATGTATGACGTGTCAGTTTCCAGGTTCTGCCAGATTCACCTTAAAAATGACAGTATGACTTGTTCCAACAACTATTACCAGGAGATTTTCTTCCAGATCTGCAACATGGAATTTTCAAGAATAACATCATAGAGATTCCTGCTCATCTTTAGACAGGTATTTTCTACGCTCCATCACCTCGTGCCTAAGATAAAAGGAGGTTACATTACCTTTGTTGTGATAGCTAGATTTCTTGATTTTGCAAGTGTATTCTCAAGCATTACATTCCTATTGTGGTGGCACCAAAGGTGCAAACTGAAGCTCCTGGGGCTCCCACCTTCCATGTGCCATTTATAATACTGGTCTCTTCTATCGAGGTAGCAGAGGGACTAGTGAGACTAATGAATGGGACATCTTTGGCCTAGAAGGGGCAGCAGCGCTCACTGGAGAGCCGCCACCTCTTTCAACAGCTGATTGGCAGGAATTGCGGGTGTTGGACCCCCACCGATCAGATATTGATGACTTGAATGGGTCTAAGATCTGCAAGATACGGTAAAAGGTAGAACATGTCCTATCTTTTGCAGAGTGGAGGCACGGGTCCGAAAGCACACGGAAGTGTTTCCATGGGCTTCTGATCCATACCTCCGTTCCGCAAAAGATAGGACATGTTCTATCTTTTGCCGTATCTTGTGGATTGCAGACCCATTCAAGTCAGTGGGTCTGCATCCAGAAACGGAGTGCACGCAGCTGGTGACCAATGGATGGCGGACCACACTTTTTCGGTCCACATCACAGACACGAAGCACCGATGTTTGTCTAAATGGACCCTTAGTATGAAGATTTATTTTTCAGGAGGTAGGCGGAAGGCATTAGATAGAAAATACCATATTTTTTGCTGTATAAGACGCACCCAATGATAAGACGCACACAGCCCTTTTCTTTCAGACCCCCATTAGACCTCAGATCAGCCCTTTTCTTTTCGACCCCATTAAACCTCAGATCAGCCCTTTTTTTTAGACCCCATCAGACCTCAGATCAGCCCTTTTCTTTCAGACCCCATCAGACTAAAATAAAGAAAACTTCCTTACCTCTTCTGCGCTGCGGTTCCACTCCAGGTCCGGCGTCGCAATCCCCTGTCTTCTCTGGCCCGCACTGCACTGTCACCTGACTGCGTGCATCATCAGGTCATAGTGTGCGCACTACGTCCTGACACTGTACGGGGTCAGGACAGTGGCGGCAGGCCCCAGCAAGAAGACCAGGGAGGGTGAGTTTCGGAAGCGCTTGGAGTGCTTCTTCCCCGCTCCCGGCACCTAATGCATACTAATGAGCGCTTCCATTACTAGTACATGCTTTATAAGACACACGGCCATTTTCCCCCTACTTTTTTTTTGGGGGGGGGGGGGGCAAAAAATACGGTAATTTTTATCACTCGAAAAACCTTTTAGGGTACAGCGACACTGCAACTGGTGCAACGATTCCATTCATTTCTATGGGATCACCGCTACTCTGCAATCCTGGCCATGACCAGTGTCACTGTGTAGCCCTACCCTTAAAGTTGAAGTGACAGCATCACAGCAAAAAAAATTCACGTGAGAATGGATACAGGACCCCTATCTATATGAAGTTTTTTTCCATTGATCATTCTCTGGCCTGTGCGCTCTGCTTCGCAGCTCGGCAGCTGAAATTATGTCACCACATCTCCGTGCTGCTAGGAAAAGCATGATGTGTCCCCTTCATGGGGGCAATGGGTCCAGGTGAGTATTACTTCCTTAATTTTATTAACACTTAAGGGCTTTACTACTGTAAGGGTAGCACTATGAACAGCACTACTGTAAGGGGGGCACTACGGGAGCATAACTACTGTGTGGGGGCGCTAAGAGGCTGGATGGTATTGGGCAGTTACAGTATAGGCGTGGCATGGAGTGTAATAAAAATTGCTGCTTCACGTACAGCATGCCACTGCCATTGTCCATCTTTGGGATTTTTAAAAGTTAGTATGTACGGATAAAGCCCAGTTACATGGGTCGATGATTACATGAGGGGACAAATGTTTGCCTGACCATGTCCGGTGACTGTGCATACAGAGATAGCCATCAATCACTGATAACACCACCCACTGGACTCCTAAGCATGGATTTCAATCAGTAAATTGCAAGTAAATTTATACAGAATTTTTTTCCACAAAATTAGATATCGATCTGGTCATCTTATCCTGGTCTATAACATCACTCAGGTAGATTGGACGTCGTTTTCACTGTGACATGTTCGGTTTAAAAAGTTTGGATTACTTCCCTGAGGTCCAGTGGTTCTATAGAACTGAGTTTATCACCACAGACTCCTATAATCTAATTTCATCCATTAGAACCATGGGGGGGCTCTGGATGTTGCAGCCATAATATGAACGCTGACGTGGTCATACCACATTCATCTAAAATAGCCTTAAAAGAAGTTCTGATGGAAAATGGTTCCTCAGAAGGTCTTGGGTGAATTCATTTAAAAGTGTATTTTATCTGCATAATATATTTCCATTTGGTTCTCCTATTGAAATATTTTTGGAATATTTTTAGCAATGGTCCATGGATCAACATTTTGTTACTACTAAGGGTCCATTCACACGTCCGCAATTCCGATCCGCATTTTGCGGAACGGAATTGCGGACCCATTAGTTTCAATGGGGACAGACGATGTCCCGGCCGGGTCCGCAATTGCGGATCCGCACTTCCGGGTCCGCAATTGCGTTCCCGAAAAAAATAGAACATGTCCTATTCTTGTCCGCAATTGCGGACAAGAAAAGGCATTTTCTATGAAAGTGCCGGCGATGTGCGGTCCGCAAATTGCGGAACGCACATCGCCGATGTCCGTGTTTTGCGGATCCGCAAAACACACACGGACGTGTGAATGGACCCTAATGTGTAGAGAAGTCAGTGCAATGTGTCGAGAGACTCTATTTTAGGGTCTAACCCTCAGCATACCCATCCTTCTACTTACCCAGATGATTTACTCCAAGAAGTAACCCTTGACTTAATTTTGTACAGAAGTCCACAAGTTGGTAAGAGCAGCTGCAATGTTGTGGTAACGAAATCACCAAGGTTGTGTCTGGATTTAGAAGTACATGATGACAGGATAAAGGTCACTGGAATAACCTGAATTCTTCTATTTACCTTCCAGGCTTTTGCCTTGAACTTCAATGGAAGTTGCCGGAGTTCTTCTTCATTGACATTTTTAGTTGCCTTTCAACTTCTTGGTAGTAAAAAGTTGCATTTTTTTTTGTTGCAAATATTTAAGGGTAGCTAGTCCTTTTCTTGGACCCAGGACAGAGATTTCACTTGCTGACCTAACCCTGTATCTCAGGGCTGGCCAACCTGCGGCTCTCCAGCTGTTGCAAAACCAACTCCCAGCATGCCCAGACAGCCTACAGCTATCAGCCTACAGCAGGGCATGGTGGGAATTGTAGGTTTACAACAGCCTGAGAGCCGCAAGTTGGCCAACCCTGCTGTATCTATACCAATAAATAGTGGCTTGTTGATGCCTCCTCCCTGGCTCTTTAGTGTCCTATAAAATCTGATTGGGAGCACTAGTCTGATTCAGAGAGCATTGTAACATTTTCTTTTCATGCTTCAAGGGGAGCTCCAGAAGCATTAAAAAGACCCCCTTACTCAAGAAGAAAAATACAAGTTAACTAGAAAACAAATAGAACACTTACCTGGTGACCTCCTTAACATCTTTAGCCACAAATCCACCAATTCCCAAGCTCCTCGTCTGTCACCCAAAATGGCTACACCGCTTCTCCTGCTGCCCTCGCATTGGCCAGCACTGCTTACACGAACAGTGCTGGCCAATCCAAGAGCAGGGCTGGACAAACATGAAGTGTCTTCCAAAGTGGCTACCAAATGCACAATGTGCCTCGAGTATTCTGAAAAGCAGTGTGGCCATTTTGGATGGCATTAAAGAAGCCTGGAAATCAGTAGACCTGCAGCTGAAAAGAAGAAAAAGAGATCACCATGTAAGTTTTCTGTTCATTCCACAGATTTTTTATTTTTTTTAAAAAAATTTCTTGAATCAGAGGGTCGCTTTAAGTGTTTTATATATGGAGCAGAATGAGTTTAAAAAAAATAAATAAATAAAGAGGGGGTATTACTCACTAATTCCCCACCATTACCATTCCGATGCTTGCTGGGTGCCCTCTGGTCTCTACTTGGTGGTCTCAGATCAACACTCAAGAAATGGCAGGAGATGCCTGCTCAGCTAATCACCAGTTGCAGTGTTGCCCGCCCTTCACCAGCGGTGTCTGAGCAAGCATCTGCAGGCTTCTTCTGTGTGATGATTCGGGATCAGGAAGTGGAGACCAGCGGGGATCGGTAAACGTCAGTGAGGGGGATGGGAGAGATGAGTAATGCTTCTTTTTTGTAACCCATTCTTCCTCATAAAAGTACCCATATAATGGTTGTCAATATTGTAGTGCTACATAATTGCTCCCTAATTGTACACAGGCCTTTCCAATCCCCTATATATTGGGTTATGAAAGTAGCACAAGGTTTCTTTGGCATAACTGATCTTCACTGCCTTGTCTTTCCAGTGACCCTTTTATTGTTGACCCATGTGAGGTACCATCATCTTCCCGAAATAGTATACACTGCATTACTTCCATGTGTACTGCCTCCTCTTGAATAACTGGCTTGGAAAGGAAATACATGAAGTCCTGAGAAAACTTCAAAGCGCTAATTATCTTGCGGTTTCTAAGTAATCGGAATCTGGCTTTCTCTCGCACAAAGCTTGACGTTATAGCCTACTGGTTTTATGCAGCGCGTGGCATGTAGTTACCTGTATGCAGAGGTTATAATGAAGGCATTTAGTCACCGCTTTGCAATGGCTCAACTATTAATGGTTATTACAGTGTTTTCTAGGCTGAGATTTTGGTACAAGATGTAGCATGCTTATGTGAGGACACAATGATTCTTTTAAAGGCATGGCTAGCTACGGTAACATAACTAACAATATGTGCCGCAGTACAGTTGTACCAGGAAAATGTGTATACAGGAATTAAAGGGGTATTTAGGTTGTTAGAAGTTAGCTCCTATCCACTATTACAGTGTTTCCCAACTAGTGTGCCTCCAGCTGTTGCAAAACTACAACTCCCAGCATGCCCGGACAGCCTTTTGCTGTGCGGGCATGCTGGGAGTTGTAGTTTTGCAACAGCTGGAGGCACACTGGTTGGGAAACACTGCACTATTAGATCCATGGGGGTTCATCCACTTGGACTCCCACCGATCATGAGACTCCCCTACGAAATGAACGGAGTGGGAGGTCGGATGTGCGAACTGCTGCTTCATTCATCTCTATGGGAGTTCTAGAAATAGCTGAGCGCTGTACTTAGCTACCTCTGGAACTCCTATATCGATGAATGCAGTGCCAGGAGCAGCCTTTTATTCGGGGAGGATAAAAGGGGTACAGGGTCTCAGGTCTCATGATCGGTGGAGGACCCAGCAATAGGACCCCCACCAATATAATAGTTATTCCCCATCCTGTAGATGGGAAATAGCAGAATACCTCTTTAAGTTTTCATTCAAGTCCACTTCATACACAGAAAGAAATTGTGTCCAAAAGGCTGTGCCACATAAGGCAACCCTCCAGACTACAGCTCATTATGCAGTGAGCCTCTGAGGAGTCGGAGCAGTGTATGGGAGGGGTAGTGGCCTTATGATGTGTCACAGTGTACTCCCACAGGCCATCGCTTCCTAGGGTCAGAGAAGTGAAGGAGGAACACCCTATATTCCCTCTGGGAACTCCCTGTAGCTAGGGCTCCTGCCCAATAGTAGTTTGGGGGTGCCCTTGATGTTAACTGTCTGTGTGGGAGAAAGACAGGGCTTATGGTGGAAATGCAGTGGCCAGCATCAGGCGAGTCAGAGACCAGGTCAGATTGAACTGTGTGCACAATAGAAGTTGTAGTACATCCAGCAGTTATCTGCACACAGTACATATTCCTCCCAGATGTCCAAGCATGAGCTTGGTGGTTCGTTGCAGCAATGGCCCTTTTAGTTTCTCCTTCTCTTGCTAAAGTCCTTGTCATAGCTCTGGCTAGTAACTACAATCTGCAACCGTGGCTGTAGTGTCCACTATTCTGTGATGCATAGGGTGTCTTAACTTGTTTCCCTTTTTCAGCAGCAGGGTCTGGAATGCTTTAAGCTGGGTTAGCTTGCTGACTCTCTCTCTCTTCTCTCTTGCTATTGCCATGCAAATCATCCTTCTTCTTGCTCTCTTTCATCTCCTGGATGGATGTGATGGAACTCCAGGGCTTGGTGCTGCAGTCTGGAGGAGAGGAACACATAAAGGCTGCTCCCTACCTCCTCCTGCTCTACAGCTAGACTGAATGGAATATTCTGGAACTAGGGGGTGGAGCCAGCCCACACCTTAAGCTTCAGAGAGGGCTGGGCCAAGATAGTTTATTCTAGCCATGCCTGGCTCATGCTGGAACATACTGAGTGTACAGTACATTACAATAGCATTACGAACATTACATATCAAACCATACTTTGCCGATACTCCCAGATCTGAGGTACTGCAATTGCCTTAATTAAATGTGTGTCAGTCACCTGATCATCTTATTTTAGTGCACTGGAAAAATCTGTACTTTATAACTTTTCTGCCCTTGCTGTAATAGGAATCATCTCTCCCAGCACTGATATCCTGCTGTGCCTGTGATAGCCAGTCTCAGCAGGCGGAGCTGCATGGGTCGGTAGAGAGAAGCAACCTGAACCAATGATGAGACAGGGGGTGTGTCCCAGACTACCTCAGACTCCCTGTAGTCAGTGTAGCTAAAATTGTAGTCACAGAGTGCCAGCCAATCGGATGCAGATGATGTCATGCAGGTTACATGACTCATGACTCATGGTGCATCAAGTGACCTGCAGGGCAGGCTATTTAAACATGCAGCTGTCAGGGTTAGACTGGCCCACCAGAGTACCAGAGGATCCTCTGGTGGGCCCACGCTCTGATAATAGTGGTCCTCTAATAAAACAGGACTCTTAAGGTCATGTAGGCCCAGAGGGTGGGCCTTCAGAATAATTTCCTCTGGTGGGTCCAACGCTAGTCACTATATCTATAACCATTAGCTGCATTATATAAAAAAATGAATTTTGGTCTCTTAGGATCACAGAAATGGAGCCGGTGGACTGAATAGTCATGGTTGCCCGTCTGTAAAAATGTCCATTATGGCTTGATTGACATCCCTGTGGTAGGGTTCCATCATCACAAGCCATTAAAAATCCTGTGCATGCGCCATTGCTTTCTGGTTCTCACGCATGCATAGTGAGGCTAGGTGTACTTGAATTGGCTTCACTGTGAAGTCAACGCAAGTAGACAGTTAAGCGGAGGAAGCCAATGAACACTCAACCTCAATGCGCATGCCTGAGAACTAAAGGTAGTGGTGCATGCGCAGAATTTTGAATGGTTTGTTATGATGTAACCCTGCCTCAGGGATGTCGGTCAATCCAGAATAGGTGCGTTAAGGGATTAGACCCGTTACTATTTCGAAGACGCTAATTTGTACACAGCTCATGCGGTGATCATAGTTCATCCTTTTCGTAATGCAGGTACATATTTCCACATACAGGGACATGTTTGGAAAGATATTCAACCACACTGTAAGGCAGTGGTGGCACCTTATGTGGCAAATGCTACTGACAGGTCCCCTTTAATCATCTATATACAGTTGTGTTCAAAATTATTCAACCCCCACTGAAATTGAGTGTTTTGGCCAGTTTGACATTAATTTTGATCATTTCAGTCATCTTGTTTACAATTAAATCAAAGAGGCCCTTGTAAGTCAGACAAATATAACATAACATTTATAATGAAATAGCCACAAATGTCTTTTCTGTGCTCACATCATTATCAGTTTTATTCAACCCCCAAGTGACATTCAATCTTAGTACTTAGTACAACATCCTTTTCCAGTTATAACAGCTTTTAAACGTGAAGCATAGCTTGACACAAGTGTCTTGCAGCGATCTACGGGTATCTTCGCCCATTCTTCATGGGCAAAAGCCTCCAGTTCAGTCACATTCTTAGGCTTGCGCGCTGCAACTGCTTTCTTTAAGTCCCACCAGAGGTTCTCAATCGGATTTAAGTCTGGTGACTGCGATGGCCACTTCAAAATGTTCCAGCCTTTAATCTGCAACCATGCTCTAGTGGACTTGGAGGTATGCTTGGGATCATTGTCCTGTTGAAAGGTTCAACGTCTCCCAAGCCTCAGGTTTGTGACGGACTGCATCACATTTTCATCCAATATCTCCTGGTACTGAAGAGAATTCATGGTACCTTGCACACGCTGAAGCTTCCCTGTACCTGTAGAAGCAAAACAGCCCCAAAGCATGATTGACCCCCCGCCATGCTTCACAGTAGGCAAGGTGTTCTTTTCTTCATAGGCCTCTTCCAAACATAGCGTTGATCCATGGGCCCAAACAGTTCTAATTTTGTTTCATCAGTCCACAGAACACTTTTGTGGTTTGTCCACATGACTTTTGGCATACTGCAGTCGACTCTTCTTATTCTTTGGAGACAGCAAGGGGGTGCGCCTGGGAGTTCTGGCATGGAGGCCTTCATTATGCAGTGTGCGCCTTATTGTCTGAGCTGAAACTTCAGTACCCGCATCTGACAAATCTTTTTTCAGTTCCTCAGCAGTCACACGGGGACTTTTCTCCACTCTGCGCTTCAGGTAGCGCACAGCAGTCGAAGTCAGCATCTTCTTTCTGCCACGACCAGGTAGCGTTTCAACAGTGCCCTTTGCCTTGAATTTGCGAATGATACTTCCTATGGTGTCTCTTGGTATGTTTAACATCTTTGCAATCTTCTTATAGCCATGGCCCTTCCTGTGAAGAGAAATCACCTCTTCTCTTGTCTTCCTGGACCATTCTCTTGACTTCACCATGTCTGTAAACACACCAGTAAATGTCTAGAAGGAGCCGAGTATCACAGTCATTTTACATCTGCCTAATTGGGGCTTATTCTGTTTGATTGCTGCTCCTTGACATCCAGAGGTGTTTTCAACACCTGATCGGAAACACTTGAATGAACCTCTGTTCTTAAGAGTGGTCGTCTTTGAGGGGTTGAATAATTGTGTCAATGAAGAAATCACAAAAGAAACATTTAATACTGTATTACAAAAACAATTGATGTAATTTTAGTTGCATTTGGTTCTTTAAAAAGTCCTTGTAAGATTTCATTCTGAACACAATTACAAATGTACACTGAATTCCCTAAAACCCTTTACAGCATTGGGGGTTGAATAATTTTGAACACAACTGTAGCTGTCCCCAAGGTTTTTCCTATAAAGCGGTGCGTTATAACCCGTCCATTCTGGCTTGATTGACATCCCTGTGGTAGGGTTCCATCATCACCATTGCTCTTCTCTCGCTCTTCTTACAGCACTACATGTGACATTTAAGTCTTACACGCCTATTCTACGAAGCCAGGCTATATCATGTGTTCTTTTCATGATGTTCTAAAACTTGTAAGATTTAGCCTCCATCCATGTTCCTGAATATTGTATTACCATGAATCAACTTTGCGTCTCTCTTATATAAATCAAGAATAATGTATTTACAGCTGAAGGTCTGCTTACCCTGCAAATGCACAGAGTCGATTTTCCAGCTCTGTTCTTTGCAGTCTATTGACCACAAATGGTGCTGTAAATCACTTAAGCCCATTTTCCCTGCATTGCGCAGTAACTGTATTTGTCAGTTCATCATTTCCTGTCCACAGGAGCAAAATCCTAAAGTCATCATCTTATTAATCGCTTATAATCTTGGTCTCTATTTATATCTGCCACGGTCACCCTCTTATTCATACACTGTATTTATCTGACTTTAGCCTTTCCAGAGTTATATGTTATGGCAATAAGTAATGATGCCCCTAGACATACAATACTTGAGATTGGAGGGGTTACGCATTAATAACCTCTGTCAATAAGCTGGCAACAAAGAGTTGGAGGACCTTTCTTGTCCTTGAGCTCCAAGATGGCCCATTTATTTCAAGGAGTAGCATGTAATTATTCTTTTCCCCTGAGGAGGCACTGCAGGAGAACTAAACACTTGCTTATTGAGACTGGAGGGGGTACTCGTTAATAACCTCAATCAATAAGCTGGCAACAAAGAGTTGGAGGACCCTTCCTGTCCGTGATCTCCAAGATGGCCCATTGATTTAAATGAGTATAATGTAATTTTTCTTTTCCTCTGAGGAGGCACTGCAGGAGAACTAAACACTTGCTTCCAGTTGCCTTAGTAATCAAAAGACAAGGGCTATTGCCCACTAATGACATCTTCTGCTCTGTTGATATCCAATGTAGTTTTCCAGATTAGTAGATTAGTGGTTTTAAAGACTGGCAACCACTTTAAGATATTCAAATTAGCTCTTTTTAGAAAAAGAAAAGAAAGCTGAGCCTTTGATGCTACCAGATGTAAGGTAACTATCCTATAAGTCAATGCTCAACCCTTTAAATAGGCCTCGAAGCATAACTTGGATAATGGCTAAGCCAGCATCTGATCTGCAGACAGCTGTTTCGGAGTGAGTAACCCTCATCTGTGCAGAGCAGAGAAAACTGGCTAAACTGGATGAAGAAGGGGAGGGTGCTATTTCCCTGTATGGAGGCCACCTAATAGGTATAAGGAGTCTTATAGACCAGGTAATGTTCCTCTGGATTCTGGGGAAAAATAAAAGCCAACTAGATCTCTTTCCAAAAATAAAGTGGAGCCTCTGATGCCACCTTGTAAAGTAGCTATCTTATAATTCAATGTGTAGTGCCCCAGACCTGTATATGTATATTACTGTTTTCTTCTGGCCTTAGTTCCCTCCAAGGAATAGTTGGTAAAGCTTGGCAAGGAATAGGGCTAACCACCCTGTTTCTGTATGTGTGGGCTGGACCTGCTCCCTGCCAAGAGGGTAGTTCCTGTGTAGCCACAGAGAGGAGAGGAAGTACAGTACAGAGCTCCTGCTCCTGTTACATGATTCTTCAGAGAGAACTGCTCCCATTGCCCCGAAGTAAAGCCTTGAGATTTCAGACAGCAGTGTGAACTGCTACCATCAGAAACTAAAGACACTGCTGCTAGGTGTGGAATTGCAGCCAAGCCACCTATCACCAACATACCACTAGGACATTATTACCTAATTGCAGAATTGCCACCATCCAACTTGTCTCCATATCCTTACTGGTGCCAGAGAAAAATTGTGCTTAAAGCCTGCTGCTACTGTATATATTTAAAAGACTTTGGTATGTTTAACTGTGGCCTCCCTCTTCAGTACTAGGGATGAGCGAATTTCATATTTTTAAATTCATTTTCGCTTCGTGTTGTGGTATTTACTGAATTGCGTTATGGATTCCGTTACCACAGACCCTAACGCAATTCCTTGATGGAATGTATAACTGAATGCCTTTAGAGGCATTTCAATATTCATTCCGTCATAATAAAAGTCTATGGGTTGCAAAACGGATCCGTCCCATTTCCGTTATGCAGTAGAGGACTCCAGCATAACGGAAATAGGACGGATCCATTATGCAGCCCATAGACTTCTATTATGACGGAATGAATAATGAAATGCCTCTAAAGGCATTCAGTTATACATTCCGTCAAGGAATTGCGTTAGGGTCTGTGGTAATGGAATCCATAACGCAATTCAGTAAATACCACAACACGAAGCGGAAACGAATTCCAAAATATGAAATTTGCTCATTCCTATTCAGTACTATAATTCCACTGCATCCCCAGGAAACAACGGCCTGAGGGAGTACACAGTGGCGCAACACTTCATCAGGGCCACTGCCACTCCCACGCTCTACATCGGCTCCTCAATGGGTCACTGCAAAAGATCAACCTTTTCCAGAATCTTCAAGGTCTGTTTATAAGGTCAAGCATTGACTGACTGATTGATTACCTGACATCTGGTGCTATCAGAGACTCAGCTTTCTTTTTGAAAAGAGAGCTAATTTGCATGTCTTTTCCCAGAAACCAGAGAAGCAGTTTCTGGCCTTTAAGGCTCCTCACACCTACTAGGTGCTCTCCATAAAGATAAATGTCACCCCCCCCCCCCCAAATCCTAAAGAAGGCCTTTTACCCAATTAAGCCAGTTCTCTGCTCTGCACTGATGAGGGACAATCATCCTGAAAAAGCTGTCTGCAGATTAGGTACTGGTTTAGCTATTATCCATTATGCTTCAAGGCCTGTTTAAAAGGTTGAGCATTTACTTATAGGATATCTACTAACATCTGGCGGCATCAGAGGGTCAGCTCTACAAGGGGCCATCCATAAGGAAAAATAGTACTTCTCGAATCCTTATGCACTGGAAATGTTGTTACTTTCCTTCCCCTAATCTTGGAAGTTGAAAAGTGGCCTACTTAGCAAGAGCCAACAATAAGCCCAGTGAACTGTAAACTGTACTGTATCCTAGGGCATAGTGGAATACCAAGATTTAAAAAAAAATGGGCACTTACCTTTTCTCTTTTTTTTTTTTTTTACCATGTAATTTTGGAATATGGACTGCTATCAGGGATGTGAATATCCGGTGGAGTTAAGTGCCATGACAAGTAACATAAGAAGTACAGTATCAGGGTTAGATAACTTCTTTGTTTGCTTTGGAAAAATGACACCTTAGTGGTGACCTAATTACTACAGCCGGCAGCAATGCAAACTGCATGGTATCTAGGAAAAAGACCGCTTTAAAGAACAGTCCAGCTGGATTTCTTCACCATTGTAAGGCATGGTGGTCATTCGCACATTGCTTTAATATAATAGGGGATAGGGTGCATTTTTATTTACCCTTTGTACTGAGACTTTCCGGAACTGTTCTGCTGCGCAGTCTCCAGAGGGAACCTGGGGGATAGGCACCTGCTAAAGTTAGGAAGTTCCTATGGATGATACGCTGAGCAATATGCATTCATACGTACTATAATGGGTATATGTTTCTCACAATGCTGTAGGTGTGCTAGAGGAGGGCTGCAGAAGGTACCTGATGGTTTTAGATGCTCGCTGCAATTTTCTGTTTTGTTGTATGAGTAGAAAACCAGAGATGTAACTTTAGGCTAAAATCTGTAATGAGGTCCTCCCCTAACATGCCAATACTAGTGTCTTCTTATTTGGCAAAGGGACCTTTGCAGGGGCGTAGCTAATGGGCCCTGGTGCAAGAGTTCATCTTGGGCCCCCCTTCCCTCAGTGCTTTGTGTGTCTTCTTATGCGGCACAAAGTTCTTTGGGCCCCCTCAGGCTCCTGGGCCCGGTAGCGACTGCTACCTCTGCACCCCCTATAGCTACGCCCATGGACCTTTGGGTCCTTGAGGCTCTCGGGTCTAAATGGAATCACTCTGCACTCCCTATAGCAAAATCTCTGTCCAGGATAGGTCATCACTATTTAATCGCCGGGGGGCCGTCACCTCGCGCCACTGCCAATCAGCTGTCCTACAATAGCTCCGTCCATCACGCAGTAGTCAGAGCTGGTTACTGCAAGTGAACAGGGGCGACTGCAGTAACCAGCACCATCCAGTGCACAATGGACGTAGCAATGTAACTCCAGCGCTGACTTCAATCACCAGATGTATTTCAGAATAGCTGATTGGTGGGGTGTTGGACCCCCCAATCAATATGATAGTGATGGCATCTCCTGAGGATAGGCCAGTACTTGTAAATGAGCGGGCAACACTTTCTTTTAGAAACAGCATCACACCTGTTCATGGTTGTCTGGTATTGCCCCTCAGCATTATGGAAGTGAATGAAGCTGATTGAAGTACCAACAGGTATGGCACTGCTTTTGGAAGAAAGCAGCCATGTTCTCCTAACCTTGTACAACCCCTTTGTGATGCGACCTACTTGTTGGGTGGAGGTACAATCAGTTCAGCAATACACATGATATACTAAATCCTTTGGATCATCATGTCCAGGGTTTCGAGTTTCCATTAGGCACAACAGGCTTATTATTCTTTATAGGGTACAATTTGATCCTTGGGGTGAGGGCCGGATAAAAGTCCATGCAGTAGTCCATTCAATATTTATATGCAAGTTGAATTTTTCTAGCTATCTTCATTTGGGCCATCCGTGGTGCTAGTTGTGTGTCTGGTGTAATTATACTGGCTGATCAGAATCTTACAGACCATGTCATGCCTACAGGCACCTGCAAATTACTTTTCATATCCAAATCAGGTCAATGACATAATGCGTATGACTAATCGAATCCAGTCACAATTAATTTAAGCTTAATATATAACGTATTATAGGAGACACTAGCCTGGGAATATACAGAGAAGCGGGGCAGAAATGAACACGGTCATCCTACACCAAATAGAAATAGCTCAAACATAAATGCTGTGCCAAACTGAATGAACTCCACCACACCAAATCACAATACACAGCATATAATAAATCCAAAAAATATTTTATTTAGTACATATTAGAAAAATACATAGATAAAAAATAGTAGCGGCATGTATTCACAAGAAAAAAAGAACCACGGACAATAGGTTACATGTCAAACATCCAGACTCCTTGGTCAATAATAATTAACAGGCTCGGACTGGCCCACAGGGGAGCTGGGGAAATCCTCGCTGGGCCCCTGAGTCGCAATAATGCCTGTACAAGCATCATAGACGCCTGTTCAGGCCAATTTACTTCCTGGAAAAAGACTCATGCGCATTTTTACGCATGGTCTTTTTCTTGTTAGGTGCGCTGTACCAAAAGCTGCCAGGTTTGGCACACATGAAACCCCACCCCTCTCCGGAGAAGCCCCGCCCCTCACGGACATCTCTCTCACCAGGAGCAGCTCCAGAGACTGGACTAAACACTACATTGTGGTTACAGGACCTGTGGTGATGTCACAGTCATGTGATCATCCATGTGTGGGAGGAGTTAGGGGAACACAGACTGTGCTGGTGGAGAATGCATAGGTACTTTATGTATGGAAAGTGTGTATAAAGCAGAGCTATGTCAGTGTAACCAGTCTATTCTACAGTTTTCTGTGTGTAATGTGCACACAGTAGTTCTATCTGTGTAATGGACATGCAGCAGAGCTGTGTGTGCAATGTGTATATAGTAAACTATCTGTGTAATGGGCATCTGGTACTGCTGTGTATGTAATATGTATACAGTAGTGTCAGGTGGGCCCTGTGTATAGCAGCGTCAGGTGGGCGCTGTGTATGGCAGCAGTGGTCTTATGTTTAGTGTATGATGTTGGATAAATGCAGGGGCGTAGCTAACGGCTCAGGGGCCCTGGTGCAAGAGTTCAGCTTGGGCCCTCCTTCCCTCAGTGCTTTGTGTCTTCTTATGCAGCACAAGGGTCTTTGGGCCCCCTCAGGCTCCTGGGCCCGGTAGCGACTGCTACCTCTGCACCCCCTATAGCTCCGCCCATGGATAAATGTTAAATTGGCTCCATTTATTTCTGCACCACTAGCAATGGTTTCCCTGCAGAAATATCGGCCTCATAACTTTTTTTGTGGGCCTATGCATGGGCATAGCTATAGTGAGTGCAGAGGTAGCTACCGGGCCAAGGAGCCTGAGGGGGCCCAAAGACCCTTTTACCGCATAAGAAGACACACAAAGCACTGAGGGAGGGGGGCCCAAGCTGAACTCTTGCACCAGGGCCCATGAGCTGTTAGCTACGCCCCTGGGCCTATGGATTATATATGTGAATTACCGCAAAATTTGTACTCCTCCTCGGCTGAAAATACTCCTCTAAATTGTTAAGAGGAGTATTTTTACTCTTCTGGAACCTCTGGTCTACATATTATATTAATCAGCAGCAGCAGGCAGCTTTTTGCTGGCAAGCACCGCTGCCTGCCGCTTCAATAGGAAGAGCAGAACTACACAGACATACAGAAGGTGGCGAGATGATCTTGATCATCTCGCCGCTAACTTGCCCTGCAGTGATGCTGGCGCTGCCATCTTTCAGTGCGCGGCAGGACCCGCCTCTTGATACAGAGCCCTGCTGCCCACCCATATTCTAGAGTCTGCAGAGCGCGCAGATGTGCTGGTGGTGCTGCGGTGTCCCCCATGAAACAGAAGCTGCCTGTAACTCAGTGGTGGACATCACAGGCTGCCGCTAGTCCCCCAAGACAGTATAAAATATAGGTAAATCTATAGTTTAATAAAAAATATAATTTAATATTTTACTGCATTCCCCTTTGGAAATTACAACTCCTAGCATGCCCTGTGAGATGCAAACATTCAGGACCTGCTGGGAGTTGTAGTTTTCCTGCGACATGCTCTAATTTTATTTCACAATTATGATTGCATGCTACAAAAATTTGAGTAAACATTGCTAAAAAAAAGTCATACACACTCCTACATAGGGTATCAATATAGTACAGATCGGCCCCTCAAAAAATGACACAGCTCCGTAGACGTAAAAAAACGTCTACGGAGGTGAATGCCATATAAATAAAAAGTGCCAAAACAAGTCTAATGCCAAGCAATCTAAAAATCATATGTACTCTGAAATGGTACCAATCAAACTGTCACCTCATTCTGCAAAAAACAAGCTCCTACACAAGACAATCGCCAAAAAAATGTAAAAAATATGGCTTTCAGAAAATGGTAACAAAAAAAGATATTTTTTACTGTGTAAAACTTATCTTAGACAATGGGGGCATATGTCTTGTCTTATAGATGTGGGACCTATATCAGTAACGGAGCCCCGCAAGGTGGTGGCTGGAGGACTTCGGTCTGGCCACCACCAAGCAGTTTCCCCATAGAAGTGAATAGGAGCGCACCGCGCATGACCAGTCACAGCTATTTTTGGCGGCCCCATAGAAAATAAATGGAGGTCGGCTGCGTATGCGCAGCAGGCCCTCCACCACTTTCAGGGCTGTGTGACTGGCACTTATAAAACAATGGGGCATATCCTAGCAATATGCCCCAATTGTCTGAGATGAGACCATCCCTTTAATAGAAATTACAAAAAATAGACATATTAGGCATAGCTGCGTCTGTAACGACTTGCTCTGTCAAAATGACATGACCTATCCCCTCAGGTGAATGCCATAAAAAAAAAAAAAATTTTTGTCTCCTTGCCTCCCAAAAGTATAATATTGAACGATCAAAAAATCATATGCATCCAAAAAATGCAACAATAAATATGTCAACTCAAAAAAGGAGCCCCTACACAAGATCATTGGCAGAAAAATAAAAAATATGTGGTTTTCAGAAATGGACACATAATAAAAAAATAAAAATGCTTTATTATGTTAAAAAAAAATAGACATATTGGCAGGGTGTAGTTCACTGTGACACAGATTACTGTGTTGCTCGCTTTAGTAGCTCTTGGGCATAATGGCTGCGGTGGATGCCGTGTAGGCTGATTACCTAATGAACGAACGAAACGCTCATTCATCGGGTGCCGTAATTCAGTCGTTTGTGTGCACATAAAAATGATCAGTTACTGGAAGTAGATTGTGCTGTGCAATTACGATCTGCTGCCGGCAAGCAACTAGTCAGTATGGGGAAGAACATTGGCAGTAGTGATCACTGCTCCCCATACACTGGATATCACTGCATGGAAATACAGCGTTCTGCTCCGTTAAAGAGCAGGCAATTGTCGGGAAGGAACACTTCCTTCCCAACAATCCCCTGCTCCGTTTCCCTGTGTAAAGGGACCTTAACAGATTAGGTTATCAACTACAATGAGCCGCTTAACGAGAAACAATCTCTATTGCACTTGTAATGAAGGAAAAACAGTGTGAAAATCACACAGTATAATCAATAAAATAGACTCAAGTGATTAATAGGAGAGAATAATTATCACATAAAGACCATATAACCATCTAAAGTGCCATATATAACATACAAACATCAAGAAGTACTAATTGTAATAAGTAATACCGACCAGTATGGTTCAAAACCCTGACGCGCGTTTCGCGTATAGCTTCCTCAGGGGTCATCAAAGCGACTTTTGTAACAAGTATAGGGAGGGGAAAACACCAGGACATACACAGAAGGAAATAGACAGGAGTCTAGGCCTCAAAGCTAAGGGAGAGGGATGGTGAGCTTCTAGGAATCCATAGACCTCTCGCTGACTCCTGCCAGTATGAACCGGGGCCTCAGTGGAAGCACAAGGCGAAGGCAGAGGAGGAGGAAGAAGTCGCCAACGCAGCTGGGGCACCTCCAGGCCCTCAGAAGGCAGGGTTAGTATGGCCGAAATGTGGAAAAGCTTTGTCAGCACACCACAAGAACCAGCACCACCAGCTGATATGGAACGTCTTAGCAGGAGGCAGCATTTCAGCAACATGGTGGAACAGTATGTGTGCACACGCCTACACGTACTGACTGATGGGTCTATCCCATTCAACATCTGGGTCTCCAAATTGGGCACATGGCCTGAACTTGCCCTTGGAGGTGCTGGCCTGCCCTGCAGCTAGTGTATTGTCTGAATATGTGTTTAGTACGGCAGGGGGCGTTATCACAGACAACAAGCGCAGCCGCCTGTCCACAGCCAATGTGGACAAGCTCATGTAAATTAAAATGAACCAGGCATGGATCCCACAGGACTTGTTCGTACCTTGTGCAGAATAGACATGTATACCAGCCTCACCCAGCCTTTGTTATACTCCAGCGCACTTTCTCTTTGTTTTCTTTTCTATATTTCCCAATGTTTTGGGGTCTACCCAAATAAAATAAAAAAGTTAAAAACAAAAAACAGTGTTGTTGGCGACTACCTCCTCCACCACCGCTTCCACCTACACCACCACGTCCACCGCCTCCTCAACCTCCTACTCCATATGGACCTCCTCCTCCTAGTTCAAGATTATTATTTTTAATTGTTACATATTTTGTTATTTTAAGTCATTTCCCTATCCACATTTGTTTGCATGGCAATTGTCCAGCTCTTACCCCCATTTTGCTTCCTTTTGCAGCCCTCTAGTCCTTTCCATTACTTTTTCAGAGCCATTTTAGTGCCCCAAAGTTCAGGTCCCCATTGACTTCAGTGGGGTTCGGGGTCAAGTTCGGGTCCCGAACTCGAACTTTGCAACGAAGTTCGGCCGAACCCGGTGGACTGGGAACTTAAAGTGGCCCTGGAACAAATACTATAGGTGACCCCATTTTGTAGTCGGGTCCCAATTGATGTAAGGCAGGGCCAGGAATGCCATATTGTGGCACATTATACCACCCCAACAGAGCCAAATACCACAGTCCATCACAAAATACTGGAAACATACATCTCCAAAAATGTCCACTGGCCGGCCGTGAGGAGGGCTCACGCGGCCCCCTGGGCATCAGCCCACTGGGAAATTCCCTGTAAGGTCTATGGCCAATCCGCCCCTGCCGGCGAACCCGAACTTCCTGGTGTTCGCTCAACTCTAGTCCTTACCAAACAACAACACTACAAGGAGAAAACAGAGAGACTGTCAGATACCCTCACGTGCAGCTAGTCTCTCCGATCTTCTCACCTCTGTCATGGGAGGGACCGTGACACCCTTCAGTTCAAAATCACATTAACTGAGGAACGAACAGAACATATACATGCTGACCTCCTTTTTACTATTTCCGCTACACATCCACTGATTTCCAAGCTCCTCTTCTGCCATCCACGATGGCCAAAGAGCTTCTTAGACTGCCTGTTGAGCACTTTCCATTTGCTGGTCCAAGACACTTGCTGCTGCCCCTGGATGTAAGCAGTGCTGGCCAATCGGGACAAACAGAAAGTGTCTTGGACTACCATCAGAATGCACCAGGTTTTCTGAGAAGCGTTTGTAGCCATCTTGGTCACTTTTTGTCTACTGTTGACTAATGTGTATGTAAGATGATTTTTTATGAGACTTACTAATATAGCCTTTCTTAATACTCAGTGCCATTTGCTATATTTCATAAGCCATGCCCCCTTGTTGGGCAAAGCTTCTGTGCTGTCCACATAGAGGTCCTGTCCATAAGATGGCCGCTGATGAAGAGTCACGCGACCAGATACATCACTCGGACTCCTCCATATAAACACACTGCACCTGCACTAAACCCCAACCGTGTAAGTGCAAATGGCGGGCGGGTGCAGTGTGTTTGAATGGGAGAAGACTGGGTGATGTATCCGGTCACATGACCCTCGGTCAGCAGCCATTTTATGGACAGAACTCACTTGTGAATAGCACAAAAGACATGTGAAATATAGAAAATGATGCAAAATATCAACAAAGGCTATATTGGTAAGTGCCATATAGCCATCAAAAAACATATTAATTAACAGTAACCAGAATGTGGCCAACTCCTTTAAGCCTGGGAATTGGAGGATCTGAAGCGGCAATGATGAAAAGGAGGTCACCAGTGTTCTGTTCATTCCCCAGTTCATGTGAATTTTGTTTTCTAGAACCAGAGGGTCGCTTTAAATATATGTAGATATGGCTATGGAAATTGTGTTGACTTTCTACAACACCTGAATATAGAGACATACGTTTTTGTTTCCCCATTCATACCTTTACTAATGTTCCTGTCGAGAGCTATGATTTCCGCTTTGTGAAAATGATTATTGTCCTAAGGTGCAGTACGTAGAGGATATTGATTGGGGAGTTGTCCAGTCATGTTGGGACTCTGAGCGAGAACCACTTTGGCTTATGCAGAAGGGATAAAGTGCTTTTCCAACACATTACTTAATAAAATAAAAAAAAATTGAAGAGCAAGAAGACTAAATTCAAAGACCTTCCTGAGACATGTTAAGACAAAACGTAAGGAAAGAATTTAATGAATTTAAAGCTTTAGATTTGAAACTTATACACCACCTTTTCTAACAAAGGGCTAAGAATATTTTAAGCAAGAACATTGTATACTGGTGCAAATCTTTTCAGGGAAATGGGTCATCTCATGCACCAGATCTTTCTTAGGGTACTTTCACACTTGCGTTGGTGCGGATCCGTCTGTTTATTTGCAAAGACGGATCCGCACCTATAAAGCAAACGTTTGTATCCGTTCAGAATGGATCCGTTTGCATTAGTTTTAAAGGAAAATGACAAAGTCCAAAACGGATCTGTTTTGAATTACATTGAAAGTCAATGGGGAACGGATCCGTTTTCAAATGCACCATATTGTGTCATTGAAAACGGATCCGTCCCCATTGACTTACATTGTAATTCAAAACGGATCCGTTAGGCTCCTCTTCTTCAGACGGACACCAAAATGCTGCATGCTGCGTTTTGGTGTCCGCCTCCAAAACAGAATAGAAGCGGAATGGAGCCAAACTGATGCATTCTGAACGGATCCTTATCCATTCAGAATGCATTGGGGCTTAACTGATCCGTTTTGGACCGTTTGTGAGTGCCCTGAAACGGATCTCACAAACGGAATCCAAAACGCTAGTGTGAAAGTAGCCTAAGATGTGTTCTTTTACTACATCCCCCACACAACCTATTCCTTGTTTTTCTAAACTACTGATAAACTCAAATGATAAGAAAATTTAGAGTAGGCTATTAATATCTGATCCGCATGGGGCCGACAACCCGCACCCCTGCTGACCAGATGTTATGCTGTAGCGCCAGCACCAGAACAACGCAAATCTGTCTGTTGTGTATGGAGAGAACTGGATATTGAAGCGCCCAAGCTGCTCTGAAACCACTGATCAGCAGGGATGCAGGGTGTTGGACTCCTGCCAATCAGATATTGATAGGCCATCACTTGTAAAATTCTGGACAAACCCTTTACCCTAAGTTCACACTTGTGCGTTTTACAGCGCGTTCGAACGCGCTGTAAAACGCTCAACACATGCAAACCAATGCTTCCCTATGGGACTAGTTCACATTTTCGCGTTTTACAGTGCGTTCGAGCGCGCTGTAAAACGCCCTACGCATAAACAAGTACTTGAGCTTTTTTGGGGGCGTTTGTCGCACGTATTGTGATTGACACCACAGTAGTCAAGAATGCTGTAATACGCGCGACAAAAACGTGCTTTTCAAGAACGCTCAGGTCTGAACCCAGGGTTAAGGCACTCCTAATCGGGTAAATGCACATCACAGAGGGAGTTCCTCACATGAGATCCCTCTCCCATGTAAGTCAGAATAGTGAGATGTCCTGTTAAGATCATTTCAGTTTTCACACCTCTTTTGCAGCGGCTGCCAAAAGGGGTTTCCTACTGTAATCAGCTAATCGCGGGGCTGGTTTCCATGCAAAAGGAGGTTGACATTGAGACAGTCTATTAAAATATAGCAAATTAGGGTCAGACTGTCCCACCAGAGGATCAGTGTCACAATGTAGCTAAAGAGAAGGTATGCTGAATAATTTCCTTTGGATGGTCCAAGGTCTAATCATCTATAGATCATGTAGTGTTGCAATTTACTCAGTAAAGTCTACATTAGTAGTACATGTGGCATCTTCTTCACCTTGTAGCAGTTTGTGTTCCCTTTTTTCCAGCTTGTAGATTCTGTTTAGAAGCAACCTCCCCCACCATGAAAAAATAAATAAAAAATCTAGGTTATTGCAGTAGATATAATACAGGAGAGGGAAGTAGGGGATGCAGCTGCAGGTTCTAACTTAGATACCACAGCAGATACCATAGGCCTCATGCACACGACCATATCTGTTTGAGAACTGCAAATTGTGGATCTGTAAAACATTGATATCGCCTGTGTGCGCTCTGCATTTTGCAGATTGGAATGCCTGGCCCTATGATAGAACAGCCCTATACTTGTCGGCAAAACGGACAAGAATAGGACATGTTCTATTTTTTTATATTCATTTTGAAATGAATGGGTTTGCATCTGATCTGCAAAAAATGCGGTTTGGATGCGGACTGAAAATATAGTCATGAGCATCAGGCCTTAGAAGGCATAAGGGATAACCCAACCACTCAGCAAGCATGGGAAGAGAAGACGTAATACATCTACAGGGGTACCATATCTAGACCTAGACATTAACAATAGCCTTGGCTGTGATTAATCCCTACCCGCACCCTAACGTCAACTGTATATCACAGGCAGGGCCGGTGTTAGGGGGGCAAACCGGGCAATTGCCCGTCACCCTTCTTATGACCTGACATATTTGCTGCTGGCCCCTTCCTCCTCTCTGTGCTGCAATAAATGACAAGGGCTGCTTGTTGGTAGACATAACCTGATAGGTACAGCTGGATAGTCCAGACCCCGGACTAATGAGGGGAGGCAGCCTGCAGAGAATATACAGGACCTGTCCTCGACAAACCCCCCCCCCCCCCCCTCCCAGTAGCTGTTTTTTTTTTTACTATTTTCTGCCTGGAACACAGTTGTCTAAATATAATGTAATATTTATAATATAATGTATCTAATGCTTGTCACAAATATCTTTATTTCTGCATCCTCTATCTACCCATATATCTTTATCATCTGTATTTCTCCGATCTATCTATCTATCTATCTATCTATCTATCTATCTCATATCTATCTATCTATCCATTATCAGTCTGTCTGTTTATCTAAGTAAAATTAGGGAAGAAAGGCAGCATTCTGACTTAAAGGGGTTATCCGATTTCAGAAACATCCCCCCCATGTGCCGGGCCCCTTACAGGTAATATACTTACCCCGCACCCGGTCCCCGCACCGCCACTGCTGCTTCTCCCTGCACATGGATAAAAACATCCGGTGTCGGGGGGAGCAGCCAATGGCAGGTGGGAACTAGCCTCCCTAGCGTCACCCACGATGCTAGTCCCCGTCTCCGCCTGCCATTGGCTGCTCTACCCCGACACCGGATGTTTTTATCCATGTGCAGGGAGAAGCAGCAGCGGCGGTGTGGGGACCGGGAGCAGCGCAGGGAACGGGGTAAGTATATTACCTGTGAGGGGCCCTGCACATCCGGGGACTATTTCTGAAATTGGATAACCCCTTTAAGTTAAGCAAGTGGATTCCTTTATTCACCCAACACTCAATGCCATGTCCCTGCTGTCTCTATACACAGAGCACTGGTAACAGTATTTTCAGGTGTTTTCTGATTATTTAAGAGAGTTAAGCAAGTCTCCTGGGCAAATTTGCTAAGGGAAGCACACTTGGGGCTTATTCACACAAACGTGTACCAGCCGTTTTGTGCGTTGGGGGCCGCAATTTGCTGTCTCTAATGCACGGGCACCGTCCGTGCGGTTGCCGCAGACCAATTCAACTTGAATGGGCCCATGATCCGTCCGCACCGCAAAAAAATAGAACAGAGCTTAGCCTCGCCCACGCCACTTGGATACAAGTCGTGACGTCACTGGGCGGGGTGCTAGCAGAGGTAAACAGTGAGAAGGCCGCGGCGCTCCTGCAGCACCGCTGCCTTCTCAAACAGCTGATCGGCGGGGGTCCCGGGTGTCAGACCCTGGCCGATCAGATGCTGATGATCTATCCTGAGGATAGATCATCAGTTGTAACAAACTGCAGAACCCCTTTAACCACTTCCAGACTGGGCCATTTACCCCCTTCCAGACCGGGCCTAATTTAGCAAATCTGACATGTCACTTTATATGGTAATAACTTTCAAACGCTTTTACTTATCCAAGCCATTCAGAAATTGTTTTCTCGTGATACATTGTACTTCATGTTAATGGTACATTTGAGTCAATATGTTTTACCTTTATTTATAAAAAAATCCAAAAGTTAACAAAAATGTTGAAAAATTCACTGTTTTCAAAGTTTGAATCCCTCTGCTTTTAAGACAGATGGTGATTGCTCATAAAATATTTATTAACATTCTACATGTGTCTACTTTATGTTGGCAATTGGCATCATTTTAGTAATGTAATTTCAGAAGCAATTTTTTTAATTTTTAAGAAAATTTCCAAAGTCAACTTTTTTAAGGACCAGTTCAGTTCTGAAGTCACTTTGTGGGGCTTACATAATAGAACCAACCCATAAATGACCCCATTTTAGAAATGACAGGGCCCTCAACTATAAATGACTACAAGTGTCATTTATAATACAGGTATCTGACTATGTGTGGCAGAAGAGCTTTTAAGACCAGGCACCAAGGCCTGGGTGCGACTGCTACCTCTGCACCCCCCTATAGCTACATCCCTGGCTCGAAGAAAGTTTCAGCCATGGGCACTGGGTTTGAAGAAGTGTGAACTAATGTCCAAATGCATTATTTCCAGATGCCAGAAAGTCTCTACCGTTGGGCGTGTCAATTTTTGAAGCATTCTAGGACTATATTTAGAGGCATGTGAAAAGTTCCATTGACACATAACGGGAACGCTTCGATGAATATCCTGTTGCTTTCTCAAGAATTGTACAATCGTGCTCCTGGTCCCTCGTTTTTGCATTGAGCTGCCAACGCTCCTGAGTAACAAAAGAGGAAATTCTTATCCCTTATGTCCAGTCGCTAAGGCTAATTGTGAACCTTCGTGGTTTTGTTTATAAGGAATGCAAGCATGAAAGTGTTTTTGGAAGATTCTTGAGGAATGTAGTAGACTGATTGCCAATTACAGGACATGTGTTTCCTGTCATTTTGTTTTTCAGGAGGGAAGTGCGTCCGATTGGAGAGATATTATTTAAGCAGACAATCCCAGGCAGCAAACTTATTCTCAGACTGGTCCTAGCCCTCCCTCGGCCAAGTAACAATGCAGTTCTGCTATCGCAAAATGTCATCGTGCAATATTGATAATGTTGACTTGAAGAAGTTTAAAGGTCACCTGCAGTGGCATTATGACCTTATAATACAATTCTAAAGCTCCCCTCCACTGGCTTTCACCAAATTTCCATCCTATAAGGTGTGTTTCTTTAATTAAACCCAATTTTTCATCATTTTTGTTTACAATATCATCTGAGTCATTTCCTGGAAGTTAGATTAACTCTGATTCCAAGTACTAAATGTACCGGAGGTGACCGAGGTACTTCAAAAGGGATTCCCTACCTACAGGCAGATGTTATGGAATAAAATTGTGTTATTGACCTATGGAGGTTGTCCATTGTAGAAATTCATTTTCATTACCCTATTATGGAGTTAATAGAGGGGGGGGTCCCCTGTTCAGGATCCTGGACTCTTGGCCAGAATAGAGAACAGTTATAAAGAGCGTCTCTTGCTCTGGAGGACCTGTCCCATCCTTCATTACACAGACAACTCATTCATTTGACTCTGCCCTGTGTAATAGTTAATTTCCCCTGAGGTGGCACTGCAGGGAAATTAAACACTTACTGCCAGGTTTCTCTACAGGTTATGGCTGATCATTGGTGTTCCCAATAAAGGAACAATTTGTGATCTGCTTATTGTCAAGGAACCCTTTTAACAAGTAGGGATTGTCCATAGCGAAGGATCCCTATATGTTGATATATCTCAGATTATGGTATTATTGGTAGAATATAATTGATTTGAACATCTAGGGACATATAAGACCTTCCACCAACTTTTAGTGGTGGTTTTCTCCATATCTAAGTTAAACTCATTGACCTTGGAATTTCCTAATTTGATTTACTGGTTATTGAGGTGGTGGTAGTGGTGTTGAGGATTCTTTGACAGAATATTGTATTAGCATCCTAATGGTTTAACAGTATATAAGACTTTCTATCAACTTTTAGTGGCAGGTTTCTCTATAGTGAAGTTGAAAAAATATACGGTAACTTTTTAAATTTGCCTTATTTTTAATTGAAGTGGTGGTGAGGATTCTTCTGCATCTATTATCCATGTGGAATGTTGTATTCGCATCTTAATGGTTTAACAACAACTCACACCTTCACCTTAGTGACGGGTTCATCTCTTTGGTAGTATCGCTCGTTGATCAGGTAATCGGCGGCAAATTTAAATTTAGATCGAATGGTCGATCCCAATAATCTGCCCAAAAATCGGGCAGTGTTAATCTACCTTAAGTAAGCTTCTTTGATGGTCTTGAAGACTGCTAAGTAAGTCTACCTTTTGCAATATTCTTTCCATTTTTCTTTGGAAGGCCATATCCAATGAAGATAGAAATTTTAGATGAGCCGTGTACTTTAGCAATTAAATTGAACTGAAAAGTGGTACATTATGACCCAAAAAACCCTATGACAAGAACAAGTCATTAGGTCAGTAAACTTTGGACATCAAAATTGTCTCCAAAATACAGCCAAATCAGAAGTAACTCTAATTAATAACTTCATTGCTTGTGGTGAGGCTGTCCAGCAGAGCCAGATTTTTAGTGCTGAGATTTCCAATGCTTACCAGGTGCCAACATTTTGGTCTGGACTTAAAGTGCAGGAGATAACCTCTCAGCCAGTCACTGGATGAAGGAAGTCACCATTGCAGCCAATGATTGGCTGAGCAGTCATCTCCTGCCATTTCCTGTGTGTTCAGCCCAGACCAGGTTCTGGAGACCATTAAGGACCCAGTAAGCATTGGAATGGTAGTAATGGGAGATCCGTCTCCTGCCATATTCTGTGTGTTGAGCCCTGACCAGGAAATGTTGGAATGGTAGTGGTGGTGGATCGGTCTTCTTCCACTTCCTATGTGTTGAGACCATTGGGGACCCATTAAGCTTTGGAATGGTAACGGCGGGGGATCCATCTCCTGCCATTTCCAGTGTGTAGAGTCCAGACCAGATAGTGAAGACCATTAGGGACCCAATAAGAATTGAAATGGCAGTGGTGAGGGATCAATGTAGATGAATATTAATTCTATTTCAACACCATTATGACCACATTACCAAAAATGTTGCCACTCTGGACAATCCCTTTAAGCATAAAAAAAAAACGGAGATGCACACCACCAGACGTATGATATAACATTTCGGCACCATGTTCAAAAGTTAGAACAATTGGTAGTTTGTCTTTTGATGAAAAAAAAAAATACTCTGTTCTTTTCCCTCCAAACCTACATAGAAATGTTTTTGTATAAAATTAGCTGGGTGCTGTCCGGGCAGCCGCCAGCTTGTTTCAACGAATCCTTCTGTTAATGCCCACCTAAGCATCTATTGTCTATTATTTTCCTGTGAGAAAGAGAACATGAAATGTGCTTGTATAGGGGAGACTTGAGAACAAGCAATCACTCTGAGGGTGTTACGGAAATTATGTCACGTACTGAACCTCAGCCAGAAGTTCAGTCGGAGTTTGTAATGTTCTGGGTCTAACCTTGGCTCCTGGAAGGTTATATAGGATGCGAAAGGAGGGATCACATGATACCGTACTTCCACAGAGGAAAAGAGTGGATGGAATCAGGAGCAGTAAATAGTATGGCATTGGTACTGGTGCTCTGCTTATCTTTATGACCCACACTATCATATGATTACAGTATATTACAGTATATATATATATTTTTATATTATTTATTAATTATACCATATGGCATTGTTTCCAATGTCAGGAAGGATGTTCCTGGAGAGAAAGCACTTCATAAAAAAAAAAAAAAGTTTAGTAAAATACATTGCATCACTTATCTGGTTTAGGGTGCATTCACACGACCGTAAGTTTTTTGCAATCTGCAAATTGCGGATCCGCAAAACACTGATACCGGCCGTGTGCGTTCTGCATTTTTCGAACCGCACATGGCGGGCACTATGATGTTAGCGGAACGGAACAACAGATGTGGGCAGCACACGGTGTTCTGTCCATATCTTTTGCGGCCCCATTGCAATTTGCTATACTCAGAAATTACAGTCGTGTGAATGCATCCTTACAGCCTATATGTTCAGAGCTGATTTAACAGGCTTTAGAGCTCAAATGCAACTGCTGCCGCTGCATCCCTTATAGGCACACCCCTGCTTTGGTAAATTGCTTTGAGGGACGTGATATCCTTAAAGGGCTTGTCCAGGATTTGGATATCAATGGCCTATTCTCAGGATAAGCCATCAATATCAGATTGGCAGTGGTCCCACATCCCACACCCCTGCTGACCAGCTGTTCTCCAGTAGCTCCGGAGCATGGACACAGCTCGGTCCATTGTGTAGTGGATGGAGTGGATAACTGCAGCGCTGCTCCCATTGAAGCACATGGCCAGCTTTACTCTAGGCATTGTAATCTTCTATAGATATTGCCATTTCTCTCGCCACGTTACGAGTTCCATTGTTGACTTTGCTCTACCTTTCCTCCATCTACTTCACTTTTCTCTAGTTACTGACTTCCAGAAAATGGCAAGCTGCAGGGAAGGACAAAAAATATCCAAAATAAAATATTACTTACTAATATTTACTAATAGACTAATAATAAGCTCAGTATATTAAATATATTAACACTAAGGAAATGATTACACTGTCCCTCTAAGCATGGGCTGGAGAAAGGCAACTTTATGGCCGAAACGTCGTCTTCACTGTCCTGTGTATCTGCTGTGTATGGAATAAAGAGGGCTCTTAATCTGGAGCTTGGGTCCATGGCACGTTCTTCTAGGACCACTGAGAATGAAGTTGTATCGGTCATGGCGTCGGGTCCAATAAGAATGTGCTAAACCAATTACATTACAAGTAATCATGGAATCATTGAAAGATGGATAGCTTTATAATTAACAATTAATGTGCTGTGTAACTGATAGACCAGTCCCCCCATCCCTCATCTGCTCTCTCCAAGGTATTTCTTTCCATCTACTTAACACCATTCTGTTTCAAGAAGCCCACCTGTCTCTAGCAGGAGGGGGCTTAGGTTTATGAGGCAGCTGCTCTTAAGCAGAAGGATATTTTGGCTGAAGACACTGACCCCATGTTATAGTAGAAGTTTGTGCATCGGAGAATATATATACTGCATATATGGTATATTTCACACGGACACAGTTTTTCTATCTATCTATCTATCTATCTATCTATCTATCTCAAATTCAAATCTATCTAGCTATCTGTCTATCTATCATGTATCTGCCCCCTATGCACCTCCATTAATAGACTTTTAAGGTATATTAACAGGACCATAAATGTTTCATAGGTGAAGTGATATTACTAAGACTGTTGGCAGAACAGAGGGATTCTGACCCCGTATTCAGTTTTCGATAATCCACATGACTTGTCTTTTATGGTTGATCGGTGAAGGTTGTCGTTCTGGACGCCTTGAGGTAGAACAAATTGGCAACAATCTCGGCCAAGCATGCTCCTCCGGCAGCAGCTTGTCTCCCCAGTAACAGAAGAATCAGGCAATTGAATCCAATGCGATCGATTGTCATCTCCTCCGACACCATCAGTGGAGAGTTGGGAGACCACTATACACATTAGATGGTTGGCCAAACTCGCCAAAATCAATGGGTTTGGCCAATACACACCTGAGGTGTATGGCCAGCTTAAAATGAGAACAGAACATCTTTATCATGGTCGATCTTTAGTCATTTCTGTATCACTACAGTACCCCATCAGCGTCGTCTTCCTGCTCACTATATGAAAGCTGTAAAGTATGTGTCATGTACTTACCCTTCTGGGCTTCTGCAGCACTACCATTGTCACTCCATTACCGTGGCAACCCTCTCAGCTGGCAGTGGGGCTTTTCAACCTATCAGGGAGTAGGGACGCCAGGCCAATCAGGCTTGGCACTGGCGCCATGTGCTTTTCTGTTCGTGGGGTATCTGAACAGGCAGCTGCTGGCCACAGTTGCCTCTGATTGGTTTTCCTGTCTCACAAGTTTTGTTGTATGCTCTCTGGATTCTGGTTCTCTGACCTGCTGCCTGTTTGTGACCTCACCTGTCTCTGCTGACTTTGTCTCCTGGTTTTGACCTTGCTTGGTATTTGACCCTGTGTTTTTCTTTCCTCTGGCTCTGTGACGTGACTCAGGTTTTGACCTGGTTCGTCTGACTACCCCTTTACTCAGTTTAGGTCCCGTGCACTTAGGCTAGGGACTGTTGCCCAGTTGAGGGCCACTATTTAGGATGGATTGTCCTAGTAGGTAGGAACAGTGGTGTGGATGGAGTTCAGGGATGCACTGTCCCGTACCTAATTTGAAAGTACGTTTACAAAATTGAATAAATCAAGCCTCCTTTGAACA
Organism: Bufotes viridis; assembly: GCA_033119425.1. Classification (NCBI taxonomy): domain Eukaryota; kingdom Metazoa; phylum Chordata; class Amphibia; order Anura; family Bufonidae; genus Bufotes; species Bufotes viridis. Next base: position 19,659,636 of record CM065599.1, read on the forward strand.
CCCATGTTTTGGTATAAATGCACCTTTTTACAGATCTCAAGGTTTATTATCATCGCTTTAATTGTGCTCTCGGTCCCGCCAAGCATTTCAGCATTTAACCTCATCTAGCTGTAGAATGAATACCAGAGCATGGAGGACGTACTTTGGAAATTCCAGTGACGTCTAAGCTACATCAGCTTCGCGCAAAGCAGAAAACTCTGAATGGGTATGCATTTCTCATGCATGTCACAGTATTTAGTGCGGAAAATTGGTGTCTTGATGTTCTAGTGTCAGTGTGGATGATGTCCAATTGTATTTGGTGATCACAGGACTTAAAATTTTGTCCAGGATTAGAAAAAAAAAGTTTACTTTCTCCCCAAAACAGTACCACATATGTCCACAGTTTGTGTCTGGTACCACAGCTCAGCTGCACTGAAGAGAATTGAGGGTATGTGATTTGGATATTTTTTGGATATTTATTAAGTATTTTAGATGTTTTTTGACTCACCCAGCATGACGCGTGGCTTAAAATGAGACAATCTGATGCAATACAATTTTGATAAATTATGGTGTAAACTAAGTCAACAAATAGCAGCGTGCCAAATTTATCATCCGGCTTCAGCCTTTATGATGAATCTGACACATTTTTCGACTGTCTAGTCTTAAGTTTACAGTCTAAAAATTAGGATTCATATATCTGCACCTGTGGGTTTTAATAATATGGTGGTAGATATTGCTCCTAATCGGACACTACCTCACTGCTCATACTGGGGTTCATTTTGGTCAGTTTTGTTGAATTTTGTAGGTCTAAAAGTCTATTTCTATTGGCATGTAAATGGCAGGTACCTTAAATCTGGACTCAATGAGACCTCTCAGGAGTCCTGTCGGATCTGTCAGCAAGATTGTAGCAGCAAGTCCTCTATATTGTTAGGCTCCATGGGTTGGACTTGTTCTTCCAGCACATCCCACAGATACTCGATCAGAGTGAGGTCTTGGGAATCTAAAGACCACAACACCTTCAACTCTTTGACAGATCTTTGTTTGCCACCCGGCCATCCACATGAGAAGGAAAATGTGATTCATGAGAGAAAACCACCCCCTTCCATTGCTTCACTGTCCAGTTCTGAGGCTGATGTGCCCATTGTAAACTTTTCAGTGGTGGATAGGGGTCAGTATGGGCACTCTAACCAGTTTGCGGCTACATAGCCCAATACACCCCGAGTTGCGATGCCCTGTGTGTTCCAACACCTATCATCAATTTGTTCTATTGTAGCCCATCTTTGGGATTCGACAAGACGGGTTAACCTTCACTCCTCACCTACATAAATGTGCCTTGTGCACCCATGACTTTGTCAACTGTTGTCCTTACTAGGACCATTTTTGGTAGCTACTAACCACTGCACATCAGGAACACCTCTCAAAACCTACTGCTTTGGAGATGCTCTAACCCAGTTGTCTAGCCATCACAATATGGCTCATTTCATAGTCACTAAGATCCTTTCACATGCCCATCTTTCCTTCTTCCAAAACATTACCTTCAAGAACTGGCCGTTCAATTGCTGCCTAATATATCCCAACCCTTGACAGGTGCCATTGTCATGAAATAATCATTTTTCCTGTAACCCCTACGGCTGATCAGCGTTTTTGAAAATGGGTTTTCCAGCTCAAACAACCCTTTTAAAGGGAGTATGTCAGCAGTTTTGACTCCGAAACCTGCTGACAGAGCTACCTAGGGGACATGGAGAGCAGTCTAAACATTTATTACTGCTACGCCCTGCTCCGTCTTGTCCCTCACTCTGAAATGGTCTCTGCAGTGAGTACTTCACAACCCGGAGACCGCTGCAGCTCTCAAGGGGCTCAATGCAGAAAGTATGTCAGAGTGAAGGACCACATTCGGGGCACATGTGGGAGAGGCACAAGGCAGAACAAAGTTTCATATACACAGAGATACAAGTAATAAAAGGGCTGACAGCAGTTTTGCATGGTCAAAACTGCTGCCAGAAGCTCTTTAAATACTAATGCATATTGTACATAGTAAAAATTACTACAGTTCAACTTTAATACTCCTTTTAATTAAACACTAGTTATCCGGCTGTCGTCCCACTGTTTGTAACCTCCACCCTTACCAGTCTCTTCTCCTCTGCTTTTCGATAGCCACACCCAGTCACTTGTAAAATTTTGTCTTGTCCAAACTTCAACAACATCCTGGCTGTTCCAAAAATGAAGAATTAGTCAAAGTGTGTTTAAACTTTTAGTTTTTTATCAATCTCACCTACCTTAGAGAAAGATATGTCCCTTACAGGTCAAAGACAACATGATATAACCTTGGCTATAGGATCTTCGCCCCTGGCACTAAGCTAGCTCTTGAATAATTGATGCATTTCACCAACTTCAATCAATTTTATCATCTTCACTTCCCCTTCATAACAGATGGAATTTTTGCTCGTAGGCTTTATAACCGGCAGTGTGAAGACTGCAAAATGACGCGTAGCAATTTTACTGTCAATTTTAATATACCAAAATGAATTAGAATTAATTATTCACGATATGAAGAGTACTCATTGCTTCACAACTATCCAATATTCGGCCATGGCTAGGTGACGTGTTGTAATTATAAGGTTCTCTGATTTCTGGAAAAAGTGCATGTACTGGATGGTGTATTCTAGTTAAGATTGGTGAAGATCCCTTTCCTGGAACCCTCATCGATGGAAATGGTGATCCCCAGAAAGGCAGGACTTATTTAGCTTCCATGTCAAAAAAGCTAAGGGAGGAGAATTGAACGTTGATTGGCTTGAAAAGGTGGTCAACCAATGAATGTATTTTGAGGCAATTTGTGTAAAATTGGTTTTCCAGGGAAATATATATGTAATTTTTATTTCATTTTTTTCTTACAAAAAATGGCCCACAAAGGTTTAAAAATGAAAAACAAATCGCCCTCAACGATCCTCCACCACTGCCGCTGTGACCCTGGTCTGGTCCCTGATGATCTTCACTTCCTGTTCCTGGCTCGACACTGACTGAAAAGGTCTGAACAGCCAATCACTGGCCGAGGAGGGTCATTGCTACTGCAGTGATTGGCTGAGTGAGTCTTTACCGACATTTCCACAGGAACAGGAAGCGATTGGCAAAGGTAACTGGACCAGCATCAGAATAGCAGCGGTGTCACTGGGGAGGCATGATTTATTTTTGTTTATATTTTATTTTTTTGGTCCATTTTTCAAAAATGTTATTTCCCAGGAAAACCAATTCTGTTCCCATCTATTTTTGAATATGTTTGACACACATCAAACATATCCAATGCATAGGGCCCCGAGCACCCGACATATGCTATAACTGTGTCCTACTCAAAAATAAAGGTATACATATATACCACTATGATGAACTTTTCTTTTGACCTTATAGGGGTTTTCTGAGATGACTATGGTTTCTAACAGATATGTTCATGTACATCTTCCCCATTTTAATTATTTAGGCTCTCCTGACCCGTTTTCACCACATAAACCAATCCCTCTGGTTTGTTTCCATCCTGCATATCTAACCAAACCCATGATGCACTACTCCTTCCCCTGCCACAGCTCCAGCACTACGCCTAGCAACACCCAGCTAGTTTATAGCTCCTCCTACCCAGTTACATAGACACTCCCCAATCACTGCCCCACCCATGGACATAACATCACAGGAAATAAGAAAGAGCTGCATGGACAAGGTCATGTGACTACAGGCCAGAAAAGAAGATAGGGTAAATAAAGGTAAAAGAAAAATATTACAAAATGACAGCTTCCTTCATATAGGATTATTTTAAAGGATGTTGATGGGCTTTCGGAAACTGCCTTGTAACGTACAGTATGTTCCTAAGGGTATTGGAAAATCTCCTAGCCCTCATGGACCTCAGCAGCAGTCTCAGAGCAGGAAATATCCCTTTACCAGTCATTTTGCTGGTGACTCCACACTTCATAAATTACATATACCGTATGTAGCGAATCGAGGCTTTCAGTTAGCCTGGGCACATAGTTCAGTAGATCCTGCCTGACTGCGTGTGTGCACAGATACTCTGGTAAGCAAATGATAAGATCATATCCCTTCATTTATAATTCAGTGTATAAAAGCGGAGTCAGAAGCCGACATCCAACATATCCAGTGCGTCTCCTCTCTATGGTAATGCAGGCTCACAGTGACGCCGTTACTCGCCGAATCCAGTGTACTCTTAACTACGAACGATCGATGCAAGTCCATACAACTTCTGTATGGTATCACCCTATAAAGACATAATGCAGCATTTTAGATTTTAAAAAAAGTGGTTCGCAAACAAGTTAGGCCTCATGCACAAGGCCAGTTGCCCAGCCGTGGCCGCAATACGGAGCTGCGGTGCGGAACAGAGGCACAGAACCCCATGGAAGCACTATGGAGTGCTTCCTTGGTGTTTCTCTCCGTGCCTCCGATAGCACAAAAACAGAACATGTTCTATTTTTTTACGTTGCGGACGGATCACGGAGCCATTCAAGTTAAATGGGTCTTGATCCGTCCCGGCTGCCGCACGGATGTTGCCCATGCATTGGGGACCACAAATTGCGATCCCCAATGCACATAACAGCCGCACGCATGAGGCTTCAGCTGTGTTTTACCATGTGTTTTGTTCATTCAGCTCTAGGAACATTTTATCACATTATATTATTCCTTTAAAAGCTATGGACACCTTCGGCGGAATTTTTTTTTAATGATTGCATTTTACTCATTTTGAGATAAAAAAAAATTCAGTTGGTTTCAGCTGTTTTTGGGATACAGGGGTTAAAAAAATTGTCTGATTTTTTTCTTTTGAAACCCTGTTACTCAAAAACAGCTGAATATTTTTAATAACCAATTAAAAAAATATTGAGATGCCCATGTCTCTCACCATTTGTACGCTGCCTATGAGGGTGAACTGCAGCGCAGAGAGCCATGGGCTCCCATGCCCCACTGCAGTATACAATTGGACAGCCATACAATTGAATTCAGGAGGGCACCTGCAGCCACCTGCCCAGTATCTAATGCTCCCATCATTAATTCACATTAAGAGCATCAAATCATTATGTACCCGGCCAGCGACAGTGAGGAGGGCTTGGCCGCTCCCCTAGTCTTCGGCCCACTAGGAAATTAGGGTCTATCCACCCCTTAGACGGGTCCTTGTTAATTTGTCATTACTAAGTGGAAATGTTGGTAATCCCCATATGTTTTGGGGGGGGATCTTGAACATCAGATCACAATGTAAAATGATGCACAGGCAAATCAGGAGGATACAAAATGCTATTATTTTAGAGAGCCGAAAACAGCCTGTACATGCATGATTCAACATACAGAGCTGAAAAACTGGCAATGGAAAATTCCCCTGATATTTGCAGTGATAGAAGATCAACATGAAGGTGGAAAATCCAAATCCATGTGATTATCCGGCTGGATTTGGAAAACGTAAATCCTCCTGACCTCTATACTCTGGGGAGAGGCTGACCTTGTTAGTTTCAATCAAATGAGTGACAATGTAGTCAGAATATATCTGAATAAACATTTCCCTTTGTGCATCATTTTAGGTTTTCAAGTGCAAACCTATATTTTTTACTGCAGCACCGCTCCCATTGAAGTGAATGGGAGCAGTGGCTGCAGTTGCCGCCTCCATCCACTGGACAACCCACAGAACCATGTGGTTTTTGCCCCAGAACTGCCAGTCTTAGAAAACAGACAGAAATGGTCCATGCTGCAGGTTTCTTTGTGTGTGTGCTATGCAAGTGCAGTCTGTATAGCACATGGACCGAGATGACTGCTGTCTGAATTAGGTCACCTGCACACAAGTGGATCGTGTGAATTCCCCCTAAAAGGTCATGAACACGACTGTATTTTCTTTCGCTTTCGTTCTGTTGTTTGTGCGGCCCGTATGCGAAACCATTCAATTCAATAGGGCTGTAGAAAATACAGAAGTTTCTGTGTGCATTCTGTTTCTGTTTGTCCGCATGGCTGTTCCGCAAAAAAGTAGTGCATGTCCTATTATTGTCCACAAATCACGGTCTGAGGCCCCTTTCAAGTCAATGGGTCCGCAAAAAATACGGAACGCATCCGTATTTTGCGGAACCATACTGTAGAAATGCTATGCCCAGCCCATATTGCTCATGTGTTTGGTGATTAAGTTACTGTTTCCGATCCGCAAAAAACGGATCACATACGAATATGTTTTGTGGAATAATGGAACGGAAGAGGACTTAAATCGGAGAGAAAAAAAAACAACAACCTCAGATGCGGAACAATGGATCTGTGAAAACGGACCGCAAAACTACAACTGTCGTGTACATGAGCCCTAAGAATGGGATCGATCTCCAGGTACAAAGATGACAGCTCGCAGTAGCGATCTGTATTACAGGTTCTGGGCTATTATTGCAAGCTACAAACCGGTAATAATTATTCTCTGCTGCGATATTCATATCTGTATAGAGCAGCTTTAAGGCACATCCCTTAGATCCATAGTACATACGGGCAACACAATGCGCCTGCAGAAGAGGCTATGCGCGCCCGCTCCCACTATCCTAGCCACTGGAAAGGCCGCCTTTGCTTACTTTCAGAGCGCAAGCACAGCTAATGCGGAAGCACTGCAGTGGTGGCCGTATCCCATTGAGATGAGCAGTTTATGAAAACATGGAAAATTAGGAGAACAGGAGGCATGATGGTAACAGACTACATTGGTAAGTTACTTGTATTAGGTTATTAAACATAAAGTATCACTTTATAAGGTGAGACAACCCCTTTAAGAAAATTGCTTTACGGCAGCCCCATGGTCCATAGACATAATGGTCAGGAGGTACCTCATTGACTTCGATGGGAGAGTTTTCTGGGCATGCTGTGTGACCTGTGCAGTAAAGAGATCTGTACAGACCAAAAAGTGGCGCCTATTATAAGGATTAGTGGCCAGTGTGAAAACTGCAGGATTTTTATGTTTTTTGTTTAAATATAGATGTTGACATGGAAAGTAAAAAAATCAAATAATCAAAAACTCTTTAAAAAAAAAAAAATTGTTAAACATAAAAATGTTATTTAAACAATAGGTAATTTTCTGATGACATTTCATTCTGGCCCAAGACCTACTGTACAACAGTTGATGGTCAGGGGTTCTGAGAGTCAAACACCTTCCAGTCAGGCTGATGATCTATCCTAAGACTAGGCCATCAGTAGAAAAGTCCAGGAACATGCTACTAAATTCAGGGCTCGAGTCCAGGGGAAACGGGTGGGAACGGCATTACTGCACTTTTTTCACAGCAGGAACGCCGTTCCCTTTCAGGGCAAAATGACCAGGTAGCGGTAAAGACTTTGTACTCACCGCTTCCTGGTTGTCGGCTGTCAGGGCTGCGCACAGGTATGATGCGCTTTGTGACCTCACGCTGTGCGCAGCCGAGAACCAGGAAGAGAGGAGCGGCGGCGTCCAGGAGCAGGAGAGGGTAAGTGTTTTTTTTTGTTTTAGATTTTATGGCTGGTGAGAGGCACTGACTGGGGTCTAATGGAGGGGGCACTGGGGGCTGATGGACTGGTTACTGGGGGCTGATGGAGGGGGCACTGGGGGCTGATGGAGAGGTCTTATCTGAGGTGTGATTGGGGGTCATTCATATTGGGGTCTGAGCTGAGGTGTGATCTGAGGTCTTATTGGGGGTCTTATTAACATTGGGCATCTTATTGAGGCTGTTAGCTGAGGTCTGATTAACATTGGGGGTCTGATTGGTGGTCTGACCTAAGGTGTAATAAAAAATATTTTTTTCCTATTGTCCCCCTCTAAAACCTAGGTGAATCTTATAGGGGGAAAAATATGGTGCTTGCTCCTCCTCCTGACCTCCCCTGTCCTTTGCGTATGCTGCACGCCGTGACGTTACACGGAGGCACTTGGGTGAGTTCCCACACTTTTTTTCCCAGGACTTGACCCCTGACTAAATTGCCTCTGCTAATACAAGTAACCCTAGGTACAGTACATGTAAATATTTTTGGAGGCCTTTGCAGTTCTGTAGTGCATATGGCTGGGCATTTATTGTTTTCTTTGTTTTTGTGTGTAGTGCATTATTGCATATATGATGTACCGCTGCTGCTACAACATTGCAATTTCCCTGTTTGTAGGGACCAATATAGTTCTCTCATCTTATATGGGCAGTTAGAATACCCCGGCCTACGTCCATCTACCTAGCATGCGCAAAATTCTAATCCTTCGTGCAGACAAGCAAAATTTTCATGAAAAATATTTACCCTCCCCATCATGTGTACTGTTAAAGACCCCACCCAAATAATAAACCACAAGTCAGAGGCAGGTTTTAACATTGTTATAAAATGCTTTAATAAATAGTTTTTTTCTGAAACATTTTTTTAAGAACATGTCAACCAAAATGCACTAAACAGAACGAGATCCTGCTAAAGCAATTCTTGCATTCTTGTATAAAATAATTATTTTCAAGCATTCATGGTCATTGGCCAGAGTTTACACTTTCAGATCCACCCCTCCCCCCCCCCCCAACCCACCTCCCACTGGTAATCCGTCAGTACGGATGGATGTTGCCATTAGAGGAGAGAAACGAAGAAGCAGCTTGACATACTATGTAATAAGAAAGCCTTTATAAAAAAAAAAAAAGAAGAAAAATACAAAAATAACTGCTGAAGCCTTATGTACGAACAGCCGTGTTTTCATGAGGTAATTCAACCTATTGCGTTTGCTGCCTTTTTTGCCCTTTTATTTCTTTAGAGAAAACGAAAAATGAAGAAATAAAATAAAATTGTTCCCTTCATTAGGCTTGTCATATTAAACGAAAGAACATAATGCATCACCACAATGAACTAACAGCTTCACAAAAAAACAACAACAACCATCTCTGTGACATCACCATCCCCCCCCCCCCCCCCCACATTCTGAGCCAAGTCCACCCATACCCATCAAGGACCAGATCACATGGGCTCATATACTTCTTTTTTTATCCTATATACCCCAGTCTAACTCTGTGTCACAGCATAGGCACAACATACCCGACTTCCAAAACATCGCTTAAAGCCCAACTTCAAGGGCGCAACCCCCTCCACGCTACACTGTAAAGAGGCCAAGATGTTGGTCGTTGGGTGAGATTAGAAGAAACATTTTTAGATTTTTTCCCCACCAAGTCATAGTGTCTTGTCCATGGCTAGTATTGCAGCTTAGGGTTATGGGGACCGTTAGGTGAATGGGGCTGATCTGCATTACCAGACATGGCCCATGGAGAAGAGTGGCGCTTTTTCAGCTTTTTTTTTTCCTAATCTCATACAACCCGTATTTGACCAAAATTCTAGGACTGTGCGAATAAAAATAATCAATGACTTCCAGCTCAACAGTATAGGGACCCTGCCAAACAATACGCCATACCTTAGGCATCTTTCACACCTGCGACTGGGTGTTGCAGCCGGACAAAAAAAAAAAAACTGTTTTTGTCCGGCCGATTCTCAGCATATTTTCTGGGTAGCGGCCAGGTCTTTGTCAGACCCCATTATAGTCAGTGGGGTCCACTCCAGCAGGCTGTTCTGTCGCAAGTGTGAAACTAGCCTAAGGGTGCAAGACATAGGCAAGGGACTGGGATTATAGGATTTGAAAAACGGCTGCTCTCTTTCATTTAAAAAAAATAAAATAAAACCGCGCCACATCTGGTTGTGTGCAGTATTGCAGCTCTGCTGCAGTGAAATGAACGGGGCCCGAGTTGCAACACCAGACTACTCGTAGACAGGTGTTTTACTGTTTGTACAGGAAGGCAGCCATGTTTTGTCTAATCTGGTACAAACCCTTTAAATAAAGCAGAAGTAGAATTGAAAGGCTTTAAGTGAAGTTAGGTTTTACCCTTCCTTAATGAATCTGGATATTTTATTAAAAAACAAACAAAAAAAAATAATAAAACCTCCCTTCTGAACCATAAATTAAAAAGGAATGGCATGACAAGAACAGAAGAAAATTCTGAAATAGTGTTAATAAATCAAATATACAGAGCGATTCCTTCAATTATATACATATTTACAAACCATATGTTTACAATGAGAACAAAAAAATAAAATAAAATGTCTCTATAAAGGAGGACCCTAGCGCTCTGCCTGTTATATATCGTGTATATATCTGAAGCAGAAGGTAGTCTTTGACAGTTGCTAAAGAAAAAGTTTAATCTCAAGGCACTTGTCACATACATCAATACTGCAATCCTAAAATAAAAAAATAAAAAAACATGAATTAAAATTAACTAAAAAGAAGAAAAAAAAAAAAAAAAACACGACTCATAGGTCGCTGTGTCGCATTAATGCTGTGCCTGTTAAAAGACATGTAAGGCAAAAGAGTTTGTTGGGGACCAGTACTGGAAGCAAAGAATGAAGACCTCTGTAAGAGCTGGGAGTGGAATTTTTTGTTTCTGCCATCTTGTCTACCAGACATTGAAAAAAAAAACACTGGACAGAAACAGGACGGTGCGGGGGGGGGGGAGGAGAGGTTTGGTTTAAGAAAAAAAAAAAGTTTAAGTCACTTCTTTTCCTCGACCTGGAGGGCTGGACGTCGTCATTAAATTATAAACCTTAAACCAAAAAAAAAAAAATACATCTTGTAAACAACTGTACAGTCCTTGCATAAGAAATCTTACATGATATAATGAAAATACAGAGAACCTTTAGTCTCCTCTTGACTTAAGAGGTTTTAAAGCAAACTTTATAAAAATAGCAACTATCAAAGAACTTTTTTTCTCTTTTATGCTATATATATATATATATATATATATATATATATAGTCACAAATAATTTATAGAAAGACTACAGCAACGAATAGAAAAAAAAAAAAAGTAACATTTTTACATTATATAAAGAAATCAGGAGTCCAGACTTTAGTCCTGAACCACTTGTCCGGTTGGGGGGGGGGGGGGGGGAGGACCTGGCAGGCAATTATTGCCAAGGAATGTGCCCATGACGCCAAGAAATGGTGGAAGGGCCATTCTATTGGAGATGAATTCTGTGTCTCTCCTCGTCCTGTTCCCAGCTTAGGTAACGCTGTCCTCTCCATGTGTACAGATCCTCTGCTTCCTTCAGTGGGGTGCGTTCACATTTTTAACACATCTGTTGTCCACTTTGTCGAGGCTTGTCCGATGCGGTTTGCTTTTCGAGCAGTCACTGTCCCCTATGCTTGTGTAAGCCTTTGTGTATGACTGGGGGAGGCAATCGTCCTCCTCAGTGTCCTCCTCCTTGTCCACCATGTCCTCTTTCACCCCCTCTTCTGCACCAGAAGTTCTTAATTGAATATGAAGGAGATTTTTGCATTCATACTGAATGTCTCTGTAAGGCACCCTTATTGGGTTCCATATTGGATTTAAAGGTTGGCGCTGGTTATTTACTTCTTCTTCTTCTGGGCGAGGCTCTCGCCGTCTCTCTCGCTCTTTTCTTCGCTTGCGCATCCACCAGACACAGATGCTGATACACGTCACCCAGATGATGCCGAACACAACGCAGAGCACCGGGACGAGGTAATCTAAAAAGACAGCATTTACAATAAGGGTAAAAAAAGGGAGTTGTGGAGGAGTAATTATCTGATGGCTATGACGGTATGGAATCTTTCTACCGGGTCTGTGCTGGCCCAGTTTTAGCTTTTTGCCAGCATTGGCGGTGAGGTATTGTCATGTTATAGAGCAGGGATGTTCAACCTGCGGCCCTCCTGCTGTTGCAAAACTACAACTCCCAGCATGCCCTAATAGCTGTAGGCTTGCAACAGCTGGAGGGCTGCAGGTTGGGCATCCCTGTTATAGAGGCTTCAGACTAGACTATGTAAAGGGAAAAATGTCAGGGGTTTTGGTGGCCAATATAGATCGCACTATACGTGTATAAAGACCGACACTACGCACCTGAACTGGGGCCATCTAATACGACTGTCTCAACTTTAACTTCAGTGACCGCTAGCATGACTGTACTGTTCTGTCGTTTGGTGATGGCACTGACAATTGTATCGGCAGCGTTCTTAATAAGATTGACGTCTTGATTGTCCGTTTGCGAGACGAGTGCCTGTAAAACAGAAGACTACCATGGTCAACCCAAGACGATTTGTAAGATGGCAAGTCTGGCTCAGCAGCTTAAAAGGAGAAAGATGTAGACTTCTACAGCCACTTGACATGGAGAGACCCCTGTTCTCCCAATAGGTGGAGATCCCAGACCTTCATGTGTTCTATGGAAAGTCTTTGGTGGGAAAAACTCTGTCCCCTCTCCTGATATGTCTGTCTTAATAGCTACTTGCATCCCCCATGTAATACCAATTCTGCAGCATCTATTCTTAGGACTATGTTGTGTTATTCTTCTTATATTCCCGTTATAAGTTTATGGATAAAGGTACAGATGGGAGTTACCAGCTGGGGGGTGTGTCCCTACACAGGCTGACAGTGACCGCACTGATTGCATAGTGACTGCAAGAACCCCCCGACCCGCCCCCCAAACTGGTAACACCTATCTTTACCTTTATCCATAAACTTCTTGCAAGAATAATAAAAGAATGGCACGACAGAGTCATGAGAATAGATGCTCCACAATTATTATATGGGGAATACAATTATTTAGTAAAACATCCATGTCAGGAGAGATGACCGGTCCTCTTTAAGACAACTTATGAATCCCTCCTCGCTTAGCAGTAGTAATAAAAAGAAAAAAAAAACCTATTCTGATTTTAAATGTTTTTTCCTGACCCATAAAATCTACGGTCGCTGGGGGCGTGGCTGATAACTAGACGTTGGATCCCCAATTATGAAGGTCACGCATGTTGACCACCATTCAATGTCTACAGGGCTGATGGAGACTATGGTCCAGCCCACGTTGATCATCCTGTCACTAGTTAATGCAGATTTTTTTTTTGTGGGTAAGCCCCATCAGGCTGCTTTCACATGGCTGTGTGTGGTCCGGAAAAAGAGTCGGTGTGATGGCAGCATTTCTTGGACTGATGGTGGCTTGTTGGAGTCAAACTCATTGCATCATATTGATTTAAGATGCTGCGAGTTCTTTTTCCCTGTACTCGAATGATGCCGTGAATATGGACAGTAGACCCACAGTCCGGCAGGAACGCAGCATCATAAAGTCACTATGACGCAGTAAGCCGTGGTCGGTCACGCAGATAGATGTTCTGAGAGCGCACACACAGCTGTGTGAAAACCTACTAAAGGAACCAAAGTGTGAAACCACCACAAGTTACCACCTAAATGATACATTGGTCAGATTTGCACAGTCTTTTTAGTTAGTAAAGTCCCTTTTCTGCTACCCAAAGATCAGATTTCCAGTGCATCCCATTGATAAACATAACGAATCTACGACTGATATTTCCACCCATCAAGGGAAAAATATTGCAAACAGGTAGGATCTTCAGTTCATGATCATCTTTTTCTCATCATTAGATAACCCCTTAGATCAGTAATACATGGTGGTGTAGAACGTGACCCAAGGGGAGGACTCCCCCGGTAGGCTGTCCATCTACTCTAGCAGAGCATATGAATGAGTTTTTGACAACCCCTTTAATGCAGAGACTGGCCCTGCACTCAGCAAGCTATACTTACCACTGTAACCTCCACTGCTTTTTCTGCAGAGTACGTTTCGTCACACAAGACGACGAGCGGTTGGTCTTTGGACACAGTCCTGATGGACGGCAAATACCGGATCTCTGAGCAGATATTCTCAACTGTGGTCCCCTTAAACAGGTGCAAATGACATCAATCAGTACAAACCGAAATGGAGACCTTACATCCTTATCTAATACCTCATCTGTACTTGACACAACTCAAAAGAAGCCTTAAAAGTGGGTTCTGCCCCTGCTTGGGGGAAAAAAACCCCCACTTTTAAGGCATGTCAAAAGAAGCCTTAAAAGTGGGTTCTGCCCCTCCTTGGGTAGACCTGCAAATGGAAGCCTACTTCCCGGCGCTGGCTCCTTCTCTCCCTGGCCTCTGCTGCGCTCCCATGATGTCAACTTCTGCTTTGATGCCCCAGCGGTGACCTGCTCTCCTTGTGTTGAGAGTTGGCATCTTGGGCGCACAGCGGGGAGTCAGTGACTGGAAACGGATGACTAGGCTCCCAATGGTGCACAACCCCTTTAATGCTCATTTTCAAGGAACACTATGGGCAAAGTGACACACTAACGCACGGCCTGAGTGAGAAGAGCATGGCACAGGAGTTCAAAGACTGCCCCAAGGAGAATCCCTGTGTTATGCTCTGCCTCCTCAGGTCCAGCTATACACATAAACCTGTGTATTTGTTTTGTCCAGAGTGTTCCCTTAAGTGCTGTCTGATGGTTTAATGTGGGATTGTGCTCCTAAGGAAGACCAGGCAGCAGTCTCAAGTATGTCAGCATTACGAACACACGGCCATAGCAAATTTATGAGATTTATGACTATGCTACATGAGAATTAAAACTGGTACCTGTGGAATTTTTTCTGGATTGAATATTATTGTTATCCGGGCACAGCTTTTATCCAGATAGCCTGAATTGGGTAGGCATTTAATCATATAAGGTCTGTCGGGGGCGCTGCACTCTCCCCATTCACGACATGGTGGTCGAAAGCACTTTACAGAAGAGAATGTCGGCTCACATTCCTGGTCTTGGGGACACTGGCTCTTATCGCTGCGTTTTTCCAGTAGACATGGCTTTTTGCCACACCAGACCTGAAGAAGTAGTAGGGGTTAAACCATTAGAAAATGAATAATTACATGAAAGCATTGAATCAATTCTTTATAATTAGTGGAAATATTAAAAGCTTTTTGCCCCCCTCCTACCTAATGTGCCCTCTATGGGTTCTGGAATAAGTTATTCCAAGTGCACCTGTCTCGGAGGCCATATTAGGGTCCTTGCAGACGAGCAAATGCACTCCGCGTTATCCGCAGCAAGAATGAGAGCCAAGCTGGGCTGTGGACATCAGAGGCATGAAGCAGTAACATGATAGATAATGCTCCGTGCCTCCCTGTGACCTTTTACTACAAAATCTGTGAGATAAAGTTGTCCTGGTGATTTTGTAGTAAAAGGGTCACAGGGAGGCAAAGGGCAGTATCTATCATGGTACTGCTTCATGGCTCTGATGTCCACCGCGCAGCTTGGCTCTCATTCACGCTGCGGGTAACTGAGTGCATTCGCTCGTCTGCCAGGCGCCCTTGAGGGGATCTCACGTGATGGTAACCAGTCCTGCCTGATCAAACTTTAAGGGCCTTTTACAAAGGGCTGATTCTCAGCCAGATGATCGCTGACGAGGACTCATAGGAACGCTCGTTAGCGATTAGATGGCGGTGTAAGGCTAGGGCTACACTGACATGTGTCGCGTGACAAATTAGATAATACCAGTCTATGGCGTCACACTGCAACATGCTACATGTTGGATTGTTTTTTTGCGACTGTTGTGTCTTAGTGCGACACTGTAGACTAGCATTA
Organism: Bufotes viridis; assembly: GCA_033119425.1. Taxonomy (NCBI): domain Eukaryota; kingdom Metazoa; phylum Chordata; class Amphibia; order Anura; family Bufonidae; genus Bufotes; species Bufotes viridis. The sequence goes on from CM065599.1 coordinate 19,675,028, forward strand.
TAAAATATGTAGCGCGACAAATGTCGTCGTGTAACCCTAGCCTAAAAGTGCCGCTGATAGTCGTTTGTTGGCAGCAGATCGTGCTAGGTAAACAGCCTCTGCTGCCAGCAAACATCGGGTCTGTATAGGGACGAGTGATGGCATTAGTGATCGACCCTCCCCATACTGTGAAGGAGATTGCTGCATGTAAATGCAGCGGCCTCCTTCACTGATGAGCAGGCGATTGTTAAGAAGGAACACTTCCTTCCTAACAGTCGTCTGCAAAATTAGCCTGTGTAAGAAGACTGAGAAGCTCATCAAATCTTAGGTGGAAGAAACATCCTCAATGGTTTTACTTTTCCAAGTCCCTACAATTAGGGTCCATTCACACGTCCGCAATTCTGTTCCACATTTTACATAAGGGAATTGCGGACCCATTAATTTCTATGGGGACACACTATGTCCTGCCCACATCTGCAATTGCATTCCTAAAAAAAAACAAAAAACATTTCTTAGGCCTAATTCACACGTCCGTAATGTGTTGCGGACCTTGCCACCAGCCCTGTAGAGATGTGGGCAAGAATAGGACATGCTCTATATTATTGCGGAGCCCCCGGCTGGAAGATCGGCGGTGCGCTATGCGGATAGCACATTGTGTGCTCTCCGCATCCATCACGTCCTCATTCAAAGTAAATGGGTTCGCACCCGTTCCGCAGATTTGCGGAACGGGTGCGGACGTGTGAATAGGGCCTTATTCTTGTCTGCAATTGCGGACAAGAAAAGGCATTTTCTATTATAGTGCTGGCGATGTGTGGTCCGCAAAATGCGGAATGCACATTGCGGGTGTCAGTGTTTTGCGGATCCGCAAAACACACACAGACGTGTGAATGGACCCTTACTGTATGTAAAATGTATCATGTATGTCAAGAACACCCAGCAAGTCAGTCCCTGTCCCCCACGAGGCTTACAATCTAGTTTCCCTACGTAAGCTCAGACAATAGGGAGAGACACATGGAGAACATACGAATTCCGTGCGGACATTGCCTTGGTTGGATCAAACCCAAGACCCCCGTACTGCAAGGCTAAAGTGCTAACCATTCAGGAAATAGCCAAGGCAACAGCAGATGCTGTTAATGGACCTGGGAAGGGTTATAAATGCTATACAGGAAGCCTAAGAGCAGAGCAATCCATTTCCATGCTTTCAGACACCATTTTGCACGGAATTCAAAAATCCTACAAAAATGTCAGGGCGAACTTAATCTCCGTTTCTTTTCACAAGTCCTAGAAAACCCTAATGCAACGGATTAGAAGAGGATGAGCATTATAATCCTTACCTTGGTACAGTCAATCACTCCATCCAGACAGTGACAGCTATTGCATTCCTCGTCCCATTTGCTTCCATGGGGGTACTGCATTCCTTTCTGCCAACAAGATCTTCCGAAGCCAATCACTAGGAGAAGGGAGGGAAAAAAAAAAAAGTTTAGATCTTCTGCCAAACAGTTCATATAAATGGCTTACGAGAGACGTTAGACCTTATGTGAATGCAACGCACTAATTACCTTCCTGGCAACGTGGACCAGCTCGTCCTGAAGGGCAGGTGCACCTGTAGCCATTTATTTCATCTATACAAGTGGCACCGTACGCACAAGGGGACGACTGGCATTCATCGATGTCTACAAAAGACGGAAAAAACAACAATAAAGCCGTGTTTGGCAGGCCTCGCTTATCTACATAATAGGCTGATCAAAGATGGCGGATCTGGCTTGGTTTACAGCACAAGGTGCAACAGGCAGAGTTGGTCATTTTTTTTTCAATTGCAACGTGCTGAACAGCTGCGTGGAGTTTGTCATTTGATCCATTCACTCCTTAGAAAACAAATAATGGCAGGAGGCTTTTATAATTCTAGATTGAGCCTGGACAGGGGTCCTTCTATAGACCCTTCTATGGGATGAGTGGTACGGCAGCTCGGTCACCTCACCATGGACAGGTGTGAGGCCCCTTCTGGAAGAAAGCAGCCATGTTTTTTTCTAATCCTGGACAACCCCTTGAAGGAGGTAGACCGTAAATTATTAGTAATAACAATTTATCACCTCAAAAGTAAATATTTTATTATTTAAAAAAAAAGTTAACAAAATCATTACAAGGAGAAGGTGTCTTACTGATTCTGCAGTCTGGTCCAGCAAATCCAGGTGCACATTCACAACGAAACCAGTTGATGCCATCGTGACAAATCCCACCATTGTAGCTGTACGGGAAATGACAGAAGAACCAATTCACTAACAATATTTAATCTCCTCCTAAATCCAAACAGCCAATTTAAGGGAATCTGTCACAATGAGCGTTCAGTGGAATCTGCAGGCAGCACGTTATAGAGCAGGGATGCCCAACCTGCGGCCCTCCAGATGTTGTAAAACTACAACTCCCACCATGCCTTGCTGTAGGCTTATAGCTGTAGGCTGTCTGGGCATGCTGGGAGTTGTAGTTTTGCAACAGCTGGAGGGCCGCAGGTTGGGCATCCCTGTTATAGAGCATGAGGAGCTGAGCAGAGCGATATATAGCGGTATAGGAAAAGATTCAGTAGAACTTATGCTTTTAGACTGGGGAGGGGGGGAATCCTATTTTAAAGGGGTATTCCCATCTTAGACATTGATGCATATCTCTAGAATACATGATATTTTAAAGCGATCTGCTGGCCGTATGTTAGAGCAGGAGGAGCTGAGGAAATGGAGCTCATGAGTCCGGTGGGTGGAGTGACTTGGTGATTTACAGCTGTGTGCGCGCACATGCTTAAGGGGTATTCCCGTCACAGACATTGATGGCATATCCTGGCGATATGCCATCAATGTCAGATAGGTGCAGGTCCCACCCATCTCCAGGACAGGACTCCCCAAGACAGCAGGGACGTCGGCTGACCTTTCTCTTAAAACAGTGTTTTGGAAAGCGGACTATAATACGTAAGACAATACTATGGAAACCGCCAAGTTACCCATGGTCCAGCTATGTAGTACACCATACATGCTAAAAGCGACACAGATAACAGACAGAAAAATCATAAAAGACTTACCAAGGATATGGGTTGCAGTCATTTGTATCTATGGAGAGAAAACAAAATACGGTTATACTTTATTTTATTACATAGATTACTTAATTAAATATAAAGCCTTATGGAAAAAAAGGAAACCAGACTGCTCCATGGCTGCTGAACTAATCCCTCTACCCACCCCCAGCTCTGCAGGCGAGCGCTACATAAGACGATAATAGGTAGACTCCTGACAAGTCTGTTTTAGTAACTACTTGCATTCCCCATGTAATGACAATTCTGAAGCATCTATTCTTTATTATTCCTCCTAGAAGTTATTAATGAATCACTTGCAGTTTACAATGAAGGTCCAGATGGGTGTTACCAGTTGTGGGTGTATCCTTGCACAGTCTTACGCTGACATCAGTAACACGCATCTGGACCTTCATTGCAAACTGCAAGTGATTCATTAATAACTTCTAGGAGGAATAATAAAAGGACAGGCACAACATAGAATCATAAGAATAGATGCTTCAGAATTGTCATTACATGGGGAATGCAGGCAGTTACTAAAACAGACTTGTCAGGAGGGGAGACAGGCCCCCTTCAAGGCAAAAGCGGAAAGTAGGAAGAGTTGCTAGGCCGGGACTGAATGGGTAAAATTAGCTTGTGCCGATGAGCTTAGAACTGCTCAGGATTTTACACAAACAGGAAAACTGGAAAAATAATAAATTGCAAAACTTTAGACCAGAGGCAAACGTTTGTGTACATTAAAAAAAAAAGGTGTTCTATGAATACAGCTCATCTGCATCCCTCGTCTTCACCTATTCTTAAATCACACACAAGCTTCTTTTTCGTAGCCTCCGGCAATTTCCCATCCCAAATGACTCAAATATGTTGGCAAATAAATGAAAGGATAAAACATGTTATGAGACACACCCTATATCCTAAAGGAACGAAAAAATAGAGGCAAAGGCTTACTCTGTGTGCAGGTACGTCCCTCCCATCCTTCTTTACACATGCAAGAGAAGGAATCTCCGCTGCCCACGCACGTCCCTCCATTAGCACAGGGGTTGGGGAGACAGCTGCTGTTCTTAGCTGTAGACACAAGATAAAGGACATTTTATATATTGCTTTTAATACTGTTAAAACGATGAACGGATCGATCACATCCCAATGTCAACCGCAACTCTACAAGAAGTTTCAGCAGCGCTTGCTGCACATGTGTCTATAGAGGATTGCAAGCTAAATGGGTTTTCTGGGACTTAGGTCATCAATAGGTAGGGGTCCTTCACCTGACACCCGCTTATCTGCTTGGGGCAGGCGTGGGAGACTGTCCACTGTGTGGTTTCTGCCGCTGCTCAGCTCCCATTCACTTGAACTGGGGCTAGGCTGCCGTACTCCACACGGCCTGTATGCAGTGGGTGAAACCTCGTGCTTTCAGCTCCGGCTACTCTATAGTTTGGAAACAGCTGATCGGCGGGGGTCCCGGTTGTATGATCCCCAGCAGATCTGACATAGATGACCCATCCTCTTCCCATCCCAGTATTTACTTGGACAGTTCTTACAGTGGTCTGGTTTGTGATTCACATGGAAAGGAGAATCCTTATGGAGATCCACGAGCAGGTGGGTTGGGGGCAGCCTGAGCCAGGCCCGAGAACAGCCATGGTGTGGGGGGAACTATGGCATCTATGTTCTTGTGCATGCGGGGTATGTGAAATACTATCTAAATGCACTTCTTTGAATAAAGTGGGGGCAAGTCACATTCTCAATACCACCACGGCCAGCGGCTCTCCAACTATTGTGAAACTACAAATCCCAGCATGCCCTGACAGCCAAAGGAACCACATACTAACCTGTCTGACTCTTCGCCTACACAGGAAATATGACAATGATATACGTAACAGATGACATCACATCAGTAACTGCACAGCACAAGTGATACCAACTCCAGCAAAGACGACTATACAGAGGTCTGCACGGTACATCACACCAGTCATAGCATATCACAGAGTATTAAATACCAGCAAAGGCCAAACGGTTCTTCCTGTGCACTTGGGCCACTAATGGAATTTATTCCACCAAGAATTGGGCATGGTTAGAAAAAATAAAAACAACATTTTTTAAATTCATACAGAAATGACCAAGATCCTAGACTATGCCCTAGATTTAAAGCATAAGGGGGGGTAACACTTGACTGACTTTGGTGCCATTTCTGCCGTTTTAATAGGCCAATGGTCACCCCACGGCCCTAAAGCTGCTGCAAAGCTAAATCTCATACTGGGGGTTGTAGTTCTGAAGCAGTTGCAGATTACAATGCGGACAGGACATGTTCTAACATTTATGAAATGGGCACACGGATCTGTAAAAATCTGGATGTGTGCATGGTCCCTTAGAAATGAATGGGTCAGTGGGCTATCAGCAAAAAAAAAGGTCTGTATATGAGGCCTAATGTACAGGATACAGTATCTGACCGTGCTCACCAATGTTACAAGTGGTTCCTTCCCACCCAGATGGGCAGAGGCAGTGGAAAGTATCTCCGTTATCGTAGCACGTCCCGCCATTACTACAGGTGTTCGCGTCACACTGATATTCACCTGTTGATGAGAATGGCAAGATATAGCTATAGTAGACTAAGACGAGCGGTAGACACATGCAAAGAAAGCCTGTTACTCACGCGAGTGGCAGGTTTTGCCTTTCCATCCATTTTCACACTGGCAAATGAAATCGCTCACCAGATCTATGCAACGTCCTCCATTCTGGCAAGGATTTGGCTTGCAGTCGTCGTAGTCTGGGGGAAAAAAACAAGTAGCAGAATTGGGAAAACTGCAAAATTACCAAGGATGCACATGTGGTTGGTATAAGCAGTGATGGCTAACCTCCGGCACTCCAGCTGTGGTGAAACTACGACTCCCAGCATGCTCCATTCATTTCTATGAAGCTCTGAGAACGGCCAAGCAAGTGTCCATCTTAGGGGTTGTAGTTTTACCACATCTGGAGCGCCGGAGATTAGCCATCCCAGGTCAGGAAAAATGAAAGGTTCAACTTACTGATGTCGCATAATTCGCCTCCCCAGCCGCTGGGACAAAAGCATCTGAAAGAGTCTATTTCATCGGTGCATGTACCGCCATTTCTACACGGATTGCCAAGGCAGTCATTTATATCTAAAATACAGAATTAAAAATGCCTAATCTGGAAGAACTAAGGGGAATTTTTTTTGCTTATAATATATATAAAAATACTATAATGAAAAGAAATAAAATAAAAGGAACAATGCAACAATACACACAAACCTATTTCTCCAAACCAACTTACTTTCATGGCAGTAGGCACCAGTGAAGCCTCGATTGCAGAGACAGGTGAAATTCCCACCGGGCAGACTAATGCAGCGTCCATGAGGCCCGCAGACGTTAGAGGAGATGTAACGGATATCTTCCTGGGTGGCATTAGTAGAAATCTCTATTGTACAGCTGTCTATAACTAAAAATAAAAAAAAGAGGGACGCATTAGGGACACTGAGACGCTCCCGATCAGCTGCATAAAGAAGTTTGCTGACAAAACCCCTCAGGACGGCTCCACTTCACGCGCTCAAATAGCAGCCAGCTACTAACATTTGCACAGAGCTGTCCTCTCTGCATGCGCCTGCCACTATAGACATGACCTAGTCTGCAGGACCCCCACCCAACCGAAAGATCATTCCTCTACAGCGCGCCGCTTACCTTTGCACAAGCCATTTTTGCAGTGGTCTTTAAGATGAGAGCAGTTCTTGCCATCGTAGTCGTCTGAGCATGCGCAGTAGTAATCGCCGCCTACGTTGTAGCAGGGAGCTTTATTCTGGCAGGGGTTCGGATCGCAGAAATCAATGTCCACCTTGATGGGGAAGAAAAAAAACAAAAAACATAAGGCAATGATGATTACGGTACATAAAGGCTAGAACTATTTACAGACGTATCTATCGTGGGTATTTGCACTGAATATCTTGATTATAGGTTATACAGGTAAGGGATGCCTACGGTGGCCATTGCTAAACCCAGAATGGCGCATGTACGCTAGCCTGTAATAATGGAGAAGTTTCAGCCGCCACTGGGTTCTAGTATTTAACCCATGAACCATCAAGATCGGGATGAACAGTCCCATACTTAAAATGTGAGAATTCACAAAATATAGCGTGATTATTCCCATCAGTAATGGTCGCCTTCATGGCTGCGGTTCCAGGCAACCTACTGGAATAAGTAAGTTTACTGCAATGACCAATACAAATGGATAATGCATAAAGGAGCACCTACAGGTGAATACACTAAAAAGGGTTGTGTAGCCTGAGCGGTGGATGTATTCTTGCAGTTGGCTGCCAAAGCCTGCTCCACCTGCACAGACACAGAGCCCAACTAGGGTAACATGGACTGTAGAGATCTGGTAGTAACTGGAGACTAGCACTATTCATACAGGTAGACGCAGCAAGTCCCAATATCGTGATAACCAGTTGTTTTTTCGGTTTCGTTTTTTTCAGCAGGTGCCGCACTGCAACAAGAAAGAAGCCGAGAGTCCCTACAAGTTACCTGAACGCTCCCAGCCTCCAACAAAAGCATTCCCCATAACCGTATTATATTATGTAATTGCTACTTATGCAATTCCCCCTCTACCTCTATTACAAGATTAGCGAAGAAAGGCACGAGGAATAAAAGGGAAGACGAGACGAGACACGGCGAGCTGGATCCTGATAAGGCTCTCATAGTAGACATGGAAACTGGATTATCCCATGCTTAAAAAAGACAGACCTAAAACGAGTCGCGCCAAGCATGCCGTTAACCCTGCGCCTTCCACACTGTATCGCGTTTCATCGTACACAAAGCGGGCAACAATACAGCTCCTGATCCAGCACTAGGCAAAGTGCTGCCGTTCATACACAGGACACTGTATACACGCGTGTCGCTTTAATGCACGAATCTTCTCTGCGGCGTCTCCGGGAGCGAAACGTGACAGTGTAGAAGCAGAAAACCTTTGACAAGCGAGCACGTCTACAGGTTGAGAGCTCCTCGGCAGTCACTATTAGGAGAAAAATGCCCAACTTAAACAAATGTTAAAAGCGTGTAAACCTTTAGGCAGTTATGGCCTTTTAAGGCAGTCTGTCCTAATAAATGGCTTTGACTTGTCTTGACTGTGGTTATTGAAGCCAGACGCAAATTTCTGTCAGAAACCTAAAATGCAACAGTATTGACCCTAAAGTCCGGTTCACACCAATAGATAAGTGTTTGATGTCATTTATTTAACTTGCGCTCTTAATATTATTTATTATTAGGGTAAAATATTTGCAATTTGTGCAAAGTATGTAAAAAAAAAACACAAAATAACACGAAGGCAGCGCGGCTATATCTGAGCTATATTAAAGAACAAGGCACGCTGTCAGTCTGCGCTTTACGTTGCAAAGCTTTGATTGGCACAAATGAACAAAATAAAAAGAATAAAAACTTAAGACGTTCCTAGTCCAACCAGGAGACGTTAAAAGAAGGAGCGGTGTCAACCAATCAACTAGGGGAGAAGATCCTGTCTGCCGCCTCCCTGATGTAAAGCAGCCCCACTAAATCCACCGGTAATAATAATAATAATAATAATACACCCGAGGTTTCTGATGAGATTTGGCAGACGACGGCCAGGCACTCGCTTTTTACAAACAACTCTGCTAGGTTACAGGGAGACGGAGCGGCAGGAGGGAACGGTATTACTTCATTATATAAGACAAAAGGTGTTTAACCGCTCCAAAACTGGACGCTCTTCACCTCCATACAAGGGAGGAGGGGCAATTTAGTGAAGAAATAAAAAATATTCATGAATTTACAAATATGATTCACAATAGGCCTGCACAATAGTTATCGCAATAAATCGCTAATTGGCCAACCCAAAAATGCTGCAATTATATTACTGTATTTTTCGCTTTATAAAAGACGGACCCCCAAAAAGAGGGGGGGAAATGGCAGTAAGCCTTATAAAGCAATGGCTTTATGTGGCTGACACTAATGTATCGCCGGCCGCTATGCTGCACAGCGCGGCCGGCGATACATCAGTTACAGTGCGGGGAATGAACATTTTGAATGAACACATGTTCTATTTTATTTATCTGTTCTGTGCAGTGTATTAAGAAAATGGCAAGTTTTGTATTTTGTACTTTTGCAGTAATGCAAATATGTTATTTAGTTTAGTAAAAGATGTTTTATTTTGAAAAACACTGCATTTCAGTTCTTGAGTTAGGCATAACTACATTTCAGCTCAGCATTATCAGCAATTTGTTTGTGCCTTGAAAATCCAAGCAGATAGACCTCTAACACAATTTCCTTAAAATATCGCATCGTATATCGTTATCGCAATTTTTAGGGCCCTAATCGCAATCGCACAAAATTCCCATATCGTGCAGCCCTAATTCACAATATATAATTGAATGACCGATCACGCAGAGCAACCAAGATCCCTTAAAGCTATATTAAAGGGCATCTGTCAGCAGATTTGTCCCTATGACACTGGCTGACCTGTTACATGTGCACTTGGCAGCTGAAGGCGTCAGTGTTGGTCCCATGTTCATATGTGCCCACATTACTGAGAAATATGTTTTATTATATGCAAATGAGCCTCTAGGAGCAACGGGGGCGTTACCATTACACCTAGAGGCTCTGCTCTCTCTGCAACTGCTGCGCCCTCTGCACTTTGATTGATAGGGCCAGATGTTATGACATTGACAGGGCCAGGCAGTGAAAATATGCAGAAGTTGTGGCGGTTGCAGAGAGAGCAGAGCCTCTAGGTGTAAGGGCAACGCCCTCGTGCAAGGAGTGGGACCCCCCACTAATCCGCTATTGATAAACTATCCTGAAGATAGGTCATCAATGCTGTACTCCTGTAAAAGGTCATTTACTGCCTACAACTAACTGCACACATTCTAGATACTCTTAGGGTACTTTCACACTAGCGTTTTGGATTCCGTTTGTGAGATCCGTTTCAGGGCTCTCACAAACGGTCCAAAACGGATCAGTTAAGCCCCAATGCATTCTGAATGGATAAGGATCCGTTCAGAATGCATCAGTTAGGCTCCGTTCCGCCTCTATTCCGTTTTGGAGGCGGACACCAAAACGCAGCATGCAGCATTTTGGTGTCCGTCTGAAGAGGCGGAGCCTAACGGATCCGTTTTTTTTTACAATGTAAGTCAATGGGGACGGATCCGTTGTCAGTGACACAATATGGTGCATTTGAAAACGGATCCGTTCCCCATTGACTTTCAATGTAAGTCAAAACGGATCCGTTTTGGACTTTGTCATTTTTCTTTAAAGCTAATGCAAACGGATCCGTTCTGAACGGATACAAACGTTTGCATTAGAGGTGCGGATCCGTCTGTACAAATAAACAGACGGATCCGCACCAACGCTAGTGTGAAAGTACCCTTACTTAAAGAAACCGTCCACAAAAACACTATGCAAGTCACTAGCTATAGACAGGCTTGCCAGTTTTTTTATTTTCCTCAAACCTTGCTGCTTGAATGAGTTTCTGCTCCGCTCCATAAAGACAGAGCTGTGATTGGAGTCTGGATTAGGCTACCGTATGAATGGATCCGCATCCGTTGAGCAATTCATTTCAACAGGGCCGCAAAAGATGCGGACAGCACACAGTGTGCTTTCCGCATCTGTAGTTCTGTTCCGCAGCCCCACAAAAAATACAGCGCATTGTCTACATAGCACCACACCTGTCCGTTCCGCAAAATGCGGAACGCCCACAGCTGTTAGATTACTAAACCAAGCCAAATATGCATCAGTAAAAGGAGAGATTGGAGAGTCACTTTAACGGGGTGGTCAGCATTCGATAAAGTTCCTCCACTTTCCAGAAGCATCGTCATACTTATCCATAGGCTACCTCTAGTATTGCAAATCAGCCCCACTGCCTTAAATAGGGCAGATCTGCTATACCAGGCACGTCCTATGAATAAAAGAGAACAGCCGGTAATCTCAGGTATAAAATAATCTTATGTGTACGCAGCCTTAGGATTCAAACAAAAACCCAAAAGCAAAAAGTAAATAAAAATAAAAGCACCGAGCAAAAAAAGGGAAAAACAAAAAATAAAAAAATTTAATTTTTCATGTTGGGAGTGGTGAAAAAAAAAAAATTAACACAAATCAAAATTTGCAGCAACACGATGACTGATCCAAGGAGACTTAATAATGCCAAGAGAGGAATGTCCTATTTGTACGAGCACGTCTGATGGAGGTTTAGAGATTGAGCGTTGGAGAAGAGAAGAAAAACAAATTGTGCAGAGCTCAAGGACGAGGATACGTCTCGATGTCTGACTACCAGACGACCGTTCAAATCTCTGCCGAGCCTGGGAGAATATGGCCTTCTCCTTCAGATGTCCCCCTATCAGCAGTGTCCACATGTTTCCTCTTGTTAGTATAAATTTCCCTTTCCAGTTCAAGTTTAATAGTATGTAGTGAGGATATAGTCAAGTGGGGACAAAACTTCCTGCCATTCATATAGTTTCTATCCTGGCTCCTTGATCTTCTACAATAAAAAAGTAAGTACAAAAAGCAATAAAAAGCCACGGGGGTCAAAGAATTTTGACAGTCTCCAATATCCCAGGCAGGCAGCCCCTGAAAGTCGTTCCCTCCATGATAATTATATGCTTTGCAAAGACTGACTTTTTGGTACAAATTTCTTCTCTGGCAACAGAAAACCAGCACTGTTTCGGTTGTGAACGGAGTGCAGTGTATCGGGCGGTCTCATATACATTAAAAGTAGCATTTCCTCTTTTGCTTTGGGTGCAAATGGAGAAGAAAACATGATACAGCTCAATAGGAGTACATCATAAGAAGGTATTTGAAAATTTACTCAGCTCCTTATGCACTGTCAAAGGCTTTATTAAAGGCGTTGTCTGGGTGTTTAATACTCATGACCTATTCTTCAGGATTGGTCATCGATATCAGATCGGCCAGGTTCTGACTCCTGGAAGCCCCTGCCAATCAGCTGTTTCAGGAGGCAGTGACCTCCTCGCAGTTTATCAAGAAGAGCGCCATCCATTGCATAGTGGCTGTGCTTGGTATTGCAGCTTATCAGCATTCACTTGAATGGGACCGAGCTGTGCCTAGGTCATGGGACCGATGGACTCGACATCACTGTCCATAGGACTCACCAGAGTTGATCAGAGGGGGTGTTGGTTGTAGGACCCCCACCGATCTGATATCCTGATGATATTGTAGGCCATCAATATCAAAATCTCAGACAACCCCTTTAAAGGGTAGCTTCAACTTTTACACGACACCTCAAGAATGAATCCACACAATATGACATATGCACCAAAGAGGCTGTCCATGTGGATGCTATGGGGCAGCCAGGAAGGCCCCCCCACCGCCCAGGCCCTACAATAGGCGGAAATTAACCTAAAGAGATTGCTGCTCAAAAATCTAGGTGTGCTGACTTTAGTAAATATGGGCTAATGTCTGTAAAACTTACAACCCAACCCTTCCAAAGCTAAAATACTCGAAGTCTAAGAGCGCAGGACCATAATTAAACTACGAGCTGCTGACTTGTCTCAGACATTTCTCCAGGGTACGAAGAAACTACACATCTCTCTGGAATTTTAATGACCCAGAAATTTAATTTACTAATAAAACCTACAAAAACTGACAACTGAGAAGAGAACGCCGCGCCTTCATATGGCTAAAGCCACTCAGACACCACTGTACAGATCTGCCTATAAAGTATCGTGTGAAGCCTCCATCAATAGGTAATGTCCTGGTCCCTGGAGACCTCTAGGTAGATTTCCTAGACCTGCCCATGGAGGACGGTACACAGCACACTCCTTGGAAACACTCACCTCGCACATGGTGCCGGCAAATCCAGGGAGGCATCGGCAGTGGAAACCGTTGACCAGGTCATCACAGACGCCTCCGTTCAGACACGGATTGCTTGCACACTCGTTCACTTCTATCTCACAGTTCTTGCCAATAAATCCACGAGGACAGGAGCAGCGATATCCATTTACCTTATCCTGGTGCATCCAGAAAAGAAGTGCAAGGTTTAGTTTTTTCTTAGTGGTCTGTTTCTGGGAAAGCAATATGGCTGCTTGCTTGTATGTCTCCCAGAAGTGAGACAGTTTTCTACACTCAAAGTATGGTGTGACAGCAAGGTAATTGAATAGGGGTTTTCGGCAAAAAGATGTTCTACATGTTATAAACCAGCTCCTGGGACTGAATACTTTTGCAATTGCATGTAATTAAAAAAGTTTGTATTCTGTATAACCAGAGTTATTTAATTAAAATGTATCTGTATAGTGCCAGCTGCTGCTGTTTTCTGAGGTGGTCGCACATGCTCAGTTCCATCCTTCGACTGCCACCAGTCATATCTACTATTGGAAGCTGTGACAAAGAGCTGAATCAGAAATGACACGCCCCTGAGCTGTGATAGGGAGAGCTGTAGCATACAGGACACACCTCCTGAGAAAGAACACTCCCCTGAGCTGCCAGCTTGAGACAAATCCACCAGAGCAATGAATGAGGAGATCTCTGGATCCATGTGTGGTACACGGCTGGTTCTAACTGTGGTTCTTAGTACATACAGGTCTTTAGACCCGCTGCTGTAATACATGCGAGCCTGGTGTTACTGGTGGAACTGGCTAATCCTTGTACGATTATAATAATATATAATGGATCAATGAGGTGTGAGCCACAATCCCTGAAGGCAGCGGCATTTATATTGTGTGGAAACGTAACTCACCTTGCATATGCCTCCGTTCTGGCACTGACCACGGCAGTCATTAACATCTGGAAGGGAGAAAGATTTTTCTTATAGAATACATGCCAAAAATTACTTATTCATTTATTTATTTTCAAACATTTCCACCTGAAAAATAAATAAAAGGAAACCCAGTCTAGTCCTTGGATCGTCGTCTTCAGTCATACTGCCAGGAATACTATTCACTGCCACAAGAAGCTGCCATTTAGCCTGCTGGGCTCTCCTATTGAGTAAAGTGGCTCCACTCTTGTTCACAGGCCATGTCTGGCATTGCAGCTCAACATGATTCACTTGAGCGGTGCCGAGTGGCGGGACCATGGAAAAGGTGGTTCAGTTTGTAGACACAAACCTCATTTCCTATCTTGACAGAAGAGGAGGACTCAAGGACTAAGGCCTTACTCAACTGCAGCACATGAGCTTAGGTTCACAATAAGGCCATACTGGTAACTATTTTTGAGGTGGCAATGCTCTTCAGAGGATAGAATGATCTGAAAATCTGTGGGGAATTCTAGGGCATGTTCACACATGGCAGAATATTTGCTGAAGAAAACGCTGCAACTGAAAAATTCATTTCATACATCTAATCTGCAACATGTGAACATACCCTTAAAGGGGCTGTTCTATTAAGACAACAGGATAGGAAAGGAGTGTCTGATTGGGGAGATCTAACCACTGGGGCCCCTGCCAAATTGAGAGAAAAAGGGCCTGTGCTCCCCTTTTGAATGCAGAGGCAGATAAGCATGCATGTCCGCTACTCCATTCAAATAGGAGAGCATGTGGCCCAGTTCTCCTGATTGGCGGGAACACCCGTGGTCAGATCCCTACACATTTCCTATCCTGTGGATAAGGGATAAGTTGTTTTATTGGGACAACCTCATTAAGGTGCCCCATATATCTTCAATAGCTGTTGGCCAAATTCTCTTTTGTCCGGCAGCTCTCTCTAGACCTCATACACATGCATGCTTGGTTCAGCGAGGGTGTATGCGTTTTCAAAAAGGGAGAAAGGAGAATGACTGGCAGCGGCTTAGCTCCTATGAGAACAAAAGAATTGGGCGTGAAATTTAACGCACCCTTCTTTCCATCATCTGCCAGGAGAGGAGTCGGGAGCTTCTCATACACATTAGATTACCGTCTGGCTCGCCAAAAACAGCGACTTTGGTTAACAATACCGTAATGTGTATGGGAGGGCCTTTAGACTCAACTCTTCTGTGCCCTGACAGTGCAAAGCCAATGTATAGACAGTGCGGTGAGAGGGTGAGGATGGTCGGGGATGAATGTGGCTTGTATAAGATGGATAGGAAGAGGCAGCTTAGAATGAACCGTTCAATACTAACTGATGTGACAGTTTTTTCCTGTCCATCCTGGAATGCAGTCACAGTAATATCCACCAATGAGATCTCTGCAAGAATAAGCATTAACACAGGGATTTCCCTCACACTCATTAGCATCTGTGAGAAACAAGACAAAAGAAGAAAAAAAAAAAAAAGCACACACCATTACACAGATTCCCAGGCACCGAGCAGAATACACCGAAATATTAATAGGCTAATAGCAAAACAAAAATAAATTACATTTCATGCACATCATCCACATGGGTCATGCCCATCTACCGGATTAGCCATATGCAACGTTTAGTAACTTCATGCCGTGTTAATACCCAACCCAAAAAGTAGCGGGTGATAGATTTCTACTTTGCACTCATGAGCTGGAGCAGCCATGGTAGGTTTAAAATTTATTAATAAAAAATAATAAATTCAGTATACCAAAAAAGAAAAAAGGTGGAGATGTAAATCATCCTGCATGCACAAGTTTTGCAGAAAGTGTGCAACTTTCTGTAATTTTATGCCAATCGTGACGAATACTTTTAAGTCGAAGGAGGTGGGCCTCCGCAGCCCAACACATTTATCATTTAATCAAAAAGCTATAGAGGAGGAGGAGCCGATCAGCTTGATATACTGGCACTTATCTAAGAAAAATGCATTTTATTCATTTAACTCCATGATTATGCTGAAATTAAGAGTCCAGTAGGCAGCGACTGATTGTTGTCAATCACTAAGGAAGGACCGCCCACTGGACTCCTAAGCATAGAAAGAGCAGGGATTTAAATGTATAAATGCTAAATGATACTGAATCTAACAAAACTAAAATCCCAATCTGCTCAGATCCTCCCGTTAGCTGCGGCGTGCAGATAGGTTCCCTTTAAGAGGAGCCCACCTCTTCCTCCAACGGACGTGGAGTGCTGTACTCTCAACAGCTGGAAAACCAAAGCCATCATGGGTTTCAGATTTCCCTTTTAGTTTCGGATTTAGTCCCCCTACACACACACACAATGAAGACATAATTATTGCCTTCTTCTGCGTGTAGGGAGTAAATATTAATTCAAATTTTCCATTTAAAAAAACAGGTCGTAAAAAATGTTATTACAAAGTTACAAATAAAGCCCCATCACCAGTTAGGCAAATGTTCGATAAAAACCCACCACCATTAATAAAAACAAGCATTCTCATTAGGTAAAAATAAATGCAAGATTAATAAAAAGTCAAAATCTCAGAAACTGCATTAAGGATTGGACTTTGGAAATCTTATTTTTTAGATGGTTGTTCTATTGAGCGCCGTTTTAAAATAGATTTTTAGTGTTGGAGGCGATCCCTCTGTGTTCTGTTGTCAAATGCATTATTTGGCTTGCATACTCAATGTCACTATAGAATGTCGCGGAGAAATATTATGGCTAGGTTTCCAAGTGACTTACCCAGCTGACAGGTGGTCCCAACCCACTGCGGAGGACATATGCACTCAAATCCATTAATAAGGTTTTTACAAATTCCTCCGCTAGCACAAGGGTTAGATGCACATTCATCAATGTCTGAAAGGATGACAGGAAGAAGGGGAGAATATTATATATATATTTTTTTATTTTTATCTAAACAACATTTATTATACTCATTTATATAGTGCTGACATATTCTGCAGTGCTTAACATATTTTGTATTATACTTCACTCCTATTCCCTCCATCCCACTAAAATTTGGGTAAAAAAATAAAACATAAATAAAGTAGTTGACTGGAAACCATTTGGTCACCATAGAAAACAATTACTGGTACCAATGCTTATGATGGGTCATCTGTGTTCACAGCCAGCTAATCTTGTTGACTTTCACAACAGGACAGGGGCTAATCTTCTGAACTACGCTGCGCCTCTCAACAGTCAATCAATGCGATTGGATGAGACTTGAGATTGCCCTGTCTACTTCAAAAACGAGGCCAGGACAACCAGACAACAGATCTCCGTCCTAAAGAGGTCTAACTCACCGATAGCACAGGTCAGACCGGTCCATCCTGGTGGACAATGACACTCAAACCCAGAGGAGACTTCATGACAGACGCCATCATTTGCACATGGGTTGGAAGCACAGGCGTGTTCAGCTAGAAGAACAAGAACATTTCAATTTTTGGTTAGGATGGTGGACTGCAAACTGGGTAGATTTAAGGCTACACCCACATCGGTGTTATGGCAGTTTGAGGAACAGACTACCGTAATTACCGTATCCGACCTGACACTTCCGGATCTCCATTCACTATAATGGAATCCATAGGCTTTCTGGAAAGCCCCAACTATGCTCCTCTGCCGGAACAGACTTGCAGAATTGCATAATGCAGTCTAAGCTTCGGATGAAATCCCGCAACACATACAATATTTTCGCAGCAGATAAAATACATGACGACATTTACTCCATGTAGGTGTTGAGGATTTTTTTTTCCCCAAAAAAAAACATGATGTAAATTCCCACACTAGATAATCCAACTGATTCCAGCCGTAATGGTCAGAGGATATATTAATTTTTTTTATGAATGGGGCATTTCTGGTAGACCTAGTCGACATTGAGATGCCATCTATAAGTAAAAACTATAGTAAAACAAAGGATATACAGGATATATAACACTATAAAAACCCAGTGGGTAACAGGAGAAAAAAATAACAGACCATTCCCTTAAAAAAATTAAGAGGTATTATATTTTTTTGGGAAGATAACGGTGAAGATCCAAAATGTACCTATTTCACAGTTCTTCCCAGAGTAGCCTTCAGTGCAGGCACAATGGTATTTGTCGGGCTCCGTGTTCATGCAGGTTCCTCCATTTAGACACGGGTGATGGGTTCCACAATAGTTCAGATCTTTAAGATAAAAAAAAAAAAAAAAGAGAACAAAAACAAAGATCAATAGAAATATCTTAAGGTCTGTCGGGACAGATTTGTAGGAACCAATTTCTTCTGACTTGCTCCACTCACGACCAGGATTAACTAAGGTCATCACTACGAGTTGCCATGTCGCACACAAAAAAGAAACCACAAAGATCATGGGCAAGTGAGGAAAGGTTGACAGATGCTTAGCATTTCAGTTTGGAGGCTACTAGAGGTGGACGATAACCCAGCAATGCTTCTCCAGAAAGAGGTCAAGGCAAGAATCTTTTTAAAGTTGCCGAGAACACAAGAGACAATTGGTGGTGCTAAATTAACACCCCTGCCCCAAGCTAGGGATGCTGTAAAAATAGTTTGCCGCGACACTGAAGATCATGATGAACTGTGCGTCGCTAACAACGTGTCGCTTGGCCTTGACCTAACGTCTCGAGCAATGCTGTCCTATGGTGATCTCCAGATATATCCAGTTTCATTGACGGCCAACTTAAATAAAGTTACCAGACTGGTTGTATAAAAACTTAATGAGAGGTAAGAAACTCTACGCATCTGAGGGACATTAGATACCTGGATCTCTACACGTAGAAAGCAACCAAACATACACAGACGAAGGACCATTCAGAAAAAAAAAAACTCACACGTAAGAAAAAAAAAAAAACGTTCAAAAACAAAGACCTCAAATAGAATGGAACCAAATCCAAGACCTCAAAAACAATAGAACCACTAATGGGTCAGTTAAGCAATAGCGTTACATTGGGGGGAAAAAAAAAAAAAAAAAGCCATAGAGTAAGAGAACTGGCAAAGAAGATCCACCAGTGATATTTACCTTTATCACAGAGAAGTCCGCCCCAGTTCGTTTCGCAGTTACACTCCCACGGCAAGCGGCAACTGCCATGGAGGCAGCCGGGGTATGAAAGACACTTATTGCAATATTCGCCCTGCCAGCCATAGTGACACCTGAGAAGAAAAAGTCACATTGTAAAAAAAAAATAAACTAAAAGATTAAAAGAATGAAATACTTTACAACAGTCTCCCGCTAACAGACTACCATAAACAGAGCTTGCTGATAGCACAGCTATGGTGAACCTGTACAGGGGCTCTTGCAGCTACACGGAGCCAGTCCAATAATATTTTAGGGAATTGCTACCTTAGCACAACAGAACAAGCATTT
Source organism: Bufotes viridis (assembly GCA_033119425.1). Taxonomy (NCBI): domain Eukaryota; kingdom Metazoa; phylum Chordata; class Amphibia; order Anura; family Bufonidae; genus Bufotes; species Bufotes viridis. Next base: position 19,694,147 of record CM065599.1, read on the forward strand.
GGTGAATGAGGAAAACCAAGAAGGTTCCTTCATTAAAGGGCATCTGTCAGCAGATTTATACCCATGACACTGGCTGATCTATTACATGTGCACTTGGCAGCTGAAGACGTCTGTGTTGGTCCCATGTTCATATGTGCCTGTATTGCTGAGAAAATGATGTTTTATTATATGCAAATGAGCCTCTAGGAGCAACAGGGGCGTTACCATTACTCCTAGAAGCTCCACTCTCTGCAGCTGCTGCGCCCTCTCCATTTTGAATGACAGGTGCAGGCCTGGTCACGTTTTCACTGCCTGGCCCTGTGAAAGTGGAGAGGGCAGGGCAGTGGCAGAGAGAGCTGAGCCTCTAGGTGTAACGGCAACGCCCCTGTTGCTCCTAGAGGCTTATTTGCATATATTAGAACATTTTTCTCAGCAATACGGGCACATATGAACATGGGACCAACACAGATGCCACAGATATCTGGCCAAACTCTGCGTCTCTTGCTGTGGATCTGCCGCAGATTTACACTATGCTTTGCAAAACAGGAAATCCGTGGCAGATAACCACAACATAAATGGACATGCTGCCGATTAACAACCCGCACTGCACAATCTAAGTGCGGATATTGTAGAAGCATATTTCTGTCCTTTATACTTTCTCTCCTTTTATGATCCACTCCAGACGTGTGTCCATACCCTTAGATGCAGATTTTGATGTGGATACGGATGCAGAGACTTGCTGCAGATTTCACCTTTGCATTTTGCAGTGGATTTGCTGCAGACAATCCATTGCATAAAATTACACCATATGTGAAACAGCCTTTAAAAAGAAACCATAAGCAGGCAGGCTGCCTCTGGAATCAGACGTCTGCAATTAGTGACTTTCTGGACCTTTTTAATCTACAACTGCTGGAAGCACAGGGGGCAAAACCAACTCGATAGTGGAGTTATGGTGTGCCTCTATGAACTACATGTAAGGGTACTTTCACACTTGTGTTGTGAGGATCCAGCAGGCAGTTCTGTCGCCGGAACTGCCTGCCTGATCCGGAAATGTGTGCAAACGGAAAGCATTTGTAGACGGATCCGCTTGAAATGCATTGAAACACTGGATCTGTCTCACTGGTGTCATCCGGAAAAACTGATCTGGTATTTTTTAATTTTTTTTGCATTTTTAAAAGGTCTGCGCATGGGCAGACCAGAAAACCGGATCCGTTTTGCCAGAACACTTGGTGCCGGATCCGGCATTAATGCATTTCAATAGAAAATAATACCAGATCCGATCCGGCAAGTGTTCCGAAATTTTAGACAGAGATAATTACGCAGCATGCTGCGGTATTTTCACCGGCCAAATACCGTAAGAGTGACCGAACTAAAGACATCCTGAACGGATTGCTCTCCATTCAGAACGCATTAGGATAAAATTGATCAGTTTTTTTTCCAGGAATTGAGCCCCTAGGACGGAACTCAATACCGGAAAATTTTAACGGAAGTGTGAAAGTACCCCAATATTAGAAAAACTGAATTAAAAAAAATACACCGCATTGCACCAGAATCATTATAAAGCACATTTCCACGGATGCTTTTGGGCAGGATTGGCAAGAGGTTAGCCAATGTGTTTTTCTAAAGAGTAGAAGTGTTATTTCAAGGCCTGGGGGTGGGTGAAGACACAGCTGTCTTGTCAGTTTTAACTGCAGTTATTTTGGGAACCCTTTCCATACAATGAGTGCTATGTATTCACGCTGTGCTTTTATATTGTACATTCCCCCGTCACCGAGTCCCCCCGAAACTGCTTCGATGCAAGCCTTCCTTTATTTATTCAAATACCTATTTTATACCAAAAGCAGTAAGACAAATTAATATTAGAAAAGGTGCATCCTCCTAGTCACAAGGATCATGGCATACAGATGTAGCAGAGCTGAAATGGTCCTTGTTCTGTGCATCCTGATAACAAATACAATACAGCAACCTTTACCTGCAGTCCTATGCAAAAGCTTAGATTATACACAATAGTATTAAAAATGTAGCTCTGCGCCATCCGTAAATAGTAAGGAGAGATTGCTGCAATTTTTAGAAGACATTGTTTAACCCCGACCCTCAGTGTGCTGCCGTAAGGGTGAATGCTTTCATACATAGGACACAGAATAAAAGTTGTGTTTTTGTATGTAATCTTAGGCTACATTTACACGAACGCAAGTGTTTTGCCATCCGCAAAACACGGATACCGGCTGTGTGCGTTCCGCATTTTGCGGACTGCACATGGCTGGCACTATATAGAGAATGCCTGTTCTAGTCCGCTGTTGTGGAAAAGAATAGGACATTGAAATGAACGGGTCCACACCTGTTCCGCAAAATTAAGGAACAAATTCGGATCCATTTATACGGTCGTGTGAATGTACCCCAACAGGTACAATCGGAGGTACAGTACAGTGCGCTTGAAGGACGGTCCTATAAGGGCGACATCACACATGGCCGATTGGTTGCAGGAATTTTTGCAACCGAATCAGTTCCACACAGGGATTCCTGCAAGTTCCAATCAGATGCAAGAGACAGTCATCAAAAAACTAAATCTTGCACCTTTTTCAAGGGCTTTTCCACCTTTTGGATACTGAGGACCTATAATCAGGGGTGTGGACACAAGGCATCTGCACCAAATCAGCTGTTTGCGGAAGCCGTAGGTGCTGGAAACGTTGGACGGCACTGGAAACAAGAAGTGTAGTACTGGGATCACACCAGCTGTGGTGAAACTACAACTCCCAGCATGCACACTTGCTTTGCTTCCATCAGGACTGAACTGAGCATGTTGGGAGTTGTAGTTTCATAACAGCTGAAGTTCTGGAGGTGCAGCCGCTGTGCTGGGGTACTGCAGCTCGGCTCCCGGTTCACTTGAATAGGAGCTAAGCTATAGTATACCGGCACAACCAATACACCATGGATGGAGCCTTCTGCTCCCTACACCATCCACTGTGACATTTCTGGCACCAGCGGCTGCTGCAGACAGCTGATGGGTGTGTTGTCAGGTGTCAGACCCCACCGGTCCAATACCGATGACCTGTCCAGAGGATAGGTCATCAATATCTAAAAAGTGGAAAAAAAAAAAACAAACTACTTACCTAGCCCAAAAAAAAAAAAAAAGTTTTAAATTAGTAGCAAATCTTTAGAAATGCAAAACCGAATTTTTTGAAAAAGCAAAAATCACTGAGTGATCACTGACAGCGGCGCAGGATTCCTGCATTCCTCAGTGACACAACCTTATTTTTTATTTTTAGAGGAACACGATGTTTATGAATCAAAGGGTCACTACGTGTTAAGTCCGGCTGTTTTACCATTATCTAGGAAGAGTAAATGTGGACTTCCTCTCGCACAGGAAGTCTGCTGTGTCCTAATTTTACAGGTGATGGGCCAGCTTTAATTTGACTTCCTTATCGGAAACAAAGGGATTTACACGAATCCTACGCCACAGTGTGGACCATCAGTAGGAGATATAAGGGGGGTTTCGGTTTTCACTGTCCTCCAACCTTCTATTGTTGTAGTGACGTTGCGGGACATATACCGTCTCTAGGATATTCACACAAAAGTAAATCTGATCTCATCTCGCACTTCCGTGCCGGATCCTTCACATTAAAAAAAAAAAAAAAACACCCAGATGGGCCTGCCATGTGGTCTGGAACAAGTCAATTCAAGGGTAAATGACATTCAATAGAAGTATAATGTGTGTACAATGTCAAAGACTTCGCTCATCGACAATACTGAAGTATGACCGTAAACGGGATCTCCAGAAGTAGAAAAACATGGCTGCTTTGCTTCCAAACACAGCGCCACACTTGTACTTGGGTTGTGTCTGGTATTGCATCTAAGCGTTATTCACTTTAGTGGCGCTAAGCTGCAATACCAGACACAAAATGGTGGCATTTTTGTAAGAAAGCAGCCATGTTTTTTTTAAATACTGAACAAAAACAGATATCTTAAACATGACCTCGACCATTTCCTTTTGGGAAAAAAAAAAAAGTCACAATTGACACTGCCGCCATCACAATAGTTTTTTTTTTTTTACAACGGGGTTAGGGAGTTAAACTAACAATTTTAGGTTTATGCCATGTCAGCTAAAAGCTCCGGTAACATGGGCATAGGCTGATCCTGCATACAACATTACCACTCAAGCAGCACATTTTGTATAGCTCAATGCAAACCTATGGCAGCAAGTGCGGCACCACTAATATCAGGCAAAGCAGTCGTCTTACCCCTCAGTATTACATTAATAATTTAATACAGGGACACATACTGTAGACTAGGGGTCAGCAACCTTTGGCACTCCAACTGTGGTGAAACTACGACTCCCAGCATTCACACTTGCTTGACAGTTCTCAGAACTCCCAAATAAGTGAATGGAGCACGCTGGGAGTTGTAGTTTCACAACAGCTGGAGTGTCGGAGGTTGCTGATCCCTACTGTAGACCATAGGAGCCCCTTAAAAGCACCGTACAAGACATTATTTTAATAGTGCCCAGCAAAAAGAACTGCCATAGACACTCAGACATAACCTTTTAGGTGCATTGGCTACTTCGCTCTGGGAGATTTCCCAGCCCCTGTTCGTAACAGTAATAAATCACCAAAATAAGCACAAAATAAACAAATAATTATATAAAATAAGAAATAAGTACATAAAATACAGAAAAAAAATACATACAACACATAAAAGAAATGCAGAACATAACATATAAACAAATGCTGAAAATATATAAAAATAAAACAAAAAATAAATAAAAACCACAAATTTTGTGTAAAAGGTACCCATACACATTAGTCTAAAGTTTATCAAAAAGATAGATTTTAACCAAAACTAACATTCATCTGTTAAAATTTAATGAACAATCATTTTAGACAACAGATGACCACTAATGTTTGAAAAGAAGTCAGCCACGTGTAATATTTTCATCCTCTAGTCGGACAAAGGACTATGGCCGTGTCTGCGAAACGAACAAACATCTGCTGAAGGTTCAACCAGCGATAAATTTCGGCCACCTTAAGGCCTGAACCGCTGTTCAATCTGATTCACAAATACAATGCCAGAATTACAAAATCTACTGTGTCCCCGGCAGTGCAATGCATGAGAGGGGGAGGGGGCAGAGTGCAATTTTGCACAATAATGCATAATCATGGGTCACAAAATCTTTGTACAAGTTTCCATCAGTAGTCCTATAGAAAAATTAATGGCTGCTGTTATTGGTTTGTCATTGCGAAGAAAAGTGACTTTAGCCAAAGCCCGTTCATAAATCATAGATTACGTGGAGGTATTGGACACAAACAGCTTTGTGTGTAGTCCGAGTGACCTTATCAGGCTCCGAACGTCTATGTCTGCACCACAAGCAATTGTTAGATGGAGAATACGTCGACCTTGCGGCAGAGAGGAAGGGGCTGAGAGACGGAATTTCACGGGGGTACAAAGTCATTCTTTACATTGCATCCTTACAACCAGCTGGCACCTTGAATACAAGGAAGGTACTGAAACAAGGGAAGGAAACCGAGCGGAATAGGGTTCGGAGGATTAAAGACAATGTGTACTTTGGATTTTCTTATCTAAAGTATGACAAGGATAACAAAAAAAAAAACACGACATAGCGTGCAATATTGATGGCCTTTGTATGTACGTTGAAAATACTTTTAGGCCTTTTCTCCCATGGGGGTAAACCACCCAATTTTCTCCAGTTCCTAATGGATATGTTGCATAGCTAATGAATTGGAAGCTCCTTCTCCAGAAATCCAGAGTCCATATTAGCGGTCACTGGGGACATGTCACTGCTGAAGCCAGTCGCTGACTGCAGCAGCAGCATATAGGAGCCAGTCCATCTGGAAGTATACGTCACAGGGACTACTGTGACGTATATCAGGGTGGTATAGCAGGGTGGGGTTGACAGTCCAAGAAGATGGAATGGCCCTTTAAATCTTAGGGAGAAAGTTGACAATACTACATGCCGGAAAGTTGTCTAACACAGGACAAGGGATATACAAGGTACCATAAAGGACACAAATGTGAATATTGTTATATAAACGTCTCATCGTATCAGCCGCTCTGCAACACAAACATCAAAGACTGAAACAATGGTGGGAACAGAGCTTTAGGCCAGTCCATTAAACAATTGGATTGCGAGTTGTGTCAAACTTCTAGCAATGAGCGGTTCTACAAACACTAGAGTCTTGAAGAAGATGGAGGAGATACAGTAATCAGCTCCCCTCTTCAGACCCCAGTTCATAAACAGATTGCTGCAATGGAGTGGCAAGATAACCGTGGCTGATACACACTTGTGGCCGCAAAGGGCCAGATGTTAATCAGGTTATAGAGGAAAAATTCAATAGTGGGATCAAAGCAATGCAGACTAATATTGTGTACAGTTGTAGGATCCAGGCTCCACGGGACTGTAGATAAGCTCCCTATCTGAAGACAATGTTGGCCAAGCACTTGCACGCTCAAAAGTTGATCTGAAGGCTAATCACTGTAAACAGTATTCAAAAATATATTGATTCCTTAATCTCAAGGATTCGAGTCAAGTGACTATAGAGAAAAAGAGGGAATCTGTAAACATTTGACCAAAAAATATCCTTGAAAGGGGTTGTCGACTCCTTTACAAATGACTGCCTATTCTCAGGCTAGGCCAGGGAGGGGCGAACTGCGGCTCTCCAGCTGTTGCAAAACTACAACTCCCAGCATGCAAGGACTGCTTACAGCTATCAGCCTACAGCAGGGCATGGAGGGAATTGTAGTTTTACAACAGCTGGAGAGCCGCAGTTTGCCCATCAATATCTCATTGGCAGGGGTCTGCAGCAGCACTGATGCTGGACTGATACCGCTCCGTCCGTTGTGCGGAGGATGGAGATGCAGGTTTGTTCACATTCCCTTCAATAGCAGTAGTGCTGCTAGTAGTAACCTGATCCATTCATTACACAACGGATAGAGCTGGTCAATTCCGGCAGGGGAGCCATTGACCGGGGGTGCAAGGGGTCGGATCCCCGCCGATCATACGGAGGTAGCCTTTTCTGCAGATGAGCCATCACATGTCAGGGAGTGGACAACCCTTGGAAGTCATAAAAGAAAAGAAAATGTAAAAATTCAGAACCCAAGGTGGAAACGTCAGAAGAAGTCAATCGAAACAGCCACATACATCATATAACAAGCAGCCCATGTGCCCGACCATAAAGGTTTAAGATCACAATGCAACCAGAAAATAAAAGGACTATAAACAGGCACTGTACACGCACACTGCCCTATTTTTCTGACATAATCTGGATTTTATTTTTAATTTTTTTTTTACCAGGGAATTCAACATATGGATTGCAAAGAGTGAAAATCACATTTGCATAGAGGAATGGCAGAAAATCCTCAAATCCAGGTATGAAACCTTGTGGCATCATCCCCAAGAAGGCTATAAGCTCTGCCACAGGGGCTTCAACTGAGTCCTGAGTAAAGGGTGTGAATACTTAAACAAGTGCAAGACTTTTTCCATTTCAATAAATTAACAGATTTCGAACCTTCTGATATTATGGGGTACTGCGTGCAGAATGATGGGGCAAAAACTTTAATTGGCGTTTACTTTAGCACAAAACCCCAACATAACAAAATGTGAAAAAAAAAGGTAAATGGTTGTGAATGCACTGTAACTTGACATTTTCCACCCGCAAATCCACCATACGTGAATATACCCTAAAGCCTAAAAGAAAAGTAGCACAACAAGAAGATGAACTATAACCATTTCATCCTCATTCAATTTTGATGTTCCTGCTGATAAACAAAAAGTGGCAATGCTCCAGGAATCCATATCAGGGGGATAGGATGCAATTATAAAGACTCTGGCAAAACAAAGCATGAATTACAGTCTAGCACAACCCAGATAGATTTAAAAAAACAAAAAAAAAAAAAAAACAACAACACACCTTCTCCAAGACAAACTAAAAGTCACATTAAAAAGGCACATACACATTTTGCATCTGCAATTTTTAGAAAACGTACAACATATATTACATGCCAAGAGATGCAATGTGAACCCCTCTGCAGGCACCTCCAAAAAAGACGCAAAGGAAAGACTAGTACTTACTTGCATTCTCCCGGAACAGAACATGTGCCATGGAGTGAATCACATCCCTGCTTGCATATTGCTGTAAAAAAAAAAGACATATCTATTAGACGGAGCATCCTCTTAAATGCCCTGGAGAACCCCTTTAATATAACAATCTTGTAGACGCAAGGGGATGTGACCAAATCCTCAGCAACAGAGCTTGGAGAGAACACCGATGCGGCAGAGGATTTTCCAGGTGAGTGATACTTAAAGTGTATCCGGAAATTTTGATATTGATGGTCTATCCTCAAGATAGGCCGTCAATATCAGACTAGTGGGTGTCCGACGCTTCGCCGATCAACTCTTTTACTGTAGCTCCAGCATTACACCGATCTGACCATGGTGAAGTGGGTAGAGATGGCCACTGCAGAGCCTGCGCCCATTGAAGTGAATGAGAGCAACGTTGCCGTTACCACCTCTGTCCACTGGACAACAGAGGGAGCTGCCGAGTTCAAGCACCTGAGCTGCGGTGGTGCGCGCTGTTGGGCGTCCGCGTACTTTTAGGCGCCCATACACCTTAAATAGCTGTCAGGCCGAAACACCATCGCTCCCGACTCCCTGGTGGACACACACCGAGGCGAGGAGACTACTGCCAAACACCTATGGCGGTGACTTCTCACGGGAGAACAAGAAGATCAGGCATTGAAATTCAACATTCCCAATCATCTGTTGGAGGACATCCCCATACATATTAAATGATCGGCCGGACCCACATACAATAGTTTAACGTTTATGGGGGGGGTCTTTAGTCTGTTATTTTTACATGAGCTTTCTTCTAAGAGATTGTTAACATTTCCCAAAGAACCCCTTTATTAGTAGAAGACCAGGAGACATTTATTCAACTAAAACCACCCTCTCCGCACAAATTAAAACGACCCCCAAAAAATAATACGGCCCACCAAAGCTCAGCGACTTACCTTGCTTGCAGTCCTCCCCCATCCAGCCGTCCATACAGGCTTTATTTCCATTGTGGTCACAGGTGTAATGACCGACAAAGTCATCCCTGGGGCGGCATAGCTTGTTACACATCACTCCATAGTAATTTTCATCACATTTGACCCTAATTTTAACATCAAAGTGGGCAACGTGGCCGTTCAGAACCAAAGGTGTCCACTGGTCGTCGGGGTTGATGACTCCAGTGTAGGGAATACGATCAATCAGAAGTGTTTCGTCTATGAGAGAGGGGGGAAAAAAAAAAACGTTAAACAGGGAGTTCTCCTACGCTTGGCAACTGGATTAGATCATCGAACAAATTGCACAAGCTGAAATGAACCGCAACGAATGCCATGTGATGAGCTATCAATGGAAGAGGGCTGGGGTGAAGACCACACACAGATCTGATCTAGCTGGCATACATGCCCATCCTGCCCTCAGGCACTGCAAATAGGAGTCAACACACTCTTAGAACATAATCTCCTATATCGGCATCGGCTCTGTTATAGCAGTTCAACGCCATTAATGTGAATGGAGCCAACCCAAGGGCATACTTTGAGAGAGTACATGTGGCTGCTACGGGGCTCCTGATGGAACCTGCAGTTTTGCTATGATAGAAAACATGGAAGACAATGTGCTTGGAGTCATAAAAAGGGGATGAGGCCACCAGGACCTCCTGTCCCTGGTGGTAAGGAGTCAAGCATCTGCCTGAAAGGGTAGAGATACAAAATCCCTAAACCCTTTAGGGTAGACTTTACACAAATTTTTTGCTGAACAATTACTAAATACTGTAAAGCCTTAGTCCATCATCTTAGATCGTCTATTACTTAAAGCACAGAATTCATTCACTTCAATTTCTTTTTCTGGCTTTTTAACAGCATTTCCTAGTCAACAACATGAACAGGATACAGACTGTATACCTCATCCCTGCATTCTCAGACTGTTCCGCTTCCCACTTCCCCTCTACCCCCCACCGCTACATCCATGATCAAGACCGTCAGGATCTCTAAATCAAGGTTTCTTTTAGTATTCAGTATTTTGTTTCTGCTTTGGCATACCACTTTCCCCCCCAAAAAAATACAAAAATTACAATATTGGGTATACAGAATAAAAAGAGCAACACTAACTGAAGTCAATATAATCAGCAGCAAGAGCCAAAATGTCTTGGCACTCATGAAGACAAACAGGATGTCAGCAGTCCATGCAAATGCAAGTGAACTTGTACTGAAGGACACAACTAATAGGGTCTATCTTATGGACATAGGGAGGTCACAGAAGGAGGGCGGGGGTGTCCACCACTAAGGACCCGCATCCTCTATAAGCCGGGGTACAGAGCCACTGATGCAACTGATCCATTTCTTGCATTACATGTATTTTGCAGGGCATATATTTGGCTAGAAGCCGCTTTCCCTTACAAGAACAGCTCATAGCCTTGGGCTGGAGAAGCCGTACCAGGCTTCCATTCAAAAAGGAGACAACTTTTACGAGCTATATTCAAGCTAGTACAGCCCGCATTCTGAAACAGGAATGCCTTCTCAATGTCATAGTTACACCTGGTCTAGCTAATCCCTACAGAAGAGCCATAGACCAGTGGAGTCCTTACAGGTTCAGATCATTCATACTGTATGTGGAAGGGGTGGGCAACCTCAACACGACGCCTCTTTTCACAGGTTCTATAAAGGCTCTTCCAAAAATATCAGCCATAACCCAGTTGGCTGTGGTGAACACTACCTTATCAATTTTCTGCAAAATTCTAGCTTACCCAGCTGACATAAGGAAGATCTCAGAAGAGATGTCCTCAGATGATTGGTCTGATGATACGACACAGGATAGGACTACTTCCTTTACATTCCTCTCAACGCTCTACCCATCTGACGACAGCAAGAGGCAATAACTTTTAGCCAGAGGAAATAAATACAGGAGGAAAAGGCTATAAAGCAGCAGCTTTAAAAGGAATATCTAAAGATTATATATAGCTGGCAGCTAGGGTTACTCAGATACTCTGTACATAACCGGATCTGTTTTTATTCCAGTTGATCTCTATTATGGTAACAAAATCTGAAGGGAATTTACAGGCGCGACAAATTGCACTTTGCTGCGTTACCACAATCTCCAATTTTCAGATCCATAAATAAAACAGGACCTATATGCGACATCATTATATTAGAAACAGGTTAGGATTGGTAGGTTGATGTCTTGGTGTTTTGTTTTTAACCAAGACACAGGGGCTCTAGTCACGTCGGGAGCAGACAGACAATCTAATTGATAAAATAACATAGACTGGTAATTTAGTTCAAAACGTGACACTCAGATGAGACAGACTAAATTTGTACTGCTGTCTAATATCTCCAGACCAATGCTTAACAAAACTCTACTGAAAGCAGGGAACATGGAAGAAACTGGTGGGGAAAAGGGCCTATAAATCTCATCTGTAGTCCAAGACTGCAATTTCCTTCGGTGAGAGTCTAGAAGCGTATCATATCCAAAATGAAGGGGTCTTTGGAACCAATTCTAACTGATGAGCTACTGTCTGAAAAACCAACCAGGAAAAAGTTTCCATGACACAATGGCGAGGTGGTTGTTTAAGCATAGTCCTCTCAAAATTCATTCAAGGCTGTGCTCAGATTTATTTCAACATCTCTGGTGTTCTTATTTCCATGACCCACACCAAGGTATCCCTGTGTCTGGTCTGTTAAAGTAGTGTTCTTCAACTTCAGTCCTCAGGGCCCACCTGGCGGTCGTGTTTTCAGGATTTCCTTAGTATTGAGCGGGTGATATAATTAATTAGTGTCAATGCATCAGGACTTACCGCAATTATTCTTTAGGATATTCTCAAGTCATGATCGGCAGGTGGGCCCTGAGGACTGGAGTTGAGGAACACTTTGATAAAAGTTTTCACTGCTCTTATGTCACTCTATGGAGGGCAACCAATGCACTACAGATAACATCCATGGAGGTCCTACATTACCAAGTCCATGAGAAAGGAGACTCATCTATAGTCAAATCTGATATTACAAGGCAGTCACGTCAACCATTTGCTAATGTATACATTTAACCAACAGTGGTACAAAGACATCTATGCATTCCACATCAATGTTCCAGTGCACTTGCCAGTTATGGCGATGACAACAACCCCATTCCTTATCTATGCCTATCCAAGATGCTAAAAAGATATGTATTTATCCACAAGAAGGTCCTATTCCACCTGACCAGGTATTGGAATCAGAACGGAAAGTGAAAACAGAACCACTGTACTCAATAGATGTCCATAATTACCGTATATTCTTCTAGACCTCCAGTGCCAAGAATGGTGTAGGAAGCATTTCCAAAAAGTTCTAACGTACATTAGGTGTCAAGCGTTTACATTTTTTCTTGCTCAAACACAAATCTATATCAGTTGCTCTTAATTGGCCCAATATACATCTGCAGCGTAACAGATCAGATTGGCCCCAACGCATTCATGGATGGAAAGATGCATCATGTTAGATAGACAGAGGCTCTGGTAGTTTCAAAACCTTTGAAAAAGAAAGGTCAATCCTGTAAATAAAAATGGCCACTTCTTTGCCAAGAATGCAGAATACATTTTGACAACGTGGGGTGCAGAACACCCAAAACCATAGTTAGTTACTGAAACCCTATTCTTCTGGGCGACTAGCTAACAAACCACTCAAAAACAGATAAAAAGGCAAAATAAAGTCAAAGAAAAAAAAAAAAAAAAAAAACACTTCATGAGGACTGTTCACAGCAAACAGTGGCAGGTGCGCTATTCCCATGGAGGGCAACAAGCCGACTTAGTTACAAAGAGCAATTTGAAACAGAAATACGTTACATTACAATGTGATCACCATTAGGGCAGACACCGTTTTTGATGCAGTTTTAAGAACCAAAAGACAGAAGTGGATTCAAAAGGTAGTAGAAAAAAAAAAATAGAAAAGAGACCTTTTACGTCTACATTAGAGATGAGCGAATTTCATGTTATGAAATTCATTCACGCTTTATTTGGTGGTAAAAGCAGAATTACGTTATGGATTCAGGTACCACAGACAATAACGCAATTCTATGATGGAATGCATAACGGAATACCTTTAGAGGACTCCCCTGCACAACGGAAACGGGACGGATCTGTTTTGCAGCCCATAGACTTCTATTACGACGGAATTAATAATGGAAAGCCTCTAAAAGGCATTCCGTCACAGAGTTGCGTTATGGCCATTGGTAACAGAATACATAACGCAATTCTGCTTTGACCACCAAATGAAGCGTGAACGAATTTCAAAATATGAAATTCGCTCATCTCTTGTCTTCATCCTGCTACTGTAAAGCCAATTTTGGCTTTGGCTCAAAAAAACGGCATCAAAAACTACAAGTGTGATTCCAGCCTTACGCTCTGCTGTCATCCCATCCTTTTTTGTGAAGGTAAGATCTCATATACAATCACCTAAACAAGCTTTTATCCTAGAACAAGGCTGCAGAGGGCAAGCAGCTGTTATACACTGTATATTGTATTTTGTATGCACATTGGTTCTGAAATGTATTCGCTGAAAGAAAGGGCATTTAAAGGGATTGTTTGGGTTCCAGATACTTCAGTCTCCCTTCGACGTTTTAGGCTGGCTGCTGCTGAGAACAGCTGATCAGTAGGGGTCCCAAGTGTTGCACCCGCATCGATCTAATGACCTATCCTGAAGATAGGTCATTAATGTCTAGAACCGGACAACCCCTTGGGGGTTGTCCCATTATAACCGTCTCTCCCCACCCCAATCACAAAAACCCCTTTAAGCTGTGGGAAAAGCAAAAAGGGTAACATAAGGCAGTCACATGAAAGTAGGTCTTGTGTAAGGTCATCAGTCCTTTGACAAGCAACAGTTTGTGAAACTTTTTGAATCCAAATAACAGTGTCTACATCATGGCGAAGGAGACATTGTGCCCATCACAGTCCAAACGCTGAGCAGCAGGAGCCGAGTGCCGGGTAAGGGCAACCACAATGAAGCAATGAAACATACCCTAAAGGGGTTGAGAACTGCCGAATTTACCCATCACAGAGTTGCGCAGAAAGGCCAAAGGTTTTTGACTTTTATTAGTGATAACAGCAATTGTAATAAGGAGTCTTACAAGAAGCAGCCACATTATAGATGATGATTACACCACGCAGCCAAATAGCAACTACATTTTCAAAATATATTTCCCAGTTGGTTTCAAAATACCTACAATGAAATGACAGCAAGCCAGATTCACACACTGTTACAAGTTAATCATTAGTGTGGTCCCCAGAGATCTTGTTAGCAGCGCCTGTGCTATAAGCTTGGGAGAGGTGCTTTGGCACCCGGTACTGTCATTACAGCAACACCAGAATTGTAAAAATTACACTTTACAACGAGAATCAAAACCAACAGTACCAAATATTTGGGCACAGAGATGGCCAGGAAGAAGCAGTATGAAATATGAGAGATGTACATAGGAAAGAGACAAGAGAAAAAACAAAGAAAAAGGAAAGAGGGAGAAAAGAGAAAAAAAATAAAAATACTAAAAAAGAGGATATAAAGACAAAGTAAGAAAACAGAAGGAAGGGGAAACGGTAGAGAATGAAGGAAAAAGAAAAAAAATGGGAAAGGAAAAAAACTAAATAGATCTAAAAGACAAATACAGACTTTTTTCCCCATCATACAGTTACACATACATTGTGAGGATGAGATACTTACCAACTTTGGTGTCATTATCCCAGTCCCAAGCCTCCAAAATTAATGTGAAAGACCTCTGAAAAGAAGTAAAATATGAGATTATTAAATGATGGTCACAAATATTAAAAAACAAACAAACAAAGCTACCACAATCAAGTCTGCTTCACCTACAGACATAAAATAGTACAAGGTACTGTATAAAGCACAATAGAATAAAAGCATATAAATGTTTGAATGCAGAACACCCCATTAATTACCATTGCACTTTTTTACTATAAACTGAAAAACAAGTGATTTCTCTTACTGTTTTGTGAGGGGTACTCGGGGGACCTTGTTGCAGCAATGTTACAGTCAGAGGGAGGGCCCAAAACGGAGGATCTGACTGTCAAACTGGCAGCCTTGATGCTGCCAGTCTATTAGGACAATGCACCGTGTTTGGCACAACTTGTTGCCGCAATACAATGTCTCATGAGGCTCTAGCCTTCTAAGTAATAATTGCTGGTTTTGTCATGTTTCAGATGGCATTTACTGGAAGAACAAAGACAGCTAAAGACACAATCCTTGTAATAAAACAAGGACAGGCCTAGATCAATGCAACTTGTATTATAGCCTTCTCTAAAAGTGTGACTTGCACTTCGGTCAAGGTCTCCTAATACAAATGCTGATTCCTACATGGACAAGCGGCAGCATCTCCAATATATAGCCTACATGAACTTGACGTTACGAATGGGAAGCCATGCCCAATTTAGAACCAACCACGTACACAAATGAAAGCCGCCTCTGCAAAGGTGTTAAATTCTCATCTAACAATGCATCATTCATGAATCCAAGTTGTAGTGGGAGGATTGACAGTCCTGCATTTGCAAAAACACGTAGAGGGTGCAAAATAAAACATGGGACTAATACTGTTCCAAGGAATCCTAACACATTCAACAAGGCAAATGCTGAAAGGAGACAAATTTACGATCAGAAGACTTTGCAGGAAAGATTAGACATAGACATTAAACATTAGACATATTAAATTACCAATAAGAAAAATATTAAGCCATTATCACTATTTTTGAGACACGTATAAAATGGAGTAGAACATGACTTCTTGAGAACTTCAAATACATAATCCTAGGGACTATGCAAGGGAAAAAGTGGGTCCAAAGAAAAGTTACATGCCAAAAGAGGTTGTGGTACGTCGAACGCTCCTTCCCTACTGATGTAGGAACAGCACATGGATACTTCCCAGAGGGCAATATTTATGGAGCTCAACAGAGAAGATACCCTGCATTATTGGCTTATTAATGTAAAAAAAAAAAAAAAAACTCCCAAAAGTGCTTTTGGAAACTGAAGACGATCCAAAAGGAGGCACAGTATTCTAATACCTGCTCAATACGCAACGCAAAAACAGCTACATTATATACTACACATCTAGGAAATGGCTACATAAAACGCACACAAATTTTGGTCCATATTTAAATACTGCCAAAGATGACAAGGATAGGTCCATCAATATAACCCCTATAACACAAATCTAACACGGTATCATAAAATATAATAATATTTTTGATTTTCATCCATTTGACAATGTTTTCATGTTTGAGAGATTATATATATATAATTTTCCTGTGTAACAACATGTACCACCAGCAGTGGTTTCCTTGGACTGGTCAGATTTTGCACATGCATATACAACACAATGTACGTACTCTCTACATACAGTATTGTACTGTACACCATAAATTCAGTGTACTGTGTGGTTAAACATGTGCCCTGATGTCTGTCTACATCCAGATAGCTCAGATATTCATCATCACGACTGGATAATTCTCTCAATTCACCAGAGGAAAAGGCAAGGAGCAGAACATGACAACTGTGTCTGCAGCAGCTGTGCTTCCACCACGACACCATATCCCAATCTTCCGCCGGCTGTGGGGGCCGGTCGATATTTCTAAACCTGCAGTTGCTTCTCTACTTACAGGTAACTCAAGTGTTGACACAATGAAATGGCGTCTTCTGAAATGTATTTTTTTAGTTTTGTACAGTGGGGACAAAAAAGTTGGCAAGAGGAAAATTGTGGGCAAACCTGACAGTAATCCCTTCAAGTATAAACTTGACTGAAACCTCTCTGTGGAGTATATGAAGTGTGACCAGGTCTAACTCTGAATGCTTGTGGTTTCCTCAATGTGTGTCTAGTACCTTACTTGTGGCTTAAAAACTGAATGATCCTACTTGGGCAACCAAGGGTAAATAGATCTAGTCTACACAGAGACGCGTTGACTGGAAGTAGTCGTCAAGGTGGTAGTTTGGCTCCAATTTAATATGCATTTGCCGCATTTCACACTTCTCCTGAGATGGCAAAAACCTATGATCATAAGAAGGAAGCTATAATCAAAGTAATATGATCTGTACAACAGAGACTAGGAGGCTGTGGTCTTCAACTACAACATCCAGCATGTTATTCCTAGGTAAACAGACATTTTGCATCAACAACAAGTTGACCTAACACATTGTATTTACCCTTGGTTGCCCAAGTAGGATCTTGGGTGTCTACTTCCAGCCAACTTGTCTTCATATAGACTACAGATATTTACCCTTGGTTGCCAAAGTCAAATTTGGGTAAACAGAAATACATGAAGTCTTCTAGTTTTATTTCATGGCTGAGGTCTTGGCCAGTACCTACAATGGATGTCAATAAAATAACAGTACAGAGTCTAAGAGAATTAATGAAAGTGTGTTTTACGGAGCCAGATCCCTAGTATCCCCTGTTGAACCAGAGTTTAAGATCTCAGCCTTGGTAAATCACAGCAACGGAAGGCCAACAGTCCTAGAAGACTGCCTTGGAAATCCAAATTTTGTGTTTGAGTCCTTTTGACGCTAGAAAAATTAAGCTGGCTCACGAAGTGGTTTATCGGGCTTCTAAGTTCTTCAGTATTTTTCCCACTCCTGAGAAAAAGTTTAATTTACACGATGGAGTTTCCGTCTTTACAGCCTGTGCAACTATTTGTCTAAAGAGCAATAAAGATGTTGAAACGGAAAGAAGGGAATTGGCTTGAATCACATACACAGCAGTTCAATGCCATGTACTAAACTAAAAGCAACCCTCAAACATTTGGTAGAGATGAGCAAATCCTTGCATCTGATCCTTCAATTCATATTGATTTGGCAATTATCCTCCTCTTTCAGCCAATGTGCCCTAATGGTCTGCAAGCTGGTGAAGCTGGAAATATAATACACTAAAAACACCAAATCATGAAATTACAACATTCATATCTGAATATGACCCATACGAACAATAATATCAGACTAGAAGGACAGAGTGTAGAAAAAAAAAAGTACCAAGTTACAAAATATGTACAGGTCTAAGATGCTAAATGACGAATAATGGACCACTTCTGAAGAAGAATTAGGTGCACTTTAGACTCTTCATTGGAGGCCACTTTTAAAAGGTGAAAGCAGTTGTGCTCTATACGTAGGGCACCCATGAGCTGAAAGTCGGAAATGCTGTCAAGTTTGTAGATGGAAAAATTGTGTGCCCACATACAAGACACATAGCATATAATCTCCCAACGGAGTATCGCTAAATATATATTTTTTTAAAGCAGATCTCATCACGCCATGCATTTCAGGATGCGTTAAGTCTAGAGGAAAGGCAAGGAAGAAGACCTCGGAGAAAGAATTGGGTACATTTTAACAACAAACATTTTAGCCGACCGTCATGACACACCATCATTAGCTGAAAAGTTGGCATTGAGTGAAACGTTCAAAGATCCAGACGAAAAATCTTTTGAAAGGACGACATATCTAGAAAGTACTTCCAGAAAGATTGTTTATCATTTGCCTGGTGTTATTGAGCATGTACGGCCAGTCTGAACAACCCTGATGTCTGGAGTAAAAAGAGTATGACCAATTTGGCAAACCAGTTGTCCACCAGACAACTGCTCATTCAACAGCTCTTGAACCATCAACCTACCACTATATGATCTGTATGGACATCTTCAGACCACACCAGGAGCCAGTTTGATTTGCGTTTCACAGCCATAAGAACTTCCGTAGGCACTACAAATGTTGGGTATAAAATAAATTCTAGGAGTCTTAGTTCACAGGCTCTAGGGTTGAACTGACCAAATTCTCTATGGGAATACAGTGATCGCTCAAGATACAATATCTTCAACATACAATGGTCTTTCCTGGGCCATCGTAAGTTAAAACTAGACTGAAGATAAAATGCCTCAGACTCTGATCCAACCAATTGACATGACCATTTACTGGTGAAAGATTTTTATTGGCCGTCTACTAGCTCCTCTGAGGTACTACATATTCTGTACTGCCCCCTGTCTGTGCCAGGATGAGCTGCAGCTTCATTTTACTTTTCTGGTACATGTATGTACTATGCAAGACCCTGAAGAAACTACTGCCCTGCTTCAGCATCTATTCCCGTCTGATTTATGTAAGGACCTGCTTTATATGTCTTGGGATATCTACTTATTTTTATTAAAACTTTACTTTTTCCCTATCTAGGGGTGACATTTTGGGTTTTGGAATCAATTACTGGTTTTTCTATAGAGTTATGGACTCAAATTCCCGGAAGCTGTCAAGCTCTCCCGGAACCATTTAATATTTTTTTTTTACTTGAGGGACCGCTATGTATGTATTTCCATAGAGAATGGGAACAGTAAAAAACCAAAAGTGGACTGGGAATTTAAAGTGGCCCTGGAAAAAAAATTAAAACAAAGTGGTGCTATGCTGTAAGTGAGCATAAATTGACAGAAGGTGGGGTCAACTGAAGTAGGCAGGGGCAGTATATTGTACTACACTATGGTATATGGTTCTGCAGCATAACCAGAATAGCAAACTTCAGCATAATATACTGCCCCAGCAGAACCAAATACCACAGTGCATAACAATATACTGCCCCAGAAGAACCAAAAACCACAGTTCATAACAATATACCACCGCAGCCGAACCAAATACCACAGTGCATAACAATATACCACCGCAGCCGAACCAAATACCACAGTGCATAACAATATACCACCGCAGCAGAACCAAATACCACAGTGCATAACAATATACCACTGCAGCAGAACCAAATACCACAGTGCATAACAATATACCACCGCAGCAGAACCAAATACCACAGTGCATAACAATATACCACCGCAGCAGAACCAAATACCACAGTGCATAACAATATACCACCGCAGCAGAACCAAATACTACAGTGCAGCACCAGATACCACACCTGAAAAGAGCCAAATACCACAATATACCACCCAGCAGAACCAAATACCACAATGCAGCACGATATTCTGCCCCAGCAGAATCAAATACCACAATATACCACCCAGCAGAACCAAATACCAGAATGCAGCACAATATACTGTCCCAGCAGACCTTCTCAGGTGCGCCAGATCAGATTATGTACTTGGCGAGTGGGCCCACTGGGCATTCTCCCTGTTGGATCTATGGCCAGTCCGCCCCTGGTAAAAACAGATCCTATACTTGCAAATTTTTGTGACCCCCATATAGGTCAGATAAAGTACAACTCCTAAGGGGTCGAAGACCCTACAACCTGAATAAGAGGTCAAGTCATAGAGGGCAATGAGGACAGGTGCCCTATATAACAGAACTATTGCAATTCATTCATATTCCTTCCACGAGTACAACCTTTCTGACCGTCCAAGGATTAGTAAATCATCTTTTTATAGCCAGTCAAGTTGTAGTGGCAAGTACATAGTGACATGATGCAAAAGAGCTATCCCAACGTATAAGCACCCTGCCACCGCCCCCCCATGTGCCATTATCTTAGTCCCTTTTTGCATTAGGATCAATGAAACGTCTCATTTTGCCGATGCGGTTATTTCAGCCCATCATATAGGTCAGGCATAATTTATTTTCGCCTGCAAGGAAGCAGCATCACAGAGCGGAGAATAAAAGGCACGACAGAACAGCGCTCCGTCTCAAGGTTAAATTGTCATTCCTACTGGTATGCGTTTCCTCGCTCTAGTTTCTAACAGCTTGCAGTCTCCAGTGTAGTTGGATCCCACCAGTATCAAATAACATTGCTTATTCCTGGCAACCTTTAGAAGAAAATGACGCTTTCATGTCATACATTCACAGGGTCCCTTTGATTGCTTCACTTCAAGTCTTTCGGCTTATTTACACATCCCTAAATTAAAAGGGGAGGGGGGTAAAAACAGGGTCAGCGAGTTAACTAACCTTATTAGGAGCAGGTTAATGTATAATGAGCTATTAATTATATAGTCTCACAGATCTGTAAGCAGTCGCTGGGGAGTAGGCACAAGTGGGGTCTGCAGCTATTTAGTGCTCCACCAATAGCAGGGAGGGTTGGCTAATACTCAATAAGGCATTTAAATAAAATGTAAAAACTAAACAAAAAAAAACCTGAAATTGGAGATAGATGGCAGCCACTGGGACAAGTGTTTTCCGATCCCTTTATAAACAGCCGAGCATGTACGCTGGGGTGAGTAAATAAAGGCCCTGGTAGACCGCCCTAATCTTCACAATAAAATAAATGGATCGGACAGTAGAAATCGAACGTGTCCAATCCTTACCTCCTCATACAGCATCGCTTGGGGGAAAGTCACATACATTAAACGGTCGGTTAGTTCCGTCAAAATTTACAGATCTATCGAATGTGTATGGCAGCTTATAGGTGGTTCCCTGCGTTGGACAATCCCTACTTTAAGAAGGGTCCCTTGATGATCAGTGGATCACAAAGTGTCCCTCTGCTGGGACCTTCAGAAATCAGCTGTCATCTTTTGGGGAAACCTAGCCGTAAGTGATCTATTTCCCTGCAGCACCACCACAGGAGAAATTAGGCATTACACTGTGCCCAACCATATTAATGGGCTGTCTGTGCAGTTCAGGACATAACAGGTTCTCCAGAGCAAGAGACGCTCGTTGTCACTGGTCGCTACTCTGGCCAAGGGATGAGGATCTACCCCAATTAAGGGCTCATGCACACGAGCGCGTGTGCCTGTATTGCGGGCCTGCAAACAGTGGGTCCACGATATACGGGAACCAGCCGTGTGCACTCTGTCATGGATGCAGACCCATGGACTTGAATGGGTCCGCAATCCGCAAGATACCGATCGGTGCACAGATTGGGAGCCCATAGAAGCACTACAAAGTGCTGCCATGGGATTTCGGCCTGTGCTTTCGCACTGCCAAAAAAAAAAAAAAAAAACAGAACATGTTCTATTTTTTTGCAGTGGGGGAACGTATCTCGCGGATTGGGAATAGGTCTGCATCCGCCAATGGCGTGTACTCGGGCCGATGACCATGTATTGCGGACCACTATTTTTCTGTTTGCAGCTCGGGCAAGGGGCACACACTCGTGTGCACGATCCCCTACCTCTGAATTATCTAATAGGGTGTATAAAAAATTATTTTCTTACCTGTACAACCTCATCAGAAACCGCTTGCTATAGGTTAATAGTCAGAGACTTAAGACTCTTGGGTGCCAAAGCATAATCTGTAACTGGGCCCCTACCTACCAGGCACCATTTATAATACTGGGGTTTTCTTAACGGTTAACGTTAGCATTTGGGGGTCGAGTTCAACTGCTACCTCTGTCGCATCCCCTATTGTTACAAAGCTAAACAATTTCTTATGCGTCCCCAATGTGTCCCCAATTACTTTTGCAGCTCAGCGAGACAAGAGTATATAAAATGAACCGTCACCTCCTAGCACAGCACCACAGGACATAAAGTGCATCTCGCGGGTTGAATCAGTATTTATGAGAACACGGAGTATCAATTCGTGGCGGTATTATCTGGAGAACTGTTTTATTGTCGCTGCTTGCTCAGCATGCATAAATATTTCACACGTCTCCTTGGGTTGATTAAGGTTACATCTTAAAGCAGATTGCAGACATGTTAGAATAGCTCCAAGAGGAATGCACTGAGAACATAAGGTTTCAGGACACATAAAAGAGCTTTTTTCACATAAAATACTTCACCAGTAAATACAGGTCGCTCGGCATTACAGTTCTTCCAGGGACCCGTTACTTAGCATGCCTAGACTGCTGAATGGTATATTTGTCTACGAAGGCTGATTTGCCTTTTTAGAAGACATCTACCTACGGTTCAGGCAACAGGTATAAAAAAAACATAAATGAGGCATATAAAATAGATCTATAAATAAAGTTTGGGAAAATATATTAAAAAAAAAAAAAAACAAAAACAAACAACACAATGAAACACATTCACCTAGAAGAGAGGAGCTGTATGGTGGGAAAGGTAGTCTAACTCCAGGAGCGCCAAGTCCTTATTGTCCTATATGAATTTACCTTCATCACTGATCTAGGGAGCTTGACTAGTCAGGAGATTGGGAAAGCTTGACACCTAGACTTTTTGTAAGCTAATATAATAGACATGGCTGCCGTGAAAGCTTTCACAAGGATTATCCCAAAGTCTTCCCATTCTCCTTTAAAGCGCCACATCGCTTCTCAGAATACCGGATGCATATTGTGCATTTGGTAGTTTGAGAAACTTTTTAGCAGTTTTGGACAATCCAAGTGCTGAACTGGACAAACAGGAAGGGTGTTGAGATACCAACGCACAGTGTACATCAAGTAGTCGGAATACCGTTGTGGCCATACTGGTTGGCAGATGTGGAGCCTGGAAAATGGTGGATCTGCAATTGAAAAGCTGAAAATGAAGTCACCATGCAAGTTTTTTTTGTGCAGTCCCCAGATGATGTGAACTTTTTGTTGAACCAGAGGGTCACTTTTAGTCTGCCAAAGCCCATGCGCTTTAGGTCTGCTAATAAAAACATGTCATGGGGATGATGAAATGCAAGCCAATTGATGACGATCACCCTACAATAGACCAGGGTTGGTTGGTACTTCATCATGGAAACAAAAAGGAAGAGTGCCCGAGGAGGCTCTTGCAATCTGACATCTGGTGGAGCGTATGGGGGTTATGTACATTCTGCAAACATACAGAAGATGGCACGCAACACATGGGAGCTCTGACTATCACACATTTTCCTTTGCCTTTTATCATCATTTCCTTAAATCCATTGGCTGCTGGTAAAGAAAAAAAAAAATCTATTTCGCACAAAAGAGAAATCCCTGCATGAACTCTGAAATACAGTAGTGAACGTATTATGTTTGGCTCACCTACCTGACCTCACATTAACTTGCCTGTGCAAAAATAGGGCTACAGCGCTGGCACGCCACGACTTCTCTGAGGAATCATTTCGCAATTTCTGAACAAGATACAACTTATCACCAAGGAACATGAAGACCTCTTGGAAAAGGTTTAGGGGCTCATATGCATAAAAAAATAAATTATAATTTAAAAAAAATAAATAAATAAAAAAATGCACAAGGAAAACAAAAAATAAAAAAAATAGAATTACTGAACAACATGTGTGCCGTGACATTTAGATAAAGAATACAGGGTATAAGTGAAAGGATCTTAAATCAGGTTCTCACTGCCATGTCCTATAAATAACTACGTCTTAGCGCGTGCAAGCCAGAGCGGCACCAATCCAAAACCAGGCCTATAAACACCGGCAAGCTGCAAAATACTTCTGTGCACTCAGTTATATGGATGACATTCCTACGTCACGCAATGGTCAGGAAAGTTGTAACGGGAGACGGCAGACACAAAGAACACCAACAGTAATATTCGAGGCTACAAGAAAAAGCAAGTGGACTTTCAAACATCAAAAAGTGAGTCAAATCAAGCAACTTGAAGTGTTCAGATCACTCTGATCTCTGCTTAGCATGTCCACCAAGAAAAATCTCCCAACGTTGCACAGGTAAACTTTTGGCTAGTACACGGCAAAATTAAAAGGTAAAGGATACCGTAGCAGACTAGTATACATTGCTAAAAGGAAAAGAAGTATAACGCTCGATATACAGGTTGCTTAAAATGGGAGCCCATGGGTAATACCTGCCAATATATGGCATCTGTCCCCGGCCTCTATTGGAGGTGCACGTTGGGAGCTTTTCCTAGTGTATTCGTCAAATGGAGGCCAATAACGTAGGTCCTTAAAAGCATTAGAACTGTAGCTGTCTAGAACCCAATAGGCAACATCGAAAATAGTGAAGCCACCAGATGACATGGTGTTCTTGATGTTGGGTGGAGAAAAAAATAAAATAAAAACAAGACACCAAGAATTAAAGAAACTATGGGATGCATCCAAACCATCTACAAGACTAGGCAGAAGGTGCCACTAGACCTGGAGGAAGGGGGCTACCTCCCTAAAGTTTCTTGCATCGCTCTTGCTGTTGGATGGGAAAGGGAAGATGCAAAGTACTGCTTGCTCCAATTGCTTGGACCCAAGCCCCTTCTGGATAATTATGGCAGTCAACACACAATTGTGGCTTCAAAGAAGAGCTCTGGGCTCTTTTAAAACAATGGTGCAGAAGTTGGCCTCGTAAGAATATGTACTACACAGGACTGCAAGACTTCCCAGCACATCCACCATTTGCGTCACATTTAGTAACCCAGTTCTAATATGCGGCAACAATAAAGCTCATTGTGCCCCATTCCTGAGAAAAGTCAGCATGCAGTGTAATATTTTACTCTTCCGAGTCATCAGAAGCTTTGGCCAAAGAACTGCATGGGTAACACATGTGGGTAAGGTGCAGCTGCTGTCCAAGGGTCTGGGAGAGAAGCCAGCACAAGAGCGCCTCATATTTGGAGCAGACAATGTAAATTATGAGGATTGAAGCTTTCTTGCAGCTGATCTGCTTCCCATCAACATGCTGTGTGTAGAGCTTTTACTTGTGAGATTACATACTGCAGAGCAGCCTCTTGAATGACTTGCGAAGGAGAAAGAAGTTCATGGAGAAGACTGGGCGTCTTCAAAAAAGGCTCAGACAGTTAGTTTATGATTAGAGGTTGACATTGAAGTTAGGGTTAGCAACCCATCAGAAGATCGGTACTTGATATTTGTTAAAGTTTTCATTGCTATGAAGAGTAAATTCTTCGAGCAATAAGACATCAATGAAAAGAATTCAAAAAGTTTTAAGTCATTTCAATTTTTGGGCATGTTGACAACATGATTCCTGAATTCTGTCCAACCCTGATACATCCAATACGAACAGGAACAATCGAGGATATTTTCGTACAACTGGACCAGTTTTACCCTGATCATAGCTAAAAGATCTTTACAATTTTTCTTTTACAATAACATTTTCAGGTATGCCCACCAACTGATTGAATCCTTTACATCAGAAAAATAAACTGACACAGAATACAACTCTACACCGCTATACATTTCTATTGTTCTTCTCAGTTAGAGGAGCAGAACAACAAAAATAACTGAAGTGTCAAATCCGGCACAGAACCGAGAAGAACGGAGCTGAACAGACTCCATACATTCAGTTGCCAATTGTGAACCTACTTTGTATTTAACCAGACAAAAAAAGTCCTGCATGCAGTACCTTTCTGTCCTGTATTTCTG